>CM047806.1:96410276-97610276 GCA_026214975.1 Gentiana macrophylla | reverse complement strand
CGAAATAAATCAAACTAACCAAGAAAATACAAAAGTCAAGAACTCAGAATAAGACGTGAATCAACACATATCCATCAGTAATGCATTAAGCACTATCTCATAGTAGAATCCAGTGTGTGTGTATAACAAAGGCCATGTCAGGTCGAGTAAAACTAAGATATTGAAAACGACCCACAATAGTACGGTACAGAGAGGCATCAGAAAATAAAACACTGCTAGACTATGGAGATTCACCGCTACTTGAACTTGAAGCACCGCCACCGCAGCCAGAGTATGTTTAGGCTGAATTTGAGGCATCTATATTTGAAAGGGTAATTATTGAGTTTTAGGTTCTCTCCGTTTTCTCATGAGTTTAAAGATCATTCCTTTACTGGCTAGTAATAGCGTACAAGACGGATCATCAACCAAGGTTGTTGATTGCATTTTGGCACTTAAAGCATACCATGAGTGGCACTTAAACCTCTTCGGAATCCATTTGTTGTCCATTTGTCAAGTAGAAATAAAACACAATCTGTCGAGCCTTCGGATGGTTTCCAGGAATCGAATGTGTCTGCAAGTGTTAATGAACAGCAACAAACAGCAACTGACAATCAGAGAATACAAGGTTCGATCTCTTTATATTCACAAGCTTGCATTTATTTGCATTTGATTTTGGACATTATTATTAGATCGATTAGGAGAATTAATGTCGTAAACACCCGAGTAATTGTGACTGTTGTTGCGGGGTGTAGGAACTTCGTGATTATGCCTCCCGTCATATGTTGTGACCACCAAACTCATGAAATGTGCAAAACCACCGTCGCCCGCTGCTGCTCGACACCTAAATCAGCAAAGCATAAATGCAGAATGTAATTAATCAAAAAGGGAAAACAGATCACTCATTTACCCGACTCTGGATTCTAGTGAATCATTATATAATCAACAAAAATTGAAACACCAGCACATATCTAACACATAGTCCAAATTGTTTTAAACATTAGGCAAGGGAGTCTCTGAACCAAAAGCTCAAAGAGACAGCCATCCACATTTGATACTAGAAGCATTCTAATTCAAAAAACAAGCATTAAAAAACACAACGATCCAAATTTAACAAACAGCAAGATTCCAAATTACAACGAAAGGCAGACAAAACGAGGGGATCTGGTGAATCAAAAAACAAGATCCTTAAAACCTATGTTTTCCTGGAAAACTCTTCCGTTATGAAGACAGTGGGAACCGCTTTACTTGGTGTCATAAGTATGTGATAAAATTTCAGATTTTCAACACATATGAGGCAAGAAATATACATTTCAAACGACCAAAAACAAAAAAATCATTTTCCATATATATAAATTTGATGAATTATTCTACATGTGTTTCTAGATTTTGTTGTTCTCAGATATTAAATTAAATACCAACTAGTACAATGCATAAAAGGAGAAAACAAAAACAATCGAAGATTACCTATATATGAAGGCCCAGAATAAATGATATGCCATGATCAATGATCTGTAGTTTGAACCAGAATCTTTTCACTAGAATTTTTAAAGCACAAGGCATCGTTGTTATTTTCCTTATAAAATATGAGGAAGAATGGACTTATTATATTTTTAGGCCTCTTGCCTATAAATATTAACAGACATGGTAGTAGCACAATTTTAGCGGCGGCGGAGATGATGTGGGAAAGAGAAGTAAAAGGATTAGGGTTGAACTCGTCAGTGGACATTTTTAACCTTTAAAGCAATTTCAAACCCGTGCCGCCGGGTGGGATATTCCAAAGCATATTCCTTGAAAATTCTCCAAAAGAGACAAATTTTTCGTTTTATTTCCTGGGAGGCCTATAAGGTACGCTTTTAGTTAACTACAGGGCCGATTTATTAAATAACAAAAAATTGAGGGGTCAAATGATTATAGTCGTACTAGTTTAAATGCCTCGAATTTTTTAGGCCTATATTATAGAAATACGTAGTCAATATTGAAGCGATTATTCAACTTTATTTAATGAATGTAGCTTTTTATTAAGAAATATAGAAAAGGTTCGTACAAAGTCGTATCCCGGCCCTCCCCTTATACCACATTACGTAGACGAAGCATAGCCTTGCCTCATTTAAACTTATGCATGGAAAACCTGATGTGGGAAAATCCTATGCATAAGAAAGAGTACAACACACTATGTTTCCAAATAAAAAACGGCCCCCCAAAGTACAATGGGATTGCTAAAAAAAATTTCACTTGTGATCAGAATCCTCCGTCTTGAAAGAAAGGTTGACTAACCACGTCAAGGTTATGAATAGTTTAATTGATGAATGTCAAAGGTGCCTACAAACTCACATGATACGAGGAAGATGAATAGGGCTAGCCTTGAATTGATCACGAAGATCAAAGTGCTATAAAACAAATAACATAACACATGGTTTGCACCATTCAAAAAAATTATATGGTGCTCCCAAAGAGATGCTCCATGCATCCTTCCAATTCACTATTATTGCCCTCTGTGCAGTTTTTAAAATAACAGCCAGCTGAAAGTGACCTAATGTGTTGGCACTCCAAGATTTGTTCCATTCCACAAAAGTAAAATTGTTCTCTTGTAACAAACAATGGTGATATTGCATATAAATTAGAAAAAAATTAATGAAGAGGTAGTGGGGATAGAGACAACCTAGTTTGCACTCTAAAAAATTGAAGAGTGCTTCCCTGTAATTCATCTTCGTTTGACCAGGCGAATGTTAGGAAATGGAGTGATTTACAGAACATATCCTTAATTATCGAATGTAATTATGGAAAAATGAAAACAGAAATAGAGAAATAGATATAACAAAATAACTATTACAGTACATATGTGACTCGAAACGATGGAAAAATAAAAGTACAATGCATAAAATAAAGGACTAGAAATCAAACCGAGGCGAGTAAGTTACTCTTTCTTTATGACAAATTGCTGCGGTATGGTGCGCATGGTAGTAGCAACTGTCTCCCAAGATACAATGGCTTCACATCTCGAATTTAGAGGCACATAAAAAATCCAAGCTCCGGCAAACAACCGAGTGCTCCGACTTCTCTTCGACTCAAGAAATTGAACTATGTGAGAGATTCTTTGTTGTGGAAGACACAAGAATAAGTTCGATGCACTAACCTTCATCTATGGAGTTCTTTATATAGTGGAGAGGAAGAGTCAATGCTCAAATATGATTGGCCATATGACACAAGTCGGCCGACTATTCCCTCAAGAAAAGTCATCCTCGCGTGTTTGACTTTGTGGCCGACCTCATCCTTGTTTTTGATTGGTCGGATGACTTGTCGTCTGAATTCTGCTTGGTCGGATGACTCAATCAGACGAATTCTAGAATTCTGATTGCTCGGAAGACACAATAAAATGCAACGTGTTAAAAAAATTAATTTTTGGTTAATTTTTATAAGTCCTCCCTCTTGTACAAAAGTGCTTTCCCCTTGGGGCACATCCATAAGAGACACTCAAGCTATTATTACTTGAGTAACACTCAAGATTACAATGTGCAAGAATATAGTGACGTTCTCTATTCAACTCCCATCTCCTACAACTTTTTCAATCAACTTTAGACATTAATTTCTTATTCACTCGATATCCGAATCGAGTAATTCCAAAGCCAAACATCATCCACTCTATGAGTAGTATTTTTAGATGTAATAGACTCCCGGCGAATCTCACTGGTGCGTATCCGAAATTTAGGCTAAAGTTGACTCTTTCAACACATGTTTTTGTTAGGTATGATGCCCAAAACACAATTTTGTAATTGTTTTATTTAATAAATGAAATGATATTATTATTCATATTTATTATTCTCATATTCACCGATGTGACAATAGTATTTACACTACAGAAAACCCTAAAGTATATCGTTTATGTAATCACTTAACTCAGTGTATGGCACGGGAGGATTGAGTTAGTGAAGATGTACTTAAAATACAACAAGCCCGTAGTAAAGTTAATCGAGAATATCGAGTCTCTCCTTTAACGTTGTATTAATGCGCCCAGAACACAATAGGTGTGATTGTCTTATCCGAACTTTCGGTTAAGAGAACCTAGTGGGGCATTTATATATGATAGATATATCATATAGGGCTGGACCGATTTGATTAGAGTTCACGATATAATTCCGTAATCGAGAAGTCTTATCGAATCAATCGATGATCATATTTATGGATATATCTTAATCTCGAGGTGATCACAGTCAAGCCGCTTGAATCAAGATGAGGTTTGACTTGACGGTTAAGGATTACACCGAGTCGTGATCCGAATTACCCCATCTTGGCAATGTCTTTGGATTGAGTGAGTAGTCCGTGTTATCACGAGATACGGAATCCATTCCTTCCATTTATGAAAGTATATAGACAGTTCCCTTATTTGTTAATCCTAGAAAGCGATCGATAAATGCGAGTTCATATTACACGATTAGCTACCGGTGAGTTGTATGAATTAATTGATCACTAGGGGTTAATGGTAAATAAGGATAAGAGGATCTAAAAAGGGTTAACGGTAACTTCCCGATTTAGAATGAACAGTCTATGGAGGATTAATCCATATGTAATGATTATATCAATGGACGCTTATTATCCTTCTCGTGAGGAGATAAATATAATCTTATAATCAGAGGAGTGCAGTCATGGGATTATGGTGGCATATTTCTGTGATTGATTTATCGAATATAATTATTCTGTTCGTAAGATAATTATTTATTTGATTTATCGGAGCAGCTGATTATTAGTCCATGGTCCCCGACGTGCCTCCAATATAGCATAGCTATTCTCGGACGTCGAATCCTAATAATATTAATTTAGTTCTTATTAGAATTTAATTAAAACGATATGTGAATTAATTGTTTAGTGGACTATTGAATTAGTTGGGCTAAATAATTAAATATGTGAAAAAGACAATTTTCATAATCTTGGCCCAATTTGGTGTTTATGGCCGAAATTATTGTGACTAGGTCACATGGGAAAATTTTCGGCCAAAGAGGTGTTTTATGGAACAATAAATTCTTTTCTTGTGGATTAATAAGACATGTGCACAAAATATTTATTGGATAAATATTTTATGGTAAATAATAAAGATAAAGATTATTCTAGATTTGTTCTAGGATATTCTAGGATTATCTTTTATTTATTGGATTTATTTATTTGTAAAATAAAATCCTTAGAGGACAAGGATTACTCTCCTATATAAAGAGAGTTCTCCCAAGCCTGAAACAACACTACAAATGCAGGGGCAACAGATGAAACGTACTTCCACTGCTAGGAAGTCCTCAACAACTAGAACAACTTTGTCTGATTTGTCTAATGCAGCCAAGAGACTTTTAGACCTAGGGGATGAAGCGGCTCATGTCATACTTGCTAACATTGGATCTATCGAACCTACCCACCGTTCTGGAGACCATACCAAGGCTAATCTACCTAACTCTAGAAAGTTGGCAGTATCTGAGGATAATGTGAATGAAGTTTCCGGAATTAATCCGCTATTCGAGGTGTACCAGTGATAGGGCGGAGGATTTTCCAGAGGAATTATTGGGTTTCTGGAAGTAAGAAGCGCTGTTTATGAAGGTTGGAGTTTTATTTAGAGTAAAACGCTGCATGATGTAATAAGCTTCTAGTGTTTTCTTTATTTTTTTTGTAAATCGTGGACCTTCCATTTTGGATTTATAATAAAAGATCGTTTCTTAAAATAAAAAAAAATAAAAAAACACTACAAATTTCGAATTCCATCTCTTAGAGAGAGGAAGAAAAATTTCAGTCCAGGGGAAGTGAGGAAAATCTTGGAGGTTTTCCGGGTGGCATATCGGGAGGATTCGAGACGAGGATTTCTTTCCACCGGGAGTTGCTCGGATCACACGTGCGGAAGATCGTGGTGCTCTTCACACCATCTTTTGTTCTTCCTATTGCGGTTCTTCTACTTGGATTTTGAGATCCAAGAGGTATGTTCTACAACCCCCTTGTAGAGTAGATCTAGTTATTTTATTACGTGTAAATTATAGATCTAGATCCTTAAATCGCTTCCGTTGTGGATGGTATTACTAACAGTGGTATCAGTCGCCTGGTGATCTATATTTATACGTATAAAATATTAGATCTAGGAGTGGTAAACATGTAGTTTTTTGTCCCAATTTTTTTTCTTGGGGCCGATGCATGCATATTTTTTTTTATGTTGTGATTGTTGTGGTTTGAAGAGATGGATTGGGGTTGGTACTGTTTACTCGTTAGATCTATTGTAAGCTCTCTCAATTTAGATCGTTTGAGCATAGGATTGATGTAAAAGTTGTTGTTTTTATTTCTTTATTTTTCGGCAAAATATATTTTTTTTTGTAATTCCGGAAAAACGACGAAGAACACGAGATGAAGACGGAACTCGAGGTATGAATAGGAGTCGGGGCGGAAATTTTTTTTGTTATTTTTTTGTACCACACGGCTAGGGTTTGATTTTTTTTATTTATCAAACCCTAATTTTTTTTATATCGGCTGTTTAATAAAAAAAATTATTTTATTTTTCTGGAATAAAAATACAGCAGGGTTTTAATTTAAAAAAAATCGAAATTTTTATTTTATTTTATTTATAAAATAAAGGCCCCTTCTCCTTTTGGGTTCGCGGTTCGTGGTTCAAGGTTCGAAGATCAAAGACGTGAAGACAACAAGATTGTAATTTACTTTTTCCTAGGATAGATTAGATACGGGGGTACCAACGATCCATCTCGGTGTTTAAATTTTCCGCAATTTATTTTTTATGTGTTTGATCATAAAATAGATATAAAAATCGGAATTGTCATGACATGCATCATATCATAAATCCACTCCATGCATACATGTAGAATTTTAATTTTGGTAATTAAAATAGGCATGTATACAAAATCACGTAATTAGTTGAAATTTAATTAATACGTGGTAATTAATTAATTTAGTAACTAATTAAAGATCCGAGGACGGGTTATGAAATCGTTAAGCCTTTTGGTGTGTGTTCTCGGTGAACCACCTTAAAAGCCCAAACGAGATCACGTTTTCGATTCGTAGTGTCTACGAGATTGAATGATGGTAAAAGAACAATAAATCTTGGATAAAAGCGGTTCGCTTTATAGGTTGGGTGGTCAATCGAGCCGGCTCGACCGACTTAACCCTCCTAGTGTGATGTATGCACGGGGGTCCGACAAGACTAAGCTACACCGGCGAGCGGAGGGGTGATTCCTTCTTATCTCAATGGGGCTCTCTTGACCCGATTTCGTCCGACTGTCACATATGTTCCAACGAATAGGACGGGTAGGATTGCATACGTTACCGACACCATTCGGAATCCTTGATTTGATGTGCTTTATTGTTAACATAAAAAAGACGTGGTTAGTTAACCCACCACCACTTCCAAAATATTAAGTGGGAGCGGGGGAGGCGACAGCCAACCCCACGGCCTCTACTATAGATACAAGTAAGTGAGAGAAGGGTGACGCCTTACGGCGCTTTGATTTCGTCCCCCTACGGATGGTGTTCACCCCTATCAACATTCATGGCTTGGTCTCCGAAAGGATAGGATTTCCGGGTACTCGTCGGGTCACTGACCTATCCTATGACGGCACACTCGGGGCGTACCTAAGAGATCCGATATAGTAGGTCACACTCATCAAGGGTATTCTTGATAATATCTAGGCTAAAAAAGGAAGGTAGTCAATGAATAAAGGGATGTTCGATTCTCGTGGGATGTTTGATTCTCACAAGTTATTCATTGATGAGATTGTCTCGATTTAACCGTCATCTCTTTGACCTACCCTACGGCGGCACTAAGATGTGAGGTTAAAACCTTGGAATGGTAGAGTAGACTTAATTTTAGTTTACAATTTCTAAAATAAACTTATATAGTAGTGTTAAACTTGAATTAATATATGTCATTTTACTTTCAGCAAAAATGTCTTCTTTACTGTCTGAAAAATTATCGGGAAACAACTTTAAGAAATGGAAGAGTAATCTAAACGTGGTACTCACATACGAGAATGTGCAACATGTACTCACTTCTGAATGCCCTACGGTGGCGATCCAAAAGCCCGGAAAAGTTGAGATCGAGCAGCGTAATCACTGGATCGAGTCAGATAACCGGGCTCGTAGGATCATCCTGGCAGCAGTGTCGGAGGTTATTAGGACCCAGATTGAAGAATTTGAGACTGCACGAGAAATCATGCAGAAACTTACTTCGATGTTTGGATCACCTAGCAACCAAGCAAGACACGATGCCATCAGGATGGCTGTTAACACGAAATTGAAGAAAGGTCAAGCAGTGAATGGTCATGTTCTAAATATGACCAGTTACTTCAATGACGCCGGTATTCATGGATCGATGTTCGATGAAGCAACTCAAGTGTCGATGATTTTGGAATTGTTGACTCCTGAGTTTATCCCGTTCAAAACTCAGTATCTGATGGTCAAACATGAGTTGACCATGACACATATGCTTAATGAACTGACTATCTACGAGGGCCTATTATCGAAAGATAAGGTCCAAGTAGGGGATAAGAAATCTGAAGCCAATGTGGCCGAAGCTAAGCCATCAAACAAGCCTAAGGCCAAACCAAAGAAGAAGGGTAGTGTTGCACCTGTGCCCAAGCAAATGAAGAAAAAGAAAGCCAAGAAAGTTGACGAGGCCAAGCCCAAGGGCAAGTGCTTTTACTGTAAGGAGGTAGGACATTAGAAACGCCATTGTCCAGAATATCTTCGTGATGTAAAGGATGGCAAAGGCAAGGCTGTCACTGGGAAAGATAAGGAAGGTAATTTGGAATTACTATTCTTGGAATCTTTTAATGTAGCTAAAGATGTGTCCACTTGGATACTTGATACTGGAGCTACTAACCATGTATGTTCTTCATTCTGATTCTTAGTTCGCATTTATGAGAGTGGAAGAGGGTTCTCAAGTGATGCGAGTAGGCACTGGGGCGCTCATTTCGGCTAAAGCAGTGGGAGCTGTGGACTTACACTTTAATAATAGAATTTTACATTTAGAGAATGTTTATTTTATTCCGAATTTCAGGAGAAATTTTATTTCTCATTCTGCCTTAGTTGAACAATCATTTTCTGTTTCAAATTTGAATGGTGAATTTGTTATTTCGAAGAATGGCTTTGAATTTGTGTTCAACTACGAATGAAAACGGTTTATATTTTGTAAGACCACATAAAGCTCCACTACTTAATACTGAAATGTTTAAAACTGCTCATTAAAGATCTGCTAAAAGGTTGAAAGTTTCTCAAGTAAAAGAAGATAAAACATACTTGTGGCATCTGAGGCTCGGCCATATTTCCTTCGAAAGACTCAAAAGACTAGAAAAGGTTCATGCCTTATGTGAGTCATCTGTTGACACAATGCCTGTCTGCGAGTGTTGCCTGGAGGGAAAAATGACTAAGCGTCCGTTCTCATCAAAGGGTAATAGGGCCACGGGAACTCTAGACTTAGTGCATTCAGACCTTTGTGGTCCGATGAACGTGCAAGCTAGAGGCGGATACGAGTACTTTGTGACTTTCATTGATGACTACTCGAGATTCGGTTATGTTTATCTGCTGCGTAGGAAGTCCGAGGCTTTTGGTAAGTTCAAGGAGTTCCAAGCAGAAGCCGAAGGGCAACTAGGCAAGTCATTGAAATACCTTCGCTCGGATCGTGGAGGTGAGTATTTAGATACTGAGTTCATTGACTACTTGGCTGAAAAAGGAATTTGTTTCCAACGTTCGGCGCCTAGGACACCTCAAAGAAACGGAGTTCTTTGAGAGGAGAAAGAGGACATTGATTAACATGGTTAGATCAATGATGAGCTACGCCTCACTACCTATATCCTTTTGGGGTTATGCTTTAGAAGCAGCGGTCTACATTTTGAATGCAGTATCGTCAAAGTCTGTGGAAAAGACACCCGCTGAGATGTGGGCCGGACGTCGCGAAAGCATGCGTCACTTCCGCATATGGGGTTGTCCTGCACATGTGCTGATGGACAAGACTACCAAACTACAATCGCGTACAAAAGTATGTTTGTTTGTAGGCTATCCAAAAGGTACACGTGGTGGTCTATTTTATGATCCGGAAGATAACAAAGTGCTAGTCTCGACTCACGCTATGTTTTTGGAGGAAAGTTATATGAAAGACCACAGTCCTCGAAGTAAAATTGTTGTAGAGAAATTACTCTCCGATGACGTCAGGCCTATTGTGGCTGTTGATGTTCCTGTAAACAACACTACTAATACAACAGTCACTTCCGACATTCCTGTTCCACCTAGACGTACTGCGAGAGTGGTTCGGCCACCGGCTCGGTACGGCATGGATTTAGAGACGAACTTAGTCGCCTCTGATAGGGTGGAAGATGATCCTCTGACCTATAAGAAGGCCATATTGGATCACGATAAGGAAAAATGGATGGACGCAATGAATCAAGAGATGGAGTCTATGTACTCTAACTCAGTCTGGAAACTTGTAGAACTTCCTCAGGGTGAAAGGCCCATTGGATGTAAATGGCTCTACAAGCGAAAGAGAGGAATAGATGGGAAGGTCGAAACCTTCAAAGCACGGCTGGTAGCCAAAGATTACACACAACGAGAGGGTATAGACTACGAGGAAACCTTCTCACCTGTGGCCATGATGAAAATCATCCGCATCCTCCTTTCGATTGCTACATGTCTGGATTATGAAATCTGGCAAATGGATGTTAAGACATCGTTTCTAAACGGCTTTCTCGACGAGGAAATCTATATGCAGCAACCAGAAGGATTCATTGAAGAAGGTCGAGAGCACATGGTGTGCAAGTTGCTCAGATCCATTTATGGGTTGAAGCAAGCATCTCGTTCCTGGTATCATAGATTCGATCACACAATCAAGTCTTATAATTTCGAACAACACTTTGCTGAATCTTGTGTGTACAAGAAGGTTATCAAAGATAGTGTTGTATTTCTAGTATTGTACGTTGATGACATACTCCTAATTGGCAACGATAAGGGGATGATGTCTGACGTGAAAAGTTGGTTGACCACGCAATTCCAAATGAAGGATTTGGGAGAAGCGAGTTATGATCTAGGGATCCAAATTATATGGGATCGCAAGAACGAGATGTTAGCTCTGTCCCAAGCAACTTATATAGATAAGGTGCTGGCACGCTTCAGTATGGAGAACGCCAAGAAGGGTTTTCTACCAACCATTCACGGCGTTTACCTCTCTAAGACTTAGGGGCCTCAAACTCCTGAAGAGACTGAAGCTATGGGAAGAGTTCCATATGCCTCGGCTGTTGGTAGTCTTATGTATGCTATGAGGTGTACGAGACCTGATATTTGTTACGGCGTTGGATTAGTCAGCCGTTTTCAGTCAAATCCAGGGCAACCGCCTGACCGACAAAGAAGAAAGAATCTCATCAAATATTTGAAGAGTACCAGAAATTATATGCTCGTCTATTCGAGTGGGAGTTTGGAGCTAGCGGGGTACACCGATTCTGACTTTCAGTCAGACAGAGATCATTCTAAATCAACCTCTGGTTCAGTGTTTACGCTTGGTGGCGGTGCAATAGAATGGAGAAGCCAAAAGCAATCCAGCACAGCCGATTCAACAATGGAAGCTGAGTTCATAGCGGCCTCCGAGGCAGCTAACGAAGCAGTTTGGTTAAGAAAGTTCATCAGCGGATTAGGCGTTGTCCCGAATGCTGAAGATCCTGTTACTCTCTATTGTGATAAGAATGGGGCCATTGCCAAATCTAGGGAACCTCGAAAGCATAGTAAGTCGAAGCATATAGAGATGAAATATTGGGTGATCAAAGATTTTGTCGATAAAGGGGACGTTTCCGTCCGAAGAATCGCCTCCGCCGATAATCTTGCTGATCCATTCACCAAGACACTGTCGATTGAAGCTTTTAGTCGACACTTGGAGACTATAGGTATTAGAGACATGTCTCATTTGCTTTAGAGCAAGTGGGAGTGATAGCTTGCTATATTTTAAATAATAGGGTGTGCTCTAAAACAATTAATCACATGCTTTCGTGCAAGTGGGAGATTGTTAGGTGTGATGCCCGAAAGACAATTTTGTAATTGTTTTATTTAATAAATGAAATGATATTATTATTCATATTCATTATTCTCATATTCACCAATGTGACAATAGTATTTACACTACAGAAAACCCTAAAGTATATCGTTTATGTAATCAATTAACTCAGTGTATGGGATATACACGGGAGGATTAAGTTAGTGAAGATGTACTTAAAATACAATAAGCCCGTAGTGAAGTTAATCGAGAGTATCGGGTCTCTCCTTTAACGTGCAATTAATGCACCCAGAACACAATAGGTGTGATTGTCTTATCCGGACTTTCGGTTAAGAGAACCTAGTGGGGCATTTATATATGATAGATATATCATATAGGGCTGGATCGATTTGATTAGAGTTCACGATATAATTCTGTAATCGAGAAGTCTTATCGAATCAATCGATGATCATATTTATGGATATATCTTAATCCTGAGGTGATCACAGTCAACTGCTTGAATCAGTATGAGTTTTGACTTGACGGTTAAGGATTACACTGAGTCTGTGATCTGAATTACCCCATCTTGGCATTGTACTGGATTGAGTGAGTAGTCTGTGTTATCATAAATACGAAATCCATTCCTTCAATTTATGGAAGTAGATAGACAGTTCCCTTATTTGTTAATCCTAGAAACTGATCAAGCGTACGGGTTCATATTACACTGATTAGCTACCAGTGAGTTGTATGAATTAATTGATCACTAGGGGGTTAATGGTAAATAAGGATAAGAGGTTCTAAAAAGGGTTAACGGTAACTTCCCGATTTAGAATGAACAGTCTATGGAGGATTAATCCATATGTAATTATTATATCAATGGACGCTTATTATCCTTCTCGTGAGGAGATAAATATAATCTTATAATCAGAGGAGTGCAGTCATGGGATTATGGTGGCATATTCCTGTGATTGATTTATCGAATATAATTATTCTGTTCGTAAGATAATTATTTATTTGATTTATCGGAGGGCGGTGATTATTAGTCCATGGTCCCCGACGTGCCTCCAATATAGCATAGCTATTCTCGGACGTCGAATCCTAATAATATTAATTTAGTTCTTATTAGAATTTAATTAAAACGATATGTGAATTAATTGTTTAGTGGACTATTGAATTAGTTGGGCTAAATAATTAAATATGTGAAAAAGACATTTTTCATAATCTTGGCCCAATTTGGTGTTTATGGCCGAAATTATTGTGACTAGGTCACAAGGGATAATTTTCGGCCAAAGAGGTGTTTTATGGAACAATAAATTCTTTTCTTGTGGATTAATAAGACATGTGCACAAAATATTTATTGGATAAATATTTTATGGTAAATAATAAAGATAAAGATTATTCTAGATTTGTTCTAGGATATTCTAGGATTATCTTTTATTTATTGGATTTATTTATTTGTAAAATAAAATCCTTAGAGGACAAGGATTACTCTCCTATATAAAGAGAGTTCTCCCAAGCCTGAAACAACACTACAAATGCAGGGGCAACAGATGAAACGTACTTCCACTGCTAGGAAGTCCTCAACAACTAGAACAACTTTGTCTGATTTGTCTAATGCAGCCAAGAGACTTCTAGACCTAGGGGATGAAGCGGCTCATGTCATACTTGCTAACATTGGATCTATCGAACCTACCCACCGTTCTGGAGACCATACCAAGGCTAATCTACCTAACTCTAGAAAGTTGGCAGTATCTGAGGATAATGAGAATGAAGTTTAGATCTAGATAATTAAATCGCTTCCGTTGCGGATGGTATTACTAACAGTTTTAAGCCCCCATTACATGGGATTTTGCTTATATCTCAAAAAGTCCTCCACATTAATGAGATTTAATGCAAATACAAATGAAGACTCTCAAGAGAAGTCAGACGGAAAAATATTGCATCAGGAGAGGTAGCTTCTGGCCTTGAACCTTTCTTAGTTAAGAACTATCGGATTTACTCGGCTAATCAATGAACTAGGTTTTGAACTGTTCCGCCTTTAATGTAAACCAAGACAATAGTTAAGTACTATCGGATTTACTCGGCTAATAAGTAAACCAAGACAATAGAACTCACACAATATTCCCACTAGCACCTTTCGGTTCTCATGGTTGTGTCCATCTCGGCCCTGGACAACTCTTTAGAGAATTCGAGCCTCAAATTTTGCACAGAATTGACCCCCTCTTTTCACTTATATAGGTGATCTATTATCAAGAGTACTCTTCCACATCCCACTTGAATATTAAGATATAGGAATCATTAAAATGTATGCTAAACCTCACACCCTCTACAGACAACACTTTTATTCTAAAGAATGGGTAAGTTCTAGACTGTTCCTTATAACTTTGTTGTCCCTTTTGACTAAGATCTTGGGATCTCCCTTCAACATGGTTGGGTTTCCGTTACAAGGAAACATGCGTAGTAGGCTTCAGTCCCATTTGGTTTTTCAATATTGACATCTGATCTCTAGCTACACCTTTGTTAAGCACATCCTCAAGATTCTCCTTGGATAATATATAATCGATGGAAATCACACATTACATATCAATTGTTTAATTGTATTGTGTATACGGTATATGTGTCGAGACTTACCACTATACATACTACTCTGTGCCATTCCTATAGCCAGCTGACTATCCTAGTGTATGCTGATAGCAGCCACTGGCTTAGGCCAACATGGATTATCCTCAAGGAAAATCCTAATCCATTTAACATCTTCTACAGCCTTATCCAATGCTATAAACTCAGTTTCCATTATGGAACAAGCTATGCACGTTGTCTTTACACTTCCAAGACATAGCACCACCACAAATCATGAATAATTATCCATCAGTGGACTTTAAATCATTCGTATCTGATATCCAATTGGCATCACATTATGCTGGATATCTTGTATATCGTAATCCCATACTCAGAGTGTACTGCATGCACATAAACAAACTATTTAACCCTTTCCAATGATTATGGTCTGGATTACTCGTAAACCTACTCAGTTTTTTTACATCACATGCTAAGTCTTGTCTTTTACAGTTGGTTATGTACATCAAACTTCCAGTCACGTAAGAATATCTCAATTCATCTACTGGTTCACCTCTATTCTTGACTAAGTGCACACTTAGGTCAAGTGGAGTGCTCACTGGACTTTCATTAAAAACATTGAATCTTTTTAAGACAGACTTAGTATAATGAGTATGTGACAACACAAGTCCTTCAAGTACGCTAGAGATCTTAATCTCTAGTATCACATCTTCTACTCCCAAGTCCTTCATATCGAAGTTCCTTGTCAACATCTTCTTAGTATGTATCAAATAAGTCAAGGACTTCTTTCTTAGTATGGAAAAATAAAATTACAATGCATAAAAAGAAGCACTACAGATCAAACCGAGGCGAGTAAGTTACTCATTCCTTAAGACAAATTGCTCCTGTATGGTGCCCACAGTAGTAGCAACTGTCTTCCAGGATACAACGGCTTCACGTCGATTTAGAGGAACTTCAAAAATACAAGCTCCGGTGAACTACAGAGTGCTCCGACTTCTCTTCGACTCAAGACTAGTTATATATGAGAGACTCCTTGTGATGGAAGACACAAGAGAAAATTCAATGCTCTAACCTTCATCCAAGGGGTTCTTTATAGAAGAAGCCAATGCTCAAATTTGATTGGCCAGATGACACAAGTTGGCCGACGTTTCCCTCAAGAAAAGTCATCCTAGCATGTTTGACTAGGTGGCTGGCCACATCCTCACTTCTTATTGGTCGGATGATGTGTCGTCTGAATTTCGATTGGTCGGATGACTCAATCACATGCCACGTGTTAAAAGTCCAAAAAACTAATAGCAACACCCGAGCCGAGCCTGACGGATAGCGGCGGTAGTAGAGCGCCAGCATGCGCGTGTGGTATTATCTAAGTCCTCTCTATTGCACAAAAGTGCTTTGTCTGTTGGGGCACATCCATAAGATAAACTCAAGCTCGTAATAGCCATCCAAAAACAATAAAATTGCTTTGCCACTAAGCCTCTCGAATGAGTGGTCAATGAATGGCAAGTGGAAAGTGGTCTTTATTACCTCATTTAGTCTTCGTAGTCGATGCAAACTCTATAACCAAAGGACTTGTCGTGAAGGCAATCTCTTCCCCCTTTTCATTCTTTTTTCAATAGTAATCCCTCCTTTCTTTGGCACCACCTCGAGGGGCTCACCCATTCACTATCGGCTATTGGGTAGATGATACCCCATGTCAAGCAATTTGATGATTTCCTTATTACTCGAGTTCCGGCGCAGGGTTTAGCCTTCTCCAGGTCGCCGCACTCTTCGATCCTCAATAGTCCTGGATCTTATGCATACAGATATCGTGGCTTATCCCTTAATATCTTCCCACTTACAACCAAAGGCGAGGATATTATCTTGCAGCACTTTGATAAGCTTTTCTTCCTCCTTCGGTTCTAACTTAGATGAAATGATCAAAGGGAGCTTATTACCGCCCCTCGTAAAATGTATTTCAAGTGTTGAGGCAAGGGTTTCAACACTAAATCTGACGGTGGCTTCTCCACACTTGGTCTCAAGTTTTATTACTCAATGCTCTAGATCTCCAAGCTTATTATAATGGCTATGAAGCATCATGGCCTCCCAATGCATACAAGTGGGCCTCATCTCTTTTGCAAACTGGAGCATATCACCATGCCTCTCCTCATCTTCTTCCTACCACCTCGTGGTATCTAACTTTCCTTGTCAATCTCTTCTAAAAATTTTATCCACTCTTATTACTCCAAGTTGCGTATAGTTTATTGAATTCTTCCTCATCCCAACTACCCATGAACACTTGTTTATTACCTTAGAAATCTGCACCTATGTACTCGAGTCTTCTTATTACTCTTTATCGATCATTGTTAATGACAACTTGTTTTTGCTAGTGTGGGTAGGGAGATCAAAGAAAGTCTTCCTCAAGAAAGTGTGCTTTGCCGCCTTATCATTATTGCTTTCGTCTTCCTATCCTTCCACCTCACATGCTTCCTGGTAAACTTAACTTAGAATCGACTTCTTCTCAGATTCTCTTCATCATCGTAATTCTCAACTTTCACCTTTTCTTGAGAATTTTCTCTTTCACTTGGATCAATAGTAGTCCCAACATCCTTCCGAGGAGAACAAAGATCTTCCCTCCTGCTGCCTCTCTCGCCGCCAGAGGGGCTACTCATTTCCTGGTTGGCCTCGACCGCCAACCGCTTCCCACTCTCGCTTTTTATACCTCAGCTTCATCTTGACCATAGTTCCATGGTGCTGGCGAGATCGGTGCAAGAATTACGCCGTCATTTTGGACCAGATTAACCCTCGGGGTTCTTCTCAAGAAAACTTCGGCAGCCGACTGAGGTCGACTTGCTTGTCGCCTCGGAAATTGTCCCAATTGCACCTCCAAATTTCTCACCAGACCGGCCGAGTACTTAAAGCATTTGCCAATTGAGTGTTGGCCGTGATTTGCTCGCTTTCAACTTTTGTTCTAAGATCCGAAATGATTGATTTTGATTTTGCGGTGGATTGGTGTTCCATGCCTGGTCGATAGTTGGATTGAAAATTGCTTTGATTAGGCCTGGGGCCTCGAAAATGACGGGGGTTTGCCTGCCTGCATGGTCACTCCATCGGAAACCTGGGGTGGTTCGGTTATAATTGAATCCTGAGTGTTTTGATTTCGCATGTTTGACTCAAACAGGTACGTAATGTAAAATGCGAACTAAAAGAAAATATTTTTTCTCTCTCGGTAATTACCGAAAGATTTTTTTATTTTTTTTTTTATTGTTTAAGACTTAAAACAGTATAACTTAGTTGCCGAAAACTAAAACATCCTCACTTGCAAAGCAAAAAGATATTATTACTCGAGTTCCCAACACTCAAGTTTACAATGTTGGTGAATGGAGTGAGGTTCTCCCTTCAACTCCCTTCTCTTACAACTTTTTCAACCAAATTTAGGCATTAATTTCTTATTTATCCGATATTCAAATCTTGTGATTACAATGCCAAACGTCATTTACTCAGTGAGTAGTATTTTTAGGTGTAATAAGATTCCAGTGAATCTCTCCGAGCGTATCCGAAATTGCGATAAAGTTAACTGTTTCAACACATGTTTCAAGCTCCCTTTACATAGGATTTGGCTTATATCTCCAACAACAAACAACATACAATCCAAGTTTCTCACGAAGAATAAGAAGGCGTAACTTCAAACGAATAGGTGTGTGATTCTCATATTGATGGGATAAGCCAGTGGAACTCGAGGACTTAGCTAAGTACTCCACAAATATATTCTCTTCTCTATAGATATTCTAAATGGTGTAACCATGAGCTCGAATAATGAGTTTGATAAAGAAAGTCATGTTGCTCCCAAGGAAGCGGCTTGTCATCATGTAAAATGGATTAGAGGACGAACGATTTTACTTCAACAATAAGTGTAAGATATCAATCCTGGTATAAAAGTCCACACAATAGTAGAACGCGTTGACTTCAGCTTCAAAATTGTTGGCAGTTCCAAGAAAAGCAGAGCAAGCATGAACCAAAACAACCTTGATCATTAAGGAGAATGAAACCGCTACTTAAGTTTCCAGGGATATTAATCGATGAGTCATTTGAGTTAAGCTTAAAATAATTCGTAGGAGGGGGTATCCACTTAAGTGTATATGTTTCAGTTTTTCAGGATAAATGCTTCAGTTTAAACATGGAAACTATTTATAAATAATTATTCATAAACAAACTACATTTAATATTCAATCATGCATCTGATAGAATTAGTGAATAATTTACATCAACTCATAATCAATGCAAGCTTCAGAAATTTTTTTATTTTTATTTTTTCTAAAAGAAGGCATGCTCTTACTAATATTTTGTTTAGGTATTTGTGATTCTCTACAGATAATTAAGTTAAACTTTGCGAATATTACTTGAATAAAATTATTTCAAAAACAACCTTTGTAATGGTGACTTAAACTATGTTGCTGAGTTTGGTCAGCTGTGTGTGATACTCAGCTGAGTCTTAGGAAGCTATGGTCTGGTCAACAATGCATGAAGCATCTACTGAATCTGGTGTTCTGCTGAATGAAGTCAGCAGACTGATCATCTGCTGAGTATGGTTTTCTAAGTTGGTTCTCACTTCTCAGTGATACTTGGGGAACACATGTGCATGGTTTTCCATTCTGGATAAGGTTACTTTTGGGGTATTTCAGTCATTATCTGGTTTGGCTGTTTAGTCAGTTAGGATTGGATTCCCAAGGCTATAAATACCATCTATAATCGTTGTAAATTGTAACTTTCTCGTGATAATAAATTAATCCTTGTTCATACGTGGAGTAGTCGGCACATTGCCGAAAAACACGTTAAATCTATGTTCTTCTTGTTTGTGTGTTTGTTTACTTGTTAATTGTTTATCTTTACTCAAAATCACCATAATTTCTTGATCAATCTGTCATAGCAAACTGCTATTGGAGTCAGGTTCATCAAGAAATCTGTTTATCAGTTTTATGCGAGGTAGATTAGCACCAAGGTCATAAATTATTGACGCTAGGATTTAGGATCTACGCAAGCTTTTCTGGTAACAAATATGTCTGCTTTAAACGTCAAGATTGACAAATGTACAGGAAAACAGTTTTAGTCTATGGCAGATCAATATGCGTGCTTTGTTGAAACAACAGAGATTATGGGGTCCCTTATCAAAATCAACAGAAGGAAGTGCTGCTGAAAGAGCCAGTCTAGAGGAGAAAGCACATTCAACAATTATATTGTGTTTGTTAGATGATATTATCACAGAAGTTACTGAAGAGGACACATCAGAGAAATGTGGTCCAATCTTGAGAGTTTGTACATGACAAAGTATCTAACCAACATGTTGTTATTGAAACAACTCTGTTCAGTTTAAGGATGCATGAGGGCACTAGGCTGAGGGATCATCTAGATTAGTTGAACACAATATTGCTTGACCTAAGGAATATTGATGTGAAGATTGAAGATGAAGATGCATCATTGATCCTACTTGTATTATTTCATGCATCATTTGAGAACTTTGTGCAGTCCTTTATTGTTGGGAAGGACTCAGTGTCATTAGAGGATGTGAGATCATCACTCCATGCTCGAGAGCTATGCCATAAGGCATCTGGTTCTGGGACAGACAGTAAGTCTGCTGGATTGATGGCCAGTGGAGTCAGCAGAGGATCAAGAAAATTCTGGAAAGAAGAAATCCAAGAGAAGTTCCAAGGGTCCTAAAGTTAAGGATGTCTGTAACTACTGCAAGGAGCAGGGACATTGGAAAAATGAATGTTCAAAGAGAAAGAAGCATCTTTGGCAGAACAAGACACCAACTCTGAAGATGATCTAGTCTTAGCAGTTTCAGATTTAGCAGGGCACATGGATATGTGGATTCTTGACACTGGGGCATCTTATCATGTGTGTCAAAATAGGAGTAGTTTCAACTTTTCAGTAGGTGGATGGAGGCCATATTGCTATGTCTAAGAGAAAGGTCTACAAAATAGTTGGGATTGGATCTATTCAGCTAAGGACACATGATGGTAAATTTTGCACACTGAATGAGGTTAGACATGTTCCACATATGACCAAGAATTTGATATCTTAGTCTACTAGACAGCAAAGGGTTCAAGTTTAGGGGTGAAGATAGAGTGGTGAATGTCTATAAGGGTTCAATTGAGATTCTAAAAGGTACCAGACAGGGTACCTTGTACATTTTACAAGGGTCTATTGTATCAGGTTCTGCTGTTGTGGCATCATCAGAGGTTCACCAGTCACAGCTGACCAAGCTGTGGCATATGAGATTGGGTCATATAGGTGAAAGAGGGATACAAATTCAATCTAAGTCTGATCTACTTGGGGGACATAAGGTCAAGGAGCTATAATTTTGTGAGCATTGAGTGTTTGGGAAGCTATATAGGAAAAAGTTCCTAAAAGCAATCCACATCACAAAAGGGACACTTGATTATGTCCATTCTGATTGTTGGGGACCTTCAAGGGTGGAGTCACTAGGTGGTCACATGTATTTTGTGTCTTTTATAGATGATTTTTCAAGAATGGTTTGGGTAGTTATGATGAAGCACAAGAGTGATGCATTCAAGCACTTCAAGCGGTGGAAGGCTTTGGTTGAAAATCAGACAGGGAAGAAGATCAAGAGACTTTGAACTGATAATGGCCTTTAATTCTGTTGGTCTGATTTTGATGAATTTTGCAAGAATGAAAGCACTGCTAAACACAACACTGTCAAAAAATACTCCACAGCAGAATGGTTTTGCAGAAAGGATGAATCAAACTCTTCTGGAGAGGGCAAGGTGCATGCTCTCTAATTCTGGTTTGGCAAGAAGATTTTCGGCTGAGGTAGTTAGCACAACATGCTACTTAATCAATAGGGGGCCTCACACTGAGATCAAGCTCAAAAGGCCACTTGAGGTTTGGTCAGGAAAGTCAACAGACTACTCTAGTCTAAGGGTTTTGGAAGGACAGTCTACTATCATGTCAGTGAAGGTGAACTGGAACCTAGAGCCAAGAAAGGAGTATTTGTTGGATATGGAGATGGAGTTAATGGGTATAGAATCTTGTCATCAGATGAAAATAGGCTTATACTCAGCAGGAGTGTAGTCTATGATGAAAACTCTATGCTTAACTCATTTCTCAGAGGCATATTTGAATCTAAATTTTGATCTAAATCTGACAGGGTTGACAAATAGGTGGAGCTTCAAGTAGAGTCTGCTGAATTGAATGACTCAGCAGGGAATAGTCAGCACTCAATAGGTCCAGAGCTGGATCCAAACCAGTCTGCTGAACAGGAGTCAGCAAATACTCAAACAACTGAAGTTGGTCAGTAGAGTATATCTCTTAGAAGAGCTAGAAGGACCAATATCAGACCCTCAAGAAGATATGGGTTTGAGGAGGAAATGGTTGGATATGCACTACATGTAGCTGAAGAAGTGGATGGTTTTGAACCAAACACTTGCAGGAAAGCTGTGACATGTTCTGAGGCATCTCAATGGCTTATTGCCATGGGAGAAGAAATTGAGTCACTTCAGAAGAATGAGACTTGTGATCTAGTCAAACAACACCATGATAGAATGGTGGTCAGCTGCAAATGGATCTCTAAGAAAAATGAAGGAATTACATCTATTGAGGACATCTGATATAAAGCATGTTTGGTTGCCAGAGGGTTCAGTCAGAAAGAGGGGGTAGACTATGAAGAGATATTTTCTTCAGTGGTCAGACATACTTCCATCAAGGTGCTATTAGAAATAGTTGCGCATCAGAATCTTGAACTTTATCAATTAGATGTGAAGATAGCTTTTCTACATTGAGATGTAGATAAGAAAATTTATATGACTCAGCTAGAGGGTTTCCAAGTTCCTGGCAAGGCAGGTTTTGTTTGCAAGTTGAACAAGTCATTGTATGGACTTAAGCAGGCCCCAAGGCAGTGGTACAAGAAGTTTGACAGTTATATGATTCAACTAGGTTATAGCAGGATTCCATAGGATTGTTGTGTTTATCACAACAAGCTGAAGGATGGTTCAGTCATCTATATATTCTGTGTGTGGATGATATGTTGATAGTTGCTGTTAACAAGTCTGATAATCAAGATCTGAAGAATATGCTCAAATCTAAATTTGAGATGAAGGATTTGGGGAATGAAAAGAAAATTCTGGGGATGGAGATCTATAGATATAGGAAGCTGGGAAAGTTGTTCTTGTCTTAGCAGGGGTATATTTAAAAGGTATTATCCAAGTTTGGCATGTCAGCAACCAAACATATAGATACTCCAACGGCAACAAATCTACATTTGTCTGTTGTGTTTCACCCACATTCAGCCACGGAGGAAGAATACATGTCAAGGGTGATCCGTGTGTAAGCCACTAATACACATGAAATACTAGCAAGAGTACTAGGTCAATCGTAGTAAAGTAGATGCGAGTCAATATCGATGCCTCAGAGACAATGCAACATAGCTAATAACCATTAAATCTAAACAAGAAGACAAATAACGGTCCCTTGACCGACATAAAAGGTAATTGGAATATCTCTCCTCTCCGATATTCTAACTTGGTGTCATTAATCCTTATGTCTACTTTTTCTCGTAATTACCTAAATTAACCAGAACGTTTTCTAATTCAATTTTAGCTACGGGTGCATTCTCCTAATCTTATATACTTCCATTGAAATGATAGTAGACGTCTATGTGTAGTTAACCTCCTCCGTTGGTTGTATTAACTCACGCGCAATAAGTATTAGAGATTGCCGGTGCAAACCGAGTACCTCCCTAAGCAGCTATCGTGGAATTACTAGCACGTTCCTAGGGATTGATCAAACTATGTCCAAACTAACACTTCACCTTGCAAGTCCTTCATGTTAATTTACGAATACAATAAGCAGATTGGCCAGATCTTACCTATTATTAATTAAATTTGTTGATCAACGTAGCTGATGCCGAATCTTTAGATTAGGGGGACCTAGGGTTGTCGCGGCTGTGATTTAGACCGTCGCAGGACCGGTAGTGATTGTTCCAAATTCTGAAATCTACATCATTCTTTTCTGATTACTCAAGTTAATTATGATTCGTTTAGACATGCAGATCAGTTGCAGCACGTTAATCTTACTAAATCTATCATGATCAAAATACGAAAGAACGTTCAAACATTTTTACCTTTATCAATGGTGACCTAACTTGATCAACTCAAGCTAGTTGATGGACTGGAGGAGATAACCAAGAAACAAACTCAAAGAAAATAACAAACTTCTTTATTTCATAGAAAAAGTTGATGTTGAATTGTATATTATCGTATGGTATTATGGCCTATATTACAATAAATTGGCACAACCTTATATAGAGCTGTAAACCGACTTAGTGGATCTAACCTAACCGACTTAATACAAATCATGGCTCTCTTATTTTCGTGTCCTCCAAGTTGCCGCGGCTGTGTCTAGGGTTTCCACAGCCTCCGGTTTTTTCCTCTTTTTCTGGTCCAACAGACTTTGTATTGACTTCTTCTGACTTCGGCTCAATGTCTTTTTGTCTAATCCAGGTCCATCTCTATGTTGTCCATATTATGGCACTCCTGAAAATCACATAAAATGAGACGAAATAGTACCAAATATCAGGGTAAATTGTAAAGATGCAGAATTACTAACCGAGGAACCGGTATTAAGCAATCGACACGTATTTCGTACAATATTCCATCTATCACTACTCAATTGAGAATGATTCGGGGAAACTAACGGTATAATTTGTAGTATCATTTTCAGTGTGATCGACTACCCCCCACTTAGCTTTTGGTTGTCTTGAACAAAAATGCGAAATAAACTCAACTCCGGATTAACATACAACTATATGTCAATAGCCGAGATAAGAACCATGCCAACACACATCCATAAGCGGTGCATTAAACACTTTTCAATTCACGAACCGGTGTGTGTGTGTGCAATAACTCTCCAAACAACAGTGACTTAGACAGAATCACATTATAGCAACAAGGATATCAGGCAAAACATGTATCACGCACAAATCCATAAGTTCCCCATTAATCATCACCTACCGATGCATCAATTTGTCATGTGGTAAAACTTTTGTGATAATGCATTCAAGAAAAGAATGAAGTTATAGCGACCCCACAACCTTTACTTATCAATGTGCACACAAGCTCCTCTTGTCTTCAGACTCAGGCACACAACATGAAACCTTACATTTGTCGGGCGGACTTGGGGACCGAGTTTTACTCATTATCCTCGTGTTTTTTTTTTTTTTTTGTGAGGGTCATGCCCTTTTTGCTACGAGTTCTCTTCCTTTATTATTATTATTATTATTATTATTATTATTATTATTATTATTATTATTATTATTATTATTATTATTATTATTATTATTATTATATTTTTCATTCTGGTAGATTTCACACTTTTTTTCTCTCTCACTCGCAAGCCCGTTTTGTCCCGTTTTACCTTTTGTGGCCTCATTGTTGCTACCATCATCCTACAACATTTGGTTAAAGTATATCCACCGACAAATATCGAATTTCGGTCTAAGATAACTCTTCATCTTATCCAAATACTTCGCACTCAGATTCCATGCTCAAAAATTGAATGCAATGGTGAAATAATAATTAATAAGTCACTACTTCATGAAACATAACACATGCTCATTCCTCCATACTAAATTAAATAATGCGTCATCTAACTACACACTGAAGAAGTGAGTTATACGCGCTTAAAAAGGTCGGTCCATAAAAAGAAAATGCGGTTAATACGCCACTACTTCAAAACTGACACGACTTTTATTTCGGTCATGAAACAAAGGTGTAGTTAATTATCTCCAAAAGGTCTAAGTGGTGAAAAATGCATCAACACGACTCATGACAACTTAACAAATATTTGACGAAATTCATAGTCAATTGCTAAGTGACTTTCCTTCCCCCCACTGATGAAAATATTAATAATGAAAAGGAACTTAACTTGGTTTAAGAGCGGAGCGAAGTAAATGAATCCCTATCGAACACGTCTTGGCTATAGAATTCTGACATACAAAACTCGGGCAAAGTAAAGATGAAAAATAATAAAATATAGAGTGGCAGTAAGCAAAGAAACTAATAAAATGCAAAAAATTGAAGCCATAAAATACTTTATTGAAAAAAGAAAAGTCATTTATTACAAAGTTGTTAAAAAGAAAAAGAAAAATACAATGGAGAATAAAAAAACTAAAAAAACTAGATCTAGGGGACTAATCTTAGTCTATGTCCTCATAGTCTTTGTTAAAAGGAGGTTGTGCTGCGGAAGAAGGGCCGGCCCCCGAAGAAGATGGAGCTTGCCTAGGGCCTCGTGGTGGTAAGGCATAGGGAGGTATGTGGAGATGAGTCATCATATGTGTCAGCATGCCTCCCATCTCGGCTAACTCCCTAGTCTCTTCAGCTTGAAATTTGTGCTGAGGTCTAGCACGTCCTTGTACCGGTATCACAGCCCATCTTCTCCACCTTCCCATCCTTTGGACTGCCACACTGTTAAGGATTTGCAGTGGCTCGACTCTTTCATCAACATCCAGAACTGGCCACTCTACTTATATCTTCAATGCAACGATCAGGTTTCCATACGGTAAAATCTCTCTCCTTACCTGGTGAATCCGGCTATGCATCAACATACCGATGTTCACGTCATTCTTGATATCGAGATAGTATATTAGGAAAAGGTTTTCTTTCTCATCAATCTACTAGAAGCTAATCCCAATCAGTTAGGGACTATGATGGGGCACAGGTTACTCCTATAAATATGAGGGTTTGCCTGGCTCTTTTGTACATCATAATTCCGAGAGACTAATAGTTAAAAGTAGAAAGCTTCTTATATAGACATTTGTAGGAGAGAAAAGGTCGGTCTAGCAACCCAGTTTTTCTAGTAGCAATCCAATGGTGGATTCCGGCGGGTTGTTTGTGTGGACTAGCGGTAGAGACCGAACGCTTGGGTGGCCCCTTGCACCACTACTCTCCTTAGACGGTACGTCAAAGCGTCGATCTTTTAGATCAACCAAGGTAACTGCCGTCTACTAGCTTATTTGTTTATTGCTTAAACGAAGTCGATCCTGGTTAAAAGGAAATAAGTTTTTGAATTCTGCTGCGTTCCCGCATAGATTTCCTAACAGCCTCTCATCTCGGCTAACTCCCTAGTCACTTCAACTTGAAATTCGTGCTGAGGTCTAGCACGTCTTTGTGCCAATATCGCAGCCCGTCTTCGCCGCCTTCCCATCCATTGGACTGTGTCACGGATTTTATGTAATGAAAATAAACAAGTAATAAATTTATAAATCCGGTATACCCCAAGTGTAGGGATCGTAGTATAGCGATTGATACCGGAGTCGATCTCAGGGAATCGGGGTATCTAGTTCATTAATTTTCTTAAGTTTGATACCATTATTATTAAAACCTAAAATAACAAAACAAAAGATAAATCGATGAGAGGATTGTCACCCAAAGCCAGGAAAGATCGTAAGTAACATAACTAAACTATAAACGAAAAAAACATAAAACAAAGATACATGGAATCAAACAATATACAAACCAAGTGATTTCAATCCAAGTTCATCTCATGGTTTTAATTCAATATTGTGGTTTCACCTTTACACGAGATACGAACTCCTAATTCCTTAGTGAATCCATTTCTCAAGCTATGAATTCCTAATCTCTTAGTGAATTCAATTATCGATCTCTCATCTCTCGAATGTTGAGACCAATTTCATACAAAACGAAGGTGTAGATTCAAGTTAACTCTCGTATTTTAGAATCTAGCAACCTAGATAATTAACCAATTAATTTGTCACGAATTAAGGATTAAGGATCCTATCTTTCTATGGTGATCTAGCCTAACAACGATTCTCATCAACGTTAGACAACAATTATATAGCAACGAATCTCTCGATCTAGTCACACAATAGCATCATAAATCATAGAAAGATACAAAACAAATCAAAGATCATAAGAATAAACAAAGGATTGAATAAATTAGAAGATAAACTCACATAGTTTGGTACAATGGATGATCTCCATGAATCAACAAACGAAAATAAAAGCATCCTATCTAACCGGATCACCCGAGCATAAGGCTCGGGTGATCGCCTTGAAAGCCTTGAAGGCGCGGCGCTGTGTGTGTATTTGGTGTATAGAAATCTGATGATGAAATAGGGTTGGGGCGCAGCTGTTTAAATAGGAAAAGTAAGTCGGCTAGGTCAAAAACGGGACTGAACGCACGTCTGCTTCGATGGACGCCCGTCCAGGTGCGTTGAACTTTCGAGTCGGGCCGAGTCTTGAGCAGACGCCCGTTCTATGTTAAATTGGACGCTCGTCCAGCAACGTTGGCAAGACTCTGAATCAAATATCTCCTCCTGGACGCCCGTTTGACATAGTGGACGCCCGTCCACCGGACGGGACTTGGACGCCAGTTCAGTGTCGATCAAATCTTGATTTTCTCATCTTTATCTCTTCTCCATCATATAAATCCGATCTTGCACCACTTTTAATCCTCTCTTTAGCTCGAAAATGTATATATACAAGGGGGTAAAAACATGCAAACTGTAGAAATATATATATAGATAGAAAATGACTAATAAACCACATAAATAGCTCGAATTTGCATTTTAATCCTTTTCATACACAACCCCTCAATATTTCAATTAAACTCCTACTTTTCTATAAAAAGTAATAAAATACGAAGAATATTGTTACGGAATAAAGCGATAAAAACCATAAAATTCACCGTTAACAACTCCCCCACACTTAACTTTTGTTCGTCCCGAACAAAATAATCAAAACTAGCTCACTTTCATGCAATCCATATAGATTCCCAACTCACGTAACAGAAGATACGACAAATATAGCAATTAATACCAACATAGAGATAGATTCAGTGTGTGTGTGTGAAAAGCCCTTTTCAATCTCCACTATTCTTTCGCACAAAATCCGTTCAAATAATCCTAATGACTTTCCTAGGTATAGGCAGTAACCATTCCACAAAAAGTCTTCCCGTGTACTTATTAGGATAATCCCTAAAACATATCATTCGGTTTATACTGGGGATAGTTAGAAGATAACTACGGTTCCTACCAACTTTCCATAGTACCATTTGCCAAATTTTCTTTAAGATTAACTTAATTCCACATATATAGCATATGCCCTCATTCCCAGCAATAGGATGTTTCGTGATAACACCCTAGCTGGACTACTATCATCAGACAGTCGGGAGCTATTGAACCTCATAGTGGTATAGGACATTTCGTGATAATTCCCTACCGCACTCAAATCATTGGCAGCTACATCCGACATACACATATTTTATTCATATTATTCATCTTAGATTGGTGTACAAACCTTAAGATATATCCCTCCTATCACATTCAAACCTTCAGAGATATTCACAGTACACGGTTAGAAATTAGGTGTAATGTTTACCGTTACTATTAAGCACAAGTCTCTCTAGGATAAATCACTAGGATAGTGAATGGATAAAGTTTAAAAATATCGCTTCAATTTCAAAGGCTTACGTGAATATGAAATGAATACTATCTCATATTAGTAAAAGCATGCTATAACTATCTCACGTGAAATTCTGAGACAATCATCGTCAGAAAACTACAACTAGCGAGCCTTTTGTTTCAATTACATGCTCAAGATTTACAATTATCCACGTTTACTCTGAAAAATTTTAAATTTTTGCCAAGGAATTCACATTTGCTCGCTTTTCGAAATATAGCATGATAACATAGCATGATAACATACCTAATTTAGACACCCCCCCACACTTAAATCACATAATGTCCTCAGAATGTGCAGATAAAAGAAAAAAATGGTTAAGGAAACTTAGCTGATTTTGTAATGATCCGAAGATTGGCTGAAGAAGGATAGATAATCGATCCGCGGTTCCGAGGCACGAGATGTCATATGTATTCCTCTCCAGATTCACTTCCAAGGCTAGCTTAACAAAAACAACTAAAAATATGCCTGCACCACTCAAAGAAATATGGCAGTATCTCGGGGAACACGGGGGAATACAACATGTCGCACAAAAATATAATGAAAGACAAGAAATAAGCACATGATATAATGGCTCAGATGGAAAAATCACCACACAGGGAAAACACAGGACACCTAAGCGTCAATTATAAAGCCACAGAGGCTTACTATACAAATAAGGTCCAACATGTGCATACAGAAATAATGATAGAGGACACTACAAAGTAGCAGGGCTAGGTGCACTAAAAAGAAAAGAAAATAATAATAAAAAAACAAAATAAAATACAATGCAACTAAATGATATGCAACTATACTAAAAAGGCAAAAAGAAAATAAAGAAAATAAACTAGCCCAACTAATTCCATAGATGTCGCCCTAATCTAAGCACGGTCAAGAATATAAACGTCTACTAAATAACGCCGCAGAAGCGTGACAAAATTTGATTATGCAAAGCCACAGAAGCTTGCCATGTAAAGTGTAGACGGGAAGATGATTGGACATGTAGACGGCCCCTAAACAACCCTAACATCCTAGATAGACGACAAAAGGAACAGCATAAATCAAATTGGAATCACATCTAACTAGGTGAGTTACTCAACATGGACTGCAATAGATGGAAAGAAAACCATAACGGTGAAAGAACAGGACATCTACGCTTATACAAAGGCCACAGAGGCTCACAATAAAACATCCATGTCAATTAATGAAGCATGTATATAAAAATTAATCAATTATTTAACACGGATTAGTAGATGGAAAGATGTAAACATGCAAGTTCAGAACATCTACGTAAAAATAATTAGCCACAGAAGCTCGTATGAAAATATCCACGTCAAATAAAGCATTAAAAATCAAGTCAAGAAAAATTTGGAACCTGAACGTGCGTTCCTTCTTCCAAACGGGCGTTCGCCTGGAATTTCAGCCCTGAACTGCCGTTCAACAATTCAGCTGCGCGTTCACCTGCGTGTTACGGACTGGACGGTGATCGGGGTCAATCAGGTTATAATATACTCGACCACCATAAACCAATACTAGCAAGAGGACTAGGCCCATCGTAGTATAGCCATAGTGAATCAAGGTCGATCCCACAGGGAACCAATTGTGGATCATATTATATACAAACAACTAATTAAACATGTCAAGGACATAGAGGCGGTCTACGACCAACATAAGACAAGAAAAGTAAAGACACGACCCGACACAACGTAATTAACCTCCCCAATTATAGTCTTTATCGTTTGGACCTAGATAATTTATATAATAAACCGAACTTATTAATCGTCAATCCGTTTGTATCTATCTTAGATTGGCTACGGGAGTCATCCTCTTTAACTTGACTTAGCACCGGTAGTCACTAGATCACCGTGGTATTGTTACGTGACTTCGCCTTTTGGTGCCTCCATCTCATATAACTCACACGCTACGACTCTAAGGATGCCGATATTAAACCGTACACCTCGCTCGGGCAACATTCCTATGGTTAGGCGCATTTCCTAAACGACGATCGATCGTCTCTCATCCTATTAACAATTACTCTTGACGGTTTCATGTTAATCTACGATTTACGTATAACTAGGTGAGCTCAATTCCCAAATACAAAACCTACCTAGATCTCATTTGAAAGTCCCGGAAGATCATTCATGAGCCAACCTAGAGCCCTATATTGGTATTTCCTAATCATACGCTAATTAAAAGCAGACGAGCAACGTAGCCGTAGCCATACCTACTGAGATGATAAATTCTATTAAGTTAACCTAACCATAAAGACGTGGCTATTTAACGGATAAAATAGGGCTCAGTCGACCGAATAGGTGGGCTCGGTCGACCGAGTGAACTCATTCGGTCACCCAAATCAATTTCGTCCCCAGATTACATCCCTGAACATATCTCTCAGCGTTTCATCATACAGAACAGATTAAACAGTAATTCGTAAAGCATTCATATAAAGTAACATAGATACGCATTAATTAAACAATGCAGATTCATGAATAAATACTAAGTGTATGACGTAGGTTATGGGATCCTCATAGACAAGGCTTCGCCACATCCATAACGACATAACCTAGATCTACATCATCTAGCTATGAATTAACTAACTCAAACAATAAAGCATAATTGGGAGGAATTAATTACTTAAAAGAAAAGAAACAGAAAATAAAGGCTTACATAATGCAGCCCTTAAATTGCTGGAAACACCCTCAATAAACTACATTGAATCAAGATATGAATAGAGTGATTTTATTGAATGATATTCTAAGGTATATGTTGGTGTCTAAGGTGTGTTTAACAATTTCTCGTAGCTGCTGCTTATATAGGGGTTTCTGCCGACTTATGAAGGATCTAGAAAGTAAATACGAAAAAATCCGAAAAGTGACCGAGCCGACATACTCGGTCGACCGAATGGATAGGCTCGGTCGACCGAGCCTTCTTCTGCACGCGTTAAACGTTTCTCTCGTCTATCTTGTTCCCCACTGCACGCTTTCGTGTTGACCTGATTAATCTTTCATTTAATGCTCCGATTTTATTCCTCTATTATCTTGAGATTTACTGATTGAATGACATTTATCCTTTCGTTTTGTCGTGATCTACAAAATCAGCATTTATCGCACAATAAATCGGCTTTTAATAATGAAAACGGCTAAATACCAAATATCATATTAATAATCACTTAACATTAAATAATAAATATAAACATGTGATTTAATATGAAATATATATTATTAATCTCGATTTAAGGATAATGTTGATGACATTTACGGGTATAATTTGACCGTCATCAACTACCCCCCACTTAGACTTTGATCGTCCCGAACAAAGCATCAATAAGTCATTCCCCAAGACAACATTTTCTATGGTCAAATCATACTTACACAAGAAACTCAAGTCAACTCATACTAGTCATGCTCATAAGATATCCATTATTCACTACTGACTATGAATCAAGTGATGTGTGCATGTGCATTTAGTTTTATATATTCGTGGCAAGATCGAGTTTATGCTAACTTCGCAATCTCAACCTACCAACCTCGGCATTCATACTTCTTATGCCTCGCAATGGTTTAGAGCACTAGAGCAATAAGCAAGAGCGTATCTATAGGGATTTTGGACTTGGAGACCGAGTACTACTCAAAGCCTCTTAAAGAGTTGAATATTTTTCATATCTTCATATTTTTCAAATACTATTAATCTCAAGAAAGAAAACTTTTAGAGTATCCCCTATCTTAGATCATGTATAGCATCGAATATTACCACAAGCGCGGGGCTACTTTGGTAATGTTACTACAAGCCCAGTGTTTTAACGCATTGTCAAACACAGGTACGTCTCAAGCTTATTACTCTGCTTTAATGGCTAAAATATAAGAATGCATCAGCAGATAGATATTGATACTAAGTTCACATAACCAATCATCTATGCAATGTACACATAATTTCTTCAGTTATTATGATTTGCGCGGTATACTCGATTCACAGATTGAGTAATTGAATAATAAATAACTACTCGCAAAAACGGGCATGAATATCCTTAAATTTACTTAACATAAGTATAAAATGATCACGTACTCATGAAACTTGGTTCCTTTCCTATCAATTCTTAGCTAGGAACTCACAATTCTAAGGGTACGAGATACCTAATATGGTATTTATTCAATTTTTTCAATTTTGTACCGTTTCATTCAATTTTCCATTATAACATAACATGGCTAAGTCTCCTACCCCCCACTTAAACATGGCATTGTCCTCAATGACAAAAATAAATGAGAATTTAAGAAAAAGACTTAGCTCTGGAAATGGCTCTCAAGGAAAGGAAAAAGATCGGAGTAAATTTCAGCACGTTGTGTAGAAGCAAGTGAAAACCTGTATAAGCAGACAAACTCCACGAAACCGTCAAATACCATGTCTATGGAAGTTATAGAATAACGTGGCAGTAATTAGGTATGAATACCGAAAAACATTTTAAGCCACTTTATTTTATACAACCAAAGACAAGAAAAATACTAAATAGAAAGAAAAATAAACAAGCAACTAAAGATGGTGGTCTTCATCTACAACCTCCACCGCCTAAATATTCTCAAAACCGGGTGGAGAAGACAAAGATCAAAAAGCATTACCCGACGTGGGAAAACACGAGGGTGACTCGATCGAAAAGGTATTCAATCCAGGAAAAGAGAAACTTGGTAAGGTATAACAGATGCAATGCGACCTAGAGGATAACGATAAAATCAAATACTTAGCGCAGAAACTTCTCGCTTGCATTGGATATCAACAACTTAGGGAGATGTAGCTACTCCTCGAAATTACTAATAACCCAATTTATCACGTAAAAGTCATGACCGTCATCAACAAGGTCGGATCGGTGCGATAGTTCAGAACAAAACTTATCATCTAGAAATGCCGGAATAGTCGGAAAAAATGTGAAATTGAAAACTTCCGGTAGAAAGATAAGTTGTACTTTGATCGAACCAAAAACCTTTAAAATCTAGCTAGGGTCAGAGCTACACTTACCCCAACTAGGATCATGAAAATCAAAATGATAAAAGATAATCATTAAAGCTGAGCAATATTTCAAATTCCGCAACACAAAGGTATTTTGTAAACAAAATGGATGTTGAGAGTATGATGGGTTTAGAAAAAGATACACATAAGGTTGGGAAGAAAAGATAAAGGGTGGGTAAGAAATTGTGTTTATGGGTGGGTTGAAAATGGTTAAGGCATCGAGATTGGGTGGGAGAGTGAAATGGATGGAAAGAAAGAGAGGCGATGAAAGAATGGTTAGAAATGTGAACTGTTGGGGCAGATTGGCGAGAGGATCGAAACGGTTGAAGGGTGAAAAGGTATAAATGAAAGGATAAGGGTAGTTGCAGAATGAATTGCGCACCACTTTGAATTTTCACTTGGATCACCATTCTAAAAGATTTTGGAAGTTGACCAAGATTGTTCTTGTTCGCACCAATCATTCTCTGTTACATTTTCAATAATTCTCAAGCTCTCTTAATGCTTCCATCTTAAGGTTGATTGCTAAATTTCCTTTTATTCAGCAATTTCTCGACTCTCCTACGGAACTCTAATTCACGTGGCCTATATTGAGTAAAAAAGTTTTGCACATCCTTAGCCCAATGGCCATCGGAACACGGCAAAATAAAAATCCTCAACATATGTCACGTTACTTTTATTTGACTCAAAGAAAACAGAAAACCTAAAATCTTAAAAAGAAATCCTAAGGGTTTTAAAGAAGTAGTTCTGAGTTTAAAGTCCTCATCTCGACGTTCCAAAAAAATTATCCTTGTCAATTATCATTCTTGGATCGCCAGACTTTGACCCTTCTGAGCACTATAAGAGGTGGGCTTGTCGCTTTTGCGGATTAATACCCTTCCCTTGGTTGTGAGACCTAGGAAACGACATTTATCCATACCATTTATCCAAAGCTCTTACCTCGGCTCTTGTTTTAGGAATTAGTGAATTCTAAGAAACTCGGCTAAAATTATGGTTTTGGCCTTGACAATAAGAAACAATGAATCTAAGTACTCCGAATAAGGTCGGTTATGTAGGCAAGCCTACGCCGTCTTATTCGTTGGAACATATGTGACAGTTCAGGCCAATCCGTCAAGATAAAGCCCCGTTTAGCCCGAAGGCTTATCGGCTATGCTAAGTCTTGTTGAACTGCTGTAACGTACATCACACGTGGAGGGGAGTAGATTGAGCCGAAGCTCGGTTGAACTCGCCCAGCCATGGTTAGACCATTTCCGAACCAATGTACTAAGAGTCTCCGATTTCTAAATTTTCACCCAAAGCGTAATCTCGTTTCTGTTTAAGGTGGGTTCACCGAGAAGCCATCACCCTAAAACTCAACGAAAGCAGAAGATTGTGTTCTCTCAAAACTCAACGTCTTCTTTAGATTTTGAATGCTTAAACTGTAAGGTGTAGTGCCCGAAAGACAATTATATAATTGTTTTAGGACAGAATTAGTAATTCATCTTATTATATGCATGTATGCTTATAATTAAGACACTAACAAAACCCTAAGTACCTCGTTTATGTAATCACATAACTCGGTGTATGGCTATACACACGAGGATTGAGTTAGTGAGATGTACTTAAAATTAACTTAGTCCGTAGCGTTTATTAACTGAGTAACGGGTCTCATGATTAATTTGCTATTAATGCGCCCGTAACACTTTAGGTGTGACATCTTATCCGGACTGTCGGTAATAGGGGTACCTAGTGGGGCATTTATATATGATGATAATCATATAGGAAATTTGGACCGATTTGATTTGAGTTCTCGATATAATTCCGTAATCGAGAAGTCTTATCGAATCACAAGATGATCATATATGGATTAATCTTAATCTCGAGGTGATCTGCTGCATTTAACGCTTAGACTAGGGTAGAGTTTGATGTGTTAGTAAGGATCACTTGAAGTATGTGGTCCAACACTTCTCGTTGGCTCTATTCTCGGAATGAGTGAGTGGTCCGTGCTATCACAGATATGGAATCCATTCCTTCCTCGGGAAGTAGAGAGACAGATTCCCTTATTTGTTGACCCTAGAAAGCGATCGATCGGCCGAGTTCATATTATATTGAATATGAACTAATTGATCACTAGGGGTTAATGGTAAATAAGGATAAGATGTTTTGAGAAGGGTTTACGGAAATATCCCGAATCGAAATGAGCGATCTATGGAGGGTTTATCCGTATGTAATGATTATATCGATGGACGCTTTCGACTCATAAATTGAGTGTAAGTTATCTATATTCGATAGAGTTCGATTTCGGGTTTATGGTGGTGGTGTAATCCCGGAATTAATAGGTTGGATATAATTATTACGTCTCGATTAATAATTTTATCTAATTTATTGTAGCTATCGAATATGGGTCCATGTCCCCGACGTGGCTCCCGAAATAGCATAATTGGATTTCTCGTCGTTGCACTCAATTATAATTAAATAGTTGGATTGGACTATTTAATTGATATGTGGATTAATTGTTTAGTTGGACTAAATAATTAAATACACGGAAAAGACATTTTTCGTGGACTCACCCAAATAAGTGTGTTGACCTTTTGACCTCATTGGTCAAATATAGGAAATGTGCGTGGACCTTATTTGATTAAGGTTGGTGGCGCATGTTTTGTTATATTATTTAATTATTAGGAAATTAGTTTTCTTGGATAATTATTTGACATGTGATTTATCTTTTATTTGTTAAATGATAATTCATGGAATATTAGATAATAATATGATTTATCTTAATTTGTTTGGGATAATCATTTTATTTATCTTTTATTTGGAAAAAGGATTAATGTAATAATTATCTCTTAATTATTTAATCCTTGAAGGTTAAGTTTTACTCTCCTATATAAAGAGAGTTCTTCCAAGCCTTTTGACACACACTATTCACGTCACTATTCACAAGAGAAATTGGCTGAAAATTTCGGCCTCTATTCTTAGGGTTCGAGTTGGAATAATCTTCGGGATTATTCGGTAGCATATCAAGCGAGGTCCGCGCGGGAAACACCATCCACCTGGTGTTGCTGGGAGACACACGTTGGAAGGCTGTGGCTTCTCAATCACGTGTTCTTGGAGACCTTTTGTTCTTGGAGTTAAGCACCATAAAAAGGTAGGCTCCTAAACCCCCTTGTAGGTTTAGATCTTTTATTTATGTATTTTGTTTCGTTTAGATCTAGATCTGATGCCTTCCGCTGCGTAATCGGGTCAATCCATAATTGATCCGACGATATTACATCCAACAAGTGGTAGCAGAGCCTTTGATCTAACGATCAAAGTATATGAATTTTAGATCTTGGAGTGGAAAAGCATGTTTTAGATGTTATATTTCGTTTTTTTGGTAAAATTTGAATTTAATCATGATTGTATGCTTGTGATTGTTGTGGTTGAAGAGATGGATTGAGGTTGGTATTGTTTACTCGTTAGATCTATTGTAAATGTAACGCCCCGTTCCCGGACACCGAGTCCTTATCCGGAAAAGAAACGTTCGGCACGTATAAAATAAATATAAATTCATTTTATACGTAAGCCTCTACTACGTCGTATCAAAATGAAGGCAAAACGGAAGCAAACTCGGGTATATAAAATTTTTCCCAAAAATAAAGAGTAGAAAAGAAATCTAAAGGGTAGAAATGTAAATTATTACATTTGGAAAAGTACGAAAATCCCAAAAGACAAACTACGACAAATCGTCAAAAGCGGTAGTCTACCAAAAAGTACGGAAAGTACAACCAAAGAAAAGCAGAAAGAAACATCTTGATTCTTCAACGGCGGCGTCAAGCGTCGTCGTCAAACTCTTCCTCTAAAACACATTTCGTCTTCTCGTCCCCAAACACATAGAAAAAGTATGCATTCGAGGTAAGTACAACGTACTTAGAAAGAAAGAGAAGCTATGAAAACAATCATAGTTATAACGAATAGACATTTATTTAATTAGTTGATTAAATGAGACCAACTCCATCTAGGGTTCACTTCATGCTCATCAACACGTTGTGACTAACTGTTTCTAACTTAACCTATCTATGTTACAACCGCACTCAAGGGCACTACGCGCATCCCCTCAGCTGAGTCCCTCTGTACTTAGGGTCTTTGACCTACAGAGTTCTTCTACCTTGGGAACACTCTTTTGCAACATATCAGTGGATCACACCAATACCCACGAAGTCTAGAAAAGGTAGACTCCGATAGCACGCACACCTCAGAGAGTCCCTCGTGCACTTAGGGTCTTTTTGACTCACGAAGTTCTTCTACCTTCAGAGGTAGCACATGCATCGCGATTTAGCTGGTGCCTAGCCAAGAGAGACATGTTGTTTAATCTTTTACTAGTCACATCGTTGTTTATTAAGTTATTAACTAGCCTTGACCTAAGTATTTTCAAATAATCTCCTCACACATACTACTCTCTTCCTAGACCACTAGACACGGACAAGTCCTAGCACACATACAGACATTGATGAATGCTAATTCATCAAAGCACAAGCCTATCATGTTCTTCCGACGGATCCGAACTTCAACTCCCTTTAAGAGTACATTCGGTGTTTTAAGCTGAGCGAATCGAAGCTCAATTCAGGCTTGTCTAAGTTATACCATGTTTAACATATCATAATTATAGATTTTAAGTAAGTAAAGCATGTATATATGGCTAAACAACAATTAACAATAGAAAGGAGGCGTCTGAGCTGGGCGCCCGTTTAAAGACTTGGGCGCCCGTTCAAGCTTCTTTGGGCGCCCGTCCAAAATAGTGGGCGCTTCGTCCACCCAAAAGCGATTCAATCTCGAATGTAAAATAGCACCTCAGGGCGCTCGTCCATTACAACCAGGCCTTTCGTCCAAGATGGAACCTAAATTTGGGCGCTCGTCCGAGAATACCAGGACGCTCGTTCACCTGGGTTCGACCTAAACCCTAACTTCATCACCATGCGATTTCCGGTCGTAATTCAACACAAAACCAGCAAATAATCAACACAACAACACAAAATCCCCATCTAAAGCATTACTATAACGACTATAGTCATTAACCAAAACAAAGATTCATATTTCTAACACCAAGTAGCCTTAAAACATGATCAATTCCTTATAGCAAATGATGGAATTCATAGGATTTATTTCTCTTACCTTTTTGCCCCAAAAAAATGATCAAAGCGCTCCGAAAATCTGCTACAATCCCACAGTAAGCGATGCCAAATTCTTTGTGCTCTTTTCGCCGAGTCCAATTCTTGAATCCATTAAAGCGATCAACCTTCCCTTAGCAAAAGTGAAGAACTTTCTAGCCTCTCTTCTCTCTTTCTCTCAATCGCATAAGGGAGGAATTGTTAAGTGAATTTTCGATTTTAGGCTAGGTCTAAACATTAAAAAGGGTCAATCTTTTCCTTAATTTCCCTTGATCACTAAAAATGAAATTTTCTTTTAATTATATATATAAAACTCGAAATTATATATATAAAGCGTCCCAAAATAATTAACTCGAATAAAGGAAACCGAACCTAATATTTTCGTCTTCGCAAAAAGACACGTCTCGCCTTACTTTCGAAAATCGGAATATTACATTCTCCCCCTTAAAAGGAGTTTCGTCCTCAAAACTAGAACATACAGTAAATCCCCAAACTCTTGGAACTCACTAAGCATGTCGCTTTCCACTTCCCAAGTTGCCTCCTCGGGTGAATGATTGCTCCATTTGAACTAACACCAAGGGATCATCCGTCTCTTAATCATCTTTTCTTTCCGGTCCGAGAATCTTGATTGGTCTCTCGTCATATGCAAGGTTATCTTGTGTAAGATTCTGGGTCAACCGTAGTTTCCACATCATTCTTCGTCGAGACACTTTTTCAACATTGAGGCGTGAAACACATTATGGACTCTCGACATTGATTACGGCAAGCCTGAAGCTTATAAGCTAACGTCCCAACTCTTTCCAAAATCTCAAAAGGTCCAACATACCTTGGACTTAGCTTTCTTTTTGTCCAAAGCGTTTCACTCCTTTCATCGGTGAAGCCCGTAGAGTAAACTCTATCGCCGACTTCAAACTCAAGAGGTCTTCTTCTAACATCACCCAACTTTTTTTACTGCTGTCTTGGCGCCTTGATTCTTCTTGACCAATCTGAACCCTTTCCTTTGCTTGTTCAACCATCTCGGCCTGTGTCTGTCTCTCCCGACTTCATCCCAAAAGCAGTGGCGTGCGGCATCTTCTCCCATACAACGCTTCAAGCGGCGGCATGCCTATACTTGCATGAAAAGCGTTGTTGTAGGCAAAGCTCCGCTACCGATAGGTAATCATCCCATGATCCGCCTACCTCCAAAACACAAGCTCTCAACATGTCCTCGAGTGTGCGGATGGTCCTCTCAGATTGTCCATCATGCGAGGGTGAAAAGCCGTGCTCAAATCCAACTTGGTCCCGAAGGCTTCTTGCAAGCTCTTCCAAAACCGACTTACAAACCTCGAATCACGGTGCGAAACTATCGAGATTGGAACTCCGTGTAGCTTCACTATATTGTCCGGATATAGTGTCGTCATCTTCTTTAATGGCATGTCGACCTTATACGGTAAGAAATGGGCGATTTGGTCAATCATCTCACGATTACCCAAATTGCGTCGTGTCCGCCTCTTGTCTTAGGTAATCCGGTGATGAAGTCCATTGTGATCTTATCCCATTTCCATTCCGGGATATCCAATGGCTTAAGCATTCCACGGGTCTTCTATGCTCCGCCTTAACCTTTTGACATACATCACACTCGGCCACAAACTTGGCTATTTCCACTTTCATCGAGGCCACCAAAATCTTTCCTTTAAGTCTCTCTGTACATTTTAGTAGCACCGGATGAACCGCAAAAGCTATCCTATGTGCTTCTTCCATAATTCTTTGTCTCAAGTCGCCAACATTGGGTACACATAGGCGATCCCGATACCTGATTTCCACTCTTATCCAACACGTAACCAACCGTAGGCTTCTCTCTAAGCAACACGCTTCAAATCCAACAAAACCGGGTCTTCGTCTTGCTTTCCCGAATATCATCCATCAACTCGACCTTGCTAACAACGGTGCCACAAAGCGCCTGGTCTTCAATCGATCAAAGCTTACGATTTCCAACCCATCTAACCTTTACGCCACTACCTCAACTTTGGAAGGAAGCGCAAACACTTTGGTTTCTGCTCAGAGCATCTGCCACTACATTCGCTTTACCGGATGGTACTGAATGTCCAAATCATAGTCCTTAACGAACTCTAACCATCTCCTCTGTCTCATATTCGAGTTCTCTTGTGTGAAGAAATACTTTAAACTCTTATGGTCGGTGAAGATCCTTGCTTTAACCCCATATAAGTAATGCCTCCAAGTCTTTAAGGCAAAAACTACATTGCCAACTCTAGATCATGTGTCGGGTAGTTCTTCTCATGTACCTTCAATTTGCCTAGATGCATAAGCTATCACTTTTCCTCCTTGCATCAACACACAACCCAAACCCTGTCCCGAAGCATCCGTGTAGACATCATAGTTATCAAAAATCTCCGAATCGCTAACCTTTGGTGCCGTAGTCAACTTACTCTTCAAGGTATGAAAGGCCTTATCACACTCATTAGTCCATTCAAATTTCACATTCTTACGTGTCGACTGGTGAGTGGAGTAGCTATCTTGAAAAATCTTGTACGAACTTCCGGTAGTAACCACCAACCCAAGAAAACTTCTTACTTCAAAGCGTGGTAGGTTTAGGCCAATTCTCAAGCGCCTCGATCTTTCTTTGGATCAACTTGAATACCATCTCCGAAATTACATGACCCAAGAACTCACTCGATCCAACCAAAAGTCACACTTGGAAAACTTTGCGTACAAGCGATTCTTCTTGGTGTGTCCAACACTATCCTTAAGTGTTCCTCGTGTTCTTTTCGCGTCCTTAGAGTAAACTAGGATATCGTCTATGAACACTATCACGAACTTATCCAAGTCACGGCATGAAAACTCATTGCATCAAATCCATAAATGCAGATGGAGCATTAGTGAGTCAAAAGGCATGACAAGGAACTCATAATGTCCATATCTCATCTTGAAAGCCGTCTTGGTATATACGCTATTTTAACCTTGATTGATGATATCCGGACCTCAGGTCAATCTTGGAGAACACTTTCTTACCACTGGCGATTAAGCAGGTCATCTATTCTTGGTAGAGGATACTTATTCTTGATGGTAAGGTTGTTCGGTGCTCTGTAGTCGATACACATTCTCATCCGCCATCTTTCTTCTTCACGAACAAAGCAGGGGGCTCCCGAGGCGAAGTCTTGGGCTGAATTATGTTCCTTTCAAGCATATCTTTAAGTTGAGCTTTCAACTCCTTTAATTCAGCCGGTGCCATTCTGTAAGGTGCTTTAGCGACTGGTGCCGCTCCCGGTATCAACTGAATTTCAAACTCTATCTCTCTGTCCGGCATGTTTCCCGGTAACTCTTCTGGAAATACCTCAGGGTATTCCCTCACTATGGGAGTCTCCTCGAACTTAGGCTTCACTTGTTCCACGTCCACTGCATACAACAAGTAGCCCTCACAACCCTTACGACAAGCCTCTACGCTTAACAGCTTTGATATGATCGGATGTTTCTTCTTACTCGGCTTGTATACATTCCCTTGATACGTCTTGTCTGATTTCCCAGGTACTTTAAAAGTCACTTTCTTCTCTTTACAGTCCAAGTGTACATAATTCTCGGATAGCCAATCTATTCCGAGGATTACATCAAAATCCGAAAAGTCCAAAACTGTAAAGTTGCTCTTACATCGATAAGGTCCGACTCGAACTTCCACTTGTGGTATCATTCTAGTTACCCTTGTTACCTTCCCTAACGGCGTAGTTATCTCCAAAGTGTTTCTTAAAGGCTCTGAAGTTAAATCCAACTTCTTAGCTACCTTGGTTGACACAAAAGTATTTGGCGCTCCCGTGTCAAACAAAGCCTTGACCACTAAGTTTTCTAACATTATCATTACCTAGGATGCATATTCATTTATTTAAATATAGTTACAACATGAATAATCACGCTATAAAATATCTTAACAAAAGAATGAAACAAAACATGGTACACGAAATAACGTCATCCTCTGGTTCCACAAAATTAGCATCCATTTGCAAAAACTCGAACCGGTCGGCTCGGGCCGCCTCTCCGCTACCTTGGCTCGAACCACTCTTGTTTCCTCTGTTTGGACACGCTCTAGAAAAGTGTCCTTGCTCACCACAAGCGTAACAACCGTTACTACTACTGCTGCACTCTCTGTATGATTTACTGTTGCACTTGGGGCAAAGTGGTGCCTTTGTTCGGGGCCTTAGGCTGCTTTGTAGGAGCCGTAGTCTTCTTGGCTACGCTCTTTGTGGCGCCCCTATAAGCGCCTTGACTTGTCCCGAAATTTCTCTTATTATTGACAACCACTGTAGCTCTCTTCCTGAAAGTCTCGACTTCCAAGGCTTTATTCATCAACTCTGCCATATTCCTTGCCGTGAATCCTAGCATGCCCGACTGAATCTCGTAGGCCAACCCATCCTTATAGAGGGCCATCTTTCTCTCTTCCACTTTCATCAATTCCGGATAGAACCTTCCTAACTCATTGAATTTATTAGTGTCTTTGGGACCTTTGTCGGATGATTACCTTGCTTGTGCTTGAGGAATTGACTTGCTTTATCTGCTTGAATATGTAACGGGAAGTACTCATTATAAAACATCGTCTTGAACCCTTCCCAATCCGTTACCTTACCGTTCTTTGCTTTGAGCGGCATCAATCCATGCTGCCTGCGATCCCAACATAAAGCCCGGCGCTAGTTGTGCCATCTCTGTCTCAGGAACATGTATGTTCCTACAAGCTTTCTCGAATCCTCTAATCCATTCCTCTGCTTTAGAATGCTCCACATTACCAAAGAAGTTCTCAACTCGATTTCTCCTCAATCTTGTATACCAATCCACCATTGGTGCTTGCTCAAAGGCCGGTCTAGCGGTGGGTGAACCGGAGGGTAACCATAAGATACATCATGCGGTGATCTGCGATGTTGAGGATAAGGTGGGATTACTTGAGGCTCATTTCGATCACGGATAGTACCCCTGATAAAGCCCGATCTTTGTGAGTGAGGCTTTGAAAACCAAAGGGTAGATGACCGACGCCTTCTTTGGTGGTCAAAGCGTGGTGAAGAGAGTGCTTGTAGGTTGAGGACACGACTACTGAGGAGGAGGGTAAAAGACCTGCTGCTGCTTTGAGGATACACTTTGGAGGATAAGCACTAGATGGTGGTGGATACACATTGGTCTTTGGTGGTGGCGCACTAATCGGTGGAATGTCGCCTATCTGGTGACACGAATAGGTGCTTGTCCAGGCTCTCCATAAATGTAGTTATATCTTGGCGGTGGTCGGGGTGGCAGATTCTGATGCGGCCTCGGTGACACATCCTGTTGAGACCGTGGTGTAGGCGTGGTGTATGGGGTGGTGGCGAAAGACTCAAGCGAGGCGAAGGATTACGCCTCACAAACCCGCCCCTACTACGGGCGCTGGGCTCTCTCGCCCTTGTCTAACCCACGAGCTCTCGGCTCCACGAGCGCCTCTTCTTGTCGTTACCATCTTTGAAAGATCAAGAAAACCAGGCGTTACTAAAGATCTAAAGAAACTTATCTTAAAGAAAGGAATTCTAAAAACGCTTTTTCTCTCGATACCAAGCTATAACGCCCGTTCCCGGACACGAGTCCTTATCCGGAAAAAAAGCGTTCGCACGTATAAAATAAATATAAATTCATTTTATACGTAAGCCTCTACTACGTCGTATCAAAATGAAGGCAAAACGGAAGCAAACTCGGGTATATAAAATTTTTCCCAAAAATAAAGAGTAGAAAAGAAATCTAAAGGGTAGAAATGTAAATTATTACATTTGGAAAAGTACGAAAATCCCAAAAGACAAACTACGACAAATCGTCAAAAACGGTAGTCTACCTCAAAAGTACGGAAAGTACAACCAAAGAAAAGCAGAAAAGAAACATCTTGATTCTTCAACGAGCGGCGTCAAACGTCGTCGTCAAACTCTTCCTCGAAAACCTGTTCGTCTTCTCGTCCCCAAACACATAGAAAAAGTATGCATTCGAGGTAAGTACAACGTACTTAGAAAGAAAGAGAAGCTATGAAAACAATCATAGTTATAACGAATAGACATTTATTTAATTAGTTGATTAAATGAGACCAACTCCATCTAGGGTTCACTTCATGCTCATCAACACGTTGTGACTAACTGTTTCTAACTTAACCTATCTATGTTACAACCGCACTCAAGGGCACTACGCGCATCCCCTCAGCAGAGTCCCTCTGTACTTAGGGTCTTTGACCTACAGAGTTCTTCTACCTTGGGAACACTCTTTTGCAACATATCAGTGGATCACACCAATACCCACGAAGTCTAGAAAAGGTAGACTCCGATAGCACGCACACCTCAGCAGAGTCCCTCCGTACTTAGGGTCTTTTTGACCTACGAAGTTCTTCTACCTTCAGAGGTAGCACATGCATCGCGATTTAGCCTGGTGCCTAGCCAAGAGAGACATGTTGTTTAATCTTTTACTAGTCACATACGTTGTTTATTAAGTTATTAACTAGCCAGCCTAAGTATTTTCAAATAATCTCCCTCACACATACTACTCTCTTCCTAGACCACTAGACACGGACAAGTCCTAGCACATACACAGACATTGATGAATGCTAATTCATCAAAGCACAAGCCTATCATGTTCTTCCGACGGATCCGAACTTCAACTCCCTTTAAGAGTACATTCGGTGTTTTAAGCTGAGCGAATCGAAGCTCAATTCAGGCTTGTCTAAGTTATACCATGTTTAACATATCATAATTATAGATTTTAAGTAAGTAAAGCATGTATATATGGCTAAACAACAATTAACAATAGAAAGGAGGCGCATGAAGCGGGCGCCCGTTTAAAGACTTGGACGCCCGTTCAAGCTTACTGGACGCCCGTCCAAAATAGTGGACGCTCGTCCACCCAAAACAGTTCAATCCTGAATGTAAAATAGCACCTCAGACGCTCGTCCATTACAACCAGACGCTCGTCCAAGATGGAACCTAGGCTGGACGCTCGTCCAGAATACCGGACGCTCGTTCACCTGGGTTCGACCTAAACCCTAACTTCATCACCATGCGATTTCCAGATCGTAATTCAACACAAAACCAGCAAATAATCAACACAACAACACAAAATCCCCATCTAAACGTACTATAACGACTATAGTCATTAACCAAAACAAAGATTCATATTTCTAACACCAAGTAGCCTTAAAACATGATCAATTCCTTATAGCAAATGATGGAATTCATAGGACTGTTTCTCTTACCTTTTTGCAGCCCCAAAACTGATCAAAACTGCTCCGAAAATCTGCTACAATCCCACAGAACTGATGCCAAATTGCTGTGCTCTTTTCGCCGAGTCCAATTCTTGAATCCGTTCTGAAAACGATCAACCTTCCCTTAGCAAAAGTGAAGAACTTTCTAGCCTCTCTTCTCTCTTTCTCTCAATCGCATAAGGGGAGGAATTGTTAGACTGAATTTCTGATTTTAGGCTAGGTCTAAACATTAAAAAGGGGTCAATCTTTTCCTTAATTGCCCTTGATCACTAAAAATGAATTTTTCTTTTAATTATATATATAAAACTCGAAATTATATATATAAAACGTCCCAAAATAATTAACTCCGAATAAAAGGAAACCGAACCTAATATTTCGTCTTCGCAAAAAGACACGTCTGCCCTTTCCCGAAAATCGGAATATTACAGTAAACTCATATAAATTCGTTTATATGAGTATAGGAAATTTTGTAATTTTAATTTCCTAGAAGTAGATCTGTTTTATTGCTGTTCCGTTTTTTATTTTTTCCGGCGTTTGAGCCGTTGAAACGACAATCCCTCCGGTCAGAATGAAGAATAAAAGTTGAAGAACATGCCCTCAAAATTTCGTGACGATCAGAGTCGATCTCGATGTCCGATCGCTGCTATAATGTTGCTGCTGTAACAGAAAAGCACAGCAGGCATTAAAACCCTAGCTGTGAGTTCGTCGAATTTCTGGAAGAGATTGGACCGTTGAAACGAAGATCCGACCGTTCAGATCGACGACCATGGAGTTATGAACAAGCCCTAAAAATTTAAGGTCGATCGGGATTTGTCTCGATGCCCGATCGTCCCCAGGAAGACACTGTTGCGCCGCAGTTATAAACAGTTGCAGCAGTTAGATCGGCGGATTGCTGGAGAAAATTGGACCATTGAAACGAAGATCCAACCGTTCAGATTGAAGTAGGCGGAGTGAAGAACAGATCCATAAAGTTTCATGACGATCAAGGCTCGTTTGGATTTCCGATCTTCGATAATACGCAGCAGCAGCATATTAGAAAATAGTAAACCCTAGTTAGGGTTTGTGTTTTTTTAATAGGTTAGATACGGGGGTACCAACGATCCATCTCGGTGTTTATTTTTTCCATTATTTTTCGTGTATGATCGAAAATTGTATGATATAACCGGAAAATTACCATGACATGCATCATATCATGATTCCACTCCAATGCATACATGTAGCTAGTTTATTTCGAATAAATTAGGCATGTATAACTCGAATAATTAGTATGAATGCTTATTAATTTAATATGTGGTAGTTAAATAATAAGTAGCTAATTATAAAAACCGAGGACCCGGGTTTTGTCAATCGTTACGATTTTTAGTGATGGATTCTCGGTGAATCCCACTTGGATAAATCGTTGAGTTTTTCGGTGATGACTTCTCAGTGAACCCACCTTAAAGCGTAAAACGAGATTACGCGTTGGGTGACGATTTAGAAATCGGAGAATCTTAGTACATGGGTCGGAAATGGTCTAACCATGGTTGGGCGAGTTCAACGAAGCTTCGCTCAATCGACTCCCTCCACGTGTGATGTACGTTATGATTCAGCTCGACAGACTTAGCATAGCCGATAAGCCTTCGGGCTAAACGGGCTTCTCTTGCCGGATTGGCTCGAATCGTCACATATGTTCCAACGAATAAGACGGCGAGGCTTGCCTACATAACCGACCCTATTCGGAGTACTTCGATTTATTGTTTCTTATTGTCAAGACCGCAACCGTAATTAGTAAACCCACCACTTTTTCAAAATATTGAGTGGGAGCGGGAAGGCGACACCAACCCCACGGCCTCTACTATAGATGCAAGCACGTGAGAGAAGGGTGACGCCGAGCCGCTTTGATTCCGGCCCCTGCGGGTGGTGTTCACCCTATCAAAATTCAAGGCTTGGTTTCCGAAAGGATAGGATTTCGGTACTCGTTGAGTCATCGATCGACCCGCGGCGGCATACTCGGGCGCACTTTGAGATCTCGATATAGTAGGTCACACTCTTTATGGATATTTTGAAATATCTAGGCTAGAAAAGGAAGGTAATCATGATTAAGGTCCGGGATGTCTCGATTCCCGTGAGATGTTTGATTCTCAAGATTAATCATTGAGAGAGATTGTCTCAGTTTAATCATCGCCTCTTTGACTGACACAAGTGCACCGAGGTGTGAGATTAAATCCTTGGAATGGTAGGATAGACTTTATAGTTTATTATTCCTAAAATATAAATCTAGTAGTGAAAATTTATTTTTGAATTTAACTTTCTGTCATTTTATTTACAACTAAACCTCTAGGTTACTAAATCTGTTAGTAATAGGACTTCAATAAAAATGTGGAAAGTAACAAGTACGTTGTAATTATCAATAAATGCGATTAACTTTTCGGAAGAAATTTTCTCTTGAGCCTTTAAAAACTTAAGTGACATAGTATAGGTATGTCACGGGTGTCACTCGTGTTGAACGAGAGACGACCATACTTAGTTCACAAAAGATGACATAGGACTATCAGATAAAATTCATTTAGTGAATTTTAAATGTGTAATTACACAAATTTCTAAATTGAAAAATTGGAAAATCATATACATAAAGCGTTGCTAGTTAGACGGTATTTGGAACCGATAAACTAGTGGGAGCCTTACTCTTATGATTTGTTGTTTTTCTGAATCATTAGAAATGTGTAATGGAATGCACAAGAGTTTCTCCATTCATTGGAAAAACAAGAATAAAGCGTTACTAGTTAGACAGTATTTGCAACTGATAAACTATTGGGAGCTTAGTTCTGGAGATTTTATAATCTTTGAAACATCATGAACACAAAGATTGCTAGTTAGGCAAAGATTTGGAATCGATAAACTAGTGGGAGCTTGTTCTAGGTGATGTTCTAATCTTTGGAAAATCATAAATGCAAAGTGTTTCTAGTTAGACGGTATTTGGAACCGATAAACTAGTGAGAGCTTTATTATGATCTCTCAAACCATTCGAACAAAGTGTTGCTAGTTAGGCGGTATTTGGAACCGATAAACTAGTGGGAGCTTTGGTCTTATGATTTGTCGATTAGAAAAATCGATAGTCCAAGCAAGTAACACTGAACATCCCACAGTTCAAGAATAGAGTCTACTCGAACGAACTGCTAGTTCAAGACTGTTTTCATTTAAGGAAAGTCGAGAATGGGAAAGAATGTTTATACGTGTTAGTCATCTAGACTAAGTAGTTTTAAGGCTAACCGGAAAATTAATAAATTGGAAATTAGAGGATAATGAAAGTGATTTGGATCACCGTCCAATGTATCCTAGCAATTTTCTTGAAAGCTAAAGTTCTTTGGAAGAACTAGGTAGCTTTGCATTAAACGATAAATAAAATAGACAATGGGCGCTTTTTTTCAGATTGACTAGTGGGAGTGATATAAGGAAATGAATCTCGATTCAATTCTTGAGCATCACAGAAAATTAATTTTCTGCTTTTGGATTCGTTGAACGCAGCGTATTCATTTTCAATAGGGTAATTTGTTTGTCTTATTGACGATGAATATAACATTCGTAGCTTGAATCCAAGACTCGTACTTTTGTTTGATAAAGTCGAACCACTAAGCATTCTTTGAAAAGGTATTAGTAACGCATCTTAAAACTATATAAACGCAAATGGTTTCCGTATTTAGATAATCACTTCTTTATATACTATTAATTAGTGCATATTCCCAACGATAAGATCTGCAGATCGGCTTAGGGTGATTCCTATCTCTCGAGTCAAAGGAACAACGTCTCAAAGGAACAATGCCTAAGTTTCCTTTCAATCGGGAAAGGGTAATAGATTTAAAGAAGTTACATAGCCTGTTCATATCGACCTTCGGGGTCATATGAAAGATACAAGCTAGTGGGAGCTTCTGAGTAATGACATGTAGTCTGATAACTACTCGAAACTCCGTAAGTTTATCCAAAATATTTGGAGGAAATCTCTGATTTCACCAGAGATAGAGTATTCCATACTCAGAAATAGGTTATTGCATAGTCTTCGGGACTGATGCTCGGCCTGCCTCCCAGTGAAATGTTTTCACTAAGGGATACACCACAAATTTGCCTTACATAGTTATTGATGTGCTACGATATTTCTTTGAACTCATTTAAGATATTGGTTGCAAAATAACGGTTGTATTGAAAACCGAGAAGTCTACGAGGAAGATGCCTACGCATTTGTGGATAAGAAGTGAATTCGGTTCACCCCACTTCCGTAAATAGAGGCATTTAGCACCGAGTGCTTGAAGGTAGGATCTGGCAATTTTGCGTACGTTCAGTCGTGAAATATCTTAATGCATTGAGTAAAGGTTGGTTATTAAACTCGTAAAATCGAGAATGACGGTATCTTGTCAAACTCGGTCCGATAGAGTCTATAAATAACAACCTTAGATCTTGAAGTATTTGTACTCAAGATGTTACTAATCGATGATGTGTTCGACCCACATCCAACACCGGCGATTGGTGATAACACTAATAAGAACTACTAAACTAGATGAGTATATCAATCCACCCTAACGCAGTGGGAGTATGGTTTGTCCATTACCCATTGCGAGGACCTTATGGTCTATAGGGTAGATTGATGACCTATAGTCCTTCGTGGGTGTATAGGATCCGATCATCAGAGGTTGGTTTAAAAGCCATAACCCTGTGAATGGAGTATGATACTCCAATTCTGTTGAAACTCTTGTAGAACCACCTGAGTATCTCAGGCCCAGTGGGAGTAATTGAAACTACACGGAGAAGAGTCGAATGAATAGGAAAGTTTAACTTTCAACGCAAAGCTGAGTAATTTAGGGGTGATTCCCTAAAAGGTAGAGAGTTAACCAGACCGTGATCTCTCTTATCACTCAGTCTTGCTTGATTTCGTCAGAAAGCGAGAAATAGGGGTGATTCCCGAAGACTTCCTTGCCGAACAACGGAATCTGAATTCATTCAGAACAGAAGGGTTTTAGCTAAGAACAAATAATGGATTCGTTAAAACGCAGAAAAATAGGGGTGATTCCCTAAGACTTTTTTGCAAGACTAACGGTATCTTAATTTATTCAGAAAGAACCTTTGGCAGGATGCCTGCCATAGCTTATATCCTTCGGGGATTAAAGCAAACCTCTAGGTCATACATTTTAATATGTGGACTTGACCAGAATGTTGATAAGTCTTTTGTAGACTTGGCATCAATATTAGTAAAGTAGTATGTAGATTAGTGTTTGTGAATGGTAACACTGAAACAATTGGAAACAACATGGGTGTGTTACCTGAAGTCAGAGTCTGACATGCCATCGAGATTCATTCTAAAGGAGTTGATTCGCTCAAATCCGCGAGAATCGATCATTGGCAATCCCACCCATTCACCTGGTTAAGATATTCTTGCATTATGCAACATTCAACGATGTAGTCTACCCTACCTCTCAGGAATGGTTATCTAAACCTGAGGATGAATACGAAATGGGATGTTTAGTGAATCCTCAAGTATCTTCGGGAGCATGAGGAATAATATGCTAGTATATTCAGGTGCAAACTAGAATATAAGTGATGACACTAATTCTGACTTTAAGTCAGATTAAGGATGATCGTTAAGACGATTTCGTCCTCAGTGTTGAATCAAAGGCATATTGAAATCGTACCACCGGATTAGATGGAAAGGCGACATTTCGATCCCAAAGATTGACTCAAGCCGCCAACCTACCTGATCAGTGTACCAGGTCACATGGTATTCGGATTCTAAGTACGCGCCGGGTCACTGACCTACCCTGCGGCGGCACACTCCGGTCGTGCTTGGAAGGATGAATTACTAAGATGCGCTTGGAGGGTACGGATTTGAGGGATTCGTCTCACTTGTTTTGAGCAAGTGGGAGAATGTTGTAGATATAGATAAATAAGGGTGTGCTCTAAAACAATTAATCCACTTGCCTTTCGTGCAAGTGGGAGATTGTAAGGTGTAGTGCCCGAAAGACAATTATATAATTGTTTTAGGACATAATTAGTAATTCATCTTATTATATGCATGTATGCTTATAATTAAGACACTACTGAAAACCCTAAGTACCTCGTTTATGTAATCACATAACTCAGTGTATGGCTATACACACGAGGATTGAGTTAGTGAGATGTACTTAAAATTAACTTAGTCCGTAGCGTTTATTAACTGAGTGCGGGTCTCATGATTAATTTGCTATTAATGCGCCTGAACACTTTAGGTGTGTGACGGTCTTATCCGGATATCGGTAATAGGGGTACCTAGTGGGGCATTTATATATGATGATAATCATATAAGGGTGGACCGATTTGATTTGAGTTCTCGATATAATTCCGTAATCGAGAAGTCTTATCGAATCACAAGATGATCATATATGGATTAATCTTAATCTGAGGTGATCGCTGCATTTAACGCTTAGACTAGGGTAGAGTTTGATGTGTTAGTAAGGATCACTTCGAAGTATGTGGTCCAACACTTCTCGTTGGCTCTATTATGGAATGAGTGAGTGGTCTGTGCTATCACAGATATGGAATCCATTCCTTCCTCGGGAAGTAGAGAGAGCGATTCCTTTATTTGTTGACCCTAGAAAGCGATCGATCGGCCGAGTTCATATTATATTGAATATGAACTAATTGATCACTAGGGGTTAATGGTAAATAAGGATAAGATGTTTTGAGAAGGGTTTACGGAAATATCCCGAATCGAAATGAACAGTCTATGGAGGGTTTATCCGTATGTAATGATTATATCAGTGGACGCTTTCGACTCATAAATTGAGTGTAAGTTATCTATATTCGATAGAGTTCAGTTTCGGGTTTATGGTGGTGTAATCCCGGAATTAATAGGTTGGATATAATTATTCTGTCTGATGAATAATTTTATCTAATTTATTGTAGCTACTGAATATGGGTCCATGGTCCCCGACGTGGCTCCCGAAATAGCATAATTGGATTTCTCGTCGTTGCACCTCAATTATAATTAAATAGTTGGATTGGACTATTTAATTGATATGTGGATTAATTGTTTAGTTGGACTAAATAATTAAATACACGGAAAAGACATTTTTCGTGGACTCGACCCAAATAAGTGTGTTGACCTTTTGACCTCATTGGTCAAATATATGAAATGTGCGTGGACCTTATTTGATTAAGGTTGGTGGCGCATGTTTTGTTATATTATTTAATTATTAGGAAATTAGTTTTCTTGGATAATTATTTGACATGTGATTTATCTTTTATTTGTTAAATGATAATTCATGGAATATTAGATAATAATATGATTTATCTTAATTTGTTTGGGATAATCATTTTATTTATCTTTTATTTGGAAAAAGGATTAATGTAATAATTATCTCTTAATTATTTAATCCTTGAAGGTTAAGTTTTACTCTCCTATATAAAGAGAGTTCTTCCAAGCCTTTTGACACACACTATTCACGTCACTATTCACAAGAGAAATTGGCTGAAAATTTCGGCCTCTATTCTTAGGGTTGAGTTGGAATAATCTTGGGATTATTCGGTAGCATATCAAGGAGGTCCGGCGGGAAACACCATCCACCTGGTGTTGCTTTGGGAGACACACGTTGGAAGGTCGTGGCTTCTCAATCACGTGTTCTTGGAGACCTTTTGTTCTTGGAGTTAAGCACCATAAAAAGGTAGGCTCCTAAACCCCCTTGTAGGTTTAGATCTTTTATTTATGTATTTTGTTTCGTTTAGATCTAGATCTGATGCCTTCCGCTGCGTAATCGGGTCAATCCATAATTGATCCGACGATATTACATCCAACATAAACTACACAATTTGTTGCTCCCATGGCCAGTAGAAGCAATCTCATGCATAGGACAAAGAGATTTTAACAGAACTCCGAGGAACTCTTTATTCACTGCTTCCTTTCAACGACTACATGTTTCCTTACACCCTCTAGATGAGACAGATTTGGGGCAGAACCTTCCACACTAATAGAATTAATCTTACAAACCAACTCCGGGCTAAGATTCATACTAAGGTTCATGTATAGGCTAACTTATGCTCAAAAAACCAAAAGGTAATAAAACATAAGCAAAAAAAAAGGGTAGTACCTTGCCTTCAACATTGTACCACGAAGAATTTAAGCCTTTAAAATTTTTTCGGAGCCATCTTGGTGCTTTAAAGGTATTGCTTCCATTGCTTTTCCCATCTTAGATTCGTAGCTCCACATGTTTGCTGGGTTATTTTCTTAGCGCCCGCGAAAAATTACTGACTCAGAATATTGCTTCCCTGGTTTCTGCAAACAGAAGAAAAACAAAAACAAACAGACCGTAGACTGATTTTAACATGGTTTCCCATGCTGCTATCAGACCTACGGATTAAACATAAGGGGATAAACAGACACGCGAAATTCCAGACTCGAAAAACACAAATCAGAAACCGTGTAAACAGAAAAGGACAAAACAAAAATATTATAAGTGCTCGGTCGACCGAATGAGGTCTCTCGGTCGACCGAATAATAATTTTTTTTTTTTTTGCTGGAATTTTCAGACAGAGCAGACAACCAGAGGGACTCAAAACGTAAAAACAGACTCTAAAACAGAAAACTCGACATGAATAAAAAATTATTTATATATAAAATTGACCGTTGGTTCCCCGGCAACGGCGCCAAAAACTTGATCGGGGTCAATCAGGTTATAATATACTCGACCACCATAAACCAATACTAGCAAGAGGACTAGGCCCATCGTAGTATAGCCATAGTGAATCAAGGTCGATCCCACAGGGAACCAATTGTGGATCATATTATAAACAAACAACTAATTAAACATGTCAAGGACATAGAGGCAGTCTACGACCAACATAAGACAAGAAAAGTAAAGACACGACTCGACACAACGTAATTAACCTCCCCAATTATAGTCTTTATCGTTTGGACCTAGATAATTTATATAATAAACTGAACTTATTAACTGTCAATCCGTTTGTATCTATCTTAGATTGGCTACGGGAGTCATCCTCTTTAACTTGACTTAGCACCGGTAGGTCACTAGATCTTTGTGGTATTGTTACGTGACTTCGCGCTTTTGGTGCCTCCATCTCATATAACTCACACGCTTACGACTCTAAGTATGCCGATATTAACCGTACACCTCGTTCGGGCAACATTCCTATGGTTAGGCGTATTTCTAAACGATCGCATCGATCTACGTCCTATTAACAATTACCTGCACGGTTTCATGTTAATCTACGATTTACGTATAACTAGGTGAGCTCAATTCCCAAATACAAAACCTACCTAGATCTCATTTGAAAGTCACGGAAGATCATTCATGAGCCAACCTAGGAGCCCTATATTGGTATTTCCTAATCATACGCTAATTAAAACAGACGAGCAACGTGGCCGTAGCCATACCTCTTGAGATGATAAATTCTATTAAGTTAACCTAACCATAAAGGCGTGGCTATTTAACGGATAAAATAGGGCTCGGTCGACCGAATAGGTGGGCTCGGTCGATTGAGTGAACTCATTCGGTCACCCGAATCAATTTAAATCCCAGATTACATCCCCGAACATATCTCTCGGCGTTTCATCATACGTAAGCAGTTAAGCGAAGAATGTAAAGTAAAGCATTCATATAAAGTAACATAGATACGCATTAATTAAACAATGCAGATTCATGAATAAATACTAAGTGTATGATGTAGGTTATGGGATCCTCATAGACAAGGCTTCGCCACATCCATAACGACATAACCTAGATCTACATCATCTAGCTATGAATTAACTAACTCAAACAATAAAGCATAATTGGGAGGAATTAATTACTTAAAAGAAAAGAAACAGAAAATAAAGGCTTACATAATGCAGCCCTTAAATTGCTGGAAACACCCTCAATAAACTACATTGAATCAAGATATGAATAGAGTGATTTTATTGAATGATATTCTAAGGTATATGTTGGTGTCTAAGGTGTGTTTTACAATTTCTCGTAGCTGCTGCTTATATAGGGGTTTCTGCCGACTTATGAAGGATCTAGAAGGTAAATACGAAAAAATCCGAAAAGTGACCGAGCCGACATACTCGGTCGACCGAATGGATAGGCTCGGTCGACCGAGGCTTCTTCTTCGCACGCGCGTTAAACGTTTCTCTCGTCTATCTTGTTCCCCACTGCACGCTTTCGTGTTGATCTGATTAATCTTTCATTTAATGCTCCGATTTTCTTCCTCTATTATCTTGAGATTTACTGATTGAATGACATTTATCCTTTCGTTTTGTCGTGATCTACAAAATCAGCATTTATCGCACAATAAATCGGCTTTTAATAATGAAAACGGCTAAATACCAAATATCATATTAATAATCACTTAACATTAAATAATAAATATAAACATGTGATTTAATATGAAATATATATTATTAATCTCGATTTAAGGATAATGTTGATGACATTTACGGGTATAATTTGACCGTCATCAGACGGGCGTTCGCTTACCTTGAACGCCCGTTCAAACATCGAATTTGCAACAGAAACGCAGGAAAAACACAGCAAACCCTAAATAGCTTAAAAGATCATCAATTCAAAACAAACTAGAACATACATCATACATCACAGCACCGCAGCCCCATCAAATTATAGCATAGAGGGTTAGATTAGATTACATACAAACATATAATTCACGTTTCATAAATTGAGTAAAAAGATTTTGCACATTCTTAACCCAATGGTTATCGAAACACGGCAAAATAAAAAACCTCAATTTATTTAACGGTACTTTTTTATTAAAAATAAATAAATAAATCGTAACAAAATAGAAAACAGAAAAAGAAACAGAAATCTACCTAAAAAATTTAAAATAGAAAACAAGAAAACGATAAAAGGGAGAAAAACATGTTGAAAGCTTCTGAGCCCGAAATGGAAGGGAAAATAGAAGATTTTGACCTCGAAAACGGTGTCGAACGGCCTATGGCGTTCGCCACGTCGTCGGCGTCGGAACGAGCTTTCCGAATTGGGGTCCTGCGCGCCAAACGGACACTCGAGCCGAAAGTTACGGCCAAAATACTACCATGTGCCCTAACGATCCCTTTTATCCCAACTTATAACAGAAAATCAGAAAAATTAATAAACTAGACAACCGTACCGATTCCCCGGCAACGGCGCCAAAAACTTGTCACGGATTTTATGCAATGAAAATAAACAAGTAATAAATTTATAAATCCGGTATACCCCAAGTGTAGGGATCGTAGTATAGCGATTGATACCGGAGTCGATCTCAGGGAATCGGGGTATCTAGTTCATTAATTTTCCTAAGTTTGATACCATTATTATTAAAACCTAAAATAACAAAACGAAAGATAAACTGGACAGAGGATTGTCAGTCCAAAGCCAGGAAAGATCGTTGCGAACATAACTAAACTATAAACGAGAAAAAAAACATAAAACAAAGATACATGGAATCAAACAATATACAAACCAAGTGATTTCAATCCAAGTTCATCTCATGGTTTTAATTCAATATTGTGGTTTCACCTTTACACGAGATACGAACTCCTAATTCCTTAGTGAATCCGTTTCTCAAGCTATGAATTCCTAATCTCTTAGTGAATTCAATTATCGATCTCTCATCTCTCGAATGTTGAGACCAATTTCATACAAAACGAAGGTGTAGATTCAAGTTAACTCTCGTATTTTAGAATCTAGCAACATAGATAATTAACCAATTAATTTGTCACGAATTAACGATTAAGGATCATATCTTTCTATGGTGATCTAGCCTAACAACGATTCTCATCAACGTTAGACAACAATTAGCAACCAATCTCTCGATCTAGTCACACAATAGCATCATAAATCATAGAAAGATACAAAACAAATCAAAGATCATAAGAATAAACAAAGGATTGAATAAATTAGAAGATAAACTCACATAGTTTGGTACAATGGATGATCTCCATGAATCAACAAACGAAAATAAAAGCATCCTAATCTAACCCGGATCACCCGAGCACAAGGCTCGGGTGATCGGCCTTGAAAGCCTCAGAAGTGCGGCTGCTGTGTGTATTTGGTGTATAGAAATCTGATGATGAAATAGGGTTGGGGCGCAGCTGTTTAAATAGGAAAAGTATGTCGGCTAGGTCAAAAACGGGACTGAACGCACGTCTGCTTCGATGGATGCCCGTCCAGGTGCGTTGAACTTTCGAGTCGGGCCGAGTCTTGAGCAGACGCCCGTTCTATGTTAAATTGGACGCTCGTCCAGCAACGTTGGCAAGACTCTGAATCAAATATCTCCTCCTGGACGCCCGTTTGACATAGTGGACGCCCATCCACCGGACGGGAGTTGGACGCCAGTTCAGTGTCGATCAAATCTTGATTTTCTCATCTTTATCTCTTCTCCATCATATAAATCCGATCTTGCACCACTTTTAATCCTCTCTTTAGCTCAAAAATGTATATCTACAACGGGTAAAACATGCAAATCAGAAATATATATATATATATATATATATATATATATATATATAGAAAATGACTAATAAACCACATAAATAGCTCGAATTTGCATTTTAATCCTTTTCATACACAACCCCTCAATATTTCAATTAAACTCCTACTTTTCTATAAAAAGTAATAAAATACGAAGAATATTGTTACGGAATAAAGCGATAAAAACCATAAAATTCACCGTTAACAGACTGCCACACTGTTAATGATTTGTAGTGGCTCGACTCTTTCATCAACATCCAGAACTGGGCACTCTTCTTTTATCGCCAATGCAACGATCAGGTTGCCATACGGTAAAATCTCTCTCCTTGCCCTGGAAACCTGGCGAATCCGGATATGCATCAACAGACCGATGTTCACGTCATTCTTGATATCGAGATAGTATATGAGCTTGGCTTGCGAACAAGTCACAGTGTCCGCATAAGCATTGGGAAGAAGATGGGTAATGACAAATCTGTGCCGCATACGAGTGTCCTGTGCCAGCTCGTTTGAGTAGAAGGTAGTCGGGAAATTTTTGTCTCCGAAATCCCACTACACATCATATTATTCAAAAATAGTCATCAGGTGATCAATCGCTCTCTCTTGTGGCAGCGGTGAATTCTCCGTCATGAAGGGGTGCGTTGACAATGCCATAGCGGCCATTGATAGTCTCAATCGAGAAATCAATGGGGAACCCTCAAACTATAAAGACATTAGACTCGGGGTTGGCCGCTACATAGGCATAGAACTCACGAATATTGGTCGCATTAAAAGTGGCCGGAATGAGAGCCATACCTTCTATGTCGTGAAACTAAAGCACACGTGGTATCACATCACCACAATCATCGAGGTCGACCCCTCTTTCCCTAGCAACCAACCGATTGTTCCAATGAGTCCTGAATGAATCATAAATAGCGACAGAAGCAAACTATACAATACCATTTATAGTGGGCATGGAATCGCCTTGAAGCCTCTGTTGTGCTACTCTGCGTCTGGAATCGGGTTGCCCATACCATCCATTAAAATTGTTAAGCTAAACTCTGTATCTGCTGAGAAAATGCTTGCTGCTCCTACGAGAGGGTGTCTCACTGCTTCTTGAGAATCGGATTTTCTAGTTTCTGTATTTATAAGGATTTTCTGCAACTCCTTATGAATGGATATAGAATCAAGTGTGTAGAAATCGAAAATTGATAGTAGCAATCTTGGGAAAATGTGGGAATTTTGGTTATGGAAATGGTGGTTTTGGTGGTGTAGTGGCTAAGTTATGGGGGCTATGGTGATAGCGGTGGTGGCCGAGTGGTGTAGAAGAAGAAGAGAGGAAATAATGTGGATGACGAAGGAAATTGTGAAAGTAAGGGTGGTTTATATAGGAGAAAATGATATGAGTTTTGAAATTTGAATTGGTTTGAAATTTTAAAATGTTTTATGGAAGAGTGCGATGAGTTAAGTGTGGGTGAGTGGATTGAGGGAGAGGAGGGGGTAGTAAAGAGGGTGAAGGGGACGGTTGACTGCCCAGTCAGATTTTTGAGTCAGATCGTGTTGTCCACGTGCCAACATGACTTCTCAAAATTCAGTCAAACCTCGGGAAGTACTTTCACAGCTGTGGGAAGTACCTTCGTGGCTGCCTAAGATTTTTCTTTCTAGATTCCTTAAAACCATAAATCAACTTCCTTTCTCATTCAATCCTAACTTATTATCATTCAGTACTAACTCATCATAGCCTTAGTCCTTGACTTTCTCAGTATTTTCTTCTCCGACTCGACTAACCTACTTAACCGGACAACTCAACAAGTAAAAAAAACCTTCCCCCCATCCTTTAGCACAAAACCTCAAGATGCGGTAAAATGAAAAAATCTTGTTTGTCCAAACCCACTACTTTCATTTGACTCAAATTATCCTAAGGGTAAGAAATTAGTTCTGAATTTAGTGTAGCCAGCTTGACTTTCTTTCGACTCTCACTTAGTCTGATTTTTCAGTTTTCAGCATCCAGCATTGCACTCGAGAGCCTTTAATTGAGGTGCGTCTTCCATTTTTTTCAACGAATGCTCTACCTGGGATTTTTATTCCCAAGCAGACACATTCCTCATTTCTATCTATAAATGATACTTCTTGAACCTTTTTTAAACCTTGAGCCTTCGGCCCTACATTCTTGGCCTTCCTTTCTGGTTTCTTTGTCTACTTCAAGATTTTACCTTTCGCCCAAAGAATTCACTTCTTCATTTTTTGACCTCGAACCATCACTACACTGACCGTCTCCCTTGGAACGTTGTTGTGATTCTTCTCGTCTTTTTCTCAGAGTAGAACTGTCAAAAATTCTTGCTCTCTGGTTTCTACTACAACTTGCCTCGTATGATCTCGGATATCCTCAATCTCAACAACTTTCACTTCTCCGGAATTTGAGCTGACGTAGTACTGTCCTGGTTGGTTGAGGAGTGGCTTTAGAATAGTATAGGTTTTCACATCATTATTGACCTTAAGCGTGATGTCGTAGTTGTCCTAGTCCAAGATTGCTCGGCTGGTCGCTAAGAAAGGACGTCCTAGCAAAACGTTTGCACTCAGATCATCGAGGATGTCCATAACTACAAAGTCAGCTGGGAACTCAAAACATCCCACTCAGCTTACAGTTTCTTAGTGTGCCAGTGAGCTTGTCGATGTCACGATCGACAAAACGCATACTACGCGTCTCATTCTTACTCAGAGAAAGAGGGAGAATGTTGCAACTAGAGCCTGAATTGCATATTCCCGGTCCTAAAGATACTCCATTTATCAAGACTGGGAGCCTAAATGTACTAGGGTCTCCTAATTTCTCTATCAAGTCTAAATCAAGGTAATCCTCTGAATCAAAGAACATGGTATCTGGATCCTCTTTAGGATCGGAGTCAGTAAAAGGTACATCAATTAACTGAATAGGAAATTCACATGATCTATAGGTCTTATTCTCTTTGAGGTTGGCTTCCCGTTCCTCCTCAGCTCCGGCTGCTTCATTCTCCTGTTCTACTCTCCTTTTGTCCGCTTGGTATTGCTCATATACCTTCGAACATGGGTACATTGAGATATGCACAGCATTTATAAGCCTTCATGGCATTGTGATAGCTGGTTTTGAATTCCTTTGATCTTTCCAGCGATTGCCGAAAGCGTTCTGTATCCTGCAAGATAGACAAAACAAAACAAAAACATGGTTAGTGAATTCCCGCCTTAGCTGGGCTTAGACCCAACTGTTACGGACCTACTAACTAGTAACATAATGGGGTGAACACAGAAAAATAGAGAAGCAACCAGAACCAGAGTCACAGATTTTCAAGGCTGCAACAAGGCATGTCGCGGCTTCGGAAATCGTTTCCCCTTTTCTGATCGTAAAATGGTGCAGGTATGATACAAAAGAGACTCTAAACTAAATAACAAACAAATAATTCTTGTTCAGATTTGAAGAATATATTATCTACATTGGCCATTGTCCCTAGTAACGGCGCCAAAAACTTGATCCGTGTGTAAGCCACAAAAACGCATGAAATACTAGCAAGCGTACTAGGTCAATAGTAGTATGGTAGATGCGAGTGAATGTTGATCCCACATAGACAATGCAACATAGATAATAACCATTATATCTAGACAAGAAGACAAATAACGGTCCATTGACCAACATAAATATAGAAAAGGTAATTGGTATATCTTTCCTCTCTGATCTCCTAACTTGGTGTCATTAATCCTTACACCTACATTTCCTCGTAATTACCTAGATTAACTAGAATGTTTTCTAATTCAGTTTTAGCTACGGGTGCATTCTATTAATTTTATCTACTTCCATTGAAAGGACAATAGACGTCTATGTGCAGTTAACCTCCTTCGTATGGTGTATTAACTCACACACAATAAGTATTAGAGATTGCCAGCACAAACCGAGTACCTCCCTAAGCAGCTATCGTGAATTGACTAGCACGTTCCTAGGGATTGATCTAACTATGTCCAAACTAACAGTTCACCTTGCAAGTCCTTCAAGTTAATTTATGAATACAATAAGCAGATTGGCCAGATCTAACCTAGTGTTAATTAAATCTATCCATCAACATAGCTGATGCCGAATCATCAGATTAGGGGACATAGGGTTGTCGCAGCTGCGGATAGACCGTCGCGGGACCGGCGGTGATGGATCCCAATTTTAAAATCTACATCGTTCTATTATGATTACTCTAGTTAAATACGATTCGTTTAGACATGCAGATCAATTACAACACGTTAATCTAACTAAATCTACCATGATCAAAATACGAATGAACGTTCAAACATCATTTCTTTATCAATGGTAAACTAGCTTTATCAACTTAAGCTAGTTGATGGATTGGAGGATATAACCAATCAACGAACTCAAAGAAAATAACAAACTTCTTTATTTCATAGAAAAAGTTGATATTGAATTGTATATTATCATACGGTATTGTAGCCTATATTACAATAAACTGGCACAACCTTATATAGAGCTGTAAACTGACCTAGTTATCTAACCTAACCGACTTAATACAAATCACGGTAGGTTACTATATGCTATGGTCTGTACTAGGCTTGATTTGGCTTAAGAAGTCAGTGTTGTTAGCAGGTTTATGGCTCAACCTGGAAAGGAACACTGAAATGTAATAATAAGGATATTTACGTACCTTAGGGGTAAATCGGATATCGGAATCATTTATGGAGATGGTACTCAGTTTTGTCACAAGGTACCGTGATTCTAATTATGCTGTTGATATGGACAACATGAGATCTATGATTGGGTATGTGTTTACTTTGGGTGGTTCTGTGGTAAGTTGGAAGGAAAATTCACTGGGTAGAGTGACATTATCTACTATAAAAGCAGAATACATGGCACTAATAGAGGCAGCAAAGGAAGAAATCTGGTTAAATGGGCTAGCCAATGATCTGAGTGTGCAACAAGATCAAGCCAGGGTGTATTGTGGCAGCCTTAGTTCAATATGTTTGGCTAAGGACCAGGTTCATCATGAAAGAACCAAGCACATTGATGTTAGGTACAATTTTCTAAGGAATTAGAGGAGGGTCAAAGTGGAGAAGATCAGCACTGATGTTAATCCAGCTGATATGTTCACTAAACCAGTTCCAAGGGTCAAGTTTCAGTTGTGTATGGACTTCCTGAATATCGAAAGCTGTTAATCTGAATCTAGGAATGCTCAGTTGAAGGTTGGGGTTCTGCTGAGTTATTCAAATCTGAAGACAAAGAGGAAATTTGGCACTTGGTTGTGCATCTGGTCACTTTGAACGAAGTTGAAGTTAAGGAGGAGATTTGTATTGGTGACTTAAACTATGCTGCTTAGCTTGGTCAGCAAAGTGTGATACTCAGCTGAGTCTGGGGAAGCTGTGGTCTGGTCAGCAGTGCATGAAGCATCTATTGATTCTGGTGTTCTACTGAATGAAGTCAGCAGACTGATCATCTACTGAGTATGGTTTGCTGAGTTGGTTCTCAGTGATACTTGGGGAACACATCTGTATGGTTTTCCGTTCTGGATAAGGTTACTTTAATGGTATTTCAGTCATTATCTGGTTTGGCTGTTTTGTCGGTTAGGGTTGGATTCGCAAGGCTATAAATAGCAATTGTAATCGTTGTAAATTGTAACTTTCTTGTGTTAATAAAATAATCCTCCTTTTTCCGTGGAGTAGTCGGCATATTTCCAGAAACCACATTAAATCTGTGTTCTTCTTGTTTATGTATTTGTTTACTTGTTAATTGTTTATCATTACTCACAATCACCATCAATTCTTGATCGATCCATCATGACAACCATGATATTTAATCATATGTTCGGATCTATGAATCGCTTTAATCGTCTCATAAGCGTTAATGCTTCATTAGTAAGTCTAATCTTTTTAGTAAACGAATCTGAATAAAAAGGTAACATGTATCGCCAAATATAGTAATTCACAAAATCCTATGATGATCATACGTTTAAATGACCATTACACGATTATCACAAAGTTATAGCATATTTTAATTATATTAATTATTGGCTTTATTGTGTAAAAGGACATTTTCATTATGGAAATGAGTGTTTAATCCAATAGAATTTTATTTATGGTTATAAGGACAATAATGTATTCCACTAGATTTTTATACCCTTCCATCCAGTTTCACAGTTGTAAATACTACCATTTAATATACTGGCGTTTTTTTATTTTAAAAAGAGTGATTTTAGGGATTTGCTTAATCTGTGGTGTAATTTTTTTTTTCCTTTTCTCTGTTAAAGATTGCTTGATTTTAGTGATTTTTTTATTGTTTTAAATCATCTATGATTCATACGTGGAATGCCTAATACATGGAAAGCATAATTCCAACGTTGTAACTGCCTTTTAATGTTGTCGTGTATCTTTTTTTTTTTTCTGTTTTTGATAAACATGGCTTGATTAGGGATTTTTTTATAGAAGAGGTGGTTTTAAATGATCCATGATTTTGGTGTAAGGTATATATTTCAAACTTGAATTACATAACGACATACGGTGGAAGTGGATAATGAAATCCACTGTTCATGATATTCTGTGAAATTATAAATGAAATCCACTGTCCTTTTACCCATGTATATATAATACAATAAAAATCGAGAGTATCCTCAATCGAACAGTGGAATGGCTAATCCGAGTCATTTGGAAAGCATAATTCGAACAGTGGAATGCACTATACAATTCGAAAAGTGAAACACATAATACGAACAGTGGAATTCGATACATCCACGTATAAAACCCAAAAACTTAACAAATTTTGGCATAGGTTACAAATGTTGTAATGCAAAACCATATAGCTATAGCATATGATCTGAAAACCATATGTGACAAAAGAAAGCATAAGTTTCTTGCACGAGACTGTAACAAGCAATGCTGAACATTTGTTAAAAAACATTATCTCCAAAACAGGATTTTGAGACACAATCAGATCCATAGATAAATACATAAAGATTGTGCTTTTTTCTAATTCAATCCTTTTTGTACAATATATTTTGGCTTCCATCACTGTCCTGGGATAGGGTAGAACCTTGATATCCACCATTGTTAAATTCTAGTAATTCCAAACTAAATCATCTACATCAACATCATATTTCAAGGTCAAAGGTTGTAAGAGATTTCAAACATAAGATGGCTATAACATCATACCCATAATCGATTCTACTGTTGCGGGAATAAAACTCGATATGGATTCACCTGGGAATTATTCCTCTGTAATTGATTCACAGTGGAATTATTGGTTTTCATCAGGTTTTTACTCATACATCGAACAAATAATTCCCAATCAATTACATGTTATTCTTCCATTCCGCCATTGAAATTCGACCGAATCCTACAGCCATTATATCCACCCTTTCTTCAATTCCACTTTTTATTCAATCGACGATTCCTCCTCCTTGTTTTGTTTGCTTGAAATATTAAGAGCTGGTGTCTTCCTGTTTCGTACAAAATTCTGCCAGAATTGATAGCCGATGTCTAGTATCCACTTTTTAGCGGGATTCATTCTTGAATTTCAACGGATTTTGAGGAATTTATTCTCAAGTGCATCCGTTATATCCTGGCCATTTTTTTCTCAAGAACCCGTATATAGTTTTCTTTAAAAAAAAAAACTAAACAGGGGTATTTTGAAGAAACACTGAGAGTTTGTCCTTATATCCCAACTTTTCCCGTTGATGTCGTTTTTTATATTTTGGTGTAATTTTCTGTCCTTTAAAACCACCTCCTCATTATTATTTGAGTCCGTCAATAAAACATAGAGGAAGATATACCAAGGAAACATGAAGTAGCTTTATGAGGGCGTTCTGGTTTGAGAGTGGCTGGAAAAATCATCTATTCTTGGAAGAAGCTGGATTTTTCTTTTCTTTTTCCGTTTGAAAAGGAAATGAAAGTGACGACCCGGGAGAAGGAAGAGAAAAGAAAAGTAACATTCAACTAACAGTGAAAAAAAAGCAGGATTTGATAAGCTAATGCGACTTTCGGTTACTATTCAAAGCCACCGTTAAAATAAAGTTTGTTTTACATGTTGGACCATAAAACTTGGACTATCAGTTGTACCATAAAACTTGTCTAATTCCTTAACACTACAAAAAAATATAACTAAATACTTAACTCAAGCATTAAATAATAGTTATAAAAACCGAACTACCGCTACATAAAAAACACTCTTTTCCCACTGTAGTTTTTGCCACAACAATTTATGCCACAACAAGAAAAAATTGAGGCTAATATATATTTAGCTAGACTTATTTGCCACAGTAATGTGGCTAAAAGTAATTTATAGAAACACTTTTTTTGTGAGTATAGAAAAAGCTAGTTTAGCAGAAAAGTGTTTTTCTTGTAGTGTACTCAAACATTTCAAGTATGTACATCCTTCTAAACTTTCTGAGCATTGTATTCTTATTCGATTAAAATCTAAATCAGTACATATCTTCAATACAAAATGATACTTTACTTGATTGAATGGGAACCGTATCCGGATGCAAGAAGTGCAGGGCTTGACAAAAATCTTAGCAGCATGAGCCTTTGATCTTGCTTCTGCCAGCATGTCCACATGTCAGTATTTACATGTAACGCCTCCAAAATCCGGGTCTGGTATTGTTAAGTAAGACATACATGACCCGGTTAACTTTTTATAATGTCGTCTTCATTTAGCATAAAAGGGTTAAACCGGGTTCACAAGACCTTTATGTCTCACACTTATTATGAGGCAATGTTTCTCCCACATTCTTAATGTGGGATATCACATTATCACCCCTTATAAGCAATGGCGAATGAGGGATATCACACTATCCCCCCTTATAAGCAATGGCGAATGTGGCCCCACTGTCTTTCACAGTATGGCACTTAGATTCATCTGGCAGTCGGCTCTGATACCAGTTGTAACGCCCTGAAACCCCCGGTGTGGTAGCGCTGAGTAAGGCATAAAGGATCCGGTTAACTGAGTAGACCGTCGTGCATGCGAAACAGACATCGCTGCTGAATGTTACGGCTAAAAAACTACCACATGCCCGACCATTCCCTTTTGTCCTTGTATTCAATTGCGATTAATGCGGAATCAAATAGCTCCGCATCAGACGCGCCCGCATCAACTATAAAAGGAAATTAATCAAAAGAAATTCAAGATTTTAGCCTTTTAAGATCTTTTTTCATTTTACCTATTATGAAATGGAAAATGTGGCTAGAGAGTTGAACTCAGAGTGAAGTACAAGAGATACTTGTAAATAGCAAACGGACCTTAGTTAGGCTGCATTCCACCAATCGCGTGATTGGACTCTCTTGGATTGAATGCATATCAAATGAACCAAGTGAGTTTCTTTGAATTTTGACGTGCTGTTGTGGACTTGGTAAGACTCATTTATTTTGCATTTGATTTTGGACATTATTAGTAGAATGATTAGGAGGATTAATGTTGTAAACACCCGAGTAATTGTGACTGTTGTTGCCTCCCGTCGTATGTTGTGACCACCATAGTCAGATCTTGAATAAGAACATCAAACTAAACAGAATTGAACAAAACAGAATCAAAGACTAGAAAATGGAAAGGGAAACAATTGCAGAGAATTTTCAAGTATTATTCTAGAATATTCATTTTGATACAACTACTAGATATTTTGGTATCTAGTCTATATATACCCTTTGACTTATTACATATAAGGAAGACCAATGATATGATTGGATAGAGTGATGTCATTCCAACCAATCACAACATTCCAAAGTGCCAGCTCATTCCTCTCTATTCTCTACATCCCCCCTCAAGCCCGATCTTGCATAAATGTTGTGCAGTCCAAGATTGGCCATCAACAGTCTCAATTTAATGTTGTCTAATGCCTTGGTAAACATATCAGCTAGCTGCAACTCTGACCTTATAGGCAATGGCTTGATGATCCCTTTCAAGAACTTCTCCCTCACAATGTGAGAATCTATCTCTATGTGTTTTGTTCTTTCATGAAACACAGGGTTTTATGCTATATACACAGCACTGTTGTTGTCACAAAACAATGGTACAGCTTTGTCATTGAACCTGCAAATCATTTAGCAAATACAGAATCCACTGCACCTCACAAGTTGTTGCAGCCATTGATCTATATTCTGCTTCTGAACTGATTTTAGACACAGTAGTTTGTTTTTTTGACTTCCAAGATATTAGGGACTGCCCAAGAAAGATGCAGAATCCAGTCACAGACCTTCTTGTCTCTTCACACCCTGCCCAATCAGAATCAGAAAAAGCCTTCAAGGTCAACTCATTGTTTGCAGGAAACTTGATGCCTTGTCCTGGGCTTCCTTTTACATATCTGAGCAGTCTTTGTGCAGCTTTCATATGGTTGACAGTTGGTGCATCTAGAAATTGGCTAAGTTGCTGAGCTGCAAAGGAGATGTCTGGTCTTGTTATTGTTAGGTACAACAATTTTCCAACAAGGCTCCTGTACAGAGTGTTGCTTGGGAGTAATTCTGAGTCTTGATGTGTCAGTTTTTGAGAGCAATCCATGGGACTAGTGGCTGGTTTGGATCCCAAAAGGCCTTGTTGTTCCAATAGTTCTAGAGCATACTTCCTTTGATTCAGAATGAGCCCTTCCTTGGACCTGGCCACTTCAATACCCAAGAAATAGTTAAGGGGTCCAAGATATTTGATCTGAAAAGTGTTATCTAGAAACCTTTTAATGGAAGTAACTTTATTTCTGTCATTACCAGCTATGACCACATCATCAACATACACTAGTAGGGCAGTGAATGAAGTTGGTGAATGCTTGATGAAGAGGCTGTGATCATGAGGAGATTGTATGTATCCCAGATGAATAAGGGCAGTAGTGAGCTTGATGTTCCACTGTCTACTAGCCTGCTTCAAACCATAGAGGGATTTTTGGAGCTTGCAGACCTTGGAAGTAGGAAAGCCTGGGAGTGCCACCATGTAAACTTCTTCATTGAGATCCCCATGAAGGAAAGCATTGTTAATGTCCAACTGTTCCAGAATCCAGTTTCTAAAGGCTGCCACTGGAAGAAGAAGTCTAATGGTGGTCATCTTTGCAATAGGACTGAAGGTGTCTTGATAATCTATCCCCAACTGTTGAGTGTAGCCTTTGGCTACCAATCTTGCCTTATACCTCTTTACTGAACCATCTGGCTTATGATTCACCCTGAAAACCCACTTGCAGCCAATAGGAACCTTATCTGGAGGTAGATCAACCAAGGTCCAAGTATTGTTTCTTTGGAGAGCATCAATCTCTGCCTGCATTGCTGCTTGCCATTCTGGTACCTGCACACCTCAGAGTAGGACTTAGGTTCTGCAATAACAGACATGTTTAATACACAGGATTTATATTTAGGTGTCACAAGATCATATGACAGGACTTCATGAAGAGGGTAGGTGGAGGATGAAAGAGGAGGATGAGAGGAAGAAAGTAAGCTTGTATGATAATGTTGTAACCATTGGGGAGGGTTCCTGACCCTGGAGGAGTGTCTGGTTGACACAGGAATAGGTTGAGGAGTAGAATGAGGGGAAGGGGTAGGTGTAGGCATATGGGATGGTGATGGTGTATACACAGGGGAAGGTGATAAAGATGGAGATGGAGATAGAGGAGGTATAGATGAAGGAGAGTGTGGACTGGTGATGGAGGAGGTTTGTGTAGGAAAGTCAGGATCCAAATGATGACTTATGGGTGAGGGAAAAATAGAAGATGAAGGTGTTGGATCCTTAGTAGAAGTAAGAAAAGGAAAAATGTTTTCATGGAAGACCACATCTCTTGATAGAAAGATGTCTTTAGTATGTAGGTCAAGAAGGATGCTAGCTTTTGGAGTGGAAGAATTCCCTAGATAACAGCATGGTCTTGCCCTAGGATCAAATTTAGATTTTGTAGGGTCTGTGACTTTGGCATAAACAAGACATCCAAAAACTTTCAAGGTATTATAAAAGAAGGATCTTTATGTATAAGTTTTTGATATGGAGAATGATGATTGAGAAGAGGAGTGGGCAACTGGTTTATCAGAAAAACAGCATGCTTAATGCAAAACCCCCAATATTCTATAGGGAGATTAGAATGTAATCTTAAACTTCTAGCAACAACCAGAATGTGTTGATGCATGCGTTCTACAATCCCATTCTGTTGTGGGGTGTGCTTAACACTTTGCTGGTGAATAATACCTTTCTCTGAATAGATGTCAGTAAGGTCAAATTCTTTGCCATTATCAGTTCGAAAACATTTGATTTTGAGATTAAATTGAGTAAGTATCATTTCATAGAAACTTTTGATTAAATGTTTAACTTCAGATTTGAATTGCATTAAGAAAATCCAAAAATATCTGGAATGGTCATCCACAACAGTAAGAAAGTATCTTTGATTTTGAATGGTAGGCTGCTTATAAGGCCCCCAAATGTCTAGATGCACAATGTCAAAACAAGAAACAAAAGAACTGCTACTTAAGGGAAATGGGAGTCTATGTTGTTTAGCTAGAGGGCATATGGGGCAATGAACATCCAAGGGGGCACAAACAATAGCATTATTGTCCTTAACTAACTGAAGCCTTTTATTTGAGGGGTGGCCCAGTCTACAGTGCCAAAGCCAAGAAGGAGATGTGATATCAGCAGGTTGAGGATGAGTAGAGGACTGAATGGAAGAAGCCAGATGATGACTTTGCCTGGATGGAGAGCAGGAAGTGGAAAGCAGATTTCTGTGTGCAGCAGATAGATGATACAGACCATGAGACTCCTTAGCTGTACCAATCACATTCAAAGTCCTCATGTCCTGGATGAGACAAGTACATGAGTGGAAAGTCACACAGTATTTAGGATCTCTCACCAGAGTGCTAAGGGACTGCAAATTAAAAGAAAAAGATGGAACACAAAGCACATTGAACAAAGTAAGTTCAGAATTCAGGTGTACAGTACCAATGTGGGTGATAGGAACATCCTGACCATTAGGCAAATGGATACTTTTGCCTGCAATAGCTGTGTAATGAGTAGAGACAGACAAGGAATATGCTACATGATCAGTGGCACCTGAATCTAAAATCCAATCTATTAAACACGACTGAGAAACAGTACCTTTATCCTTCTTAGAGAAGTCAGCATTCAAAATGGCCGCTGAAACCTGGTGTGAAGGGTTGTTGTTTCCATGTACTTGAGTATTTGAAGGTCCTGCACCCTGCATTTGAAAAGACTGGAACAATTTCATTATCTCTTTACACTGTTCAGGAGTGAAAACAGAATATCCTCCTTCAAAATGATATGTGGATGGAACAGCAACAGAAGTCTCTAGATCCTCATAGTCATTTTGAACCAAGTTAGCCTGTCTCTTTGGCCTGAAGTTTGGTGTGAATCCATGTTTTCTATAACACTTATCTTTTGTGTGGCCTTGTCTGTTGCAATAAATGCATTGCATGAACTTCCTATTCCCATTATCCTGCATATAACCAGCAGGTGCAACATTCTGAGTGATCATAGTGCCTAGGTGGCTGTTGTCTCACATAGTTACCCTGGTAAGACTGTTGCATAGCCATGGGAGCTATAGTATGCTCATTTCCATGCTGAATCTGTCTCTCAAACTTAAGAGCAATAGCAAATGCTTCATTTATGTCAGGGAGCGGTTGCATCAGGAAAACTTTAGATTTAACAGGCTCAAAAGCATCATTAAGTCCTCTTATGAAACGAATTACATAGTCAGCTTCTATGTAATTCCGGAAAACCTGATTATTAAGTCCACAAGGACACATTGGTATAGGTCAAATCATAGTGGATTCCTCCCAAAGGATCTTCAATTTGGTGTAGAATTCAGTGACAGTGTTAGTACCTTGCTTAAGAGCAAATACATCCTCTTGAATGTCTGCAACATGAAATGAATCTCCAGTGGAAAAACGAACACGTAATTCATTCCAGACTTCTCTAGCTGTGTTTGACCACATCACGCTTTGTGCAATCGGAGGAATCACAGAGTTCAGAATCCAAGAGAGCACCATATTGTTGACCTGAATCCAAATGCCTTGCAATCGATCATCATCCACAGGCATCGGAACTGTTCCGTCAACCAATCCGAGCTTGTTCTTCGATAACTACGCCATATGCATAGCTCTACTCCAACCATGGTAATTCTTCTCACAAAGTGGTGGTTGAACCAGTACAATTGACGGATTTTCATTTGGATGCAGATACAAAGGATGAGACGGTGTGATATCACCAATTTGATTTTGACCTTGCCTCTGATTCATTTTTGAGCGAAATCGAACTAGGAACACGAAGAAAAAGGTAGACCAGCAACAGAAATCAGAGATGAGCAACGGATTTGAGCTCCGATACCATGAAGAAGAACATCAAACTAAACAGAATTGAACAAAACAGAATCAAAGACTAGAAAATGGAAAGGGAAACAGTTGCAGAGAATTTTCAAGTATTATTCTAGAATATTCATTTTGATACAACTACTAGATATTTTGGTATCTAGTCTATATATACCCTTTGACTTATTACATATAAGGAAGACCAATGATATGATTGGATAGAGTGATGTCATTCCAACCAATCACAACATTCCAAAGTGCCAGCTTATTCCTCTCTATTCTCTACAGATCTTGTGCAGCTCTCTCTATATGTTTCCTCACAAAACAACCAACACAAGGAATACACATTTCATATTCGACCTTGGATTTGGGTTGCCTTTCACTTATTTCTGCCCGTACTTACGCCACCGTTATCCATCATCTAGAATGTCCACGTCTCTCGTGGTTTGCACAATCACCCTAGGCCCCCCTCATGGGTCTGATGGCGGGCTCACTCATATCTGCGGTGCTTATGCTTATTTTAGTTTTCCTGAAACATGAATTGAAAAAATGTTGTGTCCGATATTCTCTACAACAGAAAGAAAAAAAAAAAAAAAAAAAAAAAAAAAAAAAACTACTTTGAGGTGAAAAAAAAAAAAACCGACCAAGCGTGCACGACCCTTTCAGATTCATACGTAGGATTGATTTTGGGACCAGCATAGATGCACTTCTGGAATTTCGGATAGTCTCCATTTCTTTTTCTAGATAAATTGTATGCAGATTAGAACAGAACAGTGTACAAATGTAGTAATAATCGAAAACAACAATTAATCATTTAGGTTTATACATTAAACTAAAATGCAGCTAGCACATTCAAATTACTAAGATATGAGTATATATATTGTACCGTTGGGGATATCTCGAAGCTTAGTTCCACGACCCTGCGTAATAATCCAAAGCCACGAGTTACGGCGACGTTATAATATAAAATTTAGCATTCTTGTATTTAGATGAGACTAATTGAAGGAAATTGAAAAAAATTAGACATAACAATTAAACTTTCCATCCAAATTCGTTTTGTTTTTATTTTTTACTTTCTACGGATTTTCACAACCGTACTGCAAGACGGTTAATGTATCTGCAAAAACATGAAATCAGAACAATTGACAGCAAAATTAATGTTAAAAAGTTTTTTAAACATCTTTATTTATCACATACAAAGTAAGACAAAATTCGTGACAAATATGCCATTTAGTAGTGGTGGATTTATTTTATTTTTTATGTGTTTCTAAACTTTGTTGTTCTCAGATATCAGATTAAATATCAACTAGTACAATGCATGAAAGGAGGAAACAAAAACAATGGAAGATTACCTATATATGATGGCCCAAGATAAATGATATGCCATGATCGATGATCTATAGTTCGAACAAGAATCTTTCCACATGAGTTTTTAAATGACAAGGCATCGTTGTTATTTCCCTTATAAAATATGAGGAAGAATGGACTTCTTATATTTTTAGGCCTGTTGCCTATAAATACTAACAGACATGGTAATGTCACAATTTTAGCGGCGGCGGAGAATGTGGGAAAGAGAAGTACGAGGATTAGGGTTGAACTCGTCAGTGGACATTTTTACCCTTTAAAGCAATTTCAAACCCGTGCCAACATGGGGAATATTCCAAAGCATATTCCTGGAAAATTCTCCAAAAGAGCCAATTTTTTCGTTTTATTTCCTGGGAGACCTATAAGGTAGGCTTTTAGTTAACTAAAGGACAGATTTATGAAACAAAAAAAGTTGAGGTGTCAAATGATTATAGTCATACTAGTTTAAAAGCCTCGGATTTTTCAAGCCTATATAATAGAAATATATAGTAAATCATGAAGCGATTACTCTAGTTTTTTTTTTTTTTTTAATTTTAAAATGAATGAAGCCTTTTATTAAGAAATATACAAAAGGTTCGTACAAAATCGTATCATGACCCTCCCTTTATACCACATTACGTAGACGAAGCATAGTCCTCTCTCACTTAAACTAATGCATAACAAACCTGGTGTGGAAAAATCCTACATACGCATAAGAAAAATTACAACACCCTATATTTCAGATGAAAAAAAAAACGACCCCTTAAAGTACAAAGGGATTGCATATAGAAAAAGAAAAAAGAAACTTCTCTTGTGATCAGCATCCCCCGTCTTGAAAGAAAGGTTGACTAGCCACGTCACGATATCAATAGCTTAAATGATGAGTGTCCAAGGTGCCTCCAAATTCACATGACGCGAGGAAGATAAATAGGGCCAGCCTCGAATTTATTACGAAGATCACAGTGCTATAAAAATAATAACATAACACATGTTTTGCACCATTCAAAAAATTATGGGGTGCTTCCAAAGAGATGTTGTTGGAAAAAATTGATACTTAGGATTTGACAGAATATGAAAAACTCCAAGGCACGCAAAGCATTGTCTTTAAAGAGGTGTTTTGTCCCACGTAATTGTCACTTAGGGATCAAACGAAAATCTCTCTTTGGATACAATGGAGATGTTTGATTCAAACAGTGGCTTGCTTTAATCAAACCCGAGGACACTCAGAATTTTGTCTCATGATGCTTTGACTTATGAATGATGTTGCCTTTTATAGGCTGAAGAAACCCCATAAATGAAATTAGGTATTCCTACACGAAATGGTATAGGTCATCACCATTCTCATGTGAGGGTGCATCAGTTCGAAAAACATGAATATGAAGATGCATGAATCCAAAAATGCATGAATCCCTTCATGAACTGATGCTAAGGAACCCTGTTTCGTTGCGATAACATTAATTCGTACGACAACTCGTATTAAAACAATAATTAAAATATTTACTTATGAAAAAATATCTAACAGATGCTCCATGCGTCCTTCCATTTCAGTATTATTGTCTTATATATGTTCGGTTATCGGATAACAGCTAGCTGAAAGTGACTTAATGAGTCGGTACTCCAAGATTTGTTCCATTCCACGAACGTAAAATTGTTCTCCTGTAACAAACCGGGGTGATATGGCGTATAAACGTGAAACAAATTAATGAAGAGATAGTAATGATAGAGACATCGATCTTGGTATGCACACTTCAAAACATTGAAGTGTTCTTCATATTAATTCATGTGTGTAGTGATTTATGGAACAAATACTTAATTATCAAAAGTAATTACGGAAAATAAAAACAGAAAATAGAGAGCTGATGAGCGTTGTTTTCACCAAACAAATTTATTAAATACTCAAGACAACGGTGACTAAACAAGCTCTCTAACCGGCAGTGTACCGGGTCGATTGCGAGTAAAGCTACAGGAGTCCGAGGTCGATCCCACAGAGAAGATGTGCTTGTAAGTACCAAAGTGAACTTATTGCTTAGTCTAGGCAAACAAGTTGTTGGAATGTTTGTACACTTCAATTAAACTAAAGTAAATTAAACTAACAAGTCTAAAGGGAGAAAGGGACATAGCAGAACCATGATCAAAATGACTAATTTCAACCCCAAGGATAGACAAAACCGGGAGTGTGCAATATAACAAACGAACTCTTGCATTCAATTTCACGGGTGCAAACTCCTAATCCCGGTGTTAGAGTCTGAACGACTCTCTCCCAACACCTTATGCTATGTTAACTACCCTTCCCTAAGGAAAATTCACTAACAAGGCATGTCTTGCACTAGAGCAGCTTAAACGTGAAAACGAGTAACCTCACTTTGAGCTCGGTTTAACAACTAAAACGAGATTACGCCGCGATCCTAGAACCCTTTTCCCACACCCCTCTCTATCTGAACAACTCTCAAGATTGATGTGTGTGATTTTGACCTAAGTGATCAATCTAGCCCAAATCCGTTATAACAAATTCTAAGACGTGAAACACGCAAGAAACAACAATAAAAAGCACTACCCACTCCCAATTTCATCACCCAAAGGGTGATTTCACCAAATTTCACATGATTCAACTATGTTAAATTTAGCTACACATCACAAAGCATGAAATAACAATCAAGAAAGAGATTAAAGTCATGGAACAAGAAAATAAACTAGATTAGTTACCAAAAGCGTGGTAAAAGTCGGATTACATCAAGCTTCATCCACACCCATGTCACTTTGGGAAGAAGAAGATCCAAAATACAAAATCCAAAGGAGTTAAGCAAGAATCTATGCTAGATTATGTTTAATCTAAAAGAAATTGAGGTAAGAAAGAGTTTAGAGAACCAAAAGGAGGAATTTGAGCCAAGCTAAGAGTTAGGGGTTGAAGGGAGGCGAAGTTGTGTTGAAAATCTGTGTTAAAATGTATATATAGGTGGGAAAAATCTGCAGAAAACGACCCAAACGCACGTTTGGAAGGTTCCCAAACGTGCGTTTCAGCCCTTTACTCTCAGTACAGCAAAAAAAACGGTTCCAAACGCACGTTTAAAGCTCCAAACGTGCGTTTCGCATGATGTATTTTTCTGCTGCAGTAAAACCATGATATCTTCGTGTGTAGGACTCCGATTTGAGTGATTCAAAATGCGTTGGAAAGCTCTTTCAATTGTCTACAACTTTCATGAAGAAACCATGACCAGAAAATGCCTCTATCATAGGTCAAAATGCTGCTGAACAGAACATAGGGGTTGAGATACTAAAACTTCTCCCCCCTTTTCTTCATCTTTCTTCTTCTTTGGCTCATTCTTGCATCTTGATCACACTTATCATCATAAATCTTTGCCTTTCGGGTTCTCTTGACACCTATACCCTACAATCTCATGAACGAACAAGACACACAAACGATTCCGGAGGGTAAAAGTGCTCGGAATGAGGTTAATATCAATAAAAAGAGGTAATAAACCGTCAAAGTGATGGATTTATCCCCCATGCCATAAATTCACGATATTACCCCAAAAACGGTCTAGATACACCAAAAATGTGCTAAAAGTGTGGTAAATAGGGGTGAAAAAGTGCACCGGAATCACGTAAAGTTGATTCCCATCAACCACCCCACACTTAGCTTTTGCTCATCCTCGAGTAAAGTAGGCGTTTTAAAACAAACCAAGGGATTCAAATTTGTGATGTAGGTGCTAATTCCACACTCTCGAAGTAACCACAAAGTAAGAAACACGAACATATACACATTGGTGCAACATTATCAAGAAACTGGAGTGTGTGTGGTGCAAAGCTAAAACCAAGTGCTCAAAATGATTGTCGGGGCTTGAATCCCAACCAAAAGTCTACCAACCGTCTCGCATTGGGCTCGGGCTTAACAACTAAGCCGAGTCTACTCCGCGATTTTAGAACTCATTTCCCGCGTATCCCCGCAAAATCCATCTATAGGTTTAACACGCAAAATTATCGACCTAGGTTGTCAATCTAGCCCGAAACACAATTAAAACAAGTTCTAGAACATGAATCAATCATAAAACAATCATTCAAGCACTACCCACTCCCAATTTCATCACCCAAAGGGCCAATTTCACAAGTTTTCACATGATTCAACTACAAAAGGGGCTAACTACTCATGGGAGGAGGAAAAACACAATCAAAACAACAAATAAACAACATAATAAAGAAGAGAGAACAAGAAATTACCATAGAATCCAAGAATTTTGAGTTTGAAGTTGAAGAACACCACAAGACACAACAATGGAGAATTTGGGGAAAAGATGAGTTCTTAGGGGTTGGGGAAGAAATTAGAGTTGAGAAGAGAGGAATTTTTGCTACAAACTATCTAATTTTAACTATATTTAAGCTATCTAAACTACTCCTAAAACTAGAGGGAAGAAGGAGCGTTTTTGGTGGAGGAGGAGAAGAATGCTCAAAAAAATACGCAGGATTCAATGCTGAATCTGTTTTTGTAAGGTAAAATACGTGAACGAGCCGAGCTGCCTGAAGTTCGGCTCGAGTTGGCGATTCAGCTTGAACTGTCTTCGGTAAAACGACCATAAATTCTTCGTCCGAGCTCCGATTGAGATGATTCAAGATCCGTTGGAAAGATCTTTGAATTGTCTACAACTTTTATGAAGAAGTCAGGTCCAGAAAATGCTTTATTCCTGGCTGAAACTGCAGCTGAAGTGGACTGAGCCAAGACCGAAAACTTGATTTCATTGTTTCTTCACTTCTCGGTCCATTCTTCGGCTCCGAGCATGCTTGTCATTGTAAATCATCGCCTTCCGGGTCTCGAGACACCTAACCCCTGAATTCACATTCACCAAAACAAGCCATATACTATCCCGGGGGTAAAAGTGTCCGGAATAGGGCAAAATATCGATAAAAGGAGGAATTTCCCGATTAAGTATCGTTTTCATTCCACGTGCAATAATCTCATGATAAAGCCCTAAAAAAGGTCTAATCTACCCAAAAACAGGCCAAAAGAGGGATAAACGGGGGTTAAAACCACACCGAAATGGCGTGAAGTTGAATCCCATCAAGAGCATAAAAAGAAAATTTGTTCTATTAAATAGATATAACAAAATAAGTGTTACAGTACAGATCTGACTCGAAATGATGGAAAAATAAAATTATAATACATAAAATAAATGACTAGAGATCAAACCGAGGCGAGTAAGTTACTCTTTCCTTTCGACAAATTGCTCTAGTAAGGTGCCCATAGTATTAGCAACTGTCTCTCAAGATACAACGGCTTCACATCTCAGATTTAGAGGCACTTCAAAAATCCAAGCTCCGGCGAACTTACTGAGTGCTCCAACTTCTCTTCGACTGAAAAACTAGAACAGTATGAGAGACTCTTTGTACTTGAAGACACAAGAGAAAATTCGATGCTCTAATCTTCATCCATGGGTTCCTCATATATTGGAGAGGAGGAGCCAATGCTCGAATCGGATTGGCCATATGACACTAGTCGGCCGACTTTTCCCTCAAGAAAAGTCATCTTGGCGTGTTTGACTTGGTGCAGACCTCATCCTTGCTTCTGATAGGTCGGATGACTCACTCACACAAATTATAAAATTCTGATTGGTCGGATGACTCAATCAAATGCGACATGTTAAAAAAAATTAATTTTTATTTAATTTCATAAATAATTTTTTTCAAAATATTAATAGCAACAATCAAGCAGAGCTAGATGGATGGCAGCAGCGCGCGCGTGTGTGGAAATATCTAAGTCCTCTCTCCTACACAAAAGTGTTTTGCCCCTTGGGGCACATCCATAAGAGACACTCAAGCTCTTATTACTTGAGTTCCCAGCACTCAAGTTTTCAATGTGGTAGAATGGAGTGAGGTTCTCCTTTCAACTCCCTCCTCCTACACTTTTTCGACCAACTTTAGACATTAATTTCTTATTCACTCGATATCCAAATCAAATGATTCCAAAGTCAAACATCATCCACTCCTTGATTAGTATTTTTAGTTGTAATAAGCTCCCGGTGAATCTCACCGTAGTGTATCCGACATTTTCGCTAAATTTGACTGTTTCAACACATGTTTCAAGCCCCCATTTCATGGGATTTGTCTTATATCTCCAACAATCCCTTACATGAATGAGAATTAGTGCAAACGCAAATACAGACTCTTAAGAGAAGTCATACGGAAAATTATTGCATCAGGGTAGCTTAAGGCTTTGAATCTGCCTTAGCGAAGTACTATCAGATTTATTCGGCTAATCAGTGAACTAGGTCTTGAACTGTTCATCATTTAGTATAAACTATTCTCCACATTATATGTTCACTATTCTTGCCCATGAATGGGCATCAGGTACCTGACGTTTTTTTGTCGGGATATAATAGACATGACGCGGTACACTTGAACAAGGCCAGAAGAACATAAAATGCAGGCACTTGATGTTGGGGTATACTAAACATGAATATAAGGTCATAAGAACCTAACAACAGACTCTTCATGTTGGGCTCAAGTAAACATGATATGGTCTTGAAGACATAAAAGTATGGTTAAACAATATGACAAACAAATACGTAATTATGTATATGTAATATAATGTGTTATATATCAAGGTGATGATATGTTGATAAAGCATTCATAAACACTCTTCTATGTGTTTAGATGTGTAAATGTTATTATCTATATGCATGCATAGTAATACGGTGGAAAATCAAACATTATCTGATAGAGTATATGACAACCTTCTTTGACATTATAGATTAGGTCATTTACAAGATAAGAGATTACGAGTCATTAGTTCTAGCTCAACTGATGTTAAATGCTGTGAAAATGACTTGTTTTTTGTATGTCTCCTGGCTAAATTGAAAAAGGAACCTTTTCCTTTAAGTACAACTATTTTTAATTCTGTTATATATGGGGCCCTTTGACACATCCTACTGTGAATGATCAGCAATATTTTTTAACTGTTTCAGATTATTATTCTAGGTTTTTCTTATGAGATAGAAGTAATTCAATCTTTTGTTAAGTTTGTTTCCAGTCAAGTTAACAAAATGATCAAAGTGATCAGATCTGGTAGTGGTGCCGAGTTTCAGCTAAAGTCATTCTATGATCATAATGGCATTATCCATCAGGTCTCATGTGTCAAAACAATTGAGCAGAATGGCATTTTGGAACGAAAACATCAACATCTGCTCAATGTTGCTAAAGGATTGTGATTTCAGAGCAATATTCCAATTGAATATTGGGGATTATGTTTATTACATGTTGTGAAGCTAATTAATTCTACACCAACGCCTATGTTAAAACAAAGCACTCCATATGTTGTTCTTTTTGGTTATAAACTGTAAGTAAAAGGGCTTAATTTGATTGCTAGTCACGTATCAGTTTTTATCATAGTTATGCGCATTTATATCTCATTTCTTATCCGAATTGTATTACTACACGTTTTATGATTCTCTGTAGGAATAATTGGTGGCTAATTTAAGCCGAAATGGATTTGGGTCGAGACATGTAGAAAGACCAAGATTGAACAGAAGAAGAACTTAGCTGAGCTGATGGACAACCCAAGAATCAGTCTATGATACCTCAGACATGCCCAAGAATCAGTCCAGGATGATCCAGACATGTCCAAGATCAGTCCATGATCAGTCCAGGACACGCACAGACGAAGCCTGGCAAGGTTAACCAAGTGAGTACCTGGGAAAGCACATCAGATGCCCAGGATCAGTCGTGGACATGTCCTCGACATATCTAGAATACGAACACTTGGGTTGCTTCCCCGAGTGCATGGCTTAGAAACCGTGCATCACCTATCGAAAATTCGAGATTCTTGCCCTAGGATGCTTCCTGGGCATGTCTAGAGCTATCCACTGGGCCGGAAGCCCTAGCACCCAGACGGGGAACTGCACCGCGATTGCCCCAAAATTGACAAGTTCACCCTTTTAGTTTTTAGGTCGGTTATTTTACTATAAATAAGTTGTAATTCAGTAGTTTATGTATGATTTTCAAAGCAGAAAACTCCTTTGCGAATTCATCAATAAAAGTCATTTTTTTTTATTGTTTAAGAGTTCTTTAGCCTATTATTGTTTGTATGCTTGGTGATTCATAGCAGAGGAATAGCTAGAAGATTGATCTCGTGTCTAGGTAATCATGTCAATTCCTTCTTCTATGTTTTATGAATTCGTTATTGTTGTTGTTGGTACAATCATGTTAGGTTAAATTAGTTATAGATCGAATCGAATAATGTTAATTTGCACCTAATCATGATGTATATTGATTCATACACGAGAAACTGTTAGTAATATCATCCGCAACGGAAGCGATTTAAAGGATCTAGATCTATAAATTACACGTAATAAAATAACTAGATCTACTCTACAAGGGGGTTGTAGAACATACCTCTTGGATCTCAAAATCCAAGTTGAAGAACCGCGATAGAAAGAACGAAAAAGGTGTGAAGAGCACCACGATCTTCCGTACGTGTGATCCAAGCAACTCCCGGTGGAAGGAAATTCTCGACTCGAATCCTTCCGATATGCTACCCGGAAAAATCTCCAAGATTTTCCCCAAAATCACCCTTGGCCGAAAATTTTCTTCTTCCTCTCTAAAAGGAGAAGTCGAATTTTTCATTGTGTCTAAGGCTTGGGAGAACTCTCTTTATATAGGAGAGTAAAACTTAGCCTCCAAGGATTTAATAATTAATACAAAATTAATTATAATAATCCCATTAAATAAAAGATAATTCCATAATATTCTAGAACAAATCTAGAATAATATTTATCTTTATTTCTTTCCATAAATATTTATCCAATAAATATTTTATGCACATGTCTTATTAATACACAAGAAAACAATTTCTTGTTCCACAAAATAGGGCATGGGGCGAAATTTTACATATATTGACCTAGTCAATATTAATTTTGCCATTACACAATAATTAGGCCAAGATTATGGAAAATGTCTTTTCCACATATTTAATTATTTAGCCCAACTAATTTAATAGTCCACTAAACAATTAATTCACATATCGTTTTAATAAAGTCCAACAAGAACTAAATTAATATTATTAGGATTCGACGTCCGAGAATAGCTATGCTATATTAGAGGCACATCGGGGACCATGGACTAATAAATCGCTCCGATAAATCAAATAAATAATTATCTTACGAACAGAATAATTATATTCGATAAATCAATCATAGGAATATGCCACCATAATCCCGTGACTGCACTCCTCCGATTATGAGATTATATTTATCTCCTCACGAGAATGATAATAAGCGTCCATTGATATAATCATTACATATGGATTAATCCTCCATAGACTGTTCATTCTAAATCGGGAAGTTACCGTTAACCCTTTTTAGAACCTCTTATTCTTATTTACCATTAATCCCCTAGTGATCAATTAATTCATACAACTCACTGGTAGCTAATCAGTGTAATATGAACTTCATGGATCGATCGATCACCGGGATTAACAAATAAGGAAAGCGTCTATCCGCTTCGAAATGGAAGGAATGGATTCGTATCTGTGATAACACGGACTACTCACTCAATCCGAAGACAATGCCAAGATGGGGTAATTCGGACCACGGACTCGGTGTAATCCTTAACCGCCTAGTCAAACCTCATAATCGATTCAAGCGGTTGGATCGTGATCACCTCAGATTAAGATATATCCATAAATATGATCATCCATTGATTCGATAAGACTTCTCGATTACGGAATTATATCGTGAACTCTAATCAAATCGGTCCAAAATTCTATATGATATATCTATCATATATAAATGCCCCATTAGGTTCTCTTAACCGAAAGTCGGATAAGACAATCACACCTATTGTGTTTCAGGCGCATTAATAGCACGTTAAAGGAGAGACCCGATACTCTCGATTAACTTCACTACGGGCTAATTGTATTTTAAGTACATCTTCACTAACTCAATCCTCCCGTGTATATACCATACACTGAGTTAAGTGATTACATAAACGATATACTTTAGGGTTTTCTGTAGTGTAATTACTATTGTCACATCGGTGAATATGAGAATAATAAATATGAATAATAATATCATTTCATTTATTAAATAAAACAATTACAAAATTGTCTTTCGGGCATCACACCTAACAGAAACGCCTTGTCTCGGGGAAAAGACTTTGTTTTGGAAGAGTACCCAATGGTCTATATTAAGGAAAAGCCTTAACGGTTTAGTTTCCCCGATACGAATCGTTTCGATTATTTCTATTGTTTCGTTTTAATTTACTTGTCTAGAAATTCGCCACTTCTTTGCATGTTTTCGTTTTGAAGGAACTAAGGCTGAAGATAGTAATTGGACAAGAAACAATTAGATCGTTATTAGTTAACTATCCCGTGCACGGAGGTAACGTACCAAGGTTTACGTTATTTATTGTCGGTGTTTCCTAGTTCTTAATTTGTGTTTAGTTAAGATCGTTCTAAACCGTGCACGGTAGACATTTAGCTATTCATAGGGTTCTAGAGTCCGCGCATGATCTATGAACCACTTTAGGGAAATAACCAGTAATTGACTCGATTCTTAGAACTTTAATAATAAAAGTGTATGAATCAATATAAAAAACGAACAGAGAAGAATTAAATAGTTCAATTCAATCTACTTTCTTAAACGTGGTTAAAACTTGTCTTGATTTGATAATCCGTGGTTTTTACCTAATTTTCTGCATTCATTTTGGTCAAAATATCACAACCCTTATAATCTTGAATTTTATAACTAAGTTTGCATAATAATCGAACATGTCCTTGTGGGATCGACTTTGCTCACGAACTGAGCTATACTACGGCTGACCTAGTCCGCTTTCTAGTGTAGTTATGATTTTCGCGAATAATACAAAACCTATATGGACCCCAAATGTCAACATGAAGTAAGTGAAAACAAGCATCAGAAGCTATGACGGAAACTCAACCTCTTTTATTTAGTCAAAGGACCAATGTGACATTCTTGATCAATAATAGGTAACCTAACCTGAGGAACAGAGTTTTTCAATGTTCTAAGTATGTGACTATAAGGATGATCTAATCTTTAGTGCCACAACAAAGATTCAGAAACGGACTTAGTAGAACATGTAACAGACTAATTATCCTGCTAATAAATCAGCTGAACCACTCTTCTTTGTCAAATGGTTGTAATGCACAACACAACTGTTAGTCTCAAAATAAAAACAATATATTTAACAACTAATGAGCCATCCGACTAACATAGGATTATAAGAAAAATCAGGGACACACAACCCATGATCAAGAATTATAGCTTTATTAATTCTAATTGTACTTAAGCTAGTAACTAGTGTATGTGCACCATTAGGCATATTAAAAGTTAATCCACTACCTGGAGTATGTTTAAACATAAGAGAAAAAGAATATATTACATGAACTGTGGCTCTTGAATCCAAAACCCATTCACATATATTACTTGATTCGGATATAGTTTGATCGGAATACTATCATTGAATAAGTCCATTTCTTGTGTCCTAGATCAACATGGTTGGCTTGAACGTTACCCCCGCCTTTATCTATTCAAGTAGTAGGATATCAATATTTCTTGCAACATTTCTTAATAGTATGTCATTATTTCCCTCAATACACACATTATGTCCTCTTTGAATAGCCTAGGAAGGTTCTTGAACCACCTCTCCCCATTCCTCTGCCAATGCCAGCATTTTCTTGGTAAAATATTGTGGCACTATTAATTCCCCGTGCTTGGTAGCATAAATCTCCTCTTGTAGACTAGATAAACGATAACCATTGCCTGTGCCAAATCTTTGATCAAGATCGAACCAAATTTCACTTGCAGTTGGCAACCAAAGGACACTTTGAGAGACTGAGGCCTCCAAAGATTGTCACCTAGTCTATAAAATGTGTTTTCCCTTTCATTGACACCATGCTGATTGACCTCTTTCAGCAATGGTATTTCTCAAAACATTTGAGCAAAGGCTGCACAAGAATGAATGTGGGTTCTCTCAAGGATGAATGAAATAAGGATTCGCTGGTGTAACATTTTTATTTTGAAGATTTGCAGTCTGATTCGCCATTATAAAGATTCAAAGCAAAAATAGCTGGTTGAAAAGATACAGCAATGAAAACATAACGTATCTAAAAGAAAGAAATAAATTCAATGAAGGAAATTCAATGATGAAAGCGAATTTTGCTTTGAGACCTTGTTGATATTACAATACAGATTACAGATTATCAAAGCAGAATCAAACTACGAACATTTAACACGGTGAAAACAAGATTTTCATTGATTTTCTTTGATAAATCTCAATTTACAATCTGTTATTCTAACTATATATAGACTCTTTAAATGCTCAATTGCTGCTAAGACGGTTACAACAACTTTAATTGTACACAACAACTTTGATCATCATCACTGGTATAATCCATATCCTCCAGAGAATCAATTCGAGTTGATGCAGACGAGAGAAATGCATTAGAAGTACCCGGGCCTTCGATGACGATTGCATTGTCCATCTCAAATCGGATTTCAGAGTAAGGGATGTATTCAACAAAATTAGCATCAGGGAAGATATGTGATAGAAAAATGAAATCATCTTTGTGCATGTAGTGTAGATGTGTCTCATCATGCACTATGACACCCTCTTGCCCAAACTTCACTGATGCAGCTTCGACGACATGGCAATGCAAGCGATTTCGGATCTGCCAAGGCAGGGTGATTATTAATGTTAGACGAAAACCGATCACCAAACCAAATACACTGAACAATTAAGCATAGAATACATAAATATGGTTACTTTTTATACTTTGTGTGGCATCGAAAATTGTTCTGTTGACCCATCATTTACAATGAAAGGCGGAAAATACGAGGGGATCTGGTGAAAAAAAAAAAACATGAAATTCAAAACCGATGTTTTCCTGAAAAACTCTTCCATTATGAAGACAGTGGAAAATGCTTTACTTGGTGTCATAAATATGTGATAAAATCTCAGATTTGCAAAACATATGAGGCAAGAAATATACTTTTCTCACGACCAACAACAAACATGATCATTTTTCATATAAATTTAATGAATTATTCTACATGTTTGTTTCTAGATTTTTTTGTTCTTAGATATCAGAGTAAATACCAACTAGTACAATGCATAAAAGAAGAAAATAAAAACAATGGAAGATTACCTATATATAAAGGCCCAAGATAAATGATATGTCATGATCAACGATCTCTAGTTCGAACCAGAATCTTTCCACAAAAGTTTTTAAATCACAAGGCATGATTGTTATTTTCCTCCTAAAATATGAGGAAGAATTGACTTCTTATATTCTTAGGCCTCTTGCCTATAAATATTATTATCAGACTTGGTAATGGCACAATATTAGCAGCGGCGGAGATCGAAGATGCGGGAAAGAGAAGTAAGAGGATTAGGGTAGAACTCGCAAGAGGACATTTTAACCCTTTAAAGAAATTTCAAACCCGTCCCACCAGGCAGAATATTCCAAAGCATATTCCTTGAAAATTCTTCAAAAGAGCCAAATTCTTTGTTTTTTTTCCCGGGAGGGCTATAAGGTACGTTTTTAGTTAACTAAGGGACCGGTTTATTGAATAAAAAAAGTTGACGGTCAAATGATTATAGACGTACTAGTTTAAATGCCTTGAATTTTTGAGCCCCCTATTATAGAAATTTTTAGGCCCATACTGTAGAAACCCGCTGCCTCCACCCACCCCCCTCTTCCTCGGCCACCGCCCTCTTCCTCGGCCACCGCCCCTGGTCCCTACTTCCTCCTCTATGCTCTCTACCCACCGCTCCTCCTCCTCTGCCACCGCCCACCGGACAAATCAATAACCTAATTCACTATGTCCCTCCAATGAAATCATGAACCCCGTGATTGCAACAATAATCCTTTCTCCCTTTCATTTCAGTTCTAGGTCCCTACTGCCTCCTCTCTGCTCTCTACCCACGCTCCTCCTCCTCTACCACCGCCCACCGGCCAAATCAATAACCTAATTCACTACATCCCTCCCATGAAATCATGAACCCTGTAATCACAACAATAACCCTTTCTCCCCTGCCTTTCCGTTCTACTCAACCTCCTTGATCGAAGCAAATTTTATTCATCACCTATCAATCAAAAGTGGTTAATTTCACTTTGATATTGAAATATTTTTCAATCACTAAGCTTCGTCGACTTGTTGACTGATGTGAGCAACAAGGAGTTGGGATTGCAGTTTCTTCTCGTCTTGATAAGTAAGGATTTCATTCAAATTTTTGGTGATTAATTCCAAGTATTATCGATCAAAACAATCTCTTATCTATTTCTCTATTACCTAATCATTCAAAATTGTATTGTAATTTGTACGTGTCCTAAAGATAGAGAAGTTAGGCTCATATCCTCGAAGTTTGTGAACTAAAGAGGTGCCACATTCACCATGGTTGCAGAACAAATAACAAAATCCCACACATTTCAAACACACAAATTTCAGAAAAATCACCTTTTTTAATTTCAAAGCAACATAAAAAACGGTAAGCGCATCCAAACAAAAAATGAACACAAACAAAACATCAATAGAAATAGCATAAACATGATAGAATATTACAATATTTTTAGCCTTTTTAATGATAGAAAGAAGTTTATTTAAACCAAATAACATATCCTAACAACTCTAGAATATTTCAAATTCAAATAACATTATCTACACAATATATTGACTCAATCTTGTCATTGGTTCTAAAAGACCCCCGCAATCCTATGGTAATGCAATGAACATGGAGATTGGCTCGAAATGAATGAATCTGGTGTCCATCAGATGGCTTCTGCCACAAACTTCTCCATATCAATCAGCAACAACTGCTTCACATCAACATGGATATTACATGAATCTTTAATGGAAGACTACAAAAAGTTTGAACAGTTATAGAAGAAGTAATAGAGGGGAGGAAATTTTTGGACGGAAGATCAGCTTTAAGAGGATGGGATACCCTTAAAAAATAGAAGAAGTTATAGATTGAGAGAATCAAGTGAATAAAATTATAGTTGCCAATGAATGGAGTGAATTGAGAGATGCAATTTCTTTTTGATTACTAGAAAGAAACAAGAATAAGGGATTCAATCATCCAATTTTTTCTCAATAAAGAAAATTGAACCACGTATTGCTGGGGTTTGAGAGATAAGAATGACAAGAGAACAATTTATTTGATAGTAAAAAAATTAATGTAAATTGAAAGAAATCCTAATATAGATAGCGAATCTTCAAAGAATTTTATCAACCGAAAAAAAAGAGTTCACAGTAAGAGAGAATGAGATATTGCGAGGACTATCACCATTCAATTAAGTGATTGGCTCGTCCAAGGTATTTTTTTTCATGGCAGGACATTGACAGGTAAAGTACCGGAAATCACAATAGATGGGCATCAACGCAGAGAAACTAAAGAACATGAAATATGAGTGTCATTTTTGGTGACTTGATCTCTAAACTGAGAAATATCTTGTGGAACTAATCTGGGAAAACTGAGACTGAGTTTGATTGTCAGTTTAATTAAGTATACTCAGTTCTGTGAAAGTCAGTTTGATGAAGTGCAACTGAGTTTCTTTTGAAGTCAGCAGTCAGTTTTGGCCTGCTGAGTTTTACTGAGTATAGCCGAGTTCTACATCTGGGCAGTTGATTACAAGTTTGGGAACTCAGTTTTAGCTGAGTTTCGTCTGGTGGATAACACCTGGAGCTGGGGTCCACATCTGGGGTATTTATGGTAGTTCCGACAAAGATCTATGGCGGTTAGGGTTTGGGACTTGTGTCTATAAATACCAATGTTGTAATCAATGCAATGTGTGTCATTCAAAGTGTTATTCACACACTTGTCAAAACCTTGTAATTCTATGCATAATAAATATCTCATTTTCTGTCCGTGGAGTAGTCGGCACAACCTCGGAAACCACGTTAAATCACTATGTTCTTCTTGTTTCTGTGTTTATCAATTCTGCCATTCTTTATGTTTGCATTGCTTCTGTGTTTGTTTCTTTCTTAAACTGCATGCTTTCTGTCTGTGTTTATACCAAACTGGTATCAGAGAGACAGGTTCAAGATTCAGGAGTTGCACGTGAACAGAGTTGATCTTCACCAAGACCGGTGACTGGTGCTAGGATTTTGTGATCAAAGGTTTGTTCTTTAATTAGAAGGATGTCAGTAATGAACGTGAAGATTGATAAATTTACAGGGAGGAACAGTTTCAGTTTATGGAAAATCAAGATGCGGACCTTGTTAAAGCAACAAGGATTGTGGACTCCTTTATCTGATAAGGAGGATGCCAGTGCAGCAGATTATGCCAGTCTGGAGAGAAAGCACATTCAACCATCATGTTGTGCTTGTCTGATAATGTTATCACAGAAGTTTCTGAGGAAGACACTGTTGCCAAGTTATGGTTGAAGCTGAAAGCCTGTATATGACTAAGTCATTAACCAACAAGTTGCTGCTAAAGCAGAGGCTGTTCAGCCTGAGGATGCATGTGGGGGCTCAGTTGAGAGATCATCTTGATCATCTGAACACAATATTACTTGATCTCAGGAATATTGATGTTAAGATTGAGGATGAAGATGCTGCGTTGATTTTGCTGGTTTCATTACTAGCTTCCTATGAGAACTTTGTGCAGTCCTTCATAGTTAGGAAGGATACAGTTGCTTTAGACGATGTAAGGTCAGCTTTACATGCCAGAGGAGAGACAGACATAAGTGGAAGCTGAGCAGCATAAATACGCGCAGATCGATAGTCGAGAGCAAAGATGTGGATAAGAGCATGGTCAGTCTAGGAAGAAAAGTTCCAAGAAGACAAAGTCCAAAGGCCCTAAATCCACATATGTCTGTAATTATTGTAAGGAGCAGGGACATTTGAAGTCCAATTGTCCAAAGAGGAAAAAACAGCAGGAGAACAGTTCTGGCACAGCTGCTATAGCAGCTAAGCATGATTCAGATGAGGACATGGTCCTAGTTGCAGGAGAGTCAGCACATCAAACTGATGTGTGGATCCTAGGCTCTGGGGCATCCTTTCATATTTGCCCTCACAGAGAGTGGTTCTCAAGTTATCAGCAGATAGATGGTGGTCGTATATCTATGGCAAATAGTAAGGTCTGCAAGGTAGTTAGGATTGGCTCAGTTCAGTTGAGGACAGAGTATGGAAGATTCTGTAAATTGAGTGAAGTTAGACATGTTCCACAAATGACCAAAAACTTGGTATCTCTCAGTTCTTTGGACAGCAGGGATTCAATTTTAAGGGGGAAAGTGGTGTGCTGAGTGTCTATAAAAACTCAGTTGAGGTTCTCAAGGGAATCAATAAAGGGACTCTGTATATATTACAAGGGTCAGTTGTTGCTAGTTCTGCTGTTGTGGCATCTGCAAAGATTCATCAGTCATAGCTTACAAAACTGTGGCATATGAGACTGGGTCACATGGGTGAAAAGGGGATGCAGGTTCTTTCTCAGAAAGATCTTCTTGGAGGATGTAAGGTCAAGATATTTTGTGTCCTTTATTGATGACTATTCAAGGATGACTTGGGTGGTGCTGATGAAACACAAAAGTGAGGCATTCAAGAGCTTCATGCAATGGAAGGCTCTAGTTGAGAATCAGTTGGGGAAGAAGATCAAGAGGCTTCATACAAATAATGGTCTAGAATTCTGCTGGACTGAGTTTGATGAGTTATGCAGAAATGAGGGTATTTCTAGACATCATACAGTCAGGAATACTCCTCAGCAAAATGGAGTAGCTGAGAGAATGAATAATACTCTTCTGGAGAGAGCAAGATGTATACTTTCTCATGCTGGTTTATCAAGGAGATTTTGGGCAGAGGCTGTTACAACAGCTTTCTACTTAATCAACATGAGTCCTCACACAGGGATCAGTCTCAAAACACCAGTTGAGATGTGGTCAGGTAAGCCTACAGATTATTCATTTCTAAGGGTATTTGGAAGCACGGTTTACTATCATGTCAGTGAAGGGAAACTGGAACCAAAGGCCAAAAAGGAGTGTTTATGGGATATGGTGATGGAGTAAAGGGGTACAAAATTTGGTCATCAGCAGAAAACAGAGTCATTCTCAGTAGAGATACAGTTTTCGATGAAAATTCTATACTCATTTCATCAGTGAGGAGGATAATGTAAATCGAAACCGATCTTAAACCGAAAAAGCGGCGAGAAGGTGGAGCTTCAGGTGGAGTCAGTTGGAATGCAACAATCAACTGATCCAAGTCAGTTTTCATCGATCCGTTTCTTGAGCCGAGTCGAATTCAAGCCGATCGGTGAGCAAATGTCATTTGAGCATCAAACTGAGAATATGGGTCAACAGAGTATAGCTGTCAGCAGAGCTAGAAGATCCAATATTGGGATACCTCTTAGAAGGTAAGGGTTTGATGATATGGTTGGATACGCACTTCAAGTTGCAGAAGAAGTGGATGGTTTTGAACCTTCTACTTACAGGGAAGCATTGACATGTTCTGAAGCATCTCAATGGCTTGCTGCCATGGGAGATGAAATGGAGTCATTACTGAAGAATCAGACTTAGGATCTAGTTAAACATCCAGCTGGTAGGAGAGTTGTTACTTGCAAATGGATTTTTAAGAAGAATGAAGGGATAACTGAGGCAGAAGGAGTTAAGTATAAGGCACGCTTGGTTGCAAGAGGGTTCAGTCAGAAAGAAGGGGTGGACTTTGATGAGATTTTCTCACCAGTGGTCTGACATACTTCAATCAGAGTGTTAATAGCAATGGTAGCACAGCAGGACTTAGAACTAGAGCAATTAGATGTGAAGACAACTTTTCTACATGGTGCGGTAGATAAAGAGATATACATGACTCAGCCAGAGGGTTTCCAAGTTCCTGGTAAGGAAGATCTTGTGTGTAAGTTGAAGAAGTCCTTGTATGGGCTGAAGCAGGCTCCTAGACAGTGGTATAAAAGGTTTGAGAGTTACATGATCCAGTTGGGTTACACCAGAAGTCCTTATGATTGCTGTGTTTACAACAGTCAGTTGGAAGATGGATCATACATCTATCTTGTGTTATATGTGGATGACATGCTGATAGCTGCAAAGAAGAAATCTGATGTTCAGAACCTGAAAGACCTTCTCAGTGCTGAGTTTGAAATGAAAGATTTGGTTGCAGCCAAGAAAATTTTAGGGATGGAGATCTAGAGAGATAGAAATCAGAAGAAATTGTTTTATCTCAGCAGGGCTATATACAGAAGATTTTGTCAAAATTTGACATGTCAGCTGCTAAGCCAATAGATACTCCTATGGCATCAAATGTTCATTTGTCGATTTTGCTTCACGATCGTGAGAGAGGAGAAGGAGTACATGTCAAGAGTTCCCTTTGCTAGTGCAGTTGGCAGTCTGATGTATGCCATGGTATGCACTAGGCCTGGCTCTGGCTCAGGCAGTCGGTGTTGTCAGCAGGTTTATGGCCCAACCTGGAAAGAAACACTGGAAAGCTGTGAAAAGAATGTTTAGGTACCTTAGAGACAGCTGATGTTGGTCTCATTTATGGAGGTGATACTCAGGAACTGATCACAAGATACTGTGATGCTGATTATGCAGGTAATGTGGACAATAGAAAATCTATGACTGGTTATGTTTTCACATTGGGGAATTCAGTTGTCAGCTGGAAAGCAACTCTTCAGGAAATAGTGGCTTTATCAACTAATGAAGCTGAGTATATGGCTCTTACTGAAGCAGCCAATGAGGGTGTTTGGTTGAAGGGACTAGTCAGTGATTTGGGGCTACATAAGGATCAAGCTGAGATTTATTGTGACACTTTAAGTGCAATTTGTCTAGCTAAGGATCAGGTTCATCATGAGAGAACCAAGCATATTGATGTGAGGTATCATTTTCTGAGAAATGAGAAGAGGGTTGTAGTGAAGAAGATTAGCACCAAGGATAATCCTACTGATATGTTCACTAAACCAGTTCAGCAGAGCAAGTTTCAATTGTGTCTGGACATCTTTGAATATTCAAAGCTTGTAAACTGAAATCTGGATACTCAGTTGTGGGTAGATCAACTTGAGTGGATTCTGAGGAGAAGTCTGGTACATGTACATCCTGGCATTGACGAATGCATCTGGTACAAATACATCTCGATTATGCAATCTGGTGACATTGAATGAGAGTTCAAGTCAAGGTGGAGATTTGTAAGTTTTAATGACTTGATCTCTAAACTGATAAATATCTGGTGGAACTAATCTGGGAAAACTGAGACTGAGTTTGATGGTCAGTTCAGTTAAGTATATTCAGTTCTGTGAAAGTCAGTTTGATGAAGTGCAACTGATCTTTTTTAAAGTCAATAGTCAGTTTTGGCCTGCTGAGTTTTATTGAGTATAGTTGAGTTCTATATCTGGGCAGTTGATTACAAGTCTGGGAACTCAGTTTTAGCTGAGTTTCGTCTGGTGGATAACTGCTGGAGCTGGGGTCTACATCTGGGGTATTTATGGAAGTTCCGACAAAGATCTATGGTGGTTAGGGTTTGGGACTTGTGTCTATAAATACCAATGTTGTAATCAATGCAATGTGTGTCATTCAAAGGGTTATTCACACACTTGTGAAAACCTTGTAATTCTATGCATAATAAATATCTCCTTTTCTGTCCGTGGAGTAGTCGGCACAACGCCGGAAACCACGTTAAATCACTGTGTTCTTCTTGTTTTTGTGTTTATCAATTCTGCCATTCCTTACGTTTGCATTGCTTCTGTGTTTGTTTCTTTTTTAAACTGCAAGCTTTCTGTCTGTGTTTATAACAATGAGAAATAGAGAAGAGATAGATGGAAATAAATTAACGTTTAGATGAGACAACATTCCTATGGTTAGGCGTGCTTCCTAAACGATCACTCAAGCTCTCGTCCAACTAGCAATTACCAAGTTATAGTCTCATGCTAATCTACGACGTATGTATAATCAGTGCTAGCAATCCCCAAATATAAACCTACCTAGAATAACGCTGAGCGTCCGAAGATCAATTCATAAGCCTACCTAGAGAGTTTTATATTGGTATTTCCTTTTACACATTTTAATTAAACTAAGCGAGTAACGTAGCCATAGCCGTACCTACCGAGATAATAAATTCTATTAAGTTAACCTAACCATAAAGACATGGCTATCTAACGGATGAGCAGAGAGGCTCGGTCGAGGCCGAATAGGTGGGCTCGGTCGACCGAGTGAACTCATTCGGTCACCCGAATCAATTTAGATATCCATCCCCAGTTACATCCCCTGAACGTATCTCTCGGCGTTTCATCATAATGAGCATCTAATAACAAGATGGTCGTAAAAGCATTCATATAAACTAACATAGATACGCATTAATTGAACAATGCTGATTCATGAATAAATACTAAGTGTGCGGCGTAGGTTAACTCCGCTCTGGTGGCAGGATCACTTATAGACAAGGTATATCCACCTCCACCTTGGCAATCATAACCTAGATCTACATCATCTATCATGATTTCCACCTAACGGTATAGCCTACATCATCATCAGCTATGAATAATCAACTCAAGCGATAAAACATAATTGGGAGGATTAATTACTTAAAATAAAAGCAGAAAATAAAGGCTTACATAATTTGCAGCCTTAAACTCTGAAACCTTCAATCTAATTATGCTACATTGTATCAAAATATCAAAGTAGAATTGTATGGTATTATTGAATGAATATGAATGAATTTACAATTTTTCAAGCCGCTGCTTATATAGGAGTTTACTGCCGACTTAGGAGGTTAGAAGATAGACTCGATAAAACCCTAAAAGTGACCGAAACACGAGCCTCGGGCGACGAAAGAGTGTGATGGCTCGATCGACCGAACCTAAAATTTGCCCATTCTACCACGCTTTTTTCATCTGTCTTGCTCCCTCTTTGCGCTTGCATGTTGATCCGATTAATCTCTCATTTAATGCTCCGATTTCCTTCCTTCATTATCTTGAGATAATTGATTGAATGACATTAATCCTCTCGATTTGTTGTGATCTACAAAATCAGCATTTATCGCACAATAAATCGGCTTTTAATAATGAAAACGGCTAAATACCAAATATCATATTAATAATCACTTAACATTAAATAATAAATATAAACATGTGATTTAATATGAAATATATATTATTAATCTCGATTTAAGGTCAACGTTGATGACATTTACGGGTATAATTTGACCGTCATCAACTACCCCCACTTAGACTTTGATCGTCCAACAAAGCATCAATAAGTCATTCCCAAGACAACATTTTCTATGGTCAAATCATACTTACACAAGAAACTCAAGTCAACTCATACTAGTCATGCTCATAAGATATCCATTATTCACTACTTACTATGAATCAAGTGATGTGTGCATGTGCATTAGTTTTATATAAATGTGGCAAGATTAGAGTTTATGGACTTCGCAATCTCAACCTACCAACCTCGGCATTCATACTTCTTATGCCTTTTATTTTGAAGCACTAGAGCAATAAGCAAGAGCGTATCTATAGGGTTTTGGACTTGGAGACCGAGTACTACTCAAAGCCTCTTAAAGAGTTGAATATTTTTTTCATATCTTCATATTTTTCAAATACTATTAATCTCAAGGAAGAAAACTTTTAGAGTATCCCCTATCTTAGATCATGTATAGCATCGAATATTACCACAAGCGGCGGGCTACTTTGGTAATGTTACTACAAGCCCGTGTGTTTTAACGCATTGTCAAACACAGTGCACGCCTCAAGCTTATTACTCCGCTTTTGTTGGCAAGAAGATAAGAATACATCAGCCAATAAGTATCGTCACTAAGTCTACATAACCAATCATCTATGCAATGTACACATAATTTCTTCAGTTATTATGATTTGCGCGGTATACTCGATTCACCGGTTGAGTAATTGAATAATAAATAACTACTTGCAAAAACGGGCATGAATATCCTTAAATTTACTTAACATAAGTATAAAATGATCACGTTCTCATGAAACTTGGTTCCTTTCCTATCAATTCTTAGCTAGGAACTCACAATTCTAAGGGTACGAGATACGTAATATGGTATTTATTCAAATTTTCAATTTTTCAATTTTTCTACCGTTTCATTCAAATTTCAATCATAACATAGCTAAGTCTCCTACCCCCCACTTAAACATGGCATTGTCCTCAATGACAAAAATAAATGAGAATTAAAGAAAAAGACTTAGCTCTGGAAATGGCTCTCAAGGAAAGGAAAAAGATCGGAGTAAATTTCAGCACGTCGTGGAAAAGCAAGTGAAAACCTGTATAAGCAGACAAACTCCACGAAACCGTTAATAACACCATGTCTATGGAAGTTATAGAATAATGTGGCAGTAATTAGGTATGAATACCGAAAAACATTTTAAGCCACTTTATTTTATACAACCAAAGACAAGAAAAATACTAAATAGAAAGAAAAATAAACAAGCAACTAAAGATGGTGGTCTTCATCTACAACCTCCACCGCCTAAATATTCTCAAAACCGGGTGGAGAAGACAGAGATCAAAAAGCATTACCCGACGTGGGAAAACACGAGGTTGACTAGATCAACCTTGTATGCAATGTAGTAAAAGAGACACTTCGTAAGGTATAACAGATACAATGTGACCTATTGGCTAAAGATAAAATCAAATACTTAACGCATAAACTTCTCGCTTGCATTGGATATCAACAGCTTAGGGAGATGTAGCTACTCCTCGAAATTACTAATAACCCAATGTATCACGTAAAAGTCATAACCGTCATCAACAAGGTCTGATCGGTGTGATAGTTCAGAACAAAACTTATCATCTAGAAATGCCGGAATAGACGGAAAAAATGTGAAATTTAAAACTTCCGGTAGAAAGATAAGTTGTACTTTGATCGAACCAAAAACTTTTAAAATCTAGCTAGGGTCAGAGCTACACTTCCCCCAACTAGGATCATAATGATAAAAAATAATCATTAAAGCTGAGCAATATTTCAAATTCCGCAACACAAAGGTATTGTGTAAACAAAATGGAGGTACCACTGTGAATTTTCACTTGGATCACCATTCTAAAAGATTTTGGAAGTTGACCAAAATTGTTCTTGTTCACACCAATCATTCTCTCGTTACATTTTGATAATTCTCAAGCTCTCTTAATGCTTCCATCTTAAGATTGATTGCTAAATTTCCTTTCTTTAGCAATTTCTTGACTCTCCTATGGAACTCTATTTCACGTGGCCTATATTGAGTAAAAAGTTTTGCACATCCTTAGCCCAATGGCCATCGGAACACGGCAAAATAAAAACCTCAACATATGTCACGTTACTTTTATTGGACTCAAAGAAAACAAAACCTAAAAATCTAAAAAAAAAGAAATCCTAAGGGTTTTAAAGAAGTAGTTCGAGTTTAAAGTCCTCACCGACTTTCCAAAAAGTATCCTTGTGAGTTATCATTCTTGGATCGCCAGACTTTGACCCCTACGAAGCACTATTAGAGGTGGCTTATCGCTTTTGGATTAATACCCTTCCCTTGGTTCAGAGACCAGGAAGCGACATTTATCCATACCATTTATCCAAAGCTCTTACCTCGCCCTCGTTTTAGGAATTAGTGAATTCTAAGAAACTCGGTTAAAATTACGGTTTTGGCCTTGACAATAAGAAACAATGAATCAAAGTACTCCGAATAAGGTCGGTTATGTGAGGCAAGCCTACGCCGCCTTATTCGTTGGAACATATGTGATGCCAATCCGTCAAGATTAAGCCCCGTTTAGCCTGAAGGCTTATCGGCTATGCTAAGTCTTGTTGAACTGCTGTAACGTACATCACACGTGGAGGGGAGTTGATTGAGCCGAAGCTCGGTTGAACTCGCCCAGCCATGGTTAGACCATTTCCGAACCAATGTACTAAGAGTTTCCGATTTCTAAATTGTCACCCAAAGCGCAATCTCGTTTTTGTTTAAGGTGGGTTCACCGAGAAGCCATCACCATAAAACTCAACGAAAGCAGAAGATGGTGTTCTCTCAAAACTCAACGTCTTCTTTAGATTGTGAATGCTTAAACTACACAATTTGTTGCTCCCCTGTCCAGTAGAAGTAATCTCATGCATAGGACAATGAGATTTTGATAGAACTACGAGGAACTCTTTATTCACTGCTTCCTTTCAACGACTACATGCTTCCCTACACCCTACAGATGATGAGATGATATATGGGCAAAACCTTCCACACTAATAGAATTAATCTTACAAACCAACTCCGGGCTAAGATTCATACCAAGGTTCATGTATAGGCTAACTTATGCTCAAAAACCAAAAGGTAGTAAAACATAAGCAAAAAGGTAGTACCTTGCCTTCAACATTGTACCACTAAGAATTTAAGCCTTTAAAATTTTTTCGAGCCATCTTGGAGCTTTAATGGTATTGCTTCCATCGCTTTCCCATCGTGAGAGTAGTAATTCGCATGATGTTGTCGGGTTATTTTCTCAGCCCCTAAAAATTATCGACTGCATTATTGCTTCCTGTTTTCGCAAATGTAAGAAAACAAAACAAAAATGAGATCGCAGATCGATTTTAACATGGTTTCCCATGTCGCTTTATCAGACCTCACGGATTAAACATGAGGATAAGCAGACACACGCTGAAATTCCGCACTCGAAAAACACAAATCGTAAAAAATGTAAGCGAGAGGACAAAACAAAAATATTATAAGTGCTCGGTCGACCGAATGAGGTCTCTCGGTCGACCGAATAAATTTTTTTTTTTTTTTAATTTTATTTTTTTTATTTTTTATTTTAAGCTGGAATTTTCAAACAGAGCAGACAACCAGAGGGACTCAAAACATAAAAACAGACTTTAAAACAGAAAACTCGACATGAATAAAAAATTATTTATATATAAAATTGACCGTTGGTTCCCCGGCAACGGCGCCAAAAACTTGATGACGTGGTCAATCAGGTTATAATATACTCGACCACCATAAACCAATACTAGCAAGAGGACTAGGCCCATCGTAGTATAGCTACAGTGAATCAAGGTCGATCCCACAGGGAACCAATTGTGGATCATCTTATATACAAACAATTAATTAAACATGTCAAGGAAATAGAGGCGGTCTACGACCAACATAAAACAAGAAAAGTAAAGACACGACTCGACACAACGTAATTAACCTCCCCAATTATAGTCTTTATCATTTGGACCTAGATAATTTATATAATAAACTGAACTTATTAACTGTCAATCCGTTTGTATCTATCTTAGATTGGCTACGGGAGTCATCCTCTTAAACTTGACTTAGCACCCGTTAGGTCGCTAGATCACTGTGATATTGTTACGTGACTTCGCCTTTTAGTGCCTCCATCTCATATAACTCACACGCTTACGACTCTAAGGATGCCGATATTAACCGCACACCTCGCCCCGTGCAACATTCCTATGGTTAGGCGATTTCCTAAACGATCACTCAAGCTCTCGCCCAACTAGCAATTACCAAGTTATAGTCTCATGCTAATCTACGACGTATGTATAATCAGTGCTAGCAATCCCCAAATATAAACCTACCTAGATAACGCCGAACGTCCAAGATCAATTCATAAGCCTACCTAAGAGTTTTATATTGGTATTTCCTTTTTACACATTTTAATTAAACTAAGCGAGTAACGTAGCCATAGCCGTACCTACCGAGATAATAAATTCTATTAAGTTAACCTAACCATAAAGACATGGCTATCTAACGGATGAACAGAGGGCTCGGTCGACCGAATAGGTGGGCTCGGTCGACCGAGTGAACTCATTCGGTCACCCGAATCAATTTCGTCCCCAGATTACATCCCTGAACGTATCTCTCAGCGTTTCATCATACAGAACAGATTAAACAGTAATTCGTAAAGCATTCATATAAACTAACATAGATACGCATTAATTGAACAATGCAGATTCATGAATAAATACTAAGTGTACGACGTAGGTTATGGGATCCTTATAGACAAGGTATCTCCACCTCCCTAACGTCATAGCCTAGATCTACATCATCTAGCTATGAATAATCAACTCAAACGATAAAACATAATTGGGAGGGATTAATTACTTAAAATAAAAGAAACAGAAAATAAAGGCTTACATAATTTGCAGCCCTTAAACTCTGGAAACCTTCAATCTAATTATGCTACATTGTATCAAAATATCAAAGTAGAATTGTATGGTATTATTGAATGAATATGAATGAATTTACAATTTCTCGAAGTCGCACGCTTATATAGGAGTTTCACGACTTAGGAGGTTCTAGAAGATAGACTCGATAAAACCCTAAAAGTGACCGAAACCTCGAGCCTCGGGCGATCTCTCATTTAATGCTCCGATTTCCTTCCTTCATTATCTTGAGATAATTGATTGAATGACATTAATCCTCTCGATTTGTTGTGATCTACAAAATCAGCATTTATCGCACAATAAATCGGCTTTTAATAATGAAAACGGCTAAATACCAAATATCATATTAATAATCACTTAACATTAAATAATAAATATAAACATGTGATTTAATATGAAATATATATTATTAATCTCGATTTAAGGTCAACGTTGATGACATTTACGGGTATAATTTGACCGTCATCAAGAACCACGATGCATTGATTCAAAAATAAGAAATAATGAGGGAGAGGCGAACTGGGGAACACCGTTAATGATGGGAACGGAATAACCCTGAACTCTCTGTTGTCCTCCTCTGCATCTTAGTGGTGGGTTGCCTCTACCTACCATGAATACAGATGAGCTGAATTCTGTTTCTGCAGCTAAATAACTCCTGCAACTGCGACAGGTTATCTCACAGTTTCAAAAAATCTGGGCCTGGAGTATTCTAGAAATTAATATTCAATCCTCGAAGAACAGAAAATGAGGTTGCGCAATTGGTCTTCTGCCAGCAACAAAAATGAAGTAAATGGGTAGGATTTTGTGAAGGAAATGATATTTGGGTAGATGTGTTGGTTAATGATGGTGGTGGTGTGATGGTGGTGATGGCCGAATGGAGAAGAAGAAGGAGAAATGGTAATTTTTTGGTGGAAATGATGAAGGAGAAGGGTGGTTTATATAGGGGGAGTGTGGTGAATGTGGATTGGTTTTGTGGGAAGGTGGAAAGAGTAATGGTGGTGAGTGGATTGAGGGAAGATTTAGGGATTGAGGGGATTGAGGGAAGTGGAGTAATGGTGGAGTAATGGGGATGAGGGAAAGGTGATGGAGTGGGAAAGGTGATGGGATGGTTGACTGTCACTGTCATGCCTCATAGCAGCGCGTGGGGTGCACGCGTTTGCATGTACTCTCAGAACATTTTCAAACCTCGGGAACTGGGCTAAAGTAGTCCCACAAATGCGTGATCTTGTCTCACAATTGGCGGAGTCTGTCCTTCCTAGATTCTGCCATGCTCCACAACAGCCTACTCATTTTCTCTATCCTTGAAAAATAGAAATCCTTATTGACTCCTCAATCCTCATAGACCAAATCCGTATCCTTTTTACACTTTTTCTCCAACTCTACTAACCTACTTCACTAGAATGATCAACAAGTAAAAAAACCTTCCCACCATCCTTTGATTTACGACCTCAGGATGCGGTAGGATGAAAAAAAGCTTATTGGTCACTCTGGCTACTTTTATTCGACTCTGTCTAACCTAAGGGTAAAGATGTAGTTCTGAGTTTAGAGTCATCGGCTCGACTTTCTTCTGACCCATACTAACCCAGACTATCGGGTTTTCGCCTACTAAACTTGCACTCTAGAGGCCTTCACAGAATTGCGTCTTCCTTCTCTTTCTACCCATGCTCTCCCTAGGCTTTTAATTCCGATGAAGAAGCATTCTTCTTTCCCGTATAGAAGTGCTCCTTCGTAAGACCTTGAGCTCTCTGCCTTGCACGCTTGGCCTTCTTTGCCAGTGCACTAGGATTTCCTCGTCTACTCCGAGAGTTGTCCTTGATGCTAAAAGAGTTCACTATTCAATTGTTGAATTCAAGCTTGCACCATGTGGGGTGGCCATGTCAAGACTGACCGCCTCCCTTGGCACATTGTAGTGAACCTTATCGTCACTCTCTCAAAGTAAAATCGTCATGAGCACTTGCTCACTAGTCTCTACCACAACTTTCTTCTGCCTATCCCGCACATCTTCTATATCAATGATTTTCATTTCTCCAGAGCTTGAGCTAATACGGCACTCTCCAGGTCAATTGGGTTGCGGCTCTAGGATCCTAATGACTTGAGCATCATTGTTGACCCTAAGTGAAATGTTGCTACAGTCGTAATCTAGAATGGCTCAGCTGGTTGCTAAAAATTGACGTCCCAACAAAACATTCGCACTCGGGTCATCGGGGATGTCCAAGACTAGAAAGTCAGCGGGGAAGTAGAAACTTCCCACCCTAATTTTACAGTTTTTAGCTCACCAGCGACCATGTCGACCTAACGGTCGACAAAACGCATTATGTGCTTCTGGTCCATATCAACCTGAAAGCTTGCATCCTTGTAGAGTGAAAAGGGAAGAACGTTACAGCTAGAAATTGAGTCGCACATCCATAGTTCGAAGCATACTCCATTTATCGAGACAGGGAGCCTAAAGGTGCCTGGGTCTCCTAATTTGACTATCAAATCTGAGTCCAGGTAATCCTCAGGCTTAGAGAACATAATATCAGGATCTTATTCCGGATCAGAATTGGAAGATGGTACATCTATTAGCTGAATATGAGACGTACATTGTCGATAACTTTCATACTCTTCTAGGCTTGCTTCCTCCTCCAATTCCACTCGTTCATTATCTTCCTGGTATTGCTCCCACACTTTGGAACCTGTATACATTGAGATAGGAATGACATTCAGAACTATGTGTGGCATAGTGCTTGCTTGACTTCAAATTCAAGAATCTGCCTGAGAAAAAGCCGAAGCTGTTCTGCACTACCTACAAAAGACAAAGTAAAAACAAAGACACGGTTAGCAACGCCCGCTTCAGTTGGGTCCAGACCCAACTGCTGCAGACCTAATAACTACTAACATACATCGGTGAACACATAAATACATAGAAGTGATCAGAATCAGAGTCCTAGATTCTCTCAATTACGGTAGTAGCTGTCGCAATTTTGGGACCTGTTTCTCTTTCTCTGATCGTAAACATTATAGAATTGATGCATAATAGACTATGGACTCTAAAAAAAATTAACGTATAGAAAACAAATAATTCCTAATTAGATTTAGTGAAATTATTATCTACATTGGCCATTGTCCCCGGAAATGGTGCCAAAAACTTGATCCGCTGTGTAAGTCACTCTACTCACGAAATACTAGCAAGAGTACTAGGTCAATCACAGTTTAGTAAGGGTGAGTCAAGCTCGATCCCACAGAGATGATGCAACATAGACAATAGATTTATAAATCTAATTAAAAAGACAAATAACGGTCCCTAGACCAACATAAGAACATAAAAGTAAATGGTTTATCCCTTCTAATTTGGTGTAACTAATCCATAGGTCTACTTTTCCCTGTTATTCCCCAATTCAACCAGAACACGTGTTTCTAATTCAGTTTTAGCTAAGGGTGCAATCTCCTAGTCTTATCTACTTCCATTGAAAGGATACTAGATGTCTATGTGCAGTTAACCTCCTTCGTTGGTTGTATTGACTCGCATGCAATAAGCTAGAAAGTGCAGGCTCAAGACCGAGAACCTCCCTAGCTATCGTGGATTGACTAGCATGTTACTAAGGATTGATCTAGACTATATCCTAACTAACACTACACTTTATTATCCTTCATCTTAATTTACGTTGTACAATAAGTATATTGGCCAGATCTAACCTACTGCTAATTAAACATGTCGATCAATGTAGCTGACGCTGAATCTCCAGACTTAGGGTGACCTGAAAGTGTCCTGCAACAGCGATATAGACCGTCACAGGCGTGGCGGCGGCGGTTCGTACTATTGGAATATCATCGTTCTGTTCTGATTAATTCTGGTTAATTACGGTTTGGTTAGACCTGCAGATTAATAACATCTAGTTAATCTATCATAATCTACCATGATAAAATTATAAAGAAACGTTCAAAGCCTCATACCATTATAAATGGCATATCAAGTTTGATCAACTGAAGCTACTTGATGGATTGGAGAAGATAACCAAGTAAATGAACTCAAAATAAAAGCTAGAACTTTATTCATAAATCCATGTAATAATTGTGATATGAATTCGAGTATTCTCTAGTATATGTTACAATAGATTGGCTTAGCCTTTATAAAGAGCTGTAAACTGACCTAGTTAACCTAATCCTAGCCGACTTAGTAAGTAATACGGCAGATCTTGATTTCGTGTTCTCCAAGTCGCGCAGTTGCGGCTAGGGTTTGTGCAGCTATGGACCATTTATACTTTCTCTTCTGGCCCAGCAGACTCTTCATAGACTTGATTGACTTCAACCCAATGACTCTCATAATCTGGATCCTCTTCTATCTAGCTTCAAATATGGTACTCCTGAAAATCATAGAACGAGACGAAACAGTACCAAATTCCGGGATAAAATATATAAATGCAGAATTAACAACCGAGGAACCGACACAAGGAAATTGACATGTATGTCATACGATAATCCAATTGTCACTCATCAATCGAGCACAATTCGGGGTAAATAAAGGTATAGTTTATAGTACTAATTTCAATGTGATCACCAACATAGCATTTGATCGTTCCGAGCAAAAAAAGCAAAGAATGAACCGTCGAAACAATATACAAGTTTATTAAAAACAGCTTCACGCAAAAAGACAAAACAAGAAACACATCAACCATTATCCATGAGTACCGCATTAATCACTATTCCATTTGGGAACCGGCGTGTATGTGGATAACCCTGAAACAACAGTGGAGTAGATAGAATCACATTAAACTAATTAACCTCGGGTCTAGTAGTAAATCACAAGCCAGCTCGTCCTTTCTCGTCATTTTTTAATTTTATTATTCATGTTTAGAGAGTAGGTCAAGTCACATGGGCAAGGCGGATCAAGAACCGAGTACTACTCAAAGCTCGCGTTTACCGGGTAGATTATCAATAAGAAAGTTGCAATGGTGGGTGTCTTGCAAGAAACTCTCTCAAACCTAATGGTCATTTTAATAACATGCACTCATTATTTTTCTCATGATCCTCACGTATTCGCTCATTTTGATAAACTACTGAATTCATGAATCCTAAGCCCTTATAAAATCCAGAACTTGACCTAAAAGAACCAAAGGCACAAACAAACTCGGAAAGCTAAGGTCAACTCATGTCAACATAATGCGTCATCCATACTACACACTGGTGCAAGCGATTTATACGTGCTTAAAAAGGCCGATCACAAAAAGAATATGGGGTTAATACACAACTACTTCAAAAGTTTACACGACTCTTGTTCATTCATTTTTGAAACAAAGATGTGATTAACTAACTTCAAAAGTTCAAAGACATCAATTATTTGCGACTTTCTCAAAGAAAAACAAAACAAGAGTGGTGAAAAATACGTAAAAAATAATCGAAATAAATCCAAAAACTGATTAAAAAAAATGCCAAAGTCTAAGTGACGTCGGTTGGAAAAAGTAAAAACGAATTGAAACTTAGTTTGGGTTAAGCGCGGAGCTCAGAAACGAATCCGAATTGAATCAAGTACGGATGAAAACGATGTAATCTAGGCGTGAAACCTTTAATAAAACTAACACGAAAAACGAATCCGGAAAATCGGGGTTACAAAAACCATATAACTATAAATCCGGAAGTAAGAATCAAATAAAATGCTACTAATAATTTAATCCGACAATATAATTATTATTATTATTATAATCCTTCCAGGATTGAAAATAAATTCGGGAAAAACTAAAAGAGAATTAAAAATGCAATTGGAGAAAAGAAATTAAAAACTAAAACTAGTCAAACATGTCATCGGTATCATACTCCTCATAATCATCAGCAGGCTGTCCAAATCCAGGAGGAGGTGGAGAAGAACCAGAAGGGCCGGCTGCATCAGACACAGTTGTGTGACATGCTTGGGGAGCTCGGGTCGGACGGGCAACCGGAGGGATGTGGTAATGACAATACAAGCCATCAATACCATAAGCACCAATGCCGCTCCTATGAACCGGGGTGCGCTCCCGTCTACCAGCTGTAGGTGGTCGGGGTACTCCAGAGTATCCAGATATTGTCTTGGTCGATAGAATGGGTTTAGGATCCTCCCAACCATCGCCTTTCAAAACTAGGCACCCGTCTGGAATAGCAAAAGAATCGATCATGTGGTCGTAAGGCAGAAAATCCCTATCAGTGGTGAGAGCAACGTCGTGAATGCGTCGGTGCATGAGTAGACCTACATTCACCTGGCTTTCCTGCTCGATGTAGAACATCAGGTCCGCCTACTTCGTGTTAGGATAATGTATCGTGTGTGGAGTGATTTACGGAACAGATCCGTAATTCATGTATTAAATTACGGAATATTAATCTAGAAAATAAATCATGTAAATAGTACAATTCATATTATTTAGTAGATCTAACAAAATAAATATCATCATGCATATCTGATTCAAACAATAGACAATAAAGGTAGTATGCACAAAATAAAGGACTAAGACAAACCGAGGCGAGTAGTCACTCTTTCCTTAAGACAAATTGCTCCGGTATGGTGTCCACGGTAGTAGCAAATGTCTCCCAAGATACAACGGATTTACGTCTCGGATTTAGAGGCACTTCAAAAATCCGAGCTCAGGAGAACTTACAGAGTCCTCCGACTTCTCTTCGACTCAATATCTAGATCTATATGACTGACTCTTTGTGGTGGAGAGACACAAGAGAAAATTCGATACTTAAACTATCATCCATGGGGTTGTTTATATAGTGGAAAGGAGAAACCAATGCTCAAATATGATTGGCCGAAACACATCATCAAACTTTTCCCCTTGGAAAAGTAATGGCCGACTTCTCCCTCAAGGAAAGAAGCTAGGCGCCACTTTATTCCCCACGCTATGTTGGGATTAAAATCCCGCAAACTGATTGGTCAGATGATGTGTCGTCTGAATTCTAAAAGGTCGAATGACTCAAAGAATTCTGATTGGTCGAATGACACAATCACATTCCAATATTAATTTAATGGTTAGTTTCATAAAGAAATTTTGAAAAAATTAATAATAACACCCGAACCGAGCTCGAGCCGAGCCGAGCCGGACGGACGGCGGCGGCACGCGCGCGCGTGTGGAATAATCTAAGTCCTCCCTCCTGCACAAAAGTGCCTTGCCCCTTGGGGCACATCTATAAGAGTATACACTAGCTCTAATTACTTGAGCTCACAAGCCTCAAGTTACCTATGTGGGAGAGTGGGGTGAGGTTCTCCCTTCAACTCCCATCTCCTACATATTTTCTACCAACTTTAGCCATTAATTTCTCATTCACCGGACATCCGAATCGAGTGATTCAAAATCCCATCATCAACTACTCCGTATGGAGTATTTAATGATATCATTAACTCTCGATGACATACATCGGAGCCTATCCGTAAATCGCGTTAAAGTTGACTATTCAACCCTTCAAAAAGGGCTTTTTCTCCAACAATCCCCCACATGAATGAAAATTAATGCTAATGCAAATGCAAATGCAGACTCTGAAGAGAAGTCAAACGGAAAAATATTGCATCAGGAGAGGTAGCTTCTGGCCTTGAACTTGCCTTAGTGAAGTACTATCGGATTTACTCGGCTAATCAGTGAACTAGGTCTTTAACTGTTAAGCCTTTAGTGTAAACCAAGACAATAGCACTCACACAATATTTCCCCTAGCACCTTTCGGTTTTCATTTTTGTGTCCATCTCGGCCCTGGACAACACTTGGTTTCAGAGAGTGCTTTAGAGAATTCAAGCCTCAAAATTATCACAGAAGCGGCCCCACTTCGCACTTACATAGGTGACCTCCTATCAAGGGTATTCTGACCTACCCCACTTGAATATCAAGATATAGGAATCATTAAAAGCTAAGCTTAACCTCACACCCTCTGCAGATAGCACTTTTATTCTCTCAGATTGGGTAAGTGCTGAACTGTTCCTTATAGCTTAGTTGTCCCTTTTGAACCATGATCTTAGGATCTCCAGTCAACATGGTTGGGTTGCCTCTACAAGGAAACATGCGTAATAGGCTTCAGTCCCATTCCGGTTGTCAAGATTGAAATCTGATCTCTAGCTAAACCTTTTGTAAGCAGATCTTCAAGATTCTCCTTCGATCGTATATAATCGATGGAAATCACATCATTAAAGATCAATTATTTAATGGTATTGTGTCTACGGCATATGTGTCGAGACTTACCATTATACATACTACTCAGTGCCCTTCCTATTGCCGACTGACCATCGCAGTGTATGCTAATAGCAGCCACTAGCTTAGGCCAACATGGAATATCCTCAGGAAATTCCAAATCCATTCAGCTTCTTCTCCAGCCTTATCAAGGCTATGAACTCAGCTTCCATTGTGGAACGAGCTATGTACATTTGTCTTGTAGACTTCCAGGACACAGCAACACCACCAATCATGGATAAGTATCCACTGGTGGACTTCGAATCTTTCGTATCTGATATTCAGTTGGCATCACAGTATCCTTCTTATACTGCTGGATATCTAGTATATCGTAGTCCCAAACTCATAGTGTACTTTATGTACCTCAAAAACCTATTTAAGGCTTTCCCATGATTATGATCTGGATTACTCGTGAACCTACTCAGTTTCTTCACTGAACATGCTATGTCTGGTCGTGTACAGTTGGTTATTACATCAGACTTCTGATCACTTGAGAATATCTCAATTGATGCACAGGTTCATCTCTATTCTTGACTAAGTGCATACTTAGGTCAAGTGGAGTGCTCACAGGACTTTCATCAAAGACACTAAGTCTTTTTAAAACATACTCATGATAATGAGTATGTGACAACACAAGTCCACCAGATACACTAGAGATCTTAATCCCTAGTATCACATCGGCAACTCCCACGTCCTTCACATCGAAGTTCCTTGCCAGCATCCTTTCCGTATTCATGATACTCTCATGAGTACTTCCCATTATTAGCACGCCATAGACATACTATCACAAATGTGTGTTCTCAATGTAGACATATATATGTCCTACCCACTTGACAACATAACATTGTCAAACTTGATATGCCGTTGCTCTGGCTATTATTCGAGCCACAGAGAGAATTAACAAGTTTACACACCTTACTCTCTTAGCCTGGAACTATGAACCCATCGGGTTGTTCCAAGTACATCTCTTCCTTCAACTCACCAAACATCCATTTGATGGATTTCCAGGTTATAGTCTCCAGCTATACCTTATATAAGTAATTCTCGTAACTGGTGAGTAAGAAATTAAGGCTTTCTTTCTGTCGATACCCTCAGGCTACCAACAACGCCTTACAATAAATCCATCAATCTTTAACTTCTCATTGAAGATCCATTTGCACCTGAGTGGTTTATTTCCCAATGGAAAATCAACCAACTCCTAAGTGTGGTTTTGCATGATGGATTTCTCTATTTATAGCCTTTCTCCAGAAAATGGCTTCTGGAATTGACATTGCCTCAGCATATGTTCTAGGTTCATTTTCTACCACATAGGTCAGAAAATCAGGAGCAAAGGACTTGGAAGTCCTAGCCCTCATACTACAACGAGGCTCCTCAAGTTCTTGAGGATCACACTCTAATTAAGACTCATATGTTCGCTTAATCATGCTTGGTTTATCTGTTTCCTTCTACGGAAAGAGATCTTCAAAGAACACAACATGGTGATGACATCATCATGTCAGTTTTATGCGCCACAAACCAATAGGCACTACTCTTGAAAGTATATCAGATGAATATACAATCAATCGTTTTCGGTCCTATTTCTACTTGCTTTGGTTTAGGTACTTCTACCTTAGCCAAACACCCCCATATTTCCAAGAATTTGTAGCTAGACCTCGGCCTTTCCACAACTCATACGGGGTGTCATCGATCCTTCTTCTTTGAAGGGATCTTGTTCAAAATGAATTTTGCTGAGAGGGCAGCTCCCCCACAAGTTCTGAGGTAAACTCGAACTTATCAACATAACGTTCCTCATCTCTTTAAGAGTTCGGTTTTTGCACGTAGAAATACCACTTGACTGAGGTGCGTATGGTGTAGTTATTTGATGAATGATGCCGGGCCCTTAGCAAGACTCATTAAAAAAATACATCATATCCACCACCACAATCATCACGGATATATCTCATCCGTTTGCTATGTTTATTCTCACCTTCATTCTGATAACCATCAATGCATCACGAGCCTTATCTTCGCTTTCCAGCATCATAATATTTCGGTTCTATACTCAATAAAAGTAACATTATACTTTTATCACCTCTAGTTTGCATGAATCTAGAGGTTATGTGTGTTCCTTTCTACTGGTCTACCGGTGAGTTAGCCAACACATACTCGATACTTGTGATTCGGATCAAATTTCAAATTTGGTAACAACACCATGTTCATCAATGGACGAACGAGTTTGAAATTTGCAAGTCCTAGTCATAGTATGTAAGCATGTAAGTATATCTTAAAGCCATTATCACTGGCTGTCTACGGAGCATCTCTTTTGTGCTCAACAGACAGTTTCACTGTCAACATACTGATCAATCCGGTTTGATCATTCAAAGCATCGTTCGTTGCACCACCGTACTTCTCCATTCAATGGATGAGAATAACCGGTCACTGGTGCTACGTCTAGTGCTATAACATGCACGTACACTTGTGTCACAAAAGACACAGTCACATTTGGATTCACCTCGGTGTTTCCTCTAATTTCTGTTCAACGAACAGAAGATCGACATACATCACAATACATGGTTTCATTCGACTAGAACACCGATTTTCAGAATTTGAAATCCCAAAATTTTTAACAATAGATCTTATTGCTTACTACCAAGAATCTTTATACTACCGAAGTTCACCAAATAGCAATATGTAGGAGACATTTCGAGCCGAAAGTTCAATTGTGACATGTGATCAGCTAACTCCGGTTGACTTATAGCACTATATTGTCACAAAATTATATAATGCATAACAAAACTTATATTACTTGAAGCAAGCAACCTGAGAGTTGTGCTCGTACTCATCTATCAAGGAGCATTGACTACTTAATCAACAAAGTAGTAACATAATAAACAGTTGCACAAGACAGTGGGTCCAAATATATATTATTCCCAAATACATAAACGGAAAGGAAGACAACCACCCCATATTATGCACTTAACTGTAATGACCCACACGAGATATATAGAAATATTAATTGATGTAAAGTATCAATTATCATTACCAACAACCATAAAAAAAAATCTGAATTAAATTTTGGCTTTCTTACGGTACACACATCTACTTACGGTACACACATCTATTCGGAATGCACCTTATGGAAGAGGAGGTTGTTCCGAGTAACATTATCACAATTGTCGTCCCTTTAAAGTTTCCCTCCGAAAAAATCGCTCAAAACTTTGACTATGTTTGAATTCATTTAAAGGGACGACTTTGTCGTCCCAAAACAGATATTTAAAGGGACGACTTTGTCGTCCCTTTAAAGTTTGTCCCTTTAAACCAGTTTTCTTGTAGTGCCTTATGGAAGAGGAGGTTGTTCCGAGTAACATTATCACAATTGTGTATAAAAATATTTCGTGGTCCTTTTCTTTTTCAGATCACGGATAAAACACATCCAAATTTCAATTTTGCCATGGATAAATTAACTGTAAGGTCATCACAGGCATCACATATATTATAATATGCCTTCCATAAATTAATGTATTGATTGATACAAATATCTTACATGTATTGGACATAAATATTTTGGCAAAGGAGACGCAAGAATTTAAGCCAACAGTTAACAAAAACCCTTTCCATATTGGTGTACCCCTTTATTATACAATACAAAGATTCAGTAAATGAACCACAATAAATTTCTCCCTTTTTCTCTTTCTTCTGATTATACTGCACACCCAATCAATTACTATATATTTCCTTTGATATTAAATTAATCTCACACCCAAAATATCCACACACCAACGGATTTAACGGAATTATATAATTGTAACCACTACTTCTGGAACAAAAGTAACTGCCACTGCTTGTGAACCATTCGACGGAAATTGTTAACTAAGTAACCCATGTTTAAATTATGGTCCGAGAATATCCTTTAATAAGGAGACACAAATTTGCAGAAAATAAAACATATTGTTACTACGACCAATCAAACAATTTGCTTTTTCTAATTCTGCAAGAAGACTATTAGCGGCATGAAAATAAGCAATTCAACCAGATCTCTCAAGTAAGAGGTTCAAATGATCCTACTACACACGCATAAAATTTGTCTTAAGCTTTTAGGATAATGTATCGTGTGTGAAGTGATTTACGGAACAGATCCGTAATTCATGGATTAAATTACGGAATATTAATCTAGAAAATAAATCATGTAAATAGTACAATTCATATTATTTAGTAGATCTAACAATATAAATATCATCATGCATATCTGATTCAAACAATAGATAATAAAGGTAGTATGCACAAAATAAAGGACTAAGACAAACCGAGGCGAGTAGTTACTCTTTCCTTAAGACAAATTGCTCCGGTATGGTGCCCAGTACGGTAGTAGCAAATGTCTTCCAAGATACAACGGCTTTACGTCTCGGATTTAGAGGCACTTCAAAAATCCGAGCTCCTGCGAACTTACAGAGTGCTCCGACTTCTCTTCGACTCAATATCTAGATCTATATGACTGACTCTTTATGGTGGAGAGACACAAGAGAAAATTCGATACTTAAACTCTCATCCATGGGGTTCTTTATATAGTGGAGAGGAGAAACCAATGCTCAAATATGATTGGCCGAAACACATCATCAAACTTTTCCCCTTGGAAAAGTAATGGCCGACTTCTCCCTCAAGGAAAGAAGCTAGGAGCCACTTTATTCCCCACGCTATGTTAGGATTAAAATCCCGCAAACTGATTGGTCGGATGATGTGTCGTCTGAATTCTGATTGGTCGAATGACTCAATGAATTCTGATTGGTCGAATGACACAATCACATTCCAAAATTAATTTAATGGTTAATTTGATAAAGAAATTTTGTCCAAAAAATTCCGAGCCGGACGGACGGACGGCGGCGCGCGCGCGTGTGGAATAATCTAAGTCCTCCCTCCTGCACAAAAGTGACTTGCCCCCTGGAACACATCTATAAGAGTATACATTAGCTCTTATTACTTGAGCTCACAAGCCTATCTATGTGGGAGAGTGGGGTGAGGTCCTCACTTCAACTCTCATCTCCTACATATTTTCTACCAACTTTAGCCATTAATTTCTCATTCACCCGACATCCTAATCGAGTGATTCAAAAGCCCATCATCAATTACTCCGTATGAAGTATTTAATGATATCATTAACTCTCGATGACATACATCAGAGCCTATCCGTAAATCACGTTAAAGTTGACTTTTCAACCCTTCAAAAAGGGCTTTTTCTCCAACACTTCGTCGTAAACAAAGCAACATGATCAACCAGGAGTCGATGGGCACAAACGAATCTGTGTAGCAGCTTCCAGTCCCGGCCTTCCGGGTCAGGCTTGTCTCAAGGTATATCGTCAGAAACTCCGGGGAATTCCACTCCCAAGTAACCTCAAACCACTCAGCTTTTATCTCAAGCCTATCCTCACCAGGCACAGCCGTATCCTAGCAGAACTCATCAGTCATCAGCATGCATGGTCTGAAGGTTTCGTTGATCCTCTCAGTGGAGAAGTCAACGTGCACACCATGAATAGTAAGAACGTGGTCTGTGGGTTGTGTGCCACATACACAAAGAACTCTCGTACCAGTATGCGTTGAACCTAACCAGGACCTCAGCCATGTCCAACCAAACGTGGTTGTTCAGAAGATCCGTGATGTAGGCCCCCCAAGCATTCAAATATATGCCTTGCATCCGAGCCACAAGACGTGCATTCTAATGGGTCCGGAATGACTCATAAATCTGTAGTGAGGCTAACTGCAACACACCATTGATGAGTGGGTTACCATCCCCACTCACATTTTGTGGACTACTAGGGTGTCTGATGGTACGGCTGCGTTTCAGAGGCATTATAGCGAGTGGATTAACTAGTAGATCTCCAGATAAACTCTCATCCATGGGGTTCTTTACATACTAGTTTGTTTCCCAGATAACCAACATCCTTTTACTAGTTTGTTTCCCTCATGATCTACTACATATAGTTTTTACAGCTCCAAATTTGATCTATGACTCACAAAATGGAGAAGGTACTGTTCAGGTTCCGGTTGCTCTTGAACAAGAAAGTACAGTTGAAGTGCCGGTTGCAGCTGCTTCTACCTCTCTTGTAGAACTACCTGCAGCTCAATATGAAGATGGATGCACCAAGGAAAGGAACCCGTTGCTTGAAGTGGCCCCTGCAGTGGTGGATGTGATGGAGTCTGCTCTGAAGTGTAGCAATCCTTTGGTGTTTGAAGCAATGAAGTTGAAATCTGGGAAACTTGTTACTCCGGCTGTCAACAATGCAAAAAAGAAGGTCACTGTGACAGATTCTGAAATGGCAAGCTCTTTCTCTCTTTCAGAATTACTTGAAGTTGAAAAATTGGCTGATCATGTTCAATCGGATACTGTTCTAGTTAATAGTTTAAAGGTAGGCCTTGTCTTGGATAAGGTGAGTGAGAGTGTCAATGTACCTGCTGGACTGGTTCCTGCACCTGTTGAACTTGGTTCTTCAGGGGTAGGGCCTGTTTCTGATGGTGTTGTTGATACTTTAGGAGAAATTGGTGTAGTAGAGAAGGGGACTCAGTTAGGGTTGGATCCTGTCTCTACTAATGTTGCTAGTGGGAATGCTTCTCTTATTCCTACTGGTGATGCTCATGCTCCAGTCATTTTGAATGCTCAATCTGCTAATTTTCTAGGGCCTAATGCTGTTAAGGCTGTTGATGAGGTTGCCTCTTGGGTACAACTGGTGAAGAAAAATAGGGAGCAATCTGATGAAGTTGTTACTTTAACTGACCATGTTATTACTGAAGAAACTGTGATTTTAGATGAGGAAGATGAGAATGATGATAGTTTGGAGAAACTAAGTCTTATTGGCATCTTTCCAGGCAAATTTCCTGGTAGAGATGCTGTTCAGAAAAATGTTAATGCCTGGCCTAGGAAATGTAGGTTTAACTATCACAATTCTGGCTGGATAGTGTTTTTGTTTGAGCATGAGTCTGATCTTTGTGATGTTTTGCAAGCTGGACCCTTTTATGCTTATGGGAAGCCTATGATCTTGAAGAAAATGGCAGTGATGTTTAATTTCAGTAAGGAAACTAGCACTGTGGTACCTGTATGGATTCAACTCCCAAATCTCCCATTAAGGCTTTGGAAGGGTAGGGCATTGAGTAAGATCTGTTCCTTTGTGGGGTGTCCTCGTGATAATCGACAAGGTGTGGCTTCTAGGAAAGTGTTAAGTTTTGCCAGATGCTTGGTGGATGTAGATCTCAAGTCTGACTTGCCCTCTATCATTCCTATTACCTTACATGATGGGAAGGTCCTCCAGCAACCTGTTTTGTATGAAGAAATGCCTAAGTTTTGCTCCAAGTGTAATAGACTAGGGCACAATGATGCTGGCTGTGATGATGCTAAGATTGATGTTCCAACTTTATATGTTGCTAAGTCTAAGCAATCTGGTGCTACTAAATATAATACCTCAAAAAAGAAGAAAGTGATAATCTTAGATGCAGATAGGATACAGGATAAGATCCCTTCCACTGACACTGTTCTCCAACCTGGTGGTGCTGCTGCAACATCCAAAGTGAAGACCACTGTTATTGATAATAGCAAGAATGTGGTTAGTACTCATGGCACTGTGGAGAATTTAGAGCAGATTTCCACACCTGTGGCTAATAACTTTGATGTTTTGGATCCTGATAAATGTAGCTCTTGGGCAAGTGATGCTGAGGATGAGGTTTTGGTATATATAGGAGATACTGTGGATAATGGAGTCACTGTGGCTTCTAGTTCCAGAAAATCAAAGAAGAAAAAGAAGAACAAGAGGAATAACACATCTGGTGTTTCTGGTAATGTACACAAAGCAAATGATGCTGTCTCAAGAGGTAAATCACCTCTTGAAAGACAAAAATGATAGGCTTTTGGAATGTTAGAGGGTTCAATAAGGCCCTTAAACAGTCTACAGTTGTCAAATTTCTCGGACAACATAAGATTTCCTTATTTGGAATCCTTGAGACTAAATTGTCTCAAAATAGTTGTGATAGCTTCATGGAGAAGAAAGTTAGGTTTTGGAATTCTGTTAATAATTTTGATTTACATACAAGTAAAATGATGTTGGTTATCTGGGATCCTGCTTTTCTTGATGTGGAGGTTCTTGAGGTTGATATTCAGTGGATCCATTGCAAGGTTAGGATTTTGGTCTCTGAGGACTACTTTCTGATTACTTTTGTGTATGGCTTGCATACAGTTGGGGATAGAAGGTCCATGTGGGACATGATAAGGGAGTTAAGTGTCAGTTTTTCTCTTCCTTGGATGGTTCTTGGAGATTTTAATGTTGTTCTTTCTGTGGAGGATAAATTGAATGGGATTATTCCCTCAGATTATGAATTGCAGGATGGTGTTGACTGTTGTCTTGATGCTAACCTTTCTGATCTAAATTCAGCAGGGGAGTTTTTTTACTTGGTCTGCTTCTGGTGTTTTCACTAGGATTGATAGGGTTTTGGTTAATGCTTCTTGGTATGATTGGAACTTGAATGCTCTTGCTTTTTTTGTGCCTCCTGGACACCATTCTGATCACTCACCTTGTAGAATTGCTTTATCTACTGACTCTGGATCTGGAATAAGGCCATTCAAGTTTTTTAATATGTGGATGCAACATGAAAATTATACTGATATTCTTTCTGAGAGTTGGAGTGAAGAAGTTTCTGGAACAGCTATGTATCAGCTCTGCAAAAGACTTAAAAGGTTAAAGCACCCTTTGAAGATTTTGAATAGGAAGCACTATGCTCATATCTCTGTTAGGACTGAGAATGCTACTAGGTTGCTTGGTGAGTTACAATCACTGAATAATTTGGGGCCTAATGATTCTTTGGCCTCCCAGATCCTGGAGCAGAAGAAGATCTGTCATAGTTTAGAGGCAGCTGAGTCTTCCTTTCTGTCTTAAAAGTCTAAGGGTATGTACATGAAACTCAGTGATAAGGGTTCCAAGTTTTTCCCCAATTTGGTGAAAAGGAATAATGCTAGGAAGCACATATCTTCTATAATGCTCCAAGATGGTTCTTTTACTACCTCTATTGATCAAGTTGGGGAAACTTTAATTGAATTATATGCTGACTTACTGGGTTCTGAGGCTCCTGCAGAACATGTAGATGTTGATATTATCAATGCTGGTCCTAAAGTTTCTAGGGCTGCAGTAGCTCATTTGATTAAAGAGGTTACTGATCTGGATGTTAAGGAAGCCTTGTTCTCTTTCTCTGATGATAAGTCTCCTGGTCCTGATGGATATTCTGCTGGTTTTTTAAAAAAATCTTGGGATATTGTTGGTGCAGATTTCACTAAGGCTGTGTTGGAATTTTTTCACAATGATGCTTTGTTGAAGCAGATCAATCATGCAGTTATTGCTTTAATTCCTAATTCTTCTCATGCTACTAAGGTTGGTGATTATAGGCCTATATCTTGCTGTAATGTTACATACAAAGTGATATCTAAGATCTTGGCTTCTAGGCTTTCAGCTTGTCTTTCTGATCTTATTGATGAAGCACAGACTGGTTTTGTGGATGGCAGAGCTATGACTGATAACATTTTCCTCTGTCAGGAGTTGATTAGACATTATGGTGTCAAGAGGGGTACTCCTAGGTGTATGATAAAAGTTGATATCAAAAAAGCTTTTGATTATGTTAATTGGTCTTTTCTGGAATCTGTTTTGAGGGGTTTTGGCTTTCCAGACAGGTTTGTGTTCTGGATCATGCTGTGTGTTTCCACTACTTCTTTCTCCCTGTCTATTAATGGTGAGATGAAAGGGTTCTTTCCCGGGAAAAAGGGTTTGAGACAAGGGGATCATTTGTCTCATTTCCTTTTTATTATTGGTATGGAGTATTTCTCCAGAATGTTGAGAATTCTTGGACAGGATGCTGAATTCAAATTCCATGATGGCTGCCAGAATTTGCAGATCAATCACTTGGCTTTTGCTGATGACTTAATGCTGTTTGCTAGAGGGGATCCCCTCTCAGTCACTCTCTTGATGAAGTGTTTAGCTACTTTTGGTGAGACTTCTGGTCTGGTTGCTAATTTACTTAAATCTGAATTGTTCTGTGCAAGTTTGGATGGTGATGGTATAGATGCTCTGAGGAATATTACTGGATTAAAGGCTGGGGTCCTTCCTATTAGGTATCTTGGCATTCTTTTATGTGCTGTGAGACTGAATGTGGTTCATTATGATCCTCTGTTTACTACTTTGAGGAATTACTTTTGTGACTGGAAAGGTCATACACTTTTTCATGATGGAAGACTTCAACTTATTCTTGCAGTTATTCAAGGTGTTTACTGTTTCTGGCTGGGGATTTACCCTATTATTGGCAGTGTGAAGATGAAAATGGATCAAATGTGTAGGAGATTTCGGGGGGGGGTTCTTGTGACTCTAACATAAAATCTTTGGTGGGTTGGGAGAAGGTTTGTTTGCCTAAGACTGAGGGTGGCCTTGGGGTTTTTCAATTGAATGCTTGGAATCTGGCCCTTCTTTGTAGAATTCTTTGGAACTTTCAATGCAAAAAAGACTGTCTTTGGGTGAAATGGATCAGTGAAGAGTATTTGCATGATGTAGACTTATGGGATTATAGATTCAAGCCTGGGGATTCTGCTCTGATCAAGGCTTTATTCAAAATCAAGGATAGGATCTTACTTAGTCTTGGTTTCGCATCGCTTACGGGTAGCCTTCGGCCTTGATCTGGGCTAGCTTTGGTTCTAAGCTTTGCCCTAGAAAAGCTTATGATTTCTTTAGAGTGCATGGTCCATTGTTTGGTGGTGCGGGCTGTTTGGAATCTAGGCCACCCCAAAACACTGCTTTTTTCTCTCGGTTGTCAATGAAGAATCGTCTTCTTACCTCGGACAGGCTTCATTTTGATGATAAAACATGTGCTTTGTGTGGTTTGGTTAATGAATCGCTTCACATCTGTTTTCCAGTGTGTCTGTTTCTTATATGGTTTGGGAAAGATCGGTGTGTGGTTAGGAGTAAGGAGGAGGTCGGAGGCGTGGCAGGGGTGTTAGATGGATCCAGAGAAAGTGTAGGGGGACTTCCTATGGGAATGTTGCCAGAGCTGCTTCTGTTTCTGTGGTGGTTTATTTGATTTGGCACATGAGGAACAAGAAAAGGTTTGAGGGTATTCTCATGAAGACTTCTGAAGTCCTGCATTGTATTAAAACACATCTTTTCTATATAATGCAGTCTGCCTTCCCTATGTACACATTTACACCATGATGTTAGGGTTTTGTACATTTGTAGGTTTTGGTACTTCTTTTGTGCTTTCTTTTGGTGCTTGTTGGAGGTTGTATGAGGTTATTTTATTTCTCTACACACATTGGGATAGGCTCTGTGAGTTGTGCTCTCACATGACCCCTTTTTGCAGTTTTTGTGTGTTGTTATGTGTTTAGTGGCTGTTGTTTATTGATGCATATAACCTCAGGGGTCTTATGCACCTTGGAATCAACAAATCTAACCTCATTTCAACACTTTGTAGGTTTTAGACTAGCTCTCTCCTTTGTTTAGGATGTAATTTCCTGTATTTTGCATACCTTGGTTTAATATATTTACATTTAACCAAAAAAATAAAATAAAAAAAAGAAATTGACAGTTAAATGATTAGCTAAACTTCAGCCAATAAGAGATCTCCTAAACCTCGGCTAATTTGCTTCTCCTGATTTTTTTCCAATTTATTCACGAGAATAGCTGATTTTCTTCATCATTTGAAATATTTCTATTTCCTTTATTATCTTTCTTCATTAATTCCTTGATTATTGGAATCTTCTTTTTCTTCATTCACCTCACGTATCTTAATAGGGTGGAGTAATGCTGTTGAGATGATTGAGGGTGATGGTGGTGTGAAAGCGATCGGGATGTGGGTGAATGGTAAGTCCACAATTGGTGAGGTATATAGTGTATTTTGGATGTATTTTGTGCGAAAAGATATTGCTCGGATAGTTGTTTTTGATGTTTTTCAGGACCTATATGATGGAGGCATGATTTTGGATGTTTTGAGTCATTTCGTAGTCATTTGGAGCGGTTTGGACAAATTTGAAGTGAAGCGGTCAAGCTAGAAAAAGAAAACATTACTAGAAAGCAAACACCAGTTATGGTAGAATCCTACCATGCCATGGCCGAGCTTGACAGAATTGAAGCATATCAGCAGCGAATTCAACATCAGTTTTTTACCAATTAAACACTATTTTTATGTTATTTTAACCCCATGGGTGGGTCCAACTTTATTGATTGTTAGTATTTAGATAGAAATAAAAATCTCAATCCCTAATTTTTCTGGTTTTTTGACGACAAAAACCAGGAGAGGGGCGCCACTTTGCTCCCCTCTCCATCTTCAACTTTTATTCCTCTTTCTCCATGGATTGGTGATTGTTTCTTCTTCTATTCAATAAATTAAAGTATTCTCTTTCTTTTTCTTGCAGATCATGTAATATTTTCCAGTAATAGCTGAGACTGCATATTAGATGGAGAAAATTGTTTGTTACAATGAGGAGTGTCCTGCCCTGTTCCAGAATAAGTTACCCCCTAAGTTGAAAGATCCGGGGAGGTTTTCCATCCCTTGCACCATAGGCCGAATGTTATTCTCTAAAGTGTTGTGTGATTTGGGTGCGAGTATGAGCTTGATGCCTAGAGGATTTTGAGAGTTTGGGGGTAGGTGAGCTTAAACGTACGAATATGACCCTGCAGATGGCGGATAGGTCGATTAAGCACCCCTATGGGAGTTGTTTAGGATGTTCTAGTTCAGGTAGGAAAACTTGTCTTTCCGGTGGATTTCATAGTGTTAGACATGGGGAGGATAGTCAAACACCGATTCTATTAGGTAGACCTTTCCTGGCTATGGGTAGGACTCTACTAGATGTCCAGAAAGGGGAGATCACAATGCGAGCGGGTGATGAAACGGTTACCTTTAATGTCTACAAAACCATTACGCACCCGGGTGATGATTGAGGGACACGTGAGGAAGTTCAAAGGTTGGAAGTGTTTGAGGAGAGCCCTTTGAGTTATGAGATACCCAAGGAGGGTGTGACTAGTGAAAGTGTCCCTAAAATGAGGGTGGAACCGAATGTCAAGTTTGGGGGATAAGAGTCGTGTCGAAGACTATAAACTCGGCACCCTATCCCGTTTTGTAAATTTCAATAAGTCGAGCCAACGACAATAAACAAAGGCGCTTATGGGAGGCAACCCATCTTTCGCGGATATTAGGATATAAAAATATAAAAAATAAATAAAAAAAAAAACCGACCTCAAGCTCAAGCCTCACTTTCTCAAGCCCATGGTTCTCATTATCACCTTTTGATCATTTCCCTCGTCCATCCAGGCCTGAGCTTGTAATAACTCAAGGCTTAGCCTCATTTTGTTTTCATGTACATATTTTAAAATAAAATAAAAACACACACACACTCAAGCGCAGGCTTGAGATCACAGGCCTGCACCTCTCCATTTGAGTGCAAGGAAGGCAGCTTTTCCATTCCGGCCACCATTTCTTTCATCTCTCCGTTTTCCATCAAACATCGGTTCGATTCTCCGGTCGTCTCTTCTATTACTCACGTGTCCCCAAGGGTGAGTACAGCTTTGTCAAATCATTCTCACACTCATTAATGCACCACATTCCAGATTTTCGGTTTCATACGGGAAATCATTATTTTTATGCAATTCTGGTTGTTGTGTAGCTTTGATTCAGGGCTATCCTCATACTTTTCCTTTGTGTTTGCTTTGGTGGTCGACATTATCATTTGCTTCTTTGGTTATGCTAGTTGGATATATATAGATTTCTGTTGACAGAGTTGGATATATTTATTTCTGTGGATTAATAAATGATCTTACTTGCATCTCTCTATTCATTTATGTTGACCATGATATGCTTACCACAACCATTATCTTGATATTGAGTGTAGTCCATCCTCTTGTGCGTTTATTACCTGTTGGCATACTATATATTCTGTGAATATCTTGTACGGTAGTGGTTGTATATGCTCGATTATTGCACGGGTACGGGGAATTTGCTGCCGACATTTATGGTGGCACATCGTGCCTTCGGCCGGGTTGAGCTAAGCCTCTCTTACCTTATCACTCACACACTGAGGACAGTTGTACGTTTTAAGTGGGGGGTGCATGGTAGGCTTAGAGTCACTACTTTGGATTAATATGCATGTTAAATAATTCATATGCTTGGTATTTGGTTAATTTTGAGCGAAATTCGGGCCATTTTTTAAAAAAAAAATCATGGGATTAATTGTTGGAAAATTGATTATTAAAATGGAATATTTTAAATGATATTTCATATTGGGTCTATTGGGCTTAAGTGTGTGAATGAAAAGTGTTATGAAAAGGAAAAATGGGCAGAAGATATTTCTCCCACATTGGTTGGAAAAAGGAAAAAGAGTCAATATTTATATGATGTTGTTTTATTGTAATTGGAATAAGAAACCAACATTATACGCTTGGGCTTGTGCATGCCCGCGTGTCCTGCGTACACGAATGCAGCTCGATTCGAAGGGCTCACGATAAGGCTTGGTTTTGCAACAATAAAACGTTAATTTTATTTTTCATTACTGAATCTCTTTGAATGCTGATGTTGAGACTGTTCCTATCCAACATAAAGGCGTGAATAAAGCTGAGGCTTTTGGCTTTTCCAGTTCTAACATAATGCTGAAACTAATGACAATCAATTCGAGATGAGGCTGTTCATTCCATATTCCATCAGTTTTTCAGTTCCTCTACTAGAGCCTATTTATACTGCTGTATGTTGCTTCATCAAACAGAGAGATATAGACAGAAACATAATCGAAATACAGCAGAAAAATCTTTTCCTTCTACCCTTCTTATGAAAATAGAGAGTTCAAGCAACAAAGTTCTTAAGCAGCTGAAAGCGTGGTGCATCTTGTCGCTGCTAACCGTTCTATCCTGGGAGACTAACGTTCTGTTGAAACTCCAAGCACTCGATTGTGAGGGGACGAATTGGTCTTAAGGAAACTGTGTTCAACACAGGGCTCGGTTCAGTTCATCTTGTTAATTCGTTTTCATTTTGCAATTGTAATTTGATTCAGTTGTGTTTTCGTTTTAATTGTAATTGTATTCTGGTCAATGTAATCAGATTGTGCCCCATCTTGCAACAATCTTAAGACTAATTCGTGTTTCTGTATCGGTGAGCCGAGGACAGAATAATTCTAGTTCATTGACAGAATTGAAAACGAACATTAAACTGTTGTTTACAAATCGAATGCTCGTTTTCTGTTTCAAAATAGAATTATAAACGGAGCAGAATTTTCATGGAGTGATCGTCTAAGATACTCACGAATATTTTGATTAATCATACAGGATTCTCAAACGATTAGTTCAAGAATCAGGATAGAAACAAGTTCGAGATTGTTTTATATAATAGAAACAATTTCGATATCGTTTTATATATTATTGAAAGAAATTTAACAGAAACAATTTCGAGATTGTTTTAATTAGTATAGTTCGGTTCACGAACGTTCTATACAGTATTGAATGGAATTTAATCCTTGTGTGTTAAATTTCAGAAATGGCAACCAGTGAAGGACAAAAAGGGGCTGATGATCAGACTCAAGCTATGGTCCAGCATGTGCTGAATCGAGTTGGTGCTCCTCTGAATCAGCATGAGAGGCCTGAAAAATTCAATGGGCTGAATTTTAAGATATGGCAACAAAAGATGATGTTCTATCTCACAACATTGCGTTTGGCTAAATTCCTGACTGAGGATCCACCAACAATTGAAGGAGAGCCAAATCAAGATTTTATGTTCGCAATTGATGAATGGAAACAATGTGATTATCTTTGTAGACATTATATAATGAATTGTTTAGTTGACTCATTGTATGATGTATATTGTGAGAAAAAGAATGCAAAAGAATTGTGGGATGCATAAGATAAGAAATATAGAATTGAAGATGCAGGTACAAAGAAATTTGTAGTTGGCAGGTTCTTGGAATACAAGATGGTGGATTCTAGACCACTCATGGAACAGGTGGAAGAATTTCAATTTATTCATCATGAAATTCAAGCTGAAAAAATGGAGCTTAGTGAGACTTTTCAAGTCGCATGTGTAATTGAAAAATTACCTAACGGTTGGAAAGATTTCAAGAATTACCTTAAGCATAAGCGAAAGGAGATGAGCATGGAAGATCTTGTTTTTAGGCTTCGTATTGAAGATGACAATAAGAAGTCTGATAAAAGAGGAAACAATTCTAATAATTTTCCAAGAGCTAATATGGTGGAACATGGCCAAAGCTCGAAGAAGAAGAACAAATTTGTGAAAGGGTCTAAGTCGGGACCAAATACTAAATTGGGACCGAAAGGTGGCATATCAAAACCTAAGTTCCAAGGAAAATGTTTCAATTGTGACAATATTGGTAATAAATCTGTTGACTGCAAGCTGCCAAAGAAGAAGGTTTCTGAAGCAAATATTGTTCAAGGCATGGAAGAGATTGATCTTTGTGCTGTTGTGTCAGAGGTGAACATGGTGGATTCAAATCCAAGAGAATGGTGGGTAGACACAGGAGCTATAAAGCATGTGTACTCCAACAGGGATGTGTTTACTAAGTTCGAGCCAGCCCAAGAGAATGAGACTTTATTCATGGGAAACTCGGCTACTTCAGCTATAGCTGGAAAGGTGAAGTAATTCTCAAGATGACTTCTGGCAAGCATCTGACTCTGAAGAATGTGCTATATGTCCCAGAAATGCGTAAGAATCTGGTGTCTGGAGTGCTATTGAATAAAAATGGCTTCCATCTTTTTTTAGAGTCCGACAAGTTTACTTTGACTAAGAGTGGTATGTATGTCGGTAAGGGGTATGCATGTAATGGCATGGTGAAGCTTAATGTAATGGCTATTAAGCCAAACAATATTAATAATAATATTTCCGGTTCTGCTTACTTGGTTGAGTCTCCTTCCTTATGGCATGGTAGACTAGGACATGTTAATTATGATTCCCTGCGTAGATTAATAAATCTAAAACATATCCCCAAATTCGATATTGATAAGGAACATAAGTGTGAAACTTGTGTTGAAGCAAAATTAACAAGAGCGTCTTTTCAAAATGTTGAAAGAAATACGCAACCACTCGACTTGATACATAGTGACGTGTGTGATCTTAAAGTTGTGCAATCGAGATGTGGAAATAATTATTTTATTACCTTTATCGATGACTGCACTAAGTATTGCTATGTATACTTGTTAAAAGGGAAATATGAAGCGATAGATAAATTTATTCTATTCACAAGAGAAGTTGAAAATCAACATGGGAAAAAGATCAAAACACTCCGAAGTGATAGAGGTGGTGAATATTTGGCACCACTCAGTGACTTTTGTGCTGAACATAGGATTCTACATGAAATAACTGCACCTTGGTCTCCACAGTCAAATGGAGTGGCTGAGAGGAAAAATCGAACATTCAAAGAAATGATGAATTCAATGTTGTTAAGTTCAGGAGTGTCACAAAACTTGTGGGGGGAAGCTATCCTATCTAGCAATTATCTTTTGAATAAGATACCCCGAAAGAGACAAGAGAAAACTCCTTATGAACAATGGAAGGGTAAACCTCCATCCTACAAATACTAGCGAGTGTGGGGGTGCCTTGCAAAAGTGCTCGTACCTACACTTAAAGTAGTAAAGATAGGATCAAAAACTGTTGATTGTACATTCATTGGATATGCACACACTAGTAGTGCTTATCGGTTTCTTGTGTATAAATCAGATAATCCTGAAATACACAAAAATACGATAATGGAATCAAGAAATGCATCATTCTTTGAGAATGTATTCCCGGCTAAAACAAATGAACCTAGTTAATTAAATCGTGTTCATGTTCAGGATCACCCTTCTGAACAAGTGAATGAGGAAGAGCCAACTTAGGTTGAGCCAAGAAGAAGTAAAAGGTCGAGTATGGAAAAATCTTTTGGTAAATATTTTATCACATATATGATAGAGACAGATCCTCAAAATTTCACGGAGGCGACAACTTCTTCTAAAGGTCCAATGTGGAAAGAAGCAATAAATAGTGAAATAAATTCTATATTGCAAAATCATACATGGGAGTTAGTTGATCTACCTCCAGGATGTAAACCACTAGGATCAAAATGGATCTTTAAAAGGAAAATGAAACCTGATGGATCTATTGATAAATATAAGGCCAGACTGGTAATAAAAGGTTATAGTCAAAAAGAAGGTCTTGACTATTTTGATACATATTCTCCAGTAACGAGAATAACATCCATTAGGATGGTACTTGCTATAGCCGCTTTGCGTAATTTACAAGTACACCATATGGATGTAAAAACAGCTTTATTAAATGGAGATTTAGATGAAGAAATCTACATGGAACAACCTGGGGGTTTTTCTAACCCAGGACAAGATAAGAAAGTGTGTAAATTAGTTAAGTCTTTGTATGGCTTAAAACAAGCACCAAAACAATGGCATGAGAAATTTGATCATGTTATGCTTGAAAAGGCTTTCAAAACCAATGAATGTGATAAATGCATTTACATGAAAGAAACAAAAGATGGCTATGTCATTTTGTGTCTTTACGTTGATGACATGCTTATTATTGGAAGCAATGATAAGATGATCAAATCTACCAAAGATATGTTAAACGCCAGATTTGAAATGAAAGATATGGGTTTAGCAGATATGATACTGGGAATTAGAATTACAAGAAATGCAAATGGTCTCATTTTGATTCAATATAATTATATTGATAAAATCCTGGAAAAATTCAATATAGATGATTCAAATGAAGTCAGAACTCCGATAGATCAGAGTTAGCCTTTGTTAAAGAATAAAGGTGAAAGTGTGTCCCAATTAGAGTACGCAAGGATTATTGGAAGTCTAATGTACTTAATCAGTTGTACTAGACCGGAGATCGCTTATGCTGTTGGCAAAACTAAGCAGATATACTAGTAATCCTAGTAATGATCACTGGAAAGCTATAGTGAGGTTACTGAGATATTTAAGATATACTCGTAAGTATGGCCTTCACTATACAAGAGAACCTATTGTTATAGAAGGATATACTGATGCAAATTGGATATCAGATTCAAAGCATTCAAAATCCACAAGTGGTTTTGTATTCACATTAGGAGGTGGAGCTGTGTCTTGGAAATATTCTAAACAAACTGTGATAACCAAATCCACAATGGAATCTGAGTTTGTAGCCTTAGATAAATGTGGAGAAGAGGCAGAATGGTTGCATCAATTCCTAGAGGATGTTCCTCAATGGACAAAACCTGTGCCAGGAATATGTATTCACTGTGACAGTCAATCTGCGATTGGACGAGCACAGAACAAAATGTATAATGGTAAGTCAAGGCATATACGCCAAAGACATAACTCCATTAGACAACTACTTTCTACTGGTTCGATTACCTTAGACTATGTTAAGTCAGAGGATAATTTTGTGGATCCGCTAACCAAAGGGTTAAATAGAGAAGTAGTTGCAAAGGCATCAAGAGGAATGGGACTAAAGCCCATGGAATACACTTTTGTGAAGGAAAACCCTACCTTGTAGATTGGAGATCCCAAGATCTTAGTTCAAAGGGACAACCTAATCGCAAAAGTAGAGATCTTTGTGGGGTACCTCCATCTCATTCCTAAGATGAAAAACACAGTAAAGCTTTTGAGAACAAGGATAATTTGTGTAAGAAGCTTTTAAATAAGAAATTAGAAATTCTAAATTACTGATAGAATCACACTATGTGAAGATGAGAGAGAAGAGGTCCGCTTCAAATGGAATTGTATAGGGCGCAATTCTTAGAAACTCTTGCAAAACCAGGCAGATGTCCACGGCCAAAATGGACATAACCACAAGAACTAAATGTTGCTAGGTAGATGCATTGTGGTAAATATGTCATCCGTTTACATCAACAGAAGAGAATAGTTCAAGGACACAGCGTCTACTACTAATCAGCTAGTAAAGTAAACATATCTTATCAAGGGAAGGTTCAAAGGGTCACACCTACCTATCCTATGCATTCATCTACCGCTGAACTCTCTATGTCATTTTTAGATCCTTTGCTAGGGTTTTACACAATTTCCATTCATGTGGGGGATTGTTGGAAAATTGATGGTTAAAATGGAATATTTTAAATGATATGTCATATTGGGCCTATTGGGCTTAAGTGTGTGAATGGAAAGTGTTATGGAAAGGAAAAATGGGAAGAAGTTATTTCTCCCACATTGGTTGGAAGAAGGGAAAAGAGTCAATATTTATATGATGTTGTTTTAGTGTAGTTGGAATAAGAAAACAACATTATACACGATCTCACACGCACAGGGGGTGTGCAAATCCAATCCTGATTTCACCTTGGTTTACCCTTGGGCTTGTACATGCCCGCGTGTCCTGCGTACATGAATGCAGCTCGATTCGAAGGGCTCACGATAAGGCTCGGTTTTGCAACAATAAAATGTTAATTTTATTTTTCATTACTGAATCTCTTTGAATGCTGCTGCTGAGACTGTTCCTATCCAACATAAAGGCGTGAATAAAGCTGAGGCTTTTGGCTTTTCCAGTTCTATCATAATGCTGATACTAATGACAATCAATTCGAGCTGAGGCTGTTCATTCCATATTCCATCAGTTTTTCAGTTCCTCTAGTAGAGCCTATTTATACTGTTGTATGTTGCTTCATCAAACAGAGAGTTATAGATAGAAACATAATCGAAATACAGCATAAAAATCTTTTCCTTCTACCCTTCTTATGAAAATAGAGAGTACAAGCAACAAAGTTCTTAAGCAGCTGAAAGCGTGGTGCATCTTGTTGCTGCTAACCGTTCTATCCTGGGAGACTAATGTTCCGTTGAAACTCCAAGCACTCGACGGTGAGAAGATGAATTAGTCTTAAGGAAAATGTGTTCAACACAGGGCTCGGTTCAATTCATCTTGTTAATTTGTTTTCATTTTGCAATTGTAATTTCATTCAGTTGTGTTTTCGTTTTAATTGTAATTGTATTCTGGTCAATGTAATCAGATTGTTCCTCATCTTGCAACATTAATGTTGCTGATAGTATATTGAATCATCATACCAATAGGATAAGTGATGTAGCGAATGACTAAATGCAGGCGATTTGAGTTGGGATCTTGATATAAAAATGGAATTTTATTGCACTTATAGCTTCCGTCTCATGAGTCACGGTAATTAGTAAATGATTACAGTTGACATTGACACTACTCCGTTGCCTAGAACTTATATCATTAACTTTGAGGCAAAATAGAAAGGTCAATATTAGTAGATTAAGGGATGACGGACCTGGAGTTTCTTTGACCCGACCAGAGCCAAATAGCCAACCCTATACATAATTTCCACAAAAACCCCTCTAAGCTTTTGTAGGTTGGTTAGACCCCCACGGGAAGTTAGTCATTCGATGATTAGCCCATAATTACCAACCCTTAGCCTTTTTTGAGGTCTACGTTTCTTTGGCACCCATGAGTGAGTTTTAATCTTACTTTAAGCACACTTGCTAGCATAAGTGTGGGGTGGTGAAGACGTGTTACCCAGTCATGGCATTGGTGGATCCTTGATATTAACAATTAGAAGGGGTAACAAAGTATGTTGGTCTTTGGTTTGTAAAAAAAAAAGAAAGAAAAAAATCAATCAAAGTTACAAAATTTTAATAAAGTATTGAATAAAGTTGAGTCAAAGATTTCTTGTTGAAGGCTTATGTATTAATTTTCCCAATGAGACATTGGTGGAATGAGTTTTTATTGAGATATGCTGGGATTTGAGAAGTAAAGAAGGAGAATGCTTGCTTACATCAAGCTAAAGAGGAGGCGAGCTACGAGGTGAATTTAAGACGGTTTGATTAGGCTCACTCGTATTTCTCTTTTGATATTCCTTTTATCTTTTTGTTTAGCCACGTCCCTAGCCTAACGTTACAACCGTGCAAGTCCTTCTTGACCTTAGTTAGCCTTGATTTGACCTCGATTAGTGGAGATGATTATGAAGTATAAGCCTATGTGTTAAGATCAAGCGCTTGAGGGGGGTGTTGAGACAGATTGCCCACACTCTTAATGTATAAGAAATAAAGTAGCACCTTTACTGGCACCAATTGGTTTTAGTACAATGGTAAGCGCTTGATCTTAACACTATGAGTAACAACAAAAGTCATGCTTCTATAATCTGAGCCGGTTGACTGTGATAAATGAATGCGAGCTATGCACACACACACATTTCGTTTTTATGATGATGTAGGATTCAGTTCGACTGCATTTACTTGTTCTCTTGCTCTTACCCTCTTGGTATGATGATCCCACGTATGATGGCAATGTCGACTCCAAGTTCTCTTTTGAATCACTCTTTTTGCTCGAGGACTAGCAAACGCTAACTGTAGGGTAGTTGATGAGAGTCAACCTTGCTATCATTTTAATATGATTTTTTTCCACGTTTATGAGTTATTTGATATGTTTTTGGGAATAATCTGTTGATTTATTATGCATTTACACCATTGAACTCACTACTAGGTTGATGGCAATTAGTCCGGAAACCTCATCATTTTAAGTGAATTAATGCATATTTTATGGTCTATATTATCTTGCGGGAATTATGCGCGGTATTTTTGTTGACTTTTGCAGGATATAGATTGACTATGACCCCGGGAGGAAAGGTGTTATTAAGGACAAGTTGAGTTTGAGTGGTGGAAGCAAGGCGCCCGAAGCTTAAAGATTAAAAACGGTTAAAAAAATCATTGGCGTTCCCGCCTTGCCTTCACTTTATCTGCATTTGGATCCACCTTGTAGCCATTTTCCGGATTTGCAGTCTTCATAAGAGTTGTATAGGGTGGAAATAGCTTTCCAATGCAACTTGAATCACTTGAATCGGAGTTTTACTGAAGACCTGTCCGGCTGTCCATCACACAGCGTCAGAGGCGCATGCCTCGATTTTTCAGGCCCACGCCTACGGGTTACGGACCCAAGCTTTTATAAACGCGTATATTTGATAAAAAAAACACATTAGGTCTTTATTTAGAACAGTTTTTCTTCCACCAAAAACCCTCTTAGTCGACTTTTATAGATCTTTAGCATACAATTTGATTTAGCTACTTGATTTTCCTTGTTTTTCATTAGATAAAACTACATACATGCAATCTTGATTGTTCTTGGAGATTTTCTCACCAAGATTTCGATGGTATGCTTTAAAGATTCGTTTTTTCTTGCATTCAATACAATTGTTAATTTCTTTTTCATCTATTTGATTTCAATGGATTTCTTGATGTTTGTTCCTTGAAATTTTCACATAATCATGAGTAGCTAAATTGTCTAATAGCTAAAATATGTGACGAAATTACGAAATTGATGCCTAAACGATGATCTAGTGATGAGTAAAGCTTAGAAATTAAATCTCTTGAATTGTTGTGTCCTAAAATTTGATCTTAATGCTTGAATCAATTTGACCACCTAAATAATGATCACACACATAACCTTTATAAATGTATTTTGCGAGGGAGTGTGCGAAATAGGATTTTAGAATTACCATGCACGAACAAGTCGAGTTTTCGCAGTTTGTTCCTTACTAAGGTTTTTCTAGCTAAGCCGTGAACTCGATGGATGCGGAGCGTCTCATAGTTTTGCATCATATTAGGTGAATTAAATCCCACAGAGGGGACTGTTGAACCGAATATAGGGTGGCTAGGTTGTGTTATTAGCGCCTAGGGACCAGTTTAGGAGTTTGCACCCACAACACATTCATTGGAAACCATTGGTTGGTTGGTAGGTTAAGGCTCGTCCCTAGTAATTCGGTAAAGGTATTGAGAGTAGTGTTCTGGAACATAATTTTGCTATTCTTTTATTCATATATTCCAAAGTTATTATTTTTAATTTTCTTAGCTATAGGTTATTACTTGCACCAATATTTGTGGCCTGAACTAGATACAAAAGTGATTGTGGTACTTGACGGATTCCTCGTGGGATACGACCTTGCTCGCCGTTGTAGTACAACTGACCCGGTACTCTGCCGGTTAAGTTGATTTACTATAATTTGGCCATCAAACTTGTCACACCCCCACACTTAGATCATTTCTTGTCCTCAAGCAATGCACTCTCATCCCAAGAAAAAAAAAATGCATGAAACGATCCTAAATTAATGATCTAAAACTACATGAATAAAAAGAACCACAAGAATTCCATCTATGACGCCCGTCCAACTATCTCATCAACCTCATGTTCCATAATGCAAGCCAAATTGTAATCAAGCAATATATTCACACACTAGTGTTCATACAACTAACTTTAACTCACTTGATCACAAAATTTAAAGTGGAAAAATGACAGTGTCCCACTTATCCTCACAGGAAAACTCTCAATAATGATGTATAGGGACAGGACAATTCACACACTCTCAAAAATTAACACACAACTAAGCATTACCATAAGTTTGCATATCTATCAAATCTTCACCACTATGCATTCAAAATTCAATGCACAAATCATGAGGTATTTATTAAGGTTGTAACCGGGCTAGGGACTGAAAACAAGGTAGGCAAAATAGAATATATTGGGCTAAAAATGTCAAGGAGAAAGCATGAATAACCACACCAATCATATAGTCGCCAAGAACGAATCCAATTGAAACACAATGTAGCTCCAACTCCCATCACAACATCTTAATAATAGAGAAGTGCAAACAAAAATGTCCGAAGAAGCTTGCAAAAATTGCTAGCAGAAACACATTTTAACATGTCTCCTTGATTGGTTTATTTTGCAAAAATAAACCTGAATAGTGAACTACAACAACGAATTACAATAGAGAAAAGAGAATTTGTATTTACAATCAAAATGGCTAAATTCAACAACAGGGAAATCCGAAAGTGAACACACTTCCTTTTCAAAAAGAAAAGTGAACACACTTAAACATGTCTCTTTAATTCGTTTATTTTGCAACAATGAACCTAAATAGTGAACTACAAATAATAAACTCACAAAAATGAATAAGTAATGTGAAGAAGTAATGTGAGATAGGTGTGAATTAGTAATGTGAATAGTGAACCAGAATATTTTGAACTCATTGAAAAACTGCGAACTAGAGTACCTTGCTAGCTAATAGTAAATAAGTAGATTTAAGGATTCCAATAACATTTTATTACTACATTGAAACATTAGACTCAGTCGTGAAAGTGGACAAGAACATGATGTCATTTATGCTGAGGTGTGAAACAGTGAACCATGGTGTTTTAAGCTCAATGTAAAATAGTGAACCGGAGTATATTGCTAGCTAACAGTGAACAAATATATTTAATCATCAGACCCAATAACAATGAATTAGTACATTGAAACATGAGTTACACAATAAAGCTTGGATTTTGTGGCCTGTAAAATGCTCTGATTTAAAACCTCCACCAGCTCATACTTCAAATAGGGAAAAAATTGATCGACTTGATCAGACCAACAATATTCAAATTATAATTGCACAATATAAGGATGTTATGTATGTGACTGAAGCTACAAAACATAGCCCACCAACCAAGCAGAACCATAAAATTGTCATGGAAAAATCATGACTACAAGAGTGTAGACTTAATTTCGAAAATGCTTGATGCACCTATCGGAATACCTTACACAATGTAACACCATTAGTACACATGTGGTTCATCTTTTACAGCAAAGCAAAAAGTAACACCATTAGTACACTGCATTTCTTCTTAATTGTAAGATTTATAAAACACCAAAAGTTACAAGCTTCAAAAATGGAATTGAATAAAAGAAGCAAAAGCAAGAAAATCTAAGTTCTATAAGAGATTCGCCGCTACAGTATCAACCAAAATCATAAGATTCATAAACAATGCAGCAGAAACAGAAATGATCTCAAATGATCTCTTTGGATCAAAAATATTTATGTTATCTAAGAGATTTGCCGCTACTGCTTGCATTTGAAGCACCGCCACTGTTGCTACAGTATGTTTAGGCCATTCCACCAATCGCATGATTGGAAAAGCCTCTTGGATTGAATCCATATCTAGAGCCTTGGTATGTTCCAAGAGGTGGTCTTGTAGACATAGCAAATGAACCAAGTGGGGGGGAGTTTCTTTGAATTGTGACATGTTGTTGTGGACTTGGTAGATTGATTAGGAGGATTAATGTTGTAAACACCCGAGTAATTGTGACTGTTGTTGTGGCCGGGGAGTAGGAACTTCGTGATTATACCTCCCGTCGTATGTTGTGACCACCATAATCTGATCATGTGCAGCTCTCTCAATGTGTTTCCTGACAAAACAACCACCCGAATACAGATTTTAGATTTTTTTTCTTACACTACGATATACCGAAAATCACGTGACAGATGAATCATTAATTCGACCTTGGCGGGCACACTCATATCTGTAGTGCTTCTTTCAATTTTCCTGAAACCTGAATTGAAAAAATGTTGTGTCAGATATTCTATACAATAGAAAAACAAATTTAGCACAAGTCAAAGAATAAATGATATAGAAGGAAATGTGCAGAACCACCGTCGCCTCTGTTGCTCAACTAAGATATCAAAATTCAAGGGAAAAAAGATTACTGAAAAAAGATAGTGGGAACTGCTTTACTTGGTGTCATAAATGTGTGATAAAATTTCAGATTTGCAACACATATGAGGCAAGAAATATACATTTCTAACAACCGAAAACAAAAATTATCATTTTCCATATAAATTTGATGAATTGTTCTACATGTGTTTCTAGACTTTGTTGTTCTCGGATATTAGATTAAATAACAACTAGTACAATGCATAAAAGAAGAAAACATAAACAATGGAAGATTACCTATATATGAAGGCCCATGCTAAATGATATGCCATGAGCAATGATCTATAGTTCGAAACTTAATCTTTTCACAAGAATTTTTAAAGCACAAGGCATCGTTGTTATTTTCCTTATAAAATATGAGGAAGAATGGACTTCTTATATTTATAGACCTCCTGCCTATAAATATTAACAGACGTGGTAGTAGCACAATTTTAGCGGCGGCCGGAGATGATGTGGGAAAGAGAAGTAAGAGGACTAGGGTTGAACTCGTCGGTGGACATTTTTACCCTTTAAAGCAATTTCAAACCCGTGCCACCAGGTAGAATATTCCAAAGCATATTCCTTGAAAATTCTCCAGAAGAGCCAAATTTTTCGTTTTATTTCCTGGGAGGCCTATAAGGTACACTTTTAATTAACTATATGGCCGATTTATTAAACAAAAAAAGTTGAGGGGTCAAACGATTATAGTCGTACAAGTTTAAATGCCTCGAATTTTTTAGGCCTATATTATAGAAATATATAGTTAATCTTGAAGCGATTATTCAAGTTGTTTTTAATGAATGAAGCCTTTTATTAAGAAATATAGAAAAGGTTTGTACAAAGTCGTATCCTTCCTCTCCCCTTATACCACATTATGTAGACGAAGCATAGCCCTGCCTCATTTAAACTTATGCATGGAAAACTCGATGTGGAAAAATCCTATGCATAAGAAAGAGTACAACACCCTATGTTTCCAAAGAAACAACCCCCCAAAGTACAATGGGATTGCAAAAAATATATAATAACTTCACTCATGATCAGCATCCTCCGTCTTCAAAGAAAGGTTGACTAGCCACGTCAAGGTTATGAATAGTTTAATTGATAATTGTCTACGGTGCCTCCAAACTCACATGATACGAGGAAGATGAATAGGGCCAGCCTTGAATAGATCACGAAAATCAAAGAGCTATAAAACTATTAACATAACATATAGGTTGCTTCATTCAAAAAGGTATAGGTTGCTTCCAAAGAAATGCTCCATGTGTCCTTCCGTTTCAGTATATGCCCTCTGTGCGGTTTTTAAAATAATAGCCAGCTGAATGTGACCTAATCAGTAGGCACTCCAAAATTTATTCTATTCCACAAACGTAAAATTTTTCTCGTGTAACAAACCGTGGTGATATGGTATATAAACCTGGAACAAATTAATGAAGAGATAGTGGGGATAGAGACAACCTTGTTGGCACTCTTCAAAACATTGAAAAGTGCTTCACAGTAATTCATCTTCGTTTGACCAGGAGAATGTTAGGATAGTGTATCGTGTGTGGTGTGATTTACAGAACAGATCCTTGATTATTGAATGTAATTACGGAAAAATGAAAGCAGAAAATATAGAACACAAAAATAAAATTTGTTTTATTAAATTGATCTAACAAAATAACTATTACAGTACAGATGTGACTCGAAACAATGGAAAATAAAAGTATAATGCATAAAATAAAGGACTAGAGATCTAACTGAGGCGAGTAAGTTACTCTTTCTTTCAAACAAGTTGCTTTGGTACGGTGACCATGGTACTAGAAACTATCTCCCAAAATAAAACGGCCACACATCTCAGATTTAGAGGCACTTCAAAAATCCGAGTTTCGGCAAACTACTGAGTGCTCCGACATCTCTTCTACTCAAGAACCAGAACTATATAGGAACTCTTTGTTGTGGAAGACACAAGAGAAAAATCAATGCTTTAACCTTCATCTATAGGGTTCTTACTATAGTGGAGAGGATGAGCCAACGCTCAAATCTGATTGGCCATATGACAAAAGTCGGCCAACATTTCCTTCAAGAAAAGTCATCCTGGCGTGTTTGACTTAGTGGCCGACCTAATCCTTGCTTCCAATCGGCCAGATGACATGTCGTCAGAATTCTGATTGGTCGGATGACTCAATCACACAAATTCTAGAATTCTGATTGAATGGATTGTTAGGAAATCTAGCAGGAACGCAGCGGAATTCAAAATTTTATTTCCTATCAACCCAAGATCGACTTCTTTTAAGCAATAAACAAATAAGTAGTAGACGGTGGTTACCTTGGTTGATCTAAAAGATCGACGCTTTGACCGTCTAAGGAGAGTAGCGATGCACGGAGCCGCACAAGCGTTCGGCCTCTACCGCTAGTCCACACGTACAACCCACCGGAATCAGCATTGGATTGCTACTAGAAAAATCCACCTGCTAGACCGGCCTTTTATCTCTCTCAAAACTCTCTCTTAGAGGCTCTCTATTTTCACAAGAACTATTAGCTCTTGGAATTATGATGTACAAAAGAGCTTGACACCCACCTCCTATTTATAGTGGATGGGGCGCCCCTAGTAGAGTAGAGAGGAAGAAAACATTTTACTAGTAAAATAAGGAAAATATAATTGATTGATTTATCTCATTTAATTTAATATCCTATATTAAATATTTCCAAGACATTGTCAATATCTTATATTGACTATATTTATCTTATTACCATAAATCAATTTACACATGTGTATATATCACAAATATATATTACAAATATAAATCCATATATATTTACTACAAATTGTAGTCTACAATTACATATTATATAAATTATTAAAGTTATATAAAAAGGCTTGAAATCGCTTAATTGATATCGGATCTCGGGATTGTGATCAATCGCTCGTTAACGAACCCCGAGATTCAAATCAATCGCTCAATAACAAACTGACGATCTATAGTAGAGAGTACTATCAGAATGATCTATAAAGAAAGATATCGGTTTGAAATCACTTAATCAATAACGGATCTCAGGATTGAGATCAATCGCTAGGTGACAAACCCCAAGATTCAAATCAATCGCTCGATAACGAACTGACGATCTATAGTAGATAGTACTAGTAGAATGATCTATAAGGAAAGATATCGGTTTGAAATCACATAATCGATATCGGATGTCGGGATTGAGATCAATCGCTCTGTGAATAAACCCCGAGATTCAAATCAATCGCTCGATAATGAACTGACGATCTATAGTAGAGAGTACTATCAGAATGATCTATAAGGAAAGATATCGGTTTGAAATCACTTAAACGATAACGGATGTCGGGATTGAGTTCAATCGCTTGGTGAAAAACCCCGAGATTCAAGTCAATCGCTCCATAACGACATGACGATCTAGAGTATATAGTACTATATGAATGATCTGTAAGGAAAGATATCGGTTTGAAATCGCTTAATTGATAACGGATCTCGGGATTGAGATCAATCGCTTGGTGACAAACCCCGAGACTCAAATCAATCGCTCGATAACGAACTGATGATCTATAGTAGATAGTACTTTCAGAATGATCTATAAGGAAAGATATCGATTTGATATCGCTTAATCAATAACTGATCTTGGGATTGAGATCAATCGCTCGGTGACAAACCCCGAGATTCAAATCAATCGCTCGCTAACGAACTTATGATCTATAGTAGAGAGTACTGTCACATTGATTTACAAAGAAAGATATCAGCTTGAAATCGCTTAATCGATATCGGATCTCAGGATTGAGATCAATCGCTCATTAATGAACCCCGAGATTCAAATCAATCCCTCGATAACGAACTAACAATATATAGTAGAGAGTATTATCAGAATCACCTGTATTATCGTTCGATAAAGGAATTTTTATAAAAAATAATGTATTTAATATTTTAACACAATTTTTATTAGAATATGTATATTAAAAAATTGTTTTTATTTAAAGGGACGACATTGTCGTCCCTTCAAACGAGAATTTTTTATAAAAAAACTGAATCTTATTTATTAACACAACGTTTTATATTAAAAAAAATTAATTTCCTTTAAAGGGACGACAATTGTCGGCCCTAAAAACCCAAATTTTATAATTTCTTTTATATAACATATTATTTTCTGAAAAATGTTTAATGGGACGACCGTGTCGTCCCTTTAAATAGTCATGTCCATGTGGAAATCCAAGCTTGCACGGTGGGGTTAATATTTTATTTATTGGGACGACATTGTCGTCCCTTTAAAGTTTCCCTCTAAAAAATCCGCCCAAAACTTTGACTATTTTTGAATTCATTTAAAGGGACGACTGTGTCGTCGCAATAAGGACATTTAAAGGGATGACAACGTCGTAATTTAATGTTTGTCCCTTCAACTTGCAATTCTTGTAGTGATTATTAATTAGATGTTAGTTTAAATACTAGAACCTAGTGAACGTGAGCCGTGCAAGGCACGGCGGGCCCAACATAAATCGTTACCAACGATAATATCAAAGAATAGATCCCCCAACGTGAAATAAATCGCGTAAACTTAAACCGTAACAAATTCAAGGCACGAGACAAAGAGAGCAACAGAAACATATCACATTCTCTACAAGAGGTAGCTCTTTCTTAGAGACGTGAAGATTGTGAATCACTTATCTTCCAGCCCTATCAGGAGTTTCCACCTACAAAATAAACCACAATATGATGTATCGGAGAACAATGTCATAAAGTCGATCCCTTTAGCTTCGACTTTACGTAATGAAACATTATAGAAAAACAATAAGCGAACCATAACTACACGGTCAAATCTCCCGGGACGCATTAGCTTCCAGATCATTAATATGCTTGAAAATGTGTTTCACTCATTTTTTAAACGGTCTGAAGGATATAAAAAGTGATCTGGTATTCCAACGTCAATTTTAGTGACGTTCGTACTGCAAACGGCCGTCGGTTCCACCGATGTTATTTTGTTCAAAATAATAAAAAACATTTAATGTGTTGTCCAGGTGGTCACATGTGGGCACACTTTCTTGGAGCGGATATTTGTTTGCCCTTATTTTTTTATTGTTGTATTTTATAGCTAAACTTGACTAATCTTTCAACTACTAACGGTACACGTTTGATAAAAAAAAGTACACGGTTTTATTCAATTGTTGTACCGAAATCGAATCAGAAATTTTCGGTTGATTGAAACTTAAAACTAAAACCGCACTGTCTGTTGGAGGTAATAAAAATGAACCGTATCGAAATATACACTTTGGTTCGGTTTATGTAACGGAGAATAAAAAAAATAAGTTTCTATATAACGCTAACCGAATTTCCGGTTTTATTTGTTTGCCCTCATTTTGTTGCCCTCATTTTTTTGTTGTTGTATTTTATAGCTAAACTTGACTAATATTTCATCGTACACTACACAGTAGAACTTCAAATCCGTCGGGTTTTTTTTTTTCCCTTTTCTGCACAAGCTACTAACGGTACAGGTTTGATAAAAAGAAAGTACACGGTTTTATTGAATTGTTGTGCTGAAATCGAATCGAAAATTTTCGGTTGATTGAAACTTAAAACTAAAACCGTACTGTTTGTTGGAGGTAATAAAATTGAACCGTATCGAAATATACGTGTGGGCACACCTTCTTGGCGTGGATATTTGTTTATCCTTATTTTTTTGTTGTTGTATTTTATTGCTAAACTTGACTAATCTTCCATCGTACACTACACAGTAGAACTTCAAATCCGTCAGTCTTTTTATTTCCATTTTCTGCACAAACTACTAACGGTACACGTTTGATAAAAAAAGTACAAGGTTTTATTCAATTGTTGTGCCGAAATCGAATCAGAAATTTTCGGTTGATTGAAACTTAAAACTAAACCGCACTTTCCGTTGGAGGTAATAAAAATGAACCGTATCGAAATATACACTTTGGTTTCAGTTTATGTAACGGAGAATCGAAAAAAAAAATTCTGTTTCTATATAACGCTAACCGAATTTCCGGTTTTATTTGTTTGTCCTTATTTTGTTGCCCTAATTGTTTTGTTGTTGTATTTTATAGCTAAACTTGACTAATATTCTATCGTACACTACACAGTAGAACTTCAAATCCGTCGGTTTTTTTTCTCTTTTCTACACAAGCTACTAACGGTACACGTTTGATAAAGAAAAAGTACGTGGTTTTATTAAATTGTTGTGCCGAAATCGAATCGAAAATTTTCGGTTGATTGAAACTTAAAACTAAAACCGTACTGTTTGTTGGAGGTAATAAAATTGAACCGTATCGAAAATACATTTTGGTTCGGTTTATGTAACGGAGAATAAAAAAATCGGTTTATATATAACGCTAACTGAAACCGAAATTCCGGTTTTAACCGAAGGAAAAAAAAAAAGGCAAAGTGCCACGTGTCAGCCCAGAAGACTGCCACATGGCACATTGTGGGCATAGTCTCACTACACAGTAGAACTTCAAATGCGTCGGTCTTTCTTTTTTTCTCCCCTTTGATGCACAAACTACTAACGGTACATGTTTGATAAAAAAAAGTACACTGTTTTATTCAATTGGTTTGCCGAAATCGAATCGGATCACTGTTTGTTGGAGGTAATAAAAATAAACCGTATCGAAATATACACTTTGGTTCGGTTTATGTAACGGAGAATCGAAAAAAAAATCGGTTTTTATATAACACTAACCAAATTTCCGGTTTTATTTGTTTGCCCTTGTTTTGTTGCCCTAATTTATTTGTTTTTTTTTTGTTGTGTTTTATAGCTAAACTTGACTAACATTCCATCGTATCCTACACAGTAGAACTTCAAATCCGTCTGTTTTTTTTTCCCATTTCTGCACAAGCTATTAACGGTACACGATTGATAAAAAAATAAGTACACGGTTTTATTAAATTGTTGTGCCGGAATTGAATCGAAAATTTTCTTTTGATTGAAACTTAAAACTAAAACTGTACTGTTTGTTGGAGGTAATAAAATTGAACCGTATCGAAATATACACTTTGGTCGGTTTTTGTAACGGAGAATCAAAAAAGAAAAATTGGTTTCTATATAACGCTAACTGAAACCGAAATTCCGGTTTTTACCGAAGGGAAAAAAGAAACTGCTTTTATTTTTTTTGAAAGGAAAAAAAAATGCCACATGTCAGCCCATGAGACTGCCACGTGGCACATTTTGTGCAAAGCCAACTAAAACCGTATTGCTTGTTGGAGATAATAAAATTGAACCGTATCGAACTATACACTTTGGTTCGGTTTATGTATCAGAGAATCAAAAAAAAATTGTTTCTATATAACGCTATCTGGAACCGAAATTTCGGTTTTTACCAAAGGGAAAAAAACACTGCTTTTAAAAAAATTTAAAAAAAGGAAACAAAGTGCCATGTGTCAGCCCATAAGACTGCCACATGTCGGAAATTTTTGGTTGATTGAAACTTAAAATTAAAACCGCACTGTCTGTTGGAGATAATAAAAATGAACCGTATCGAAATATACACTTTGGTTTCGGTTTATGTAACGGAGAATCGAAAAAAAATCAGTTTCTATATAACGATAACCGATATCGGTTTTATTTGTTTGCCCTTATTTTGTTGCCCTAATTTATTTGTTGTTGCATTTTATAGCTACACTTGACTAATATTCTATCGTACACTACACAGTAGAACTTCAAATCCGTCGGTGTTTTTTTCTTCTCATTTCTTCACAAGCTACTAACAGTACACGTTTGATAAAAAAAGTACACGGTTATATAAAATTGTTGTGCCGAAATCGAATCAAAAATTTTCGGTTGATTGAAACTTAAAACTAAAACCGTACTGTTTGTTGGAGGTAATAAAATAGAACCGTATCGAAATATACATTTGGTTCGGTTTATGTAACGGAGAATAAAAAAATCGGTTTCTATATAACGCTAACCGAAACCGAAATTCCGATTTTAACCGAAGGAAAAAAAAGGGCAAAGTGCCACGTGTCAGCCCAGGAGACTGCCACATGGCACATTGTGGGCATAGTCTCACTACACAGTAGAACTTCAAATCCGTCGGTCTTTCTTTTTTTCTCCCCTTTTATGCACAAACTACTAACGGTACATGTTTGATAAAAAAAAGTACACTGTTTTATTCAATTGGTGTGCCGAAATCGAATCGGAGCTCTGTTTGTTGGAGGTAATAAAAATAAACCGTATCGAAATATACACTTTGATTCGGTTTATGTAACGGAGAATCGAAAAAAAAATCGGTTTTTATATAACACTAACCAAATTTCCGGTTTTATTTGTTTGCCCTTGTTTTGTTGCCCTAATTTTTATTTTTTTTTATTGGTGTTTTGTAGCTAAACTTGACTAACATTCCATCGTACCCTACACAGTAGAACTTCAAATCCGTCGGTTTTTTTTTCCCATTTCTACACAAGCTATTAACGGTACACGATTGATAAAAAAATAAGTACACGGTTTTATTAAATTGTTGTGCCGAAATCGAATCGAAAATTTTCTTTTGATTGAAACTTAAAACTAAAACTGTACTGTTTGTTGGAGGTAATAAAATTGAACCGTATCGAAATATACACTTTGGTCGGTTTTTGTAACGGAGAATCAAAAAAGAAAAATTGGTTTCTATATAACGCTAACTGAAACCGAAATTCCGGTTTTTACCGAAGGGAAAAAAGAAACTGCTTTTATTTTTTTTTAAAAAGGAAAAAAGTGCCACATGTCAGCCCAGGAGACTGTCACGTGGCACATTGTGTGCAAAGCCAACTAAAACCGTACTGTTTGTTGGAGATAATAAAATTGAACCGTATCGAACTATACACTTTGGTTCGGTTTATGTATCGGAGAATCAAAATAAAAATTGGTTTCTATATAACACTATCTGGAACCGAAATTCTGGTTTTTACCAAAGGGAAAAAAAACACTGCTTTTAAAAAAAATTTAAAAAAGGAAACAAAATGCCACGTGTCAGCCCATGAGACTGCCACATGTCGGAAATTTTTGGTTGATTGAAACTTAAAATTAAAACCGCACTGTCTGTTGGAGATAATAAAAATGAACCGTATCGAAATATACACTTTGATTTCGGTTTATGTAACGGAGAATCGCAAAAAAAAAAAATCAGTTTCTATATGACGATAACCGAATTATCGGTTTTATTTGTTTGCCCTTATTTTGTTGCCCTAATTTATTTGTTGTTGCATTTTATAGCTACACTTGACTAATATTCTATCGTACACTACACAGTAGAACTTCAAATCCGTCGGTTTTTTTTTCTTCTCTTTTCTGCACAAGCTACTAACGGTACACGTTTGTTAAAAAAAGTACACGGTTATATAAAATTGTTGTGCCGAAATCGAATCAAAAATTTTCGGTTGATTGAAACTTAAAACTAAAACCGTACTGTTTGTTGGAGGTAATAAATTTGAACGGTATCGAAATATACACTTCGGTTCGGTTTATGTAACGGAGAATTAAAAAAATATCGGTTTCTATATAACGCTAACCGAAACCGAAATTATGGTTTTAACCGAAGGTAAAAAAAAGGAAAAAAGTGCTACGTGTCAATGTAGGAGACTGTCACGTGGCACATTGTAGGCATAGTCTCACTACACAGTAGAACTTCAAATCCGTCGATCTTTCTTTTTTTTCCTTCCCTTTTCTGCACAAACTACTAACGGTACACGTTTCATAAAAAAAGTACACGGTTTTATTCAATTGTTGTGCCAAAATCGAATCGGAAATTTTTGGTTGATTGAAACTTAAACTAAACCGCACTGTGTTGGAGGTAATAAAAATGAACCGTATCGAAATATACACTTTGGTTCGGTTTATGTAACGGAGAATCAAAAAAAAATTCGGTTTTTATATAACGCTAACCGAATTTCCAGTTTTATTTGTTTGCCCTTATTTTGTTGCCCTAATTTTTTTGTGTTGAATTTTATAGCTAAACTTGACTAATATTCCATCGTACACAACACAGTAGAACTTCAAATCCGTTGGTTTTTTCCCCTTTTCTGCACAAGCTACTAACGGTACACGTTTGATAAAAAAATAAGTACACGGTTTTATTAAATTGCTGTGCTGAAATCGAATCGAAAATTTTCGGTTTATTGAAACTTAAAACTAAAACCGTACTGTTTGTTGGAGGTAATAAAATTGAACTGTATCGAAATATACACTTTGGTTCGGTTTATGTAACAGAAAATCAAAAAAGAAAATTCGGTTTTTATATAACGCTAACCGAAACCGAAATTCCGGTTTTTACGGAAAGGAAAAAAACTATTTTTAAAATAAAAAAAAAAGTGCCACGTGTCCGCCCAGGAGACTGCCACATGGCAAAGCCAACTAAAACCGTGCTGTTTGTTGGAGGTAATAAAATCGAACCGTATCGAAATATACACTTTGGTTCGGTGTATGTAACGGAGAATCAAAAAAGAAAAATCGGTTTCTATATAACGCTAACCGAAACCAAAATTCCGGTTTTTACCAAAGGGAAAAAAATGGCTTTTAAAAATAAAAAAAAAGGAAAAAGGTGCCACGTGTCAACCCAGGAGACTACCACGTGGCACATTGTGTGCGAAGCCAACTAAAACCGTACTGTTTGTTGGAGGTAATAAAATTGAACCGTATCGAACTATACACTTTGGTTCGGTTTATGTAATGGAGAATCAAAAAAGAAAAATCGGTTTCTATATAACGCTAACCGAAACCGAAATTCCGGTTTTACCGAAGGGAAAAAAAACTGATTTTAAAAAATTTAAAAAAAAGGGCAAAAAAGTGCCACGTGTCAGCCCAGGAGACTACCACATGGCACATTGTGTTCAAAGCCTATTAACATCTTATAGATATATGATTTCGGTTGATTGAAACTTAAAACAAAAACCGTATTTTTTGTTGGAGGTAATAAAATTGAACCGTATCGAAATATACGCATTGGTTCGGTTTTTGTAACGGAGAATCGAAAAAGAAAAATTAGTTTATATATAACGCTAACCGAAACCGAAATTCCAGTTTTTACCGAAGGAGAAAAAAACTGCTTTTAAAAAAAAGGAAAAAAGTGCCACGTGTCAGCTCAGGAGACTGCCACGTTGCACATAGTGTGCAAAGCCAACTAAAACTGTACTGTTTGTTGGAGGTAATAAAATTGAACCGTATCGAACTATACACTTTGTTTATGTAACGGAGAATCAAAAAAGAAAATTCGGTTTCTATATAACGCTAACCGGAACCGAAATTCCAGTTTTTATCGAAGGGAAAAAAACTGCTTTTAAAAAATTTATTAAAAAACGAAAAAAGTGCCACGTGTCAGCCCAGGAGACTGCCACATGTCGGAAAATTTCGGTTGATTGAAACTTAAAACTAAAACCGCACTGTCTGTTGGAGGTAATAAAAATGAACCATATCGAAATATACACTTTGGTTTCGGTTTATGTAACGGAGAATCGAAAAAAAATCGGTTTCTATATAACGCTAACCGAATTTCCGGTTTTATTTGTTTGCTCTTATTTTGTTGCCCTAATTTTTTTGTTGTTGCATTTTATAACAAAACTTGACTGAAATTCTATCGTACACTACACAGTAGAGCTTCAAATCCGTCGGTTTTTTTTTTCTCTTTTCTGCACAAGCAACTAACGGTACTCGTTTGATAAAAAAAAGTACACGGTTTTATAAAGTTGTTGTGCCAAAATCAAATCGAAAATTTTCGGTTGATTGAAACTTAAAACTAAAACCGTACTGTTTGTTGGAGGTAATAAATTTGAACCGTATCGAAATATACACTTCGGTTCGGTTTATGTAACGGAGAATAAAAAAAAAATCGGTTTCTATATAACGCTAACCGAAACCGAAATTCTGGTTTTAACCGAAGGTAAAGAAAAAGGAAAAAAAATGCCACATGTCAGCCCATGAGACTGCCACATTGCACATTGTGGGCATAGTCTCACTACACAGTAGAACATCAAATCCGTCGAACTTTTTTTTCCCTTTTACGCACAATCTACTTGCGTGATGCATACCGTTTGATAAAAAAAAAAGTACACGGTTTTATTCAATTGTTGTGCCGAAATCGAATCGGAAATTTTTGGTTGATTGAAACTTAAAACTAAACCGCACTGTTTGTTGGAGGTAATAAAAATGAACCATATCAAAATATACTCTTTGGTTCGGTTTACGTAACGGAGAATCGAAAAAAAAATCGGTTTTTATATAACGCAAACCGAATTTCCGGTTTTATTTGTTTGCCCTTATTTAGTTGCCCCCTTTTTTTTTATTGTTGTATTTTATAGCTAAACTTGACTAATATTCAATCGTACACTACACAGTAGAACTTCAAATCCGTCGGTTTTTACCCCCCTTTTCTGCACAAGCTACTAACGGTACACATTTGATAAAAAAATAAGTACACGGTTTTATTAAATTGTTGTGCCGAAAATCGAATTGAAAATTTTCGGTTGATTGAAACTTAAAACTAAAACCGTACTGTTTGTTGGAGGTAATAAAATTGAACCGTATCGAAATATACACTTTGGTTCGGTATGTGTAATGGAGAATCAAAAAAGAAAAATCGTTTTCTTTATAACGCTAACCGAAACCGAAATTCCGGTTTTTACCGAAGGAAAAAAAAACTGCTTTTAATAAAAATTAAAAAAAGGAAAAGAAAAAAAAAAGTGCCACATGTCAGCCCAGGAGACTGCCACGTGGCACATTGTGTGCAAAGCCAACTAAAACAGTATTGTTTGTTGGAGATAATAAAATTGAACCGTATCGAAATATACACTTTGATTCGGCTTATCTAAGGGAGAAACAAAAAAGAAAAATCGGTTTCTATATAACGCTAACCGAAACCGAAATTCCGGTTTTTACCGAACAGGAAAAAAACTGCTTTTAAAAAAATAAAAATAAAAAAAAGGAAAAAAAAAGTGCCACGTGTCGGCTCAGGAGACTGCCACGTGGCATATTGTGTGCCAAGCCAACTAAAACCGTACTGTTTGTTGGAGGTAATAAAATTGAACTGTAACGAACTATACACTTTGGTTCGGTTTATGTAACGGGAATCAAAAAAGAAAAATCGGTTTCTATATAACGCTAACCGAAACCGAAATTCCGGTTTTTATCGAAGGAAAAAAAAAATCTTTTAAAAAATTAACAAAGAGGGAAAAAGGTGCCACATGTCTACCCAGGAGACTGCCACGTAGCACATCGTGTGCAAAGCCTCTTAACATCTTATAGATATAAGAGATTTCGGTTGATTGAGACTTAAAACTAAAACCGTACTGTTTGTAGGAGCTAATAAAATTGAACCGTATCGAAATATACACTTTGGTTCGGTATATGTAACGGAGAATCGAAAAACAAAAATCGGTTTCTATATAAGCTAACCGAAACCGAAATTCCGCTTTTTACCGAAGGGAAAAAAGAAACTGCTTTAAAATAAAAGGAAAAAAGTGTCACGTGTCAGCCCAGGAGACTGCCACGTGGCACATTGTGTGCAAAGCCAACTAAAACCGTACTGTTTGTTGGAAGTAATAAAATTGAACCATATCGAACAATAAACTTTGGTCCGGTTCATATAACGGAGAATAAAAAAAAAAAATCGGTTTATATATATCGCTAACCGGAACCGAAATTCCGGTTTTACCATAGGAAAAAAAAAACTGCTTTTAAAAAATTAGAAATAAAAAAGAAAAAAAAAGTGTCACGTGTCAGCTCAGAAGACTGCCACGTGACACATTGTGTGCAAAGCCTTTTAACATCTTGTAGATATAAGATAAAAGAAAGTGAAAATAAGTGGGCTTGGCCCAAAATCAGGCTTGCTTCTAACAGCACTTGAATGAGCGTGAATTGGCTGGGGAGGATTTATCAAGAGATTACACGGCACCAGAGGACGAGAGAAAGGGGAACGACAGCAGCAAGTTTTCTTCCTGCAATTCAATTGTGCGAACAAACACAGTCGTATGAATTATTTTGTACTTTCTACAGTAATGGTTAGTTTTTAATTTCATTTATTTCCAGGTAAAATGTTATTGAAATCTCGATTGATGCAATTGTGAGATCTAATTGATTTCATCCTCATTGCTTTGTTTATATTTATTCGTTTTCCGGGCATAAAATTGATGACTATATTTTTGGTTTAGTTGTTTCTGCTGGATAATTAATTCAATTATTTATTTGATTGCCAATTAAAACGATAAATACGTCAACGTTTATTAGTTTTAATAGTGTGGTAGGTGATATGATTTTTCCGGTTAATAGCCCGTAGAATCCACTATCATGAAAATGATTAATCTAGGTTAAAATTAGTCAGGTTGGATTAATACTTGAACCTGGTCTCTCAAATCTTAATGCTTCGGGATTCCAAACTCTTATGATCGTGTCTAGGGGTGCCTTCCGGTTAGAGTATAATTAACGACCGTGTCTTGATTTTCGAATTTAGGAGAGATTGGTCACTTGGCGGTTGTCGGTGACTATAACCAGTTTGTCAATAAATTAGTGAGTCATTCTTGTGTCAGTGATCAATCGAGTAAATCAAGGTAAAAATAACTATTTTAGCTGAAACATCCTTATTATTGATTTTATTACTGTTTTATATCTCTTTTGTCTCGATTATTAGAATTCTTCATTTTAGTTACTACAATTTTAGCCAATACACAACTACTTGAATTTCTATATTTTTGTTCTGGAAGAAATAATCATCCATTCCCTGAGGAATCGATCCCTACTTCCACTATACTCGTTATAGAGGTTGGAGGTGTTTATTTTTAGTGGTTTAATGACACACCAAGATTTTGAGCAATCTTCCAATTGAATATTGGGGATTACATTTATTACTCGTTAAGAAGATAATGAATGCTACAACAACACCTTTGTTAAAAGAAAGCACTCCATATGTAGTTCGTATGGTTATAAACTTGATTATTCCGTGTTTAGGTTGTTTGGGTGCTTAGTTTTTTTGTACTCATCAACAGTGTACAACAAAGTTTGATTACAGGTGAAGGACATGTGTCTATCTTGAGAAATCAAACTTATGAGGGCGCAATTCTATTGGATATCACTAACAAAGATATCCTTGTTACTAGGAATGCGCTATTTCGTGAGACTTACATTACTTGATTTCAGCAGGTCTTAGGCAAATCCAGGTACACTCCTTATACGCTATTCTCATTGCCTGTTATGGAGAATTTCGATGATCGGCTGAATGATTCAGCTAAGCAACCGGTATAAAACCAGCTGCACTCATCAAGTAGAGAATCAGTCCTAGTAGGCTAGACACCTGTTCAACCAAGGGGATCAAAGAGGTGTCAACACTGTCTAGAAGACTCCACATCTGCTCAGTGAAGTAATGAGTCTAGACAGACTTTCAACTGATCGAGTATGCTAAATATTTATGTGTCATTGATGTTGTCATAGAACCAAAGACATACAATTAAACAATCAAGCATGCATGATGATGGGAAATAAGCAATACATAATGAAATTGAAGCATTACAGAATACTCACACATGGGAAGTTGTTTATTTTCTATTGAAAAGAAACCTATTGGCTGCAAGTGGTATATGAGATTAAGTATAATCCATGCCGATCGGTAGAAAGGTAAAAGTCCAGAGGAACCCATTAGTGAGAAATTAGCAGAAGACAAATATTTGATTGATACAATTAGTGTATTGAAGGATGTTTATGTTCAGGCTATGGAGAAAATACATGAAAGGATATTTTGACATTTCTTGTTAAGATTCAGAAGCTGAAGAAAGAATTGAAATTAACTCAAGGATACAAAGGCATACACAAAACCCTTGTAGAGATGTTACTTTGCATCAATGGCCAGAGATGTCTACGGAATATATAGTAGATCAAGCAAGCAGACCCTAAAACTATGACAGATCATATGCATGCTCAAGATAAACTTATAACTGATATGTTCAAGAAACTACAAACCATAGTCAAAGTATCAGATGACATCTTAGGAAAGATTGAATCATTCAGAGAAGTTTTTATTGCTTACAAGATGATATGACACATTTAGATGAAATTCTTAAGAAACAGTTCAAGAAAATCAACAAGAATGTTGACAAAGTAACTAAAAGGCTCAAAATCATTTGAATCCAGTATGACAAAGAAGATCTTGATTTCCTTTTTAGATCAAAGGTTATAGTTGAAAAAATTAAGAAGAAGAAGAAGAAGAGAGAACAACTGAAGTTGGAAAAGAGATATAGAGAGTATACTATTAACGAAAGTTATTAAGATTTTGAGATAAAATTCAGAAATGATTTCTTTGAAGGAGCAGACAAGAAGAAAATCCAGAAGTGAAAAGATGTAATCAGTTTTTACTTTTAAATAGTTTTGTAATAGTTAAAATATTATAATAAGAAAGAAGATATTTCCATGTCATTATCTCAATGTCATATGTTTTATTTTGTTTAAGTCTTTTTATTATCTTTTTGCATCATAAAAAAAGGGGGAATGTGTTAGAAATTTTATAATTTCAATGATCGCCAAGAAAACTGTTATTGATGCAAGAAAAACGATCTCTAGATTTTCATGTAAAGGGTTTTTAGTAGAGTCACATATTGTACAGGTTAATCAAAACAAGCACCGTAATAGTCATCTAATAGGTTTCAGTAGACTAGGTCAATCAAGAATCTTCATAGTTAAGAAATCAGTAGAGATCTGAGAATCAGAGCTAAAGATTTGAAGGCTGAGAAATCAAACTTAGTATTGAAGACTAAGGTTTCAAAATCAGATGAGAAGACTTAACATCGAGATAATAAAGTTATCTTCATGTAAGTCTGTGATGGCTTGAAATAAGTTTCTAAGTTTGTTATAAAGGCTTGATGTTAAGTAAATGTGACGGAAACTTCAAGTATATGATCAAAATTGTGTACTCTGATCTCACAATAAAAGAACAGAGATATTCAGGAAATTTAGGTGAAATTGAATCAGGATTCAGATGAGCTTACATTGAGAGGTGAAGACAAGTTCAGCTGATCGGATGATAATCCAGACGAGAAGATCAATTTATATGAGCAGAATTAGAGTTAAATGAATTCAGCAATGAAACAATTCATATGAGAAGGATCAGAATCGAAAGATGAAAAGTACAAGTCTTAAGAAATTATATTTATAAATTATTTAAAACGTCTAATTCAAACAAGCAAATTTGAGTTTGAATGTTGGGACGTCGGCACTATAAATAAGGGACTGGAGGAACAACAAATCCAGAATCAAGTGAAGAATTGTCAACCAAAGCTATTACTTTTCTGACATCTTTACTCTGTGAATACTTGAACATTTTCTTAGGCATTAAAAACCACATCCAGATATTCAAGAGTTCCATCATCCATAATTACAAAGTAATAATCTACATCCAGATAAAACTAAAAAATCTAAGGATTCAGAACACTACACTTTGTTTTCGCGAAGTTTTTGAATTTGTGACGCAATTGAGAAGTTGTGAAGGACAGAAGATCAGTGATGCACTTGAAGGAGTGAAGGACCAAAACAGCTGAATCAGGGTATCTAATGGAGCAGAGTTTGCGGTGGAGCGGTTGAAGAAGTCTAACTTCCATGGAACATCTGAGACAAGTTGTCAGGGATTGATAGTTTAGATTGTGAAGCTGAGGGTTTCAATCAAGGACAATCATTCTTTTGTATCCGGTGTTGATATTTTACAACAGAAATACTTGTTACATGATAGGAGAATGGGAGACGTAGAGGACTATACAATCTCAAACATCAATAAATAAATTTCACGTGTTTTACTTTATGTACATTATTTTCCTACACCATACTTTTGGCAGATTTACTTTCAGTTCAGTACTTATATCTCACTTGAATCTGCATACACAAATTAATTCACGTGAAATTGAAAAATAGTTTTTAACAAGGCTTTTTCCACTGCATAAACTCAGTTGAATTCAGTTAATCAGTTTTCGGCTAAGTTAAAAGTTTTTAAAATTATCTAGTTCATTCACTCTCTCGGAATTGTTGAATCCTTTTCAAGTGTCGAACAGATAGACCAAGAGGTGGTCTTTTGAAAACATCCACATCCAGTTCACCATGCAAAATGCCACTTGTTCATTGCAGTCGTATTGAAAAATAATATGATTGTTTACATTTTGGGAACCAGAGAAAAATGTCTATAAAATCAATTCCCTATGTTTGATTGTATCCTGTTATTACGGATCGATCAAGAAATAGTGGTGATTGTGAGTATAGATAAATGATTAACAAGTAAACAAACATAGAAACAACAAGAACACAGATTTAATGTGGTTCTCCACGGACAATCGAGGATTATTTTATTATCACGAGAAAGTTACAATTACATGCAATTACATATGGTATTTATAGCCTTAGAATCAAACCCTAACGTCCTTAACAGTCAACCCAATAAATGACTGAAATACACCAGAAGTAACCTTTACCCAAACGGAAAACCATGCAAACATGTTCCCCAAGTATTACTGTGAACCAACTCAGCAACCCATCCTCAGCAGACTCAGTTTGCTGACGTGCCAACTGAACACTAGACTTCAGCAGATGCTTCATACACTGCTGACTAGACCATATTTTTCACAAAGACTCAGCTGAGTATCACTCAACTGGCCAAAATCAGTAGCATAGTTTAAGTCATCATTCAAATCTCCACCTTCACTTCAACTATATACAATTTGACCAGATGCACACCCAAGTGCCAGAATTCCTCTTTGTCTATAGATTTGAATACTCCTAGATCTATATTAACAGCTTTGGTTATTCATCAAGACCAGACACAACTGAAACTTTCTTCTTGGAATGGGTTTAGTGAACATGTCAGCAGGATTGACATCAGTGCTGATATTCTCCACTTTAACCCTTTTCTCATTTCTCAGAATATGGTACTTAACATCAATGTACTTGGTTCTCTCATGATGAACCTGATCCTTTGACAAACATATTGCACTAAGACTGTCATAATACACCTTAGCTTGATCTTGATGCATACTCAAATCATTGACTAGCCTCTCTAACCAGATTGCTTCATTTGCTGCTTCTGTCAGTGCCATGTATTATGTTTCAGTAGTAGATAATGTCATTATACCCTGTAAAGTTGCCTTCAACTTACCACAGAACCACCCAAAGTAAACACATACTCAGTCATAGATTTTCTACTGTCCACATCAGTAGCATAATCAGAATCACAGTACCCTGTGACAAAACATTGATTACTACCCCCTTATATTAGTCTAATATCAGATGTACCCTTAAGGTACCTAAATATCCTCTTTACTGCTTTCTAGTGTTCCATCCCAGGTTGAGCTATAAACCTGCTGACAACACTGACTGCCTGAGCCAAATCCACCTAGTACAGACCATAGCATACATTAAGCTACCCACTGCACTAGCATATGGAACCCTTGACATGTATTCTTCCTCCTCAGCTAACTTTGGAGCAAACACAGTAAACAAATGCCAATTTTGTGCCATTAGAGTATCTATAGGTTTGGCTGCTGACATGGCAAACTTGGATCATACCTTTTCAATATACCTCTGTTGAGACAAGAACAACTTCCCTTGCTTCCTATCTCTATAGATCTCCATCCCCAAAATTTTCTTTGCATTCCTCAAATCCTTCATCTCAAATTCAGCCTTGAGAAGATTCTTCATATCTTGAATGTCTGACTTGTTCATAGCAGCTATCAGCATATCATTTACATACAGAACCAGATAGATGACTGAACCATTCTTCAGCTTGTTGTGATAAACACAGCAATCATATTGACTCCTTCTATAGCCTAATTGAATCATATAATTGTCAAACTGCTTGTACCACTGCTTAAGTCCATACAAGGACTTTTTCAACTTGCAAACGAATCCTTCTTGCCAGGAATTTGGAAACCCTCTAGACGAGTCATATATATTTCTATATCTACATCTTTATGTAGAGAAGTTGTCTTATATCTAATTGCTCAAGTTCAAAATTCTGATGCCAACATTGCTAACAGCACCGTGATAGAAGTGTGTCTGACTATTTGTGAGAATAACTCTTCATAGTCTACCGCCTCTTTCTGACTGAACCCTCTTGCAACTAAATATGACTTATATCTGATGCCCTCAGCAGATGTCATTCCTTTCTTTTTCTTGAAGATCCATTTGCAGCTGATCACCCTTCTATCATGTGGTTGTTTGACTAGATCCTAAGTCTCATTCTTATGAAGTGACTCCATTTCTTCTCCCATGGAAGCAAGCCATTGTGATGCCTCAGAACATGTCACAACTTCCCTATAATTGTTTGGTTCAAAACCATCCACTTCTTCGGCTACCTTAAGTGCATATCCAACCATATCATCCTCAAACCCATAGCTTATGAGGAGTCTAATATTGGCCCTTCTAGCTCTACTGAGAGCTATACTGTCCAACTTCTGTTGTATGAGTATCTACTGAATCCTGTGGATTTAATTCTGGATCTGCTAAGTGCTGACCATCCCATGCCGATTCTTTCAATTCGATGAGCTTTCACATGAAGTTCCACCTGTTTGTCAACCTTCTTAGTTTTAGATCCAATTTCAGATTCAGATGTGGCCTTCACAGATAAGTTAAGCATAGAGTTTTCATCAAAGACTGCACTCCTGCTGAGTATAACCCTATTTTCAGCTGATGACCAGATTTTATACCCATTAACTCCATCTCCATATCCTACAAATACTCCCTTCTTTGCTTTTGGTTGTAGTTTACCTTCATTAACATGATAGTCGACTGTGCTTCCAAAAACCCTTAGACTTCAGTAATCAGCAGGCTTTCCTGACCAAACCTCAAGTGGTGTTTTGAGTTTGATCTTAGTGTGAGGCCTCGTATTGATTAAGTAGCATGTTGTGCTGACAGCCTCTGCCAAAACTCTTCTTGCCAGACAAGAATTAGAGAGCATGCTTTTTGCCTTCCCAGAACTGTTTGATTCATCCTTTCTGCAACACCATTCTGCTATGAAGTATTTCTGACAATATGGTGCCTTGCAATGCCTTCATTATTGTAGAATTCATCAAAATCAGACCAACAAAATTCCAGTCCATTATCAGTTCTAAGTCTCTTGATCATCTTCTTTGTCTGATTCTCAACCAATGCCTTCCACTGCTTGAAGTGCTTGAATGCTTCACTATTGTGCTTCATCATAATTACCCAAACCATGCTTAAATAATCATCTATAAAAGACACAAAATGCCTGTGACCACCCAGTGACTCCACCCTTGAAGGCCCCCAACAATCAGAATGAACATAATCAAATGTCCTTTTTGTGATGTGGATAGCTTTTGGGAACAATGTTCACAAAATTCTAGCTCTTTGACCTTATGTCCCACTAGTAGATCAGACATAGATAGAATTTGCATGCCTCTTTCACCCATATGGCACAATCTCATATGCCATAACGTGGTTAGTTATGGTAGTGAACATCGATGATGCTACAAAGAGTGAGAACCTAATATATTATACCCTTGTAGTATGTACAATCTCCCATGTCTGATACCCTTTAAAATCACAACTTAATCCTTATAGACATTCACCACTCCACCTTCACCTCTGAACTTGAACCAATTGCTGTCTAGAAGACTAAGTGATATCAAATTCTTGGTCATCTGTAGAACATGCCTAACCTCCTTCAGTCTGCAAAATTTACCATCGTGTGTCCTCAGCTGAACTGATAAAATCCCAACTATTTAGCAGAACTTGTTGTTAGCCATAGCAATGGTATATTCTTCAGAGTTGGTGTCTTGTTCCTTATTAGGACGCACATGATAAGATGCCAAACTGATCAAATCCACACATCCTTATTAGCACACACATGATAAGATGCCTCAGTGTCCAGAATCAACACATCCTTATGCCCTGCTAACTCTGAAACTGCTAAGGCCAGATATTCTTCAGAGTTGGTGTCTTGTTCTGCCATAGCAACTGTACCCTGCTGCTTTTTCCTCTTTGGAAATTCATTTTTCCAATGTCCCTGCTCCTTGCAGTAATTATAGACATCCTTAGCTTGACGACCATTCGAACCCTTCTTGGATTTCTTCTTTCTAGGATCACCTGATCCCCTGTTGATTCCACTGGACACCAACCCAAATGCCTTATGGCGTAGCTCTCGAGCATGGAGTGATGATCTGACATCCTCTAATGACACTGAGTCCTTTCCAACAATAAAGGACATCACAAAGTTCTCATATGATGTAGGCAATAAAACAAGTAGGATCAATGCTTCATCCTTATCTTCATTTTTCACATCAATATTCCTTAGGTCAAACAATATTGTGTTCAGCTGATTTAGATGATCCCTCAACTGAATGCCCACATGAATCCATAAACTAAACAGACGTTGCTTCAATAATATCTTGTTGGTTAGATACTTTGTCATGTACAAGCTCTGAAGCTTGGACCACAGCTTCTCTGATGTGTCATCTCAGCAATCTCTGTTAATAATATCATCTAACAAGCACAACATAACTTTTGAATGTGCTTTCTCCTCCAAACTGACTCTCTCAGTAGCACTTCCTTCTGTTGATTTAGACAATGAACCCCATAGTCCTTGTTGTTTCAACAAATCACGCATCTTGATTTGCCACAGACTAAAATTGTTTCCTCTTGTAAACTTGTTAATCTTGACATTCAAAGCAGACATCTTTCTCACCAAAGAAGCTTGTGTAGATCCCAAATCCTAGCATCAATTATGACCTTGGTGCCAATCTACCTTGCTCCAAACAGACATCTAAAAACATTGAGATCAGTGTAGACGGTTTCCTTTTGATAAATCAGAAGAAAATGTGACCTATCTTGTAATAAAATTGTTGGAGTAATAATTATAAGCATGGAATCTGGTTTAACGCACAAACCCAAGCATACCTAGGCATGCATGAACGAAATCTTAATGCCCTAGCATTATTGAGTAAATGTTGTTGTTTTCTCTCAACTATCGCATTTTATTGGGGAGTATTCACATAAGACCTTTCATGAATGATGCCCTTTTGATTAAAGTAAAATTCCATCTAGCATTCAAGGCCATTATCAGATCTGATGACCTTGACATGTGTGCTATACTGTGTGTGTGAATCTGATTACATAATTTTATAAGAAGGTTTAATTTCTAGTTTTTGACTTTGATTTCATAAGAAACGAGAATAATCATGCACAACAGTCGAAATGTAAGATTCTTCATTATGAGTACAAAACCTATTTGGACCCCAAATGTCAACATGAAGTAAGTCAAAACATGCATTAGAAATAGACTGGCTATGAGGGAAACAGGACATCTTTTGTTTAGCTAAAGGACCATGTGACATTATTGATCAATAGGTAACCTAACTTGCGGAACAGACTTCTGCAATGTCTTAAGTCTGTGATTATAGGGATGACCTAACCTTTGGTGCCACAACAAAGACTCAGAAATAGTCTTAGTAGAATGGTTGTCATGGACAACACAACTGTTAGTATTAAAAGATAAATAATATATTTAACAACCCATGATCAAGAATTATATCTTTATTAATTTTAATTGTGCCGACCTGAGTAACTTGTGTATGTGTAGCATTAGGCATATTAAAAGTTAATCCACTACATGTAGTATGATTAAACATGAGAGACAAAGAATATATTACATGATCTTTGGCTCTGGAATCCATAATCCATTCACATATATTACTTGCTTGTGTTGATTACTTGTACTGGCATCTTGGATCTGGACATTCTTGGGCATATCCAACTGACATTCATGCTGTAAAACCATAGAAAAGATTGTTCCTAACCAAATTTCCCTTGCAGTTGGCAACCAAAGAACACTTTGAGAGATTGAGGCCTCAAAAGAATTGATGATCTAGATTGTCACCAAGTCATTACATTGAATCCAGGCTTCAAGATTCCTATCTCTTTCCTCATGTTAAGGCAAAGAACCATCTACGAAACGTGTATTCCCTTCCACTGATAGAACCATGGCAATACTCAACACATGTGTGCAAGGCTGCACAAGAATGGGTATGGGTTCTCTCCAGGATTAATGAAATAAGGATTCGCTCGTGTAACATTGTTATTTCCAAGATTTGCGGTCTAATTTGCCATTATACATATTCAAAGTAAAAATAGCCAGATAAAAAGACACAGCAATGAAAACAATAAGAAACTAAAATAAAGAAATTCAACGAAGGAAATCAGAGATTTCAGCTACATGAAAGAGAATTTCTCTTTGACACCATGTTGATATTACAATACAGATCATCATAGTTCAATCAAACTAATAACATTCAACAAAGAGAAAACAAGATTTTCATTGATTTGGCTTGATAAATCTTAATTGGTGTACATTAACACACTGTTATTCTAACTATATATGGACTCTCTAGCTGCTCAAGTGCTGCTATGATGGTTACAACAACTTTAATATTACACAACAAACTTTTAATTGTTTTCTGATGAAGGTGTTCGACGATTTGCCTGAGCGAACTGGTTGCACAGTCATAAACTTCAATACAGCTTCCTCAATCCTCATTTCCTTATAGCTTAGGATCATGATGTGTAACAATTTCTTAGAGGAAGAAAAAAATCCAAAATTAATCCTTGCTCAATTCACCTGAACAAGGATCCCTTGTTATATATGAAATTGGTTCAGTGATTTATGGAGTGCCAGGAATGACTTGGCCAACTTGTGGGCTAAAGTCTTGAGTATCCATAACACTCATGGAATTGACAGGAATATATTGGCCACCATGTGGGTTAGACATTTGAGCATCAACAACACCACTGGAATTGATAGGAATGAAATGGCCACCAATGGTCTTGCGCATCTCACAGTGACAGACATGATTGGACTGGCTTTTTGGCTTCCTCAGTAACCTTTGCGTTTGGAGGAAGGACGGTTTTCGTCACTCTACTAATACATGCTAAGCAAATTATTTGGTGACTTGATCTTTAAAGCGATAAGTGATCTGGTGGAACTAATCTGAAACCGAAAAGCGAGAATGATGGTTAGTTTCGATTAAGTATATTGATTCGATGAAAGTCGGTTTGATGAAGTGCTGCTGAGTTTTTCGAATTCAGTGATAAGTTTACAGTCCATTGAGTTTTCTTTGAGTATAATCGAGTTATGCATTTGAGCGATTAATTACATGTATGGAAAGTCGATTTTGAACAGGTTTCATCTCAGTGGATTTACATTTGGAGTGGGGTTCATATCTGGGCATTTATGGAAGTTCCGACAAAGATCTTTGGCGGTTAGGGTTTGGGACTTGTGTCTATAAATACCAAATGTTGTAATCAATGCAAAAGTGTGTCTTTCAAGAGCGTTGTTTACACACTTGTGAAAACCTTGTAATTCTGTGCATAATAGAATATCTCCTTTTCTGTCCGTGGATTCAGGGACGGACCCAAGCCAAGGCTTGGGTGGGCGTACCCCACCCGAATTTTATTTTCGGTACATAAAAAACCTTATATAACTCAGTCCAATACAGTTAGTTGTCTTAATCCAGCCCACCCGATCATACAAATATAGTTCATTAGCCCACCCATGCCCGAATTCCTGGTTCCGTCCCTGCATGGATTAGTCAGCACAACGCCCGAAACCACGTTAAATCGCTGTGTTTTCTCTGTTTACTGTGTTTTATCAATTCCGTCATTCTTTACGTTTGCATTGTTTCTGTGTTTGTTTTTTTCTTAAACTGTAAGCTTTCTGTCTGTGTTTATAACACAAATTATAATTCTTTTTGAAACTCTTGAGCTCTTATCTGCAAGCTCACAGCATTGTGGACATAACCGGTCTCCAGTTGAAATATCTTTGAGCTAAGCATTTACAAGGAAAATATTATTAGATAGGAAAAAAAAAAAGCTAACAATGTAAAAGTTGAATTTCAAATGATTAATGAAATGAAAACAAGTCGGTTCCTTCAGAAGATCTTGTAAGTGTCACACCACTGTCCCCACCCCCCACCCCACAGGGACTTTTCTAATATTTAGTAGGCCTGGGGCGCAGTTATATTTAGGGCCCATATTTATTAAAAATTATTAACCGACATGGTAATGGCACAATTTTAGCGGCGGCAGAGAAGTAAATGGATTAGGACTGAACTCGCCGGTGGACATTTTTACCCTTTAAAGCAATTTGAAACCGGTTGCACCGGGCAGAATACTCCAAAGCATATTCCTTGAAAACTCTCCAAAAGAGCCAAATTTTTTGTTTTCTTTCCTGTCAGGGCTATCAAGTACGCTTTTAGTTAAGTCAGGGACCGGTTTATTAAATCAAAGTTGAGGGTCAAATGATTTTACTCATACTAATTCAAATACCTCAAAATTTTAGGCCCAGTTATAGAATTATATACTTAATATTGAAGCGATTACTCAAGTTTTCTTAACGAATAAATCATTTTATTATGAAATATAAAAATGGTTCGTACAATGTCGTATCATGGCATTCCACTTATACCATATTACATAGACGAAACATAGCATTGCCTCCTTTAAACATATGCCATGGCCAACCTGATGTGAGAAAATCCAACGCCTAGGAATGAGTACAGCTCCCTATGTTTCCAAAAAAATATTGGAAAATTAGGGATAAGGACACAATCTGGAATATTTTTAAGTAACATGACAGCTACATATTTTTTATAGAGAGAAGGACAACTGCATAATTTTTATAGCGATAAGGACAAACAGTGAATCCCGAAAATCAGTGAATCTCCCTAGTGAATCCCGAAATCAGTGAATTTCGACAGTGAATTTCGATAGTGAATCCCGAAAATCAGTGAATTTCGACATTGAATTTTGAAAATTAGTGAATTTCGACAGTGAATTTCGGCAGTGAATTTAAACAGTGAATTTCGAACACATGTGAATTTCGACAGTGAATAAATAGTTTTGTCCTTTATGCAAAAGTTTCAAAAGACTGTCCTTCTACTCAATTGATGAAATATTTATGTCTTTCTCCCTCATTTCCCCAAAAAATATACTACCCCATGAGGTACAACGGGATTGCAAAATATAGTAAAAGAAATTGGCTTGTGATCAGCATCATCCGTCTTCAAAAAAAGGTTGACTAGCCGCTTCAAGGTTATGAATAATTTAAGTGATGAGTGTCAATGGTACCTCCAGACTCACATGATACGAGGAAAAAAAAGGGCCAACCTTGAATTGATCACGAAGATCAAAGTGCTATAAAAATAATAACATAACACATGGTTTGCGCCCTTCAGAAAATGGAAGGATGCTTCCAAATAGAGGATCCATGCGTCCTTCCAATTCGATATTATTGGCCTATGTGCGGTTTTTAAAATAACAGCTAGCTGAAAGTGACCTAATGAATCGGCACTCAAAGATTAGATCCAATCCAAAATGTAAAATTGTTCTCTTGAATCTAACCGTTGTGATATGGCATATAAAACTCAAAAAAATTAATGAGGAGTTAGTGAGGATAAAGACAACTTGTCTGCACTCTTCAAACATTGAGGAGTGCTTCCCAGTAACTCATCTCTGTTTGACCATGTGAATAGTAGACAATCCAAATCTCTCGCAAAGAATAAGAAGACGCAACTTCAATGAAATAGGTGTGTATCCACTTAACTGTATATCTTTCAAGAAGAAATGCTTCAATTTAAACACGGAAACTATTTTCAAATAATTATTCATAAACAAACTGCATTTAATACTCAATCATGCATCGATAGAATCAGTGAATACTCATTCTCAATCGGCCATCATTCTCGGTGACCCCGGATCACTTCCACGGATGGGGAGATTAAGTCATTTGGACAACATATTCAAAAGACAACATCGTGATGTTTCATACTTGAAATTCCTCTGGTTTGATGAGATGAGTCAGCGTCTGATCAAACATCACCATTGTAACCTCTGGAGAGATTTCCATATGATTTCCAAGTGACATAGATGGGCAAAACAACTCTTAAAAGAAAATGCATTCGGTGTGGCTTAGAGTTAATCAATTGTCTAATAACTATTCTGAAAGTTTAAATTTTTCAGCAGGGCTCACTGCCATGGTTGTAATCGCTTCATTTTGTTTTCCTCCAAAAATTTGCCTTTCAAAGAATTTGAAATTTTCGGGTTCATATCTTCCTCCATAAAATGCTATTTTCTTTCAGATCACAGTAGATTAATTTGAGACTCGAATCTAGATGAAGATACAATAGACATCGGTTTTTTACGGTGTACAAAATTTCACAAGCAATTAACATGATAAAACAATTGAATATAAGTTTGGATAATTTTTGCATCAAGCATCAGATGAAGCAAATCAAGTAGAAGCAAAACCCAATAGTACGTATGAGCACAAGATAGTTATCCGGTCTTGTTACCGAATTCCGAAAGGCTAAAGACTCGTATTGGATGTCCAAGTGAAACTGCATACTCTGAACATAGAAGCCCCAACCTCTTCTTATTCTAGTCTTTATACAATGAATCAGGTGGACTGAAACCTCTATGATGATGATGACGATTAAACATAATGCTTGTAGATTTGTCAATGAGGAAAATGAGGTGGTTGATGAGGGCAATACTGTGATGGATCACAACAAAGAGTAGCTTGAATTCAGAAGGACTTCTTTACAGCGTTAGGATCCTAAAGGATCTTTTGGAGATTCCTACAGAATATGGCAATGAACAACATTTCTATATATCTGTCGCTAATCGTCATTTGTGGACGGTGAATTCACTCTATCCATTTTTTCCCTTAGTTCCTCCTCTTAACTTCTTGAAAGATGTTGTCTACTTTTCGATGACGAAAACATAAGCTTTAGGTCTCGTAATTTTTCAACCCAATAGTGAAAAGAGAATTTATAATTAAAATCAAAATGCATGGTAAATTTCTACAACAGGGAAGTCAAAAAATAAACACACTTCCTTTTAAAAAAAAGTGAACACGCTTTAACATTCTCTTTGATTCGTTTATTTTTCAACAATTAACAAGAATAGTGAACTACCAATAGTGAATTCACAAAGTGAACTCAAAATGTGAACTAACAATAGTAAATTTTCAATAGTGAACCACGAACAGTGAACTACAATTGTAAACTCCTATAAGTGAACTCACAAAAATAAACTGAAAGAGTGAACTAACAATAGTAAACTTCCAATAATGACCCAGGAACAATTACGAATAGTGAAGTACAAAAGTGAACTCGCAAAAAAGAACTCAAAAAGTAAACTAACAATAGTAAACTTCCATTGGTTAACTACAATAGTGAACTAGAATTATAAACTCCTAAAAGTGAACTTTGTTTCGAAGTGAATTAGTAATGGGAAGTAGGCGTGGCACAGTGAACCAAAGTGTTTTGACTCGATGAAAAATAGTGAACCAAAGTACTTTGGTAGCTAATAGTGAATAAGTAGATTTAAGGATCAGGGTTACCCAATAACATTGTATTATTACATTGAAACATTAGACCCAATCATGAAAGTGGACAAGAACATGATGCCATTTATGCTAAGGTGTAAAACAGTTAGCCAGAGTGTTTTGAGCTCAATATAAAATTGTGAATCAGAATATATTGCTAGCTAATAGTGAACAAATTCATATATTGAAGCATCAAAGTTACCCAATAACAATGAATTAATACATTGAAACATGAGTTACCCAATAAAGATTGGATTTTGTTGTTGTAAAATGCTCTAATTTGCAGCCTCCATCAGCCCAAACATCAAATAGAAAAAAAAAATATTGATCGACTTCAATTAGATCAACAATATTCAAATTCTAATTGCAAAATATAAGGATTTTATGTATGTGACTGAAGATACAAGACTTAGCTCATGAACCAAGAGGAACTATAAAATTTTCATGGAAAAATATATCATAACTACAAGAGTGTAGACTAAATTTAAAAAATGCTTGACGCACCTATCGGAACACCTTACACAAAGTAACACCATTAGTACACATGTAACACCATTAGTACACTATGTTTCTTCTTAATCGTAAGATTTATAAAACATCAAAAGTTACAAGCTTCAAAAAAGGCCTTGAATCAACAGAAGCTTCAAAAAAGGCCTTCAAAACTACGTGATTATGCCTCCGGCCCGTCGTATGTTGTGACCACCATAGTGAGTACATATGCAGCTCTCTTTATATGAATCTTGACAAAACAACCAACAATTGTGCACTTGTAGTAACTCCTGCACAAGGAATACACATTTCAGATTATTTTTCTTACACTACGATATACCGTAAATCACATGAAACATAAATCACAAATTCGACCATGGATTCGGGTTGCCTTTCACTAATTTCTGCCCGTACTTACGCCACCTATATCTGTCATCTATGATGTCCACGTCGCTCGTGGTTTGCACAATCACCCTAGGCCCCGTCATGAGTCCGTTGGCGGGCTCACTCGTATCTGCAGTGCATATTTCAGTTTTGCCTGAAACCTGAATTGAAAAAATGTTGTTTTAGATATTCTCTACTATAGATAAACAAATTTAGCACAAGTCTAAGAATAAATGATATAAGGGAATGTGCAAAACCGCCATCCGAAAGCATAAAAGAAAAATGTAAATCAAAAAGGGAAAACAAATTACTGAAAAAGACAGATTGAAAGATGATTCAGACATCAGTCATTTACTCGACTGTGGATTCCAGTGCAATGTTTAAGTGATTCATTATATTATCGACAAAAAGTGAAACACAAGCACATATCTAACACATAGATTGAGGTCTATCTTGTCTTTTCTTCCCACTACCCAGCGAGAAAATACACCGCAAAATTAAGCATAGGATAGTAAAATAAGGTTACTTTTTATACTTTGTGTGTCATCGTAAATTGTTTGGTTGACCCATCATTTACAATGAAAGGGGGACAAATAGATATCCTCAAATTAAAGCTATGTTTTCCTGGAAAACTCTTCTGTTATAAAGACAGTGGAAACTGCTTTATCTGGTATCATAAATATGTGATAAAATTTCAGATTTGCAACACATATAAAGCAATAAATATAGATTTCTAACGACCAAAAACAAAAAATTTCATTTTCCATACAAATTTGATGAATTATTCTACATGTGTTTCAAGATTTTCTTGTTCCCTGATAGCACATTAAACACCAACTAGTACAATGCATAAAAGAAGAAAACAAAAACTATGGAAGATTACCTATATGTGAATGCCCAGGATAAATGATATGCCATGATCGATGATCTATAGTTTGAACCAGAATCTTTCGACAAGAATTTTAAAATCACAAGACATGGTTGTTATTTTCCTTATAAATTATGAGGAAGAATGGACTTCTTATATTTTTAGGCCTCTTGCCTATAAATATTAACAGACATGGTAATGTCACAATTTTAGCGGCGGCGGAGAAGATGAGGGAAATAGAAGTAAGGGGATTAGGGTTGAACTCGTCAGTGGACATTTTTACCCTTATAAACAATTTCAAACTCGTGCCACCAGGCAGAATATTCCAAAGCATATTCCTGGAAAATTCTGCAAAAGAGCCAAATTCCTTATTTTATTTCCTGGTAGGCCTATACGGTTCTCTTTTAGTTAACTAAGGGACCGGTTTATTAAATAAAAATTGAGGGGTCAAATAATTATACTCGTACTAGTTTAAAAGCCTCAAATTTTTTAGGCCTATATTATAGAAATATATATAGTTAATCTTGAAGCAATTACGTACTCTATTTTTTTTTTTTAATGAATGAAGCCTTTTATTAAGAAATAAAGAAAAGGTTCGTACAAAGTCGTATCCTGACCCTCCTCTTATACCACATCACTCAGACGATGCATAGCCCGGCCTCATTTAAACTTATTCATGGCAAACCTGATGTGGGAAATATAGCACCCTATTTTTACAACAAAAAAAAAAACCCATTAAAGTACAATGGGAATGCAAAAAAAATTGAAACTTGTTTTGTGATCAGCATCCTCCGCCTTGAAAAAAAGGTTGACTTGCCACGTCAAGGTTATGAATAGTTTAATTGATGAGTGTCAAAGTTTCAAGGGGAAAGTTTTAGTTGTGTCTGGACTTGCTGAATATCGAAAGCTGTTAATCTAAATCTGGGAATACTCATCTGATGTTGGGGGTCTGCTGAGGTAATCAAATATGAAGACAGAGGATTTCTGGCACTTGGTTGTGCATCTGGTCAGTTTGCATGAAGTTGAAGTCAATGTGGAGATTTGTAATGGTGACTTAAAATTATGCTACTGAGGTCTGGTTTTGGAAACATGTTCTGGTCAGCGATGTATGAAGCATCTGGCGAATGCAGTGTTCATTGAGGCGGGATCAACAGGGTTGATCAACCTGTTGATGGCAAGTCTCATCAAGACAAGTTCTGCGATGCAGTGATTTGTAGAACACGTCTGCTGCATGTTTGTTCGAGTTACTTCTGGGGTATTTCAGTCATTTACTGGGTTGGCTGTTAATTCGGTTAGGGTTGGATTCCTAAGGCTATAAATACCATATGTATTAATTGTAACTTGATGTAACTTTTTCGTTATAATAAAATATCCTTGTTTGTCCGTGGAGTAGTCGGCACATTGCCGGAAACCACGTTAAATCTGTGTTCTTCTTGATTGAAGAAATGTAGTAAATGTACAAAAAAAGTACTTACAACCAATAAACAAAGAAATAGGCACTCGTAATTGATACTGTATGTTGGAAATGATCATTCTTATTGCATTGTTACTTCACGTGTTACTTTTACTTCACTCGTAATTTTTACTATATGTTGGAAATTATCATTCTTATTGCATTGTTACTTCACGTAATATTGCTACTTCACTTGTAATTTTTACTATATGTTGGAAATTACCATTTTTATTGCATTGCTACTTGCGTGTTATTGTTACTTCACTTGTAATTTTTTACTATATGTTGGAAATTATCATTCTTATTATATTGTTACTTGACGTGTTATCATGTTAATTCACTCGTTATATATATATATATATATATATATATATATATATATATATATATATATATATATATATATATATATATATATATATATATATATATATAAAAGGAAGATTTAACGATTACCCGGAAAGATCCGTCCCAAACCAAAAAAAAAAAACTAAAAGAAAAATCTAAACTAAACGCCGTAGAACAAACTTTTAAATATCAAACTAATAAAAAAAAAAAAAAAATAATAATAATGAAAACCTCCACAAATCTGGTGCAGATGATATTAATCCCTGCAGATCGTAGCCTTTATTTCCTCCCGATAAGTTACGGATTTGATTTACCAATCTTCCGATAAGTTAGAGATTTCTTCAAATTTAGGATGTAACAAAATATAGTAGGGATTAATAGATATGCTCCACTCTAATCTACTGCATGTGACTGTGGCTTCCGTTTCTGATTAATTCGTCTAGAGGTAGGCCTCGAAATCAACTCCCGATCGGTTATAGATTTGACCTCAGTGGGTGTTTCACACCGACACAGGATTCTCTTTCTACAAGTTTGCATTGTGTGAATAACAATCAAGTTTCTATTTAATTGTATTTCAATTAATAAACAGTACGGCAGAATAACAATCAGGTTTCTCTCTTCTTACTTTGTTTAATCAAGTTTCTCTTACGTAGTATTGCAATTCAAAAACCGTCATTTTTCTATGGGATTAACGGAGTAAATTGGAAAATATGTTTTTCTGTATTAACAATTATGTACTATTACAAAGAATATATACTACTATATAACAATAAAGGACTTCCTATAATTACGCCTAAGAGTAAATACAGTCAATACATAATCAATACAAAGAATATACAAAATATATGCTAATACCACCTCTCAAGTTGGACGAGGGAGGAGACCTAACTTGCGACGCTGATGAATAAAAGCCAAGCTAGGGAGAGACTTGGTTAGGCAATCAGCAAGTTGATCTTGAGCACTGACATGAGCTACACACAATGAGCCACGCTATACCTGATCACGAATAAAATGGTAGTCTATAGCCACATGCTTCATCCTCGAGTGAAAAACAGGATTATGACAGAACTGCGTGGTGCCCAGGTTATCACAGTAGATAACCGGAGCTCCAGTAATGGGAAAACCAAGATCACGTAAGAGGAACGTAACCTAAAGTAGCTCAGCCACAGTGGAACCTATGGACCTATACTCAGCTTCAGTAGATGACCTAGCAATGGTGGACTGCTTCTTGGAACTCCACAATATAGCATTTCTGCCAAGGTACACAACATAAGCCCCAGTGGAAGCACAATCATCTTCTGACCACCTCGGTCGGCGCCGTAAAAAGGCATGAAGAATCGGTGGGAGTCACGGTAGAGCTGAAGGACTAGGTCCACTATCCCAGCTAAATATCGAAGCATGCGTTTAGCATGATTCCAATGAATATCTGTGGGAGCATGCATAAACTGGGACTGTTTGTTAACTGCAAAGGCCACATCAGGACGAGTGAAGAGCAGATACTGCAAACTGTCAATAACCATACGATATTCAGTAGCATCATCTAGAAGAGTACCAGATTGGGTAGTAAGCTCAGACAGATCTGCAGGCAGCGGTGTAGTGACAGGATTAGCCTGATCCATATGTAGACGAGCAAGAAGCTCAATGGCATACCTCTTCTGAGATAGAACACAACCATGATCATTGTGTTACCGAGGGTTGGTGAGAGGCAAAAGGAAATACAGATTCAATGAATTTGACATGATGAGAGACATAGAGTCTGGAATCCTCTAGATTATAACAGTAGTAGGCATGTTGATTTTGAGCATAACCAAGAAAGACACAAGGTTTGGAACGAGGTTGGAGTTTATAGGTGGTGTAGGGGCGTAACCAGGGGTAACAGAGGCAGCCAAAGACATGAACTTTGTTATAGTTAGGTGGTTTTTGAAAAATAGACTCATAGGGAGAATGCATGTTAAGAGTTGGAGTAGGCATACGGTTGATAAGATAGACAGCCGTAGAGAACGCAAAAGGCCAGTAGGAGGGGGGATAGAAGCATGATTAAGTAAGGCGAGGCCAGTTTCTACGATATGCATATTACACCGTTCCGAGATGCCATTATATTCTAGAGTGTACGGAGGGTGGTAAAAAACGAGATGCCATTAATTGAAAAATATTCATGAAGGGATGTAAATTCTCCACCGTTATCTGAATAGAGGATTTTAATCGATTGTTCAAAGTATTTTTCAACAATAGCGTGAAATTGAATAAACGTGGAGTGAACCTCAGATTTACGAGTTAACGGATAAAGCCAAATATAATGTGTATAATGATCCACAAAAATGACAAAGTATTTAAATCCATCAACTGACAGAATGGGTGATGTCCACACATCACTAAAAATAATCTCAAGGGGGCGGGTTGAATTTAAAGTTGATGCACCAAAAGGGTGTTTATGACTTTTATTTTCTAAACACGCAGAACAATGCGTAAAAGAAAAGTTCGAGGACTGTAAATCATAAGTTTTAATAATAGAAGATAAAATAGGATGAGCCGGATGACCCAACCTATGATGCCAATCTTGGGATGAGACTTTATTTGTAGCTGTTGGACTTATTTTTAAGTTTTAGTGATGAGTGCCAGACTAGTTGTTATAGAGCAAAGGCAAAAAGATGTCTAGATCAAATGTATAAGCTTATTAGAGTTTGATCTTGTAGGTTTGATCAAACAAGCACTGTAAATGGTCAGCTGACTTTCATCGTGACAGATCAGTCTATATCAAGAGGGTACCGAGTCGATGAAGACTACTTTAGGAACTCTTCAAGAAGAAGGAAGGTGAGGGCTCAAACTCAGTTATTGAAGGCTAAGGGATCAAACTTAGTATTTAAAGTCAAGGATATGGAATCAAGAATTTAGGAAGTCTGTGATGACCTAAACTGATTACATATACCTTGTGTACAAGGTCTAAGTTCCACAAGTTAAATGGTAATTGGAACTTGGTTATATTCAAAATGGTGTAATCTAACTTGATAATAAAAATTTAGATATAAGAGAAGTCAGCTGAAGTGTTTTTACAAACACAGCAACTTTGGAACAGCTGACTGATATGCATTTCAGCAGACTTACATTAACAGGAACCTGCTGATATATATTTCGAATTATTCAAAGGTTACATTGGAAGAATACAAGGATAAGGACAGATAACAACCTCTGATTTTATCAAACAAATCAATGGTTAAGATTAAAGAAACGTTGGAAAGAAACAAAGGCTTATCCAATGGATACAAGTCAAAGGGTGGACAGACTGAAAACTGTCAAAAAGCAATCTGACAGTTTCAGTACTATGTACAGGGACAGAATGCAAGTCAAGAAAAAGACAAGTCTGAAACGTCTATGTTTGAAATTCAAACATAAGTCACAAGGATTCCTACCTAAAAATAGAGGACTCCTAATTCAGATACAAGTGATGAAAATTAAGGATCTATCTTGAGCTATTAGATTTCAATCGATTAAACACCCTGCTGACCCTACTGAACTTAAAGCTCTTGATCGATAGAAACTTCTTCAAGTGTAACTGCTATCAAGCTACATCAAGTTTACACACTTGAAGACCTCAAGTCTTGATCATATCATCCTCGATCAAGTTCTTTGAAAAAGTGAATCACTTACTTGATTCAAACTTTCTTTTATAAGAAATCGATGAAGACAGTGAAGCATCTTTGGGTGTCAAGGATCGTTGTTTGTGGTGGAGAGTGGTGAAGAGGCAATCCTACCCTTCAAGGGACCAAAGTGGGCGACTTTGGAGCGACAATCCACTGTTCCAAGTGTTCGGTTTGTGAAGCCATAGTTATTGGTGAAGGACAAGCAACTTAGGGATTTTTGTAATTGCTACCTTAAGGATCTCTAGTGAATTACCTCCAACATCACGGAGAGAAGAGTGGGTGACAGGATTACACCACCTGGAACCACTATAAAAATTGCCTACTTACTTTATGCATTTATATTCTGCATTTAGTACATTATGCACATCAATCTACTGAACTAGAACCTGAGTCACACACATACACTACTGAGTATCTAATACTTGGTATCATATTTCAAACAACAAGTAATAAGGCTTAATTTAAATATATTCCGCTGCAACAAATTCCTGAAAGTCAATAGTCGTGAGACTCACTGAGTGTCAAAGACTCATCGAGCTATCAAGAGTGCTTTGTTATTCTGAGTTTGTTAACTCCAAAAGTTTTAAGTGTTAAGTTTATTCACCCCCCCTAAACTTAACCAAAGCCTTTTCAAGGGACCAACAGTAGCAAACACAATGGGAAGAGGACTGGGCCACTCGTACAAGCCATTTTTAACCAGACCACGAAGGATAGGCTGGTTATTCTGAATGTCCATCACAACAAATTAAGAGGGTAAGAATTCAATAGACAGATTATGAGCTTTACAAAGTTGTGAAATGGAAATTAAATTACGGGACATGCTAGGGACACAGAGGACATTACGTAAGGTGAGGGATTATGCAGGGGTAATGGGGAGGGAAGAACTGCCAGTATGAGTAATAGATAAACCCTTACCATCACCAACCAGCATGTCATCTGTGCCAGTATACGAAGCATGCAGTGATAAATTCTGAAGATCAGAGGTCACATGGTGTGAGGCCCCACTATCAAGCAACCCTTTGGGAGAAGTGTAATCAAACTGAGCCGAGTCAGTAGGCGGAGCTGCAACATTTGCTTGAGGCCGAGACTGCATCGGATTGGATGAGCCCATTGCAATAGTCTGAAGCTAAGGACAGTTGGGGGCAGAATGACCGTGCTGAAAGCATAATTGACACCTACCCTGATACCCACGAGAGGTGCTGGTGCCATTGTTCGAGTAGTTTGAATTACGGTTCCCATTATTCCTAGTATTGCCATTATAATTTCCATTATAATGACCATTATTGCCATTATAATTTCCATGAGAATTACCATTATAATTTCCATTATTTTTCCCACGAGAGGTTCCATTATTATTATGCCACTGTTGGTGGTGTGAATTGTAAGAGGGCCGTGAATTGTTGTTGTTATACCTGGGCTATTGCTGAGTGGAGCTGGTGCGCTACTGAGAGGAGGAGCCCGGTGGCCGGGAGGCCGCATTAGCCGTGGTCGGTGAGAAGGTGGAAGCCGGAGCTGCTTGCGGTAAAGGGGACTGATGCAGCAGCTTTCCATGGAGGACTTCAAACGAAATTACCTCATCCCATGCTTGAATAGCCCGCGTGATGTCCGTGAATTCATGCCCAATGTTCTCAAGAACCATATCAATGAAATCATCATGGTTAAGGGGAGAGCCGAGAAGTGCTAACTCATCGCTTTTTGTTTCATTGCATAGAGATATTGTGTCACCGGCTATGTACCACGCAAATAAGCCTTCATACCTGCCGTAATGAGTCGAATTCGAGCCCGGGAGGGCTTGGCGTAAGTGTCAATCAGCGCCAGCCCATACGCCGCCGTGATTTTTGCCATAAGCGAGGCGCCACCTCCGCGTCGGGGAGGAGAGGAGTAAATTGAGCAAAGCATGTGGTCTGACGACGTCATATATCGATCGGGGTTGGGTTTGGGTGGTGCCTTCGGTGATGGTTTGCGGCGGTGTGCTGTGCCATCGACGTGCTTGTAAAGGTTGAAGCCAATCAAAAGTGACTCTAGCTGCATATGCCAAAGATAATAATTTGTAGCGTCCAATTTGATAGGTGCTTGATTCGCTGCATTGAAGGTAATAGGTGCTGTTCCGCCATAATTTCCGGTGGAGAGGAAGGAGCCGTAATGGCCGTGTAGTAGTGAAAAGAGCCGTAATTTGTGAAAAAAAAACTTTTGGATTAGGTTTTTCTGGATCACTGCTCTGATACCATAACATAGTAAATTGGAAAATATGTTTTCCTGTATTAACAATTGTGTACTATTACAAAGAATATGTACTACTATATAACAATAAATGACTTCCTATAATTACGCCTAATAGTAAATACAGTCAATACACAATCAATACAAAGAATATCTATATCTATATCTATATATCTATATCTATATATGTTTTAGAAGGTGTTTTAAATCAATTACCCATAAACCCGCCCCAAACCCATAATTAACCCGATCCAATTCCTCAATTTCCTCCCCAAAGATTTTTTGAATTCAAAGAAATTTTGTTAATACCCAATTTCACCTTTCCAAAGTTATGTAATTGCATTAATACCTCAAATTGAAAATAAAATAATTAAATACATTAATACCTCAATTTGAAACCAAAGATTTTTTTTTGAATTCAAAGAAAATGTGTTAATGACTCAAATTAATGCTATCCTATGTAATGTAAATTGCATTAATGCCTCAATTTGAAAAAAATAAATAAATACATTAATACCTCAATTGGAAAAGAAAAATTAATTGCATTAATACCTTATTTTGGTGCCGTACAATTTGACAAGCGACAATTGAATAATTTACTTGATTGATCGAAATTATGCACACATTTCGCAATCCTCTCCATAGAAAATGTTTTTTTAAAAGAAAAATGAGTTGATACCGGATTTAATGCTTTCCAAAATAGAATAAATTACATTAATACCTAATTTTGAAAATGAAAATAAATAATTACATTAATACCTCAATAACGCATAAATAATTACATTACAATAATTACCTAGGTATTTTCACACAGATTAAGAAAGTGGTTGAATGTCATAAATTTGATAGTTAATGTCTAAAATGTCCCTTGACTATCATTAATGCAATAATTGTTAAGTAATGAAAAGTGGTTGGATTGATAATAAATTAGGGGTAAGATAGAAAAAAAAGTAATAAATGTTGCTTTGGTAATTTGGAATGACGTATATTATGGGACAGAGTCAAAAGTGTAGAATGACTTATATTTTAGAACGGTTGTAATAATAACTCATTATAAGTTTATAACCAAGTTACTCTCCTGTTGTATTGATGTATTCATATGCTATATATTGTATATTAGATTTTAAATTGTAGTGTATAGATAGACGTTTGGTGATTTACTGGGACCGTTTACAATCATTTTAATGATGTACATATGATCATAATATTTTAAATCAAATTTTATTGTATATTTATATTTTAAACTTTTATACATAAGATTTAACCTTTTTAATAAAATCATAATGTGAGTAAATTGTTGCTCCACATTGTGAGCTTGAAATCTTGGATTGGCATTTGCATGTGTGTTATTTGAAACATTGTTGTTATACGAAGTCATTTATGTAAATGTTTGCAATTTCGTGGGTAATGTGGTGAATGAGATGTAGGGTAAATGTGGGCAGGGGTGGGGTGCATAGACCCCACTCAAATTTTCGGGCGAAGTTACTAATATACCCCTCTTATAATATTATAACTTTGTATGTATATTATTTCAGAAAATTCTAACATAATTATTCAGTTAGTTCAACTGGTTGGAAGCTTTGTAATTTATCCAAAGGTCATGGGTTCAAAACCTGGCTATGGACTCTTTTTATCACCTTTTTGGTTTTTTTAATTTGGCCCCAACTGAAAAAGTAATTCTGGGTCCGCCACTGGATGTGGGATATGAGTGTATGATATATAGCGTGACATTACACAATAATTTTTTAGGTTAAAGGTTGTAAATGACATGTTTTAGTCTAAAATGGTTGAGAAGGACAATCATGTAGTGACACATGTAGTAACACATGTACAAAAATGTAGTAACACGTGTAGTAACTGTCATTCTCAACCATTTAAGTTTAAAACATGTCCTTATGGACTCTGACCCCTAATTTTTTAGATTGACATGAGCATAAATGTGCTTTCTTTCCCCCTTTTTTGTATGTTGGGTGTCAAATTTTCTTAAAACTTATATTAGATGGAAAAACAAAATTAAGATTTGACATTGAGGCAAAATTCATGAATTAATTGTACAATTTGTAGTACTATCTTTATTTTATTTTTGTGACACATTGTTTCATTTTTACACATCTTTGTAATTTCTCATACCCGTGCATGATGCACGGGTTTATAGGCTGTGGTAGTGAAAAAGAGCCGGCGGCTGTGAAAAAAAAAAACTTTTGGATTAGGTTTTTCTGGATCACTGCTCTGATACCATAACATAGTAAATTGGAAAATATGTTTTCCTGTATTAACAATTGTGTACTATTACAAAGAATATGTACTACTATATAACAATACTACTATATAACAATAAATGACTTCCTATAATTACGCCTAATAGTAAATACAGTCAATACACAATCAATACAAAGAATATCTATATCTATATCTATATATCTATACTATATATATATACATGAAGGGATTTAACCCAATGACCCGCTAATTGACCCGGAAAAAACACATGAAAACCCGTTTTCGAAACCCGGTTACCCGCTAAAAATAAAAGAAAAAACCTTATTTTAAGAAACCGCTAACCCACCACTCCTACAACTACCTCTCCCACAAAAAACTACCCAATCAAACTACCCAATCCCACTCTTCCACCGCCCCACTCCTTTTACTTCCACCACCCCACATTTTTTTTCCTAAAGTAGAAAGCTGATATAACGTCTGTGTAGTTTATTCAAACAAAAAAAAACTACCCCATGAATAAACTACCCCATGAATTATTCAATTAGAAAGTAAAAAATATTAATAAAATAACAAAAAAACAGCCGCATGCACACGTGAAACTAACAGATTTTATTCCCCTCATCTATTCACAAAAAACTAACTCACCCCTCCTACAACTACCTCTCCCACAAAAAACTTCCACAATCCCACTCTTTATTTAATTAAACTGCCACACTCTTCCCACTCCCACTCCTTATTTAAACATCAATCCCATTCCAAAGTTTCAATCCCAACACAAAAATGGTCCGTTCCGTTCAGAACAATATATCGAAAGATAGTACTTTACCGGAAATTGTCGTCTACGTAGATGACATGCCAATATTGTGTGCCAAAAGCGTCGACCACATGAAAATTTTAGAAATGAATGAAGATTGTTTCATTCTCGGATTTTAATCCTTCATGTCCACGCCCACGCCCAATTTTTCTATGACAAATATTGAACAGATGATCGAGGTTGAGAAAAGCTGGAAATAACCATGGTTCGACCTCGACAAAAAGGGTTTCGGTCCATACAAATCCACGATGGATCCTCTCCCCTACCGGTGTCTCCAAATGATGCACATATGTCCGCTCTCGAGGAGACCGAAGAGTGTGTCATTATTGATTTTGACCCTCAGTTTCATTCTGTTGCTCGCTTGTCGGCGACTCCGATGGTTCGATATTTGTGTGGTTGCGAAAGGCGGGTATCTTGCTATTTGTATTACAATCACTGAAATGTTTGTGTATTCCAAACTACATATTTTTTTAAATAATGTTGTTCATACTCCGTATCTTAAATATTGTTTTTTTTTGTAAGTGGCATGCAGAGATTACCCCCATTCCAGACACATGTGTTTAACGTACCCTTTTGACAGGTCACCTCGCGAACACTACTGTAACCTGGTATTCTTTCTATCAATTTACTATCTCTTTTTATATTCTTTTAAGGGAGACTGTACGGTAGTAGTATCTTATCCTGTGTTACTGAAATATTTGTCTTGCCATTGCAGTGTTATTGTTTTGTTTGTGATATGCCCGCTCCTTGCAACATGTGGATTGGTGTTCGCGGACATTGTCACGCTCTGGACACAAAAGCATGGCAGGATAAGCGAGATAAATCTAGAAAAAAACGTCTACTTTAATGAATAAATGTTGTCTTTTACTCTTATGTGTTGTCGTTTGTTTTTTTCCATATTTGTTGAATATTTACATATCTTTGTCTTAAAAACATTTTGTTGAATTTTTACATATTTGTGTGCTACATTTTGTTGAATATTTACGTATACATTATTGTGAATTCCATGACATTTTTACTGCTATCGTTACATATTTTTTCACATAATTTAATTCTTCCAAATTCCTTTATTTCTTCCAAATTAAGTAACTTTTGCATATAATTTAATTATTCCAAATTACTTAATTCTTCCAAAAACTATATCCGATATTTGTAATAAAATATAATAATTAAAAAAATACTAATATTTGAAACACATACTAACCAAAAATACTTATTACTATAGCCGACTTTTTGGCTTTTAAAAAAATGGAGATAATGTACATACTTAGAGGTTGAGATTATTTTGTAATTAATATCTATATTTATATTTCAGAACAAAAAACTGCGTAATTGACCCAATTGACGCCTATTGCCCGACCCAAACCCATTTTCTAAACTGAAAGTTAAAGGGAAAAAAAAAAGATGCAATTTATCACCCACAACAGGACCAAATCTAACTGCAACATACTTCCATTACCCCCTCATTCTCTTGGAAAAAACCACCCCTTATCTCCCGCCCATTACCCCATGAAACTCTTACAAAAAAACCAACCATTACCACCCCTTCTCTCCCACCCATTATCCCTATTACTTTAAAAAAAATTTAACAGAATTAAAACAACCCAAATCACCCACGTTTAGGCATTAATTAAAAACATAATTATTATTCATTATCATTTCTGACAACCACGTTCACAAAAATATTTTTAAAAAAACACATAATTAAAACTACCCACATTTATTCACTACCCCTTTTACTTAAAAATCACCCACGTTTATTACAATAAAAAAATATAGACAAGCGCGCCACGCCCTCCTCTATCACTATCACTATAACTACAAACACATAAACTCCCTTTAACCATTACACATAATCCTCACAAGATACACAATCAATCCTCACAAAGACATTCTCTGCGTTTATTATTTATTATCATTACACAGATTCATCTTCCTTTGGGCGTTGCAGTTCATGTTGCATTGGGCGTTGGTTTAACACCCTTAGGTAAGCACTTCATCTTGCATTTGTTGATCTTTCATTGGCAGTTTCTTTTCCCTTCATTTTGCAACTGCTAAATTTGCAGATTGTATGTGGGTGTTCCTATACTGCAGATTCACCAAATTCATTAATACTCCGGTACACAAATTCATTCCTATTTTGCATATATATTACTCGATTTGTGTTAGAACCACAAAGACAACACTAACCATCTACCGACCAATTATATCTCATACGAGAACCACATCACATTTTTATGCACACATGAAGACGGAAAATAGTAATATGCACACACTTGTTGATAAAAGCAGATTGTTATATTTATGCACATATACATGGTTCACCACAAATAACAACCAATGCCATTCTTACACAAGTTTGAAATCACTTTTACCTGCCTCTTCAAGAAATTCCACAGTATCAAACAAATGGTTACCGAAAAATTACTACAAAATTATTAGATTTGATTCACAAGATTCTAAGATTCTCATAATATAAAACTAATGCTACCAGTTAATCATTCCTAGAAAATGCTGAACTGAAAGAGAATCAACCTAAATCTTCTCGAGCTACAGAGTATAGAAAAGTACTAAACTAAAAGCAAACAACATGTGCATATGAACCCCAATACCTCTGTGCCAATGAAGGATACATAATGTTCAAATAACCAACTTCCAAACAACCCGGCTTATAACTCGGGTTGGACCTTACCTGCTCTGTTCCAAATTCTGATAGCATGCTCCGTTTTTTTAGGGATTCATAAAGATTAATTATTTCTTCCTAAACCGCTAATCGAAGATTCAGGGTGATGAAATCCCCAAATATTCGTTCTTCCTCATCCAATTAGGGCTTTGACCGGCAGCTGTCAGACCCTTATCACAATCTGCACATTAATTCACCTTTACTAGCAAAACATGTGATAATCGTGACAGAAAAAGGGAGAGAAACGATTTCACCTTGAATCGGCCAAACATTCACGCCTTCACGATGCTGAAAGAGACAGATAAACAATTTCACCAAGAAACGGCCCAAGATTGACCAGGAAAGGTAAAATCTTTATCTCAATCTTCATTGAAATCACCACGCCATTGAAGAAGAAAACTCGAAGCTCGAGTCTGTTGACCGAAAAATGTCAAGTCTTTAATCGATTTCGTGATAACCATTCAGCGATAAGTATACTTGAACCATAAATCGGTCAAGGGTAGTGTTAAATGCTTCATTCAAGACTAAGAAAGGTCCTGCCTTTTACCAAAAATAAAACAATATAGGAAAGATATTGCCGGATCGACATTAGTAGATGTTGATAGAACATCATAGGCCTCGGTATATGTCTTCATCGGCCTCGGTTTTATGCAGATTCATCGGATGAAACACTGAGCTCGATCTTGGGCGGATGCTCTTCCACCTTCACGGACCACGTCTCAAAAGAAAGCAATCGAACACGATCCACGGTGTTGCGAGAGGATCCAGATGCCATTTCGAGATGAAAATAACAATGTTGAACCAAAAGGTTCAACATTTCAATTCAAAACAGAAAGCTATTTAGAGGAAGAGAGAAAGGGACTTTAATTGAATCCATAAAAGGTTTCATATGAAAGAGGAAAGCATATGGCAATCAAAAATCGATTATGTGGGGAGAAGAGAAAGAAGTGATAAGGACGGGAGTAATTATGGTGGATGTTTTTAGGAGGTAATTGAAGAGGTGGAGATCGGTGTATAGGAGATATTGGGAAGTTTCTAGGTAATTACTTAGTTGTGGGGCTGCACAAAATAGAGAAAAGAAAATAGGGTTTTAAGTTGTATATTGTACAAGTAGTAGGGGCTAAAGTTGTATATAAGGTTTAGTAAATAAAAGGTTGGACTAAAGGACTGGAAATAAAAGGATTTTGGATAAAAGATATGGACCGGGGAGGGGAGGGGAGGAGGGGAGGAGGTGGGGAGCCCAACCAAGCCTACATACATATAACATACATGCGTATATATAAAAAATAGTGGTGATAAATAAGTGATATAGTATAATAATAATGTCTAATGTCACATTACAATATTAAAGTGATGTTATGACAAAAATCATTTGACACACTTATAAAGTTAATCTCTTAATATGACATACACAGATTTAGATGAAAATACTTATGAAACAATTTGTCACATGAGAAGTTTGATAGAAATAAAACAATGTCACACATATCATGAAATATTGATAAAGTAAGTATAATATCATAAGATATTTTTGTCACACAAAATATAGACATTAAGGTAGATGTGACTTGATTATTTTCAAACACATGTCACATAGAATAGAAACATTAATTGTGACATGATTAATTGTAGACTAAATATGTTGTATATTCCAAAATCTATGTTTATATTCATCAATTACACAAATATACCTACTACTTATTATTTCTGAACTTCATATTTTTGTTCAATTTTCATTTTTTTCAAACCAACATAATATAAACTCTTTGATTTTATATCATTTTTGGGATATTGTATTTTTCAGGAAATGGCCTCTCTACTGAATATTAGGTCAACAAACGGACAAGCTAAACCAAAGAAAAGGGTGGGGGCGATCAGGACCTTTCCCCCAAATATAAATGGGCCAATCTGGAAGCATGGTCAAGAGGGAACTTCTAAGGAAGAGCCCCACAAAGATCTACCTGTTGACGTCGTCGTGGTAGAAGACGATGATTATGAGCCAGAAGAACACCCTGAAGAAGAGGACCCAGAGGAGGAAGACCTCGAACAAAATGAAAATCAGGGGGTAGAAGCAAATGTGGAGCATGAAGACATGCCAACCCGGAGTATGTTCGTAACCCCAGCCGGACCCGATGATGGAAGACCATGCCTCTACGATCCGGGAAGCAACACCATTAGAGATTGTTTATCTCCATAACCCCTTGACAATCCGGGGTAGAATAATACCCTTTGGGCCAATGGATACGAAAAAGGCAGTGCAGGATGAGTGTTTAGCCCTACGAGAGGAGATTCGGGACTTGAAGGTTGCATTGTGTGATGCAAAGAGGAAGATTGAGCACATGAAACATGGGATCATGTGATGGGCTAATTCTTTTGCGATGTTTTTTTGTTTCACTTAAATTCCTACAATGCAGATCATTGTAAATATTTCATTCATGTTTTTTTTATGGTTTCATCTACAAATTCCTACATACACATATATCATTGTAAATATTTCATTCATGCCATTTTTTTTGGTTTAACTTAAATAGCTTTTAAATTACTACAGTATCTACAAATTTCTATATACACAACTCGACTTTTCAAATATAACGTTCTCCGTGCATCGCACGGGTTCCCTACTAGAAATTTCTATTCCGTTCATCTATTCACAAAAAATTAACTCACCTCTCCTACAAAGATTGGACAATACAAGACATCCAATTGTCCCGTGCATTGCACGGGTTTTTGACTAGTATATAATATACAGAGGAATGAATTTAGCCCGTTTCCCTCAATTACCCGCTCCATACCCGGTTAGAAAATAAAAAACATGCTGTATAAACACGCTTATTTGTTTTATTTTTTTAATTCAATATTCAGAAAATGTATTCCCATCTATTATCAGATACCCTAATTTTCTCTCACGCCGTCAACTAATGTATTCCCATCTATTATCAGATACCATAATTCGGATGCTGTAAACGGGAAGAGGGATGATGGTAATAGGGTTGTGGAAGAAGAGAGCATTGAATCTGTTGAGAGAATTTTTGAGTCTAAAGAGGTGCTCGAGCCTGTTACGAGTCTAAAAAATTATCACGTTTTTTTTAAGGAACATGAAATCTGGCGACATATCCGCAAGTTACAATTCTCAAAGTAAATCAACCTCATATGCTCTCCATTTTCCTGAGAACGAAGGTACTCGAATTTCTTTACCCACCGCTTCCATCGCCTTTGCTTTTGTTCTTCGACTGATTTTGTTTCAATTTGATTTTTCATTAGCTAATTTGTCTGTGTTCGACAAATTTCATTTCTCTATAAATGCAATCAAAAAGGCAAGAATATATATTTCTTCCGCAATTGATAAAACCAACAAAGTTTCTGTTTGTGATTTTTTAGGTTTGTGCGATTTGGCTCAAAATATGGGGATTTGGCGTATTGGTGAGTTGGCTTTTAGAAGCCTTTTCCTTTTTATTTCTTCTCAAATTGATAAAACAAACTTACTTTTGGTTTGTGATTTTGCATGCGCCGCCAGACTTGGACCTAAGTTTGGTGATCTGGCATATCTATATAGTACGGATCAAGTAGTTTGGTGCTTAAGTTGCAATTGCCTTGGTGTTTTTTTTTTTTTTTTTTTGGTTTCTTTCAGTGATCTTTCTTCATGATTTACACAGACAAGGGCTGAAAAATAACATCTTTTTGATGTTTACGTTTTGGTCATTGTCACCGGGAGTAATAAAGAAGAAGCCGAAGAAAGAAAGTTAACTATCTGGTACTATTTTTCAGCTTTGAACACTTGGTTGTTAAATTAACGGCCTTTGTTAATTTTTGTTTGTGTTTGATTGTATTTATGGTACATGAATATTTTGGTGATTCACACATTTTTTTTTATGCACACAAATATGGTTGCTTTAGGAGTGGTATTAGAAATTTTGAAGACATAATTTGAAGCTCCTCTTTCATTCCTGCAAACTCAGCTTTAAAGTCAGCAACGAATTGAGATTGATCTTCATGTTGGTGAGATTGAAGATACATAGCTATGTCTTCATTTTACCATTTTAATTTTTTTTTTCTTCAGATTTTACAGGATGAGATGGACCATAAAGATGCCAATGATGAGATTAAAAAACGACATTGTAAAAGATAGTATCCTTGATGATATCCATGTGCAAGAGTCAATAGATGGTAAGCTTTGATGTGTATGTGTGTCGGGATGGGCGGGTGGAATCTGAGTAAACGTAGCCACTTAATAAATATATAAACACATTTAATTTGATCATGCACCCTTTGCACGTCGTAGAATCATGTGTTTACCATATGGTGCTTGAAATAGTAGGTTTGAAATTCTAATATAGAAAATATTTTCCCCCTTTTTTATTAGGGAAGTTGGAAGATGGAAAATCAATCGTCAAGAAATTATCTCTAAGTAATACAGAACATGAAAAATCTAATTTTTTTAGAGGTGAAAAGGATCACGACCATACAACATAAGAAGTGTCTCAACCATATTGGGGTGTTTCTCTGATGGACATAAACGACGAATGGGAGTATGATGCAGTATTTTTTTTATTTTTTTTGCCACATACACAAAAAGAAAATATTGAAAATGCATTAGGAAATGGCATGTATACTTAGGTTAGAAACCTGGGATTGCTTGAGGTGTAGTAGTTGTCATCTTTCTAAATTTCAATAGCCATGCCACAATCTTCCTTCTTATTTTTTCATTATAGGATCTTTGTTTATTCTTTAATATTTTCATCCCGGTGTGTTTTTGTTTAGCCATGTTTCTTTTTTATCCGGATGATTTATATGAAATATATTTCTGAAACTTTTGCGCATTTAAATGCAGGATGTTGGCAATGTTTCTTATCTTTGACTTGCTTCTATAATTTGAGGGATTTGGTTAGCATTTTAAATGCAGTATGTTGCACTTCATGCTGGAAATACAAGTAAGCATTTCCACATCAGATGACTAGATAGTGGAGAGTGGATTCGAATTGGTTTTTTCTCTGATCTATTATACAATATCATAGGTCATTGTTAATGGCACCATAGACGATCTACTAAGACACCACTCTTGGGAAATTTCGACTTGGTTAGTCAAAGTTTCGTGCATAAATTCGACTCCGTAGAGATCGAATTTTACTATGGTTCTCCAACTGTAGATTGATTTGTGGTGTCATTACCGGTAATCTATCATAATTCATGGTTTTGCTTTTGTCTCAAACAATGACTCCTTTGATGAGTCAAAAAATCCAATATGAAAGAATAGGGAGGAGAATCGTAGAGAAGAACTGGTACTGTTTCATGTGGGATGCATTGAACATTGAAATTTGTGGCATAAATGAAGTAAAAATATTTTGATGGTAGAGACAGAAACCGGAGATACCAATTCAAAATGTACCACTTGATGAGGTATTGAGACGGATCATATCGCAGATAATCTACAATCAACAAACCGTAGTGTAATTTGCATCCAAACAAGACTATTTTTTTCTGTGCTGATTTTTTCTACATCAGTTTTATGTGTAAAATCTATATATATAGTCTGAGATCCAGATACATTTAATCTCTCCCGCTGTGCATCGCACAATTAACCTGCTCCAAACCCAAAAAAATCGCTCGAATAAATATTTAATTTGTCTCATTGCTCCAGTTTGATGTTCATATTTTTCGTTCCCTTGATTTGTATGTTTTATTCTAACTTTTCATAGGTTTATCTAATTCTGGAAAATGTGCTCTATTTTTTCTGAAGTACCGTAACTTTTATTTGGAGCTTTTGAAGGCCTATAATTCTATTTCTTTGCATGATAAATAGATTGAATCAACTGCAGAAAAAATAGAAAACCGTCTGGATGCAACGACGGCCGAAGACTATTTCCAATATGGGGTAAGTGTAATCAGTTTTGTTTGTCTGCTTATCATACTTATTTACTTTATGAGCTACAATTCAGTTGGCTATTCTAGATGGTTTCTTTTTACACTTTTATCGTGTTTATTAAACCTCAACATGAGCTTTTACCATCTTCTTCAGAAATTATTTTCCATCTCAAATTTTCTTTCGAGAGATGTTAGTTCCTAAATGCTTTGACAATCTTGCGAACACGGAACTAAGATATGGGGTTTGAAAATGGATATATTGGTGGATTGCAATCAGGGTGTGATTGCATGGTCTTACCGGGTATCTTGATGTTCTTATGTTGTTGTAGAAGGCACATTACGAGTTAGACATATTTTGATTTGCTTATGAGTTTAATAAGATGAAGCTTTGAACAAATAATAATTAACACGGGGTCACTTTAAAATTAAAAGCGTTGGAAAATTCGGTGAAAGAATCTGCAAAGAAGCGAGGTACAGTTGGGCAATTATAAGGTTATTTTATAGGAAGCATAGGAGCATAGAAAAATGAATGAAATATTAGAATCAGAAGGCTGAGAACTAACGGGTGAGATATAAATGATAGGAGCATTTGTTCTTTCAATCTCCAGATTTTGATGATGACAATATCACGGTACAGAACAAGAACGTAATGACAGAGTGGTGTGAATGTCATTTACGGACTGGTGAGAATGTTATTTCTTTGCGTGTTTCGGTAAACTTCCTTCCAATCCATCAACTCGATGTATTTTTTTATATATATATTTTTACTCATGTTGATTGAATTCATATATATGGTATTTGGTTGAAATTATGATTAGGTAGTTCCACGTTTGAGTGGAGCATATACCTCAATTATGTATGTTCGTTCAACTTATAGTTGTGTAGGGTTACTTTTATAATAGGGTGAAAGCAAGGGAAGAGTTAGATCGTATTTATATCGACTTGGATCAAGTTACGATCCATTGGTACTTGCATTTACCCTCCGAAAGGTATTGTCAAAGTTTTGTATCTAGATTTTGCGTGGTGCAATTATATGGTACATATGTTGGATCAATAGTTAAACCAAGTGGATGAATGCAATACATCCAACTAAGGGGAAATAGACTTTCTTGATACAAGGGTGGTATTTAATTTTTTTTTCATTTTTCTTACCTTTCTGATTCCTCGATACAATCTGCAATACCTATTATGCATCTATTATCTTTCAACAATATTTTTTAGATTCTCATTCCTTGGTGTTGTGTTTCTTTCAATCCCATACTTAGTTGTGTCGTTTATTTCTAAAATGTTTCAATGTATCTCTTTAACTTTGTTTGTTGAGTGTAGTGGACGCGGTAGACGTCCTTTTTTTTTAATAATTTAATAATTCATGTAGCTTTACTTCTCTTTTCTCCGTTGTTTTTATGTTTTATGTATTTTATTTCAAAAATGCGATTCACTTTAACTTGGCATTCATATGCCGACATGTTATTCTAAGTTTTATTAGTGATCATAATCAAGGATTATAAAGACTCATAAAGAATTTTTAATATGTTGTATTGGTCTTTGCGAAGGGCTTGGATCATACATTTTGCTTGCTGGATCTATGATCATTCTTCTTACATTGCTCAAGTATGTTCGATGGGCTTCGTTGATGATTCTAATGTTTGTCGGCGGTTCTGAAGCACATGGATTTGGTCAAGATGTTTTACGTTAAAAGTTCATTTCAACTTGAAGTATCATTTTCATATGTACGGTGGTGGATTATATAATGTATCTTGGTAATCTTTCCTTTCTTTAGTGTCTTGCTTAAAAAGCCTTTTGAACAAAATTGTTCATTCATCTTAAAAAGATTTTTAAAAAAAAATAGTAACAAAGAAGGGGAAAAAAATGGTACGAGACCCTTAAGTACATTTTCTGCTTCGACTGTTTGACATCACAATTTTGATGCACAACAGAAACGAGAAACAATCACAATTTCAAAGCACAACAGTAGCGGGAAATATGCCTTTCATTGAAATCAAGTAAAATTGTCGTAATATGTCATTTCTATAATTGACTGCCTTAAGCAATGCATAATTATTGAACTCACATTACAAAACTATCTATCCAACACTTTAAAATTATTATTCTTTCAGAGCGGTTTTTTTTTTCTTTTTATATATCACATTCAATATTTAAAAAAAAGAAGAAGAGTAACATGTCCCGTGCAATGCACGGGTTTTTAACTAGTACAAAATATATGCTAATAGGGATTTCAATTCAATTTTCAAACCGTAAGACGATTTTCTGCGAGTGGATCTTTGTTCAATACACAAACCGTAGGCCATATTTCTGCATGATGATTTTTGAACAAATTTCGATTTTATGTGTGCATTGAATATTACAGGATTGTCCATGATGGCTGATTATGAAGGCGATGATGTATGTTGGCGATGGCCTCAGGCAACGGGAATTATGATGGGAATTTGAATGAAACGGATGCGACTATTACTTTTATAATGGTTTTTTTTTTATCGATTTTGTAGACTCCGGTTCGTTAAATTCATACACCAATTTGTTTGATCACTTGAAATATAATTTTGCCTACATGTGTCACTGATTCTTAGTAATTTGTTCTAGATTTTAGTACAATTAGATACATGGATGATTCATATATTTATTCGGTCAACTCATTTCATTTAATTATCCATTTGTTGATTAATTTAACCATAAAAATTGTTTATGTTTTCAATTTTTCCCCAGGCAGTAATGAGTGCCTTTTGAGTTTGACGTTAGTCATGCTGAAATCTATTGACACGAGGGAGATAGGTGATGTCGTTTTGGTCTAAGATCAAGAGACAAATTTTATAATACAACCGTTGTAGCAAGGTTGTACCAAGTGGCATACATTACAACCATTCATTTCGAACCTCTCACACACGATAAAAGTGTATTATGTGAAAGAGAGTAAAAATGAGAGGCTCTAATGTATGCCACTTGGTACAACCTTCTTACAACCGTTGCATCATAAAGTCTCTCAGATCAAGATCATTGTTATAAGTAAGTTTAGTTATTTTTATAACTTTTTTTTTGGGGGAAGGGGCCACAAGGACAAAAAAATTAATAAATGCGTCTGGAAGGACAAAAGTAACATTTTCATGATTATAAAAGACAAAAATCACAATTGTTACTTCACGTGTTAATATTACTTTGTGTTTCACAATTGTTACTTCATATTTACTATATTCCACATTTGTTACTTCATATTTGTTATTTCATAATTGTTAATTTTGTCCTGATTAAATCACAGTTTCTTTCTATCCCGATTTTTTTTTTATAATTTTGTCCTTTTGGACAAAAATCTATTTTGTTTTTGATGTTTTAAATGTGTAATTTTCTTCCTGATGACGGTTTTAGAGGATCGCCTAACGCGTTTTCGAATTGTGTCATATGTTTTGTGTCGAGTTCATCTCATTATTTACTGATGGATTACTGATACATATAGAACTTGAATTTTGTTTATTTTGTTTGATCGCTACTTATCAGATCTCTTTACTTATTCCGGTGAAATTGTAGAATATGATTTTTTTTTTTTGTATTGCCTTTGCTAATTCAAAAGTTACTATATTATGGAAAGAATTAGAAGTTCTCAAGCAGCTAAGACGTAAGATTATGTAGGGAGTAATATTAAGCGGTAAAACATGTAGTCCTTGCATTCCTATTCAAATGAAACTGTTGTCAAAATCATTTGACGTTTGTCTCCGTTTCAGGATCAATCCACACTCTTTCTCCAGATGATTGAAATTCCTTATACACGCCGCTGCCTGGCCACTTTTTCATCAGGTCGTGTTTTTAGCTTTTTTACTATAGTCTATATATGTTCAAAAATATACTTGAAGCCAATGTGTCAAGTTACTTGGTGGATGATTTATAAAGTGGTATTTATTCCTATTGGGTTAAAGTTTTAGGCATAGAATTTTGAAGTTGTGGTTGATGGTGGTAGTTTTTAGATGAGATATCTTAGTATTGATTGAATTACATTCTTTTTATTTAGGGTGATATGTGCTGAATTTCATGATGTTTGAGTTTGGGTGTCTTGATTCATTGGATGCTTATTGAATCCATGGGTTTATTTCTGCTCAAATCGGGCTAAATTTATTTTTATATGGGAGTGTATTGATCTTACGAATGCAATTAGCTTTGTTGGTGAAGTAAAGTATCACTACCAAAGCATACCTTTCTTTTGGTACCAGACATTAGCATGCTTTGTAGGGTTTTGTAATTAACATTTTAAATAAGGCAATTTTATGCACTCGATCTTTGCAGGGTCCAACAAGATTATCTTGGCATGAAGGTGTTGAAGTATCACTGTATCAGTAACTGTGGGTTGACTTCACGTTTCAATGGGATTTCCTTGCTCAAAACAATATGTTTGCTTAAATATTGTTAACAATTCAACGTTTTCGAATAATATTATTAATATGAATTTTGACATTTGATAGATCTTACATGGGCATCTTTTCTGTTCATGGTTCTTGATTATAAATTTTTAATGTTATTTCCATGATCAATATATTCTGCATCAGTACGTTTTATTTGCGAAGTCTTTGCTATTTTATGGCTCAATGATTATGCAATGTCAAATCTATTTTATCAACATTGAATGATTGAAATATCAAACACTATTATTTACAGTGAATTCATTTAACTGTATCATCATACTCTGAATTTATTTATTTATTAATTGTCTTCAATTCACAATTTTATTTCATATTTAATCACTCTTTCCGTGCATCATAAGGATAAAAGACTAGTATATATATCTGAGATACATACATACATAGTTGTACCGAAGCATACTCTTGATTGTGTTTTTAAAAACTAGATAAAAGATTTGGGAAGATTCAATTTCTACCTGTACCAAAATACCCCTAATCTAATTTATTCTTCTCCTTCTCCTCCTCCTTCCATGTCTCGTCAAATATACAGGCAGGACCCACATAACTTCAACTCCTTCCTGTATATCTTCCAAGCTAAAAATTGGAACAGTAGGATCAACATGCTTGCTAGACTTCTTCTTATTTGATCCCTTCTTATTTTTTTGATTTTTTTTTGATTGAATGATCCATTCTTATTTGATTTGGAACTTTTCTTTCTTGATCCACGAAACAAGAAGAAAGAAACCCGGTCTTTTGGGCTTAGGTTTGAGAGGTGGTTCAGTAACCATACAACGCAGATTCTGTTGAAGACACAACTTTGTCCCCACGTAAACCGATCACGAATGCCGTCCAAACCTCTCAAGTTCAGATTTTCTTTGTTGTATTCTTGCTCAATTGCAAATCAATTTTTTTCTTTTATTTTGGTTGGTGAAAGTTATTAACGAGTTAACAATGATGCCATCAAAAAAAAAAAAAACAACAATCTTGATATATACTGTTGCATACGTCCGAATCATTCATCGAGCCAAGCTGCAGCAGAGGTTTTGTCCATAGTGAGCTCCCGATGACCCCAAAAATAACGGATTGTGAATCCAATAAGCGAGGCATAATCAATCATTATGTTCCACAACCGGCAATTCTGTTCAAAATCCAGAGATGAAAATGACGACTGCTTTAAGTGTGTGTACTGCTGATGATTCTCAGTGGCCTCCCCAGAGTCGGACACTTGATCTTTGCAATATACAAAAACATCAAATATGAGCAAGAATACAATGACAATAAAACTTGTACATGAAAAAAAGAGAATAGGCACACTAATAGATGAATGTTGAGAAGATTGTTGAGGATAACTGATCTGGGATTGATCCTTGGAGGGTAAACTAGTGAGAGATCTTTTGTGGTTGAAATTTGGTGGTGGGTGGAAGGTTTTGCATGGAATGAGGTTGAGGTTTTTGTTGTTCTTTTCTTTGCTCGAAGATAGTCAACTCTCTCTGGTTTCTCCCACTGCATATACCTGAATGAAACAGACCAATTGACTAGTGGGTCCAAATAGACAACCTAAACCATTGATTTCAAACCAACTAAACTAGGAAAACCAGATCTGAGAATAAAATGCTCACGTCGAAGAAAACTGTATTGCGATTGGCATATCGATCATTCCTGTCAATACGATCAAACCTCTGCGGAAATTGAACATAACAAACATATTTCCCGAGGTTGGGATCCATCAAAAAGCACATTGCCTATCGCAATGCCTCGCTATTGTTTATGTAGTGATCACAATCAAGATTCAACATGAAAGGTCCATTTGTAAGAACAATAGAAACACGAACCTGGAAAATAGAAATACATCCATTGAATTTTGGATGGAATGAAAATCATCCATTTTCATTCCGTTGGAATGAAATCATAATCCATTCGTCCGTTGCCAAACAAGCCAAATTGATATAATGTAATGAAAAAGTATTGCATTCCATTCTATTACCGCTTAATCCAAACACGCCATTAGAGTTTCTCCGTTAGCCAAATTGATATAATTAATGAAGTGACATTGATGTCGCTGCAGATATCACTTTGCATACATTAGACAACTAATGAAGTGACATTGATGTCACTGCGAGATGTCCTTTGCATAAATTGTTGATATCGCTGCATAAATGCGGTGTCACTTCATCGCGGTATCTCGCATCGGGGTGTCTCGCAATGCGGTGTCATTTCATCGAGGTGTCTTTGCATCGGCGTTGTCGACTTCATCGCGGTGTCTACGTATTGCGGTATCATTTCATCGTGGTGGTATACATGCAACGCGTGTCTCTGCGCATCGTCAAATGTTATAATATCACGATGTCTACGCAATCTGGCGTCTCGCATTGCGGTGTCACTTCATCGTGGTGTCTCCGCAATGCGGTGTCACTTCATCGCGGTGTAATACATGCATTGCGGTGTCATTTCATCGTGGTGTCTCTACGCAATGCGGTTTCTCGCATTGCGGTGTCTCTGCATCGTCAAATGTTATAACATCGCGATGTCACTTCATCGCGGTGTCTACGCATTGCGGTGTCACTTCATCGTGGTGTCTCGCAATACGGTGTCACTTCATCGCGGTGTCTACGCATCGCGGTGTGCGTGTATTCGCGATGTCTGCATCGTCAAATGTTATAACATCGTGATGTCTCTACATCGGGGTGGTTCTTGCGCATCGCGTGTGTCTGCGCATCTGGGTTGGTCAGCTGCGTCGTGGTGTCTCTGCGCATCGGAGGTGGTCACGCAGATCGAGGTGATCAATGGATCGGTGTGGTCAATGCATCGTGGTGTCACTTCATTGAGGCGTCTCTGCATCGCGGGTGGTCACTACGTCGCTGTATCACTTCATCGAGGTGTCATCGCCGTGTCTATACATCGCGGTGTCTCTGCATCGCGATGGTCATCGCGGTGGTCTATGCATCAGGATGGTCATTGCAGCGGGGTGGTCAATGCGTCGCGGTGGTCATTGGAAAAAAAAAAAAAAAAAAACCTTAACACCTGAAGGAAAAAAAAAAAAAAAAAACCACTTTCATCGTTCTCCAGAAAAAAAAAAAAAAAAAAAAAAAAAAAAACAAAACAAAACACAACAAGAAGTTAAGTATAGCGTAAGCTAAAAAAAAAAATAAAAAAATAGACATTCAGTGTTCCCCACTTCCCCGCCTCTTCCCCCTCTTTTATTTTTATTTTTTTGTTTTTTCTTCATTAAGGGTATTTGAGTTTATCTATCTAATTTGTGTCCTTATAAGTCCAACAGATTTCTTTTTGTCCTTATAAGTCCAATAAGCCCGTTTTGTATACTTTTGGGTCTTTGGCCCTATAAAATAAGGGTATTTTGTACTTATTAATCATGTGTGTACTTCTAGCCAGAATTATTAGTGAATGTGTCTTTTTTGACGAAAATCAATCTCTCTCTCTCTCTCTCTATATATATATATATATATATATATATATATATATATATATATATATATATATATGACACATTTTATATATAATAAAAGGGAATGAGGAGAAGAATGAGAAATATTTCATCAATTGAGTAGAAGGACAGTTTTTGAAACTTTTGCATAAAGAGACAAAACTATTTATTCATTTGTCAAAATTCACTTGTGTTGAAATTCCTTTGTTTAAATTCATTGTGAAATTCATTTGTCGAAATTCACTAATTTTCAAAATTCATAAATCGAAATTCACTAATTTTGGGATTCATTTATCAAAATTCATCGTCGAAATTCACCGATTTGGGATTCATTGAGGAGATTCTTGATTTTGAATTCCTTTGTTTGTCCTTCTCGCTATAAAAATTATCGAGTTGTCCTTCTCTATATAAAAATATGTATTTGTCACTTATTCTTAAAAATATTTTAGATTGTGTCCTTATCCCTAATTTTCCATAATAAAGGCATTATTATAAAAAATAAGAAAATCCAGAAAATTTGAAAAATAAAATCTGGTAGCCATGTACCCATCCACCCACTCTGTGGTACGGGAGCAGCAACTATTAGATTATTATTGGAGAATAGGTTTTGCTGGGAAAAATAAGAAGAAAACGACGATAGAGCCGACTGTCACACCACAACAAACAAATATCGAAAGTAACAGGAAATAGGTAGAAGGGAAGAAGGGAAGAGCAGATAGAATAGAAGAATTGGCAGGAAATGAAGAAGGAAGAGTGAATTAGGGAAGAAGAGTCTATTATCAATTCGCATAACCATTGTATTACAGACTCAATAGCCCAAATACCCCTAGACAATTCGGCTAACAGACTCCACCATCACAAGACACCATACTTGCCGGCTAACAGACTCAAAACAGAATTGAAAGATTCCCAACAATAAAATGACATCAAGACAACTTGATCATCATTTATTTAAATTTTCCCTCAGTTCGATTCCTAAAAGGAAAGGTTTACTGCAATTGTGACATCTCCTCTCCTAACAAGCACCTTGTCCACAAGGTGGGAGGAATTTAGAAATTGAGACTTGATGAAGATTGCGTCTTCCCAAGTAACTTTGATCTTGATCCAAATTCATCCATTTAATGAGCCACTGCACCACAGCTTGATTCCCCCTCTTGATCATCCTTATGTCCAACCTTTCTTCAGGGTAGCACACCAATTGACCATCTGTGGAAATGATGGGGGGTCTTCAGTGGAATGAGGTGGCAGTCCAGTGTACTTTTTAAGCATTGATATGTGAAAAACTGGATGAATAGGAGCTGTAGCAGGGAGTTTCAACTTATAGGCAACTGGACTAATCTTGCCTTCAATCATATAAGGACCAATGAATTTGGCTGACAGCTTTACACTGCTCCTAACACCCATAGAAGCTTGTCTATAAGGTTGCAGCTTTACCAAAACCATGTCTCCAATTTGATACTCTCTTTCAACCCTGTTTTTGTCTGCATTTTGTTTCATCCTTGCATGTACTCTACTCAAATGATCTCTGAGTTCTCTATAGAATTTGATTGTGTTTCATGAATTCATCCACAGATACCACTCCAGAATTTCCAAAACATCCCAGGTGTAGGGATTTTGGAGAATAGCCATAAAGTGCCTCAAAATGAGACCGTCCCAAAGATGAATGATGACTTGTGTTATACAAAAATTCTGCTAGTGTCAACCATCTTTTCCATTGTTGGGGCCTATGGAAACACATACACCTTAGATACATCTCCACACATTGATTAACTCATACAGTCTAACCATCAGTTTGAGGATGGTAGGCTGAACTGGTATTCATCTTTACACCTGCCAGATTCATAAGTGTGCATTGGACTTATTTTAAGTTTTAGTGATGAGGGCGGACTATTTGTTATAGAGCAAAGGCAAAAGATGTCTAGATCAAATGTATAGGCTTATTAGAGTTTGATCTTGTATAGGTTTGATCAAACAAGCCTTTGTAAAAGGTCGGTGACTTTCATCGTGAGATTTGTCCATATCGAGTAGAAGTACCTGAGTCAGTAGACTAGTATAGGAACCTGCTGAAGACTGAAGGCAAAGGGCTCAAACTCAGTTATTGAAGCCTAAGGGATCAAACTTAGTATTTAAAGTCAAGGATATGGAATCAGAATTTAGGGAAGTCTGTGATGACCCAAACTGATTACATATACCTTGTGTACAAGGTCTAAGTTCCACAAGTTAAGTGGTGATTGGAACTTAGTTATATTCAAAATGGTGTAATCTAACTTCACAATAAAATGTTAGATATAAGAGAAGTCAGCTGAAGTGTTTTTATAAACACAGCAACCTTGGAATAGCTGACTGATATGCATTTCAACAGACTTACATTCACAGGAACCTGCTGATGTATATTTTGAATTATTCAAAGGTTACATTGGAAGAATACAAGGATAAGGACAGATAACAACCTCGATTTTATCAAAAAAATCAATGGATAAGATCAAGGGGCGTTGGAAAGAAGCGAGCTTTATCCAATGAATACAAGTCAAAGGTGGGAATGATTGAAAGCTGTCAAAAAGAATTACGGCGATTGTCGAGTACTATGAACGACGATGTGATGAAAGCAAGTCAAATGGGACAAAATGCAAAGCGGCTATGTTTGAATTTCAAACATAAGTCACAAGGATTCCTACCTATAAATAGAGGACTCCAAATTCAGATACAAGTGATGAACATTGAGGAAAATTAAGGATCTATCTTGAGCTATCAGATTTAAATCGATCAAACACCCTGCTGACCCTACTGAGCATAAAGCTACTGCTCCAGTAAAACTCTTCAAGTGTAATCTGCTTTCCAGCTACATCAATTTTACACACTTGAAGACCTCAAGCTGCTGATCATATCATCCCGATCAAGCTGCTGAAAGCTGAATCACTTACTTGATTCAAACTTTCTTTTATAAGAAATCTGCTGAAGACTGATGACGTAGATCAAATGATAATAAAATACTTGACCACCATAAACCAATACTAGCAAGAGGACTAGGTCCATCGTAGTATAGCTATAGCGAATCAAGGTCGATCCCACAGGGAACCAATTGTGGGTCATTTATATACAAACAATTAATCATTCATATCAAGGACACAAAGGCGGTCTACGACCAACAAGAGACAAGAAAGATAAAGGACACGACACAAACAACGTAATTAACCTCCTGAATTAGTTATCGTTTGGATCTAGAGATTCTATATAATTAAGCTAGATTCGACAACTATTAATCCGATTCGTATTTCTTTTATATTGGCTACGGGAGTCATCCCCTAAACTAGATCTAGCTCCGGGTAGGCCATCTAGATCACTATGCTACATTACGTGACTTCGCTTTTTAGGCCTCCATCTCATATAACTCGCGCACTTACAAAACTAGGGATGCCGATATTAACCGTATTCCTCACCTAGGCAACATTCCTGTGGTTAGGCGTATATCCTAGGCGATCACATCAGTCTCCGTCCCATTAACACTAACTTTTTAGGTATCATGTTAATCTACGATGTACGTATAACTAGGTGTCAACAATTCCCAAATACAGAACAGATCTAGATCTCATTTGAAAGTCCCGGAAGATCAATTCATGAGGCGACCTAGAGTACTATATTTGTATTTCCTAATAATGCGCTAATTAAAGCAGGATGAGCAACGTAGCCGTAGCCATACCTACTAAGATAAGAAATTCTAAATGGGCCAGTCTCACCATAAAGGCGTGGCTAGATCGACTCGGTGAAAAACTAAATCTTAGCGTTGTTAGGAAATCACTAGTTTAACGCAGCGGAATTTAAAATTTGATTTCCTTTTCTAGATCGTTCTTCGTTTAATGCAATAAACACGTTAAGTAGTTTGACGGTTATACCTCATATGATCTATAAGATCGTCGCTTTGGCCGCCAACGGAGAGTAGTTCAATGCGCAAGCCGTCCACGCGTCTAGCCTCTATCGCTAATCCACACGAACCCCTTGCCGGAATCTTACTTGGATTGCTACCGGAAAAACTCCGGCTGCTAGACCGGACCTTTTCTTCCCTCACAAACTCACTATGGATAGCTCTCTATTTTACACAAGAACTATGAGCTCTTGCAATTGTGTTGTACAAAATAGCTTGACACCCACCTCTTATTTATAGTGATAAGTGGCGCCCCAATAGTGTGTAGGAGAAGAAAACCTTTTTCCAATAAAATAAAGAAAATCTTCTAGATTGATTTATCTCTTTAATTATAATTTATTTTGCCAATATCTTATATTGATTATAATATCTTATTACCATAAATCTATTTTTCCAAAATCAATTAATATCTTATATTAATATTATGGCAATCTTATTAATTAAAGTGCACAATCCAAGTGTATCTTATACACATCAAAAGTGGCGCCCCATATCCCAAAAGATTGACTTCCGAAATATTCTTTAATTAACATAATTTATATATAATTAATATCTTGTATTTTATTTATTCATAATAAATAAATACCACCATATTAATTTACCACTATAACCTTTATAGTCTAGAGATAAACTTTCCTTATTTGGTTAACAACTATAACCGCATTTTAATCCGACTCGATGTTCATATGTGTGTGACCCGATAGGATTCCGAATATGTTGTCCGTAGACACAAAGTGCAAATTACTAAAATACCCTTCATGCCTAACGATCACGGGATAGCGTCTAGCAACACACCGTGACCCCCAATCATCGGAAGAGTCAAAAGCAATGACTACTACCTTTCATGTGAAGCAGTTACCGTGTAAATTACAATCCTATCGCTGTAATAATATTCATACGATCGTATCTCGAGTGTCAATACATTAACGATCGTATCTTATAATCTGGATATCATGCTCTCTCGGAATAACACATTTACTCCCACTTTGCAAAGATTCTCGAGAGCTAGACATTCCTTATAAGAAGGGCATTTCGGATATTTGATCTCAATCATAGGATACGCGATTCCCGGATGACCAATCATGTATACTCCGCATGCTTCAATATCATACCCAATCACTACCGTATGATCGCCCCGTGGTTAGGAGAAATCTCAATAGTGTCAAAGCATGACAATCCACACCGTGATGCCATGAAGACTCGGTCAAAGGATAATTACACAACCGCCACATAGTGTGACACTTAAAGTAAGTGGGTCGATCTAACGTCGCATTCTCTAATACACGTCCACGTGCGGTCCAAGTGTCCCTACACTTCGATAGAGCGAGATCTATCCTATCTTCTAAAAGATAGAAGACATCAATACGTGCTAAGTGCGATTATACTATCAATGTCCCATTTGATAATATATAAGACTAGAGACATTTAAGTACCAACCTTGTTATATTGATTAGAGATCTCATCAACCATAATCACTATCATGGTTTCTCTATCACAGATTGATACTAGGGACGTTACTATATATATATATACAACAAATAATATGAAGACAAACAATATATGATAACATAAGTGCTTTTATTAATCATAATAAAGTTATTGCATGAACTAAACAGACTGTAAATGACCCGACCCGGTTGGATCCAGTCCAACCCGATTGGGTTTATGACACCTTTCCAACAATCTCCCACTTGGCCTAAAGCCAATCATCCATATGCCTAAGCCCGTGCAAGTGAACATGTTTCTCATGCTTAGCTTGAGACAATGCCTTGGTTAACGGATCAGCTATGTTATCATCCGTGTGGACTTTCTCTATCCTTACATCTCCTCTATCTACTATCTCTCTTATAAAGTGATAGCGCCGTAGCACATGTTTGGATTTCTGATGAGACCTTGGTTCCTTTGATTAAGATATCGCTCCATTATTATCACTGTCTGAGGCCTTGGACCTTCAATGAAAGGAACCACACCAAGTTCGATGAATGAACTTCTTCATCAAAGCGCTTCCTTCGCGCCTCCGAGGTGCTGCTATGTATTCGGCTTCCGTTGTAGAGTCCATGATAGTCTCTGCTTGGAACTCTTCTAGCTCAGCGATCCGCCGTTAAGCGTGAAAACAAATCCAGTTGTGACTTAAAGTCATCCTTGTCGGTTTGAAGCGGCATCACGTGTAACCTCGTAATACTAAATCATCATTCCGAAAACCAAGAACATATCCTGAGTGCGTCTCAAGTGCTTGAGGATATTCTTGGCAACAATCCAGTGACCATCACTGGATTTGGTGAGTACCTACTAGTCATACTAAGAGGAGTGCGAGACATACGGTCTTGTGCATAACATGGCATACATGATAGACCCGATTGCGAAGCATAAGGGACTTTACTCATTTACGCCCTTTCCTCCTCTGTCTTAGGACTCATTCCCTTCGACGAGTAGACCCCATGTGACATGGGAAGCAATCCTTTCTTGAGTACGCTCCATCTTTGAATCTCTTGACATCTTGTCTATATAGGTGTTTTGCGACGGACCAAGAAACCTTTTAGATCTATCTCATAGATCTTTATTCCTAGAATATAGAATTTGCATCACCCAAGTCCTTCATTGAAAAGTTTTGGATAACCAAGCTTTGGTGATTGTAACATAGGCACATCATTCCTTATGAGCAATATGTCATCTACATAAAGCACTAAGAACACAATGGCACTCCCACTAACCTTCTTGTAAACACAGGGCTCATCTTCGTTCTTGATGAAATCAAACTGTTTGATTATCTCATCAATGCAAAGATTCCAACCCGAGAAGCTTGCTTTAATCCATAAATGGATCTTTGCAGTCTACATACCATCCCAGCGTCATTGGTTGTGTATCCCTCAGGCTGTGTCATATACACTTCCTCAGACAGGTTCCCGTTAAGGAAAGTTGTTTTCACATCCATCTGCCAGATTTTGTAATCATGGTATGCCGCAATAGCGAGCAAAATTCTAATGGATTTTAACATGGCGAAAAGGTTTCGTCATAGTCAACTCCTTGTCTTTGCTTATAACCTTTTGCCACTAACCTAGCCTTGTAGGTAGTCACGTTACCGTCCATGTCGGTCTTTCTCTTAAAGACCCATTTACACCCTATGGGAACTATTCCCTCAGGTGGATCAACTAAGTTCCAAACTTGGTTGTCTTTCATGGATTCCATTTCAGAATTCATGGCTTCCAGCCATTTCTCTTTGTCATGCCTTAATAGCACTTCCTCATAAGTTCTAGGGTCCTCATCTTCCATGAGATACAAGCTAGTGTACCTTTCAGGTTCACGGCATTCCCTGGTGGATCTTCGAGGTGCTAGTGTGTCCACGGTAGAGGATGGTGTCGCATCTGTATGTGGCAAGTCCTATACTTCCATCAACTGACTGTTATCCATAAGCGGTTCTCAAATTTCTTCAAGATCAATTTTACTCCCACTGACCCTATCCAGAATAAACTCTTTCTCCAGAAAGTGGCCAGTCCTGGCAACAAACACCTTTTGTTCTTCAGGATGGTAAAATTGGTATCCTCTAGTTTCTCTAGGATAACCCACAAATAGACATTTGTCAGATCTAGCTTCTAATTTGTCGGGCATCATCCTCTTCACGTAAGTCGGACAACCCCAAGGTTTAAGATAGGCTAGACTCGGTTTCCTCTTATGCCATACCTCGTATGGGGTGGATTCAACCGTCTTTGATGGAACTCGGTTCAGTGTATAGGATGCAGTTTCTAGAGTATACCCCCAAAACGATTTTGGAGGAACTGCATAGCTCATCATGGATCGTACTATGTCTAACAAAGTACGGTTCCTCCTCTCAGATATGCCATTCATTTGAGGCGTCCCTGGAGGGGTCCATTCAGTTAGAATCCCATTCTCCTTTAAATAACCTTGAAACTCTCCATCTAGGTATTCTCCGCCTCGATCAGATCGAAGCGTTTTTATTTCTTTACCTAGTTGTTTCTCCACTTCACTTTTGAATTCCTTGAACTTTTCAAAAGCTTCAGACTTATACTTCATTATAACCATAACGAGAATGGTCATCAGTGAAAGTGATAAAATAAGAGTATCCTCATTTGGCTTGAATTGACATTGGGCCACATACATCAGTATGTATGAGTTCGATCAATTCATTGGATCTTATCCCTTTACCACTAAAAGGTGACTTTGTCATCTTGCCAAGTAAACAAGCTTCGCATGCATCAAATGATTCGTAATCGAATTGATCCAACATTCCATCTTTATGGAGTTTGGAAATGCGATTCTTATTTATATGGCCAAGTCTACAATGCCATAAGTAGGATTCATTCAAGTCATTTGTTTTGGCTTTCTTGTTATTTATATTAAGTACGTCAACATTCATATCTAATATGTAGAGACCATTGCTAAGTATGCCAGTACCATAAAGATTCCATCACGTGAAAAAGAACAACATTTATTCTCAAACGTAAATGAAAAACCATCAACATCTAATGCGGAAATGGAAATAATGCTCTTCGTAAGCAGGAACAAAATAACGATTACTAAGTTCAAGTACTAGCCCCTTTGGGCAGCGAAAGAAAATAAACTCCTACGGCTAGTGCGGCAACACTTGCTCCATTTCCAGCAGCGTAGGTCCACCTTTCCTTTCTTGAGATCTACTAGCTCTTCTTAGTGCACTGCATATTCGTACAAATATGAGAACCACAACCGATTATCTAATACCCGGTGGTTAGACTTAGAAGAAGTAATGTTGATCTCAATCATAAATATACCTGAAGTCGAAGCATCAGAATGATTCTTCTTGGTACTCAAGAAGCCCTTGCAGTTTCTCCTCCAATGTCCGGTCTCACCACAATGGAAGCAAGCATCCTTGGATTTGTCTTTCGCTATCTTAGGCATTGGCTTAGGTGCAGCCTTCGCCTTCTTGGACTTTTTCTGGGCTTTTGCCTTGCCCTTGCTTGAAGTGACCGGCAACACTTGCTTTCCCCTTCCCACGGTGCCCTCGGCGAGTCTTCAACATGTTCAATAACTCCGCAAGGGAGCAATCTATCTTGTTCATGTGATAGTTCATCACGAACTGCGAGAATGAATCAGGTAGAGATTAGAGAATCAAGTCAATACTCAACTCTCGTTCCAACTTGTGGCCCAGCTTCCCAAGCCTCTCTATATACCCGATCATTTTAAGCACGTGTGACCCCACAGCAGTCCCAGATGCTATCTTACAACTAAACAGGGCCTTCGAGACCTCGTACCTCTCAGTGCGAGACTGAGAAGCATAGAGTTCCTTTAGGTGGACCATGATAGACTAGGCGTCCATAGACTCATGTTGTTTCTGCAGTTTAGGTGTCATAGAAGCAAGCATGATACATGTAGCATCAGTACTGTCAGAACAGTGCTTGTTGTACTTCTCGACAACATCTGCAGCCGAGCCCTCAGCGGGCTTTTCCGGTAGGGCCTCGTCCAAGACATAGCCAATCTTCTCGTGCCTCAAAACGATTTTGAGGTTCCTTTCCCAATCGAGAAAATTAGTTTCGTCAAGCTTGTTTTCGATGATAAAACGAAGGTTCAATTTGTTTGACATTTTCTACAACAATAAATAAAGATAGAATAAGTAAAAGCTCATGTATAAAAACCCTAAATTTGCACTTAAAAATTTTATAAGGTTTTACTCCCACTAGCCAACTATTCCCCATTGGCTTTCAAGAATTTAATTAATTCTTTAGTGGTACAGGATCCCATCTAGTTACCTCGATTCCCGATGAGGGCCGATCAACCGAGATAATTTCGGCGTGTAAGTACTCTTTACGATCGCATCGCATCGCGACTCACCAGTGGTGACTAGTCAACTCTTTGGCGTTTCACATGTCTATGTAATAGTCAACCCCTTGTCTCTAAAATCGGATGGTCTGGCGAGGGCCAATCACCATAAGATTCTAGTTAAGTCGTAACCCAATATTCATGAGATCTCATGCGATCATATCTCAATAATAACGATATACCCGTGGTAGGTCAACTCCCGACGAGGGCCGTTTAGTTGGATCCGAACAAGGGCTCTTCACCGTCATTATAATATTGGGAGACAATTTTGGCTCGATTTTTGGCGTGGGAATAATTTTAAATTAATTCACTTAATTAATTTTGGTTTAATTATGGTCTCAAATACTATGTGCATATTACTACGATATCATATAAAGTAAAACATATACAACATTCGCGCATAAAATAACCGGTATGATCATGGACTTTTTCTAGAGTGCGGTTTTAAATACAAGCCCAAGCGAAACCGCGGGTCACAAACTAAGGGTATCTGCAACCGCCAATATGATCTTTATTGTTGTACGTCAATGGGTTCTTTATCTCTCCTTGGTCTTCAACTTCTTGCTCCATTCTTGTTACATAATCATTTATCTAATAATTACACCCGCCGTGCACAGAGAGAGCTAACGGGAATGGGATAAATGCAAAAAGTAAACTAGGTCACGTTCTTCATAACGGCCTAGGACAATTTAAAAAAAAAAACAACATAAAGAAAACATTCCCATCTATCCTATTGGTCGAGTCCATGATCAATCGGGGTCCATATAATCACATTATATCTACACATCTAATCCATACAATTTTTTCTTATGAAAAAGATTAAATTCTAATTTTAACTACTCATGCGTCTTTATTTTATCACGTCAAATAATTAAATAATTTTTAAATAATTATATGACTTAATCGAAAATTAAAATTAACATTTAATTTTAAATCAATTTTAATTTCAATTAAATTTGAACTATTCAAAATAAAATTAAAATTATAAAGTCTCCTATTTGTTCCCTTTCCAAAACTAAATTTAGCTTAGGCCTGGCCACTTTCCAAAATCAAAATTTTGGAAGTGGCCTAGGCCTAGGCCTTTTTACAAATCAAATATTTGAAAAGGGCCTAGGCATATTCCAAATAAAATATTTGGAAATGCCAAATTATTTTAGTCTAGGCCTGGCCACTTTTCAAAATCAAAATTTTAGAAGTGGGCTGAAGCTCAAGCCTTTACAAATCAAATATTTGAAAAGGGCTGCAGGCCTTTTCCAAATCAAAATTTGGAAAGGCCAATGTGCCATATGGTTTCCCGATGGTCCAAACTATTTGAACCATTGGTTGGCCATCGACACAACTAAACAAGCGAGATATCTATGCACAATAAATATCATAAAGCGGAAAGGTGGATCTCCCCATCGGAAGAAGACAGCCCGACGGACGGCATCCACTAGGGCCACCCTTTGCCGCCGCCATTGAGGAAGGCGCCGCCACTCGGCCGACCCCATGAACCCTTTTTTTGTTTTAACGTTTTCGTGATTTAAATCTTGCATCTATCGATTAAATACTACGCAATTAATATATGCTTATTGCTTAAGCTCGAAGTCGGCTCCGATACCCTTTGTTAGGAAATCACTAGTTTAACGGCGGAATTTAAAATTTGATTTCCTTTTCTAGATCGTTCTTCGTTTAATGCAATAAACACGTTAAGTAGTTTTACGGTTATACCTCAGATGATCTATAAGATCGTCGCTTTGACCGCCAACGGAGAGTAGTTCAATGTGCAAGCCGTCCACGCGTCCGGCCTCTATCGCTAATCCACACGAACCCCTTGCCGGAATCCTACTTGGATTGCTACCGGAAAAACTCCGGTTTGCTAGGCGGACCTTTTCTTCCCTCACAAACTCACTATGGATAGCTCTCTGTTTTACACAAGAACTATGAGCTCTTGCAATTTTGTTGTACAAAAGAGCTTGACACCCACCTCTTATTTATAGTGATAAGTGGCGCCCCAATAGTGTGTAGGAGAAGAAAACATTTTTCCAATAAAATAAAGAAAATCTTCTAGATTGATTTATCTCTTTAATTATAATTTATTTTGCCAATATCTTATATTGATTATAATTATCTTATTACCATAAATCTATTTTTCCAAAATCAATTAATATCTTATATTAATATTATGGCAATCTTATTAATTAAAGTGCACAATCCAAGTGTATCTTATACACATCAAAAGTGGCGCCCATATCCCAAAAGATTGACTTCCGGAATATTCTTTAATTAACATAATTTATATATAATTAATATCTTGTATTTTATTTATTCATAATGTATAAATACCGCCATATTAATTTACCACTATAACCTTTATAGTCTAGAGATAAACTTTCCTTATTTGGTTATCAACTATAACCGCATTTTAATCCGACTCGATGTTCATATGTGTGACCCGATAGGCTTCGAATATGTTGGCCGTAGACACAAAGTGCAAATTACTAAAATACCCTTCATGCCTAACGATCACGGGATATCGTCTAGCAACACACCGTGACCCCGATCATCGGAAGAGTCAAAAGCAATGACTACTACCTTTCATGTGAAGCAGTTACCGTGTAACTTACAATCCTATCATTTGTAATAATATCCATACGATCGTATCTCGAGTGTCAATACATTAACGATTGTATCTTATAATTTGGATATCATGCTCTCTCGGAATAACACATTTACTCTCACTTTGCAAAGATTTCGAGAGAGCTAGACATTCCTTATAAGAAGGCCATTTCGGATATTCGATCCCGATAATAGGATACGCGATTCCCGGATGACGATCATGTATACTCGCGTGCTTCAATATCATACCCAATCACTACCGCATGATCGCCCGTGGTTAGGAGAAATCTCAATAGTGTCAAAGCATGACAATCCACACATTGATGCCATGAAGACTCGGTCAAAGGATAATTACACAACCGCCACATAGTGTGACACTTAAAGTAAGTGGAGTCGATCTAGCGTCGCATTCTCAATACTGCGTTCACGTCTGGTCCAAGTGTCCTTACACTTTGATGAGGCGAGATCTATCCCTATCTTCTAAAAGATAGAAGACATCCAATACGTGCTAGTCTGATTATACTATCAATGTCCCATTTGATAATATATAGGACTAGAGACATTTAAGTACCAACCTTGTTATATTGATTAGAGATCTCATCAACCATAATCACTATCTTTGTTTCTCTATCACAGATTGAAACTAGGGACGTTACTATATATATATATATACAACAAATAATATGAAGACAAACAATATATAATAACATAAATGCTTTTATTAATCATAATAATTTATTACATGAACTAAACAGACTGCAAATGACCCGACCCGGTCCAACCTGATTGGGTTTATGACACCTTTCCAACACTAACTTTTTAGGTATCATGTTAATCTATGATGTACGTATAACTAGGTGTCAACAATTCCCAAATACAGAACAGATCTAGATATCGCTGAAAGTCCCGGAAGATCAATTCATGAGCCGACCTAGGAGTACTATATTTTTATTTCATAATAGTACGCTAATTAAAATAGATGAGCAACGTAGCCGTAGCCATACCTACTAAGATAAGAAATTCTAAATGGACAGTCTCACCATAAAGACGTGGCTAGACTGACTCGGTGAAAAACTAAATCTTAGCGTTTCTCTATACGTAACGGATAAAATAGAAATTCATAAAGTAATTATATAGATCTACTAGAAATACGATTATTAATCAAAATAAAATCATACATAGATCACGAGACATGGCGTGGGCGTGCGGATCCTTATAGGCGTGGAATCCCATTTGCCTCACGTCGTAATCCTAAATCTACATCACATTAACTAAGAAATAACAATCTCAAGCGATAAATAATAATTGGGGAATTATTTATAAAAACTAAGAGAAAATAAATACAAGAACTTACATAATTGCAGAACTTGTAAAAACCACTCGGAAGAAAACTGAGGATTTTATTATAGACTGAGAGAAGTGTCTAAGGTGTGTTTTTGCTAATGAGCTAGTACAAATATATATAAGAGTAAAAATTCGCATGTTATAAGCCTGAACCGATCTAAAACATGTTTCCTAAATCCAAATGAAGTCTAAAAATGCGTTGAGATAATTCCAAGCTAATCCGGATGGACAGTGGGACTCGCCCCCAGCGAGTCCTCCAAAACTGGATTGGCTCGCTGGCTCTTGTACTCCTTACTCATCTTTTCGTGCTGCTTCGATATTTATCCTCAATTTAATCCGATTCCACTTCGAATTGTCTTTATATTTATCTTCTTCTTTGGTAGAAAATCTCCAATTTATCTTTATCTATAAAATAAACATTTATTGCACAGTAAATTGGATTTAAATAATAAAAAACGGATAAATACCAATTTATATTATATAAATCACGTAACATTAAATAACCAATATACACATGTGATTTAACATAAAATATATATTATTAGGCTCGATTTAAGGATAATGTTGATGACTTTTACGGGTATATTTTGACCGTCATCAAAGACAGAGAAGCATCTTTGGGTGTCAAGGACTGTTGTTTGTGGTGGAGCTGGTGAATAGGCAATCCTACCCTTCAAGGACCATTGGAAGACTTTGGGCGAGGAATCTACATGTTCCAAGTGTTCCGTTTTTGAAACCATAGTTATTGGTGAAGGACAAGTAACTTAGAGATTTTATGCTTTGCTACCTCAAGAATCTACAGTGAGTTACCTCAACATCACAGGAGAAGAGTGGGTAGCGAGGATTACACCACGGAACCATTATAAAATTTGCCTACTTACTTTCTCCACTTATATTACGCATTTAGTACTTTAACACATCAACCTCTTGAACTAGCAAGCTGAATCACACACATACACTACTAAGTATCTAATACTTGATATCATATTTTAACAACAAGTAATAAGGCTTAATTTAAAGATATTCATTGCAACAAATTCGAGTAAAGTCAATAGTTAGCGAGACTCTTGAGTGTCGTGAGACTCTCGAGCTATCGTGCAGTGCCGAAGTTCCTGAGTTTGTTAACTCTAAAAGTTTTAAGTGTTAAGTTTATTCACCCCCTAAACTTAACCAAAGCCTTTTCAAGGGACCAAAAATTGGTATCGAAGCGATTGCTTACATTGCGAAGTAATACTACTTGTTGTGCATGTGAAAATACTTTGAAAACTTTTTCAAGTTTCTGATTTTCAAAGCTTTGCATCATGGATAACAACCAGTATGCTAGAACAATGTTGATGTGTTCCTTAGATCGTTTTGATGAGTATAAACGTCGTATGCAGGCTTATTTAGCTGCAACACATGATGAGATGGTGGATGTGCTGACAGATGGACCACTGGAGATCACCAAGTCTATAACAGTGGGAGATGAAACTCAGTACATTCCAAAGCCAAAAAGCGAATGGATTGCTGAAGATAGAAAAAGAGCAAACCTCAACAATATTGCTATTGATATCATATACAGAACCGTGGATAGCAATATGTACATGAAGGTGAAAGATCGCAAGGCGCAAAGAACTTTGGGAGAAGTTGCAATTCTGTGAAGGCAGCGATGCTATCAAGAAAAACAAGATCGATTGTGGCAAATAAAGTTTGAGGAGTTCAAAATGAAACCAAATGAAACTATTGAACAAATGGAGTCAAGATCCAATGCAATCATGGATGAACTCACCCTACTGAGTGTGAAGTACTCACAGGAAGAAATCAATTCAAAAATCTTGGAAGCATTACCTGCAAAAGAAGTTTGGGAGATGAAGGTGACTGCCATAGAAGAAATGAGAAGTCTACATGAAGAGGACACCTTCAAATTGTTTTCAGATCTCAAGGCATATGAATTCAGTAAAAAACTTGTACCTGAGACAGAAAAAGAAGAACCAAAAACTACTGCATTGGCTGCTGCACATCAAGAAGAAACATCAGGAGCTCAAGATGATCCATTGGATGAGATGCAAGAGCAAATTGCCCTATTGAGCAAGAAAATCAGAATGATGAAAACTGGAAAGGGTTCTCCTAGGTATTTCACAAAGAAATTTAGTGAAAAGAAGAAGGAGGAATCCAAAAAAGACAATGATTACTTGTGCTATCAGTGCAAGAAACCAGGACATTTCAAACCAGACTGTCCTGAAGGAACCTGATTATCTTTGCTTCAATTGCAAGAAGCCTGGACATTTCAGACCTGATTGTCCAGACCTACTGAAGAGCAAAATCCATCAAAGAAGATCTGGAAAGAAAGCTATGGTTGCTGAAGATGAATCAGGATATGAAGTTGAATCAGAAAAGGGAAATGAATATGATGATACTACACTTGTTGCTGATATGGATGATTATGATTTAATGGCAAATATGGATGAAACAAAGGAGGTATACAATTCTGTATCTATTAACACTCCTACTGGAAGTGATTGTGAATCAACTTGTGGTTCAAATCCTAAAAATTCTGACAATGAAGAAACTTTGGATGCCATCCTTAATCAATTGAGGATAATACAATCTGGTTATGGGATTGTGAAGGCTGAAAAAAAAGCTCTTCAATCAGAATTTGAAAGATTAAAAGCTGAATTAAGAGTTCTCAAGGGTAAGGAAAAAGAAGTTGGACAGAATCAACATAAGTCAACATGCGTTCGATGGCTTCTTGAATCTCTTTGAACAATCTTGTTCCTCCACTGCATTCAAATCTGGAAAGCCTTATGGTGATAGAACAAGCCTTGGATTTGGAACTCAACAATCTAATAAGAGTGAATCAGTAAGGTCTTTGAACCTAGCATCGAGAATTGGTCCTAAGTTTGTGCTGCACACAAGATCAAACTCTAAAAGGTTTACGAGGCGGTAAAGCCTCTCTGAGAAGACTTCAAGGAAACAAAATCGAGAAGTCAAAAAGGCCAACAACACCTAACAAAATGAACAAATCCAAAAATAGGACTGTTGTACCTTCTAGACCTACTGATAGTAGACCTGCTACCAAGTCTGCTGGACCACAAAAGGGTAAAAATCAGAAATATTCCAAGGATAAGAATCCTAAACCTAAAAATGTCAATCATTCTAGGGATACTTATCTCGAGGGGGTAAGGTAATTTGTTCCCCTTGATGATGATTGGAATATTCCTACCCCCACTGCTAGAAACAACATATATAACCATACTGCTAGGGTAAAACCTCAGCAATGGAATCAACAGAGGACTCGGCGGACTCCATATTACTGAGGGGTTGTTTCTAACGATTTGCAAACCTATGGTTATCCTAGTGCTTTAACAAAAGAAATCACTCCAAACAACTTTATATACCAAAAGGCCGAGAAAGCATATGTGAGTCATACACAACCAAATGTTAAACCTTATGGATGTGTGGAATACATGTATGAATAAAAGTATGATACCTTTCAAAGAAGACCTTATGGAAATTTGCCAAGGGTCATGCTTTCCACTGACCACTATGGACCCAAACAGTTTTGGGTACCTAAAATGCATTAACTTTGTTTTGTAAGGTGTGCAGTACTTTGTGGTGGATGTTCCGGACATATGACAAAGAATAAGCACTATCTGTCAAGCTATGTGGAAAAGGATGGTCAAGAGTGAATTTTGGCAACAAGAACACACGGGGATACAGAGGATATGGCACACTTGTGAAAAATGGATTAACAATCGGGAATGTTGCATATGTGGAAGGATTTGGACTACAATCTACTAAGCCTTTGGACCATTTTGTGACATGGGTTACAAGGTCACTTTTGACAAATGCACTGTATTGTCATTAGTGAAAGAGGTGATCAAGTCGTGTTGGTGGAAGAAGACAACAAAACATGTATGTTGTGGATTGGTCAAGCTGAGTTCGAGAAACTTGCTGATTGTGCATACCAAGTCGAGAACTTAATTGGCTATGGCATAAGAAGTTGAATCATCTAAACTTTGATGATATCAATCGGTTAGTGAAGAAAAAGCGGTGATTGGTTTTACGAGATCACATTCAAGAAGGATGCTATATGTGATGCACATCGACCAAGGTAAGCAGAGACAAAATCAAGCTTCAAATCAAAGACAAAGCGATCAACAAAAGAGTTTTGGAGCTTATGCACATGGATCTACTTGGACCGATAACACCAACAAGTGTAACAGGAAAGAAGTACACCTTAGTGGTTGTGGATGATTATTCAAGATACACTTGGGTAGTATTCATAACAAGAAAAGTGAAACACTTCAAAAGATGCTGAACTTTTGAAGAGATTGCAAAATGAGAAAAGTTTGTGATAGTGAAGATCGGATCGGATAAAGTCTTGAATTTCTCAACAAAGTTATAAGAGAATATTGTGAGCAAAATGGTGTACTACATCAACTAACTTGCTTCTTTGGTACACCTCAAGCAAAATGGGGTTCTTTGAAAGAAGAAAGCGAACTTTAAAGGAAGCGGGAAGAACTATGATTTGTGAAGCATTATTGCACGAAAGATATTGAAATTTGAAGTAGTTAATCTGACATGCTATACACAAAATAGAACCTTAGTGAACAAGAAGCTGCTGAAGACACCTTATGAAACTTTGAATGGAAGAAAGCCTAATATATATTACTTTCATCCATTTAGAATCAAATGTTTTATTCTAAATCATAAGGAACAATTGAAGACCTTCCAACCAAAATCAGATAAATGAATCTTCTTGGGATATTCTTACATCGGCCAAGGCATTGAGTCTTGAACAAAGGACACTGAAACATGAAGAAACAATACATGTTGTATTTGATGAACCTAAGTTCACTGGTATGGAAGATGAAGATTCATAACCTGCTGAGAATCAACAAGCCACTGATCCAGAATGTGTTGATGTTTTGGAAAGATTTATGACTTAAAGGTTTCTGACTCTGCCCCTGCTGGTAACACTTTGGATGCAACAACTGAAGCAGTTTAAGGATCTGCTGAGCCCCCTGTTGAAGAAACAACAGACCCTACTGAAGATGATGTTCCTAGGAATCAATCTAACCAAAATCCACAATGGTTAAGGGATCACCCTGCTGAGCAAGTTATTGGTAATATACAGCAAGGTGTGAGGACTAGAAGACAATTAGAAGCAATGTTTACATGTTTACTATCTCAAATGGAACCTAAAGTTGTTGAGGAAGCAATATCAGATCCAGATTGGATAATTGCTATGCAAGAAGAATTGAATGAATTTGAAAGAAATCAAGTTTGGACACTAGTGGAAAGGCCTAATCATGCAAACTTTATTGGAACAAAATGGGTATACAGAAACAAATTGGATGAATCTAGTACCATTGTAAGAAATAAGGCCAGACTAGTTGCAAAAGGCTATTCTCAAGCAGAAGGAATAGATTTTGATGAAACATATCCCCCTATTGCAAGATTGGAAGCTATGAGATTATTCTTGGCATATCTTTGCTTATAAGAACTTCAAAGTACATCGGATGGATGTCAAAAGTGCATTTTGAATGGCATTACGGAAAAGGAGGTCTATGTATAGACTCAATAAAACACTTTATGGTTTGAAACAAGCACCAAGAGCATGGTATTAGACCTATCTCAATTCTTGGTGGACAATGGTTTTACCAAAGGTACCATTGACAATACTCTTTTAGAATCAATGAAGGAAACATCACCTATTTGAGTACTGATTTATGTTGATGACATAATTTTTAGTTACGAAAATGAATTGCTATGTGAGAAGTTTGCTAATTTGATGAAAAGTAAATTCCAAATAAGTATGATGGGAGAAATGAACTACTTTTTGGGTTTGCAAGTTAAACAAATGAAAGATGGAATCTTCATTCATCAAACCAAGTATACCCAGGAGCTACTGAAGAAGTTTGGTATGGAAAACAGCACCAAAGTATCAACTCCTATGAGTACAAACATAAGATTGGATGAAGACAAAGATGGCAAAGATGTTGATCAGACCTTATACAGAAGGATGATAGGCAGTCTATTGTACCTCACTGCTAGCAGACCTGATATATCCTTTGTTGTAGGTGTTTGTGCAAGATTTCAATCAAAACCTAAGGAATGTCATTTAGCTGCAGTCAAAAGAATTCTCAAGTATCTAAAAGAAACTTTGGATGTAGGGATTTGGTATTCAAAAGATGGAACCTTCAAAGTTGTATACAACTCAGATTACGATTATCTTTGGATGCAAGATTGATAGAAAAAGCACCACGAGGGACACATCGAGTTAATGGGAAATAAGTGGTTTTACGGTTTAGCAAGAAAGCAATTCAATATCAACTTCCTTCTTGAAATTTGAATATATTCTTCTTTGGAAAGCTGCTATGCACAAATACTATGGTTAAGACAACAGTTAAGGGATTATGGGATTGAAGGAAGAGAAATTCCTATAATAGTTGATAACACAAGTGCAATTGCAATCACAGAAAATCCTGTTTTACACTCAAGAACCAAGCACATTGATGTGAGACATAACTTTATAAGAGATCATGTTGAAAAGAAAGATGTGGTGGTTCTTTACATCCCTACTGAAGATCAACTTGCTGACATTTTCACAAAACCATTGGACAGTGAAAGATTTGCTAAGTTAAGGACAGAACTTGGAATTATAAAATTTGAGTGATACACTTATGATCGGCGGTGTCTTTGGAATTCACCAAGGGATTAGTCGTTGCTATGTTGGGTGAGCTCACTTAGCAGATTAGTCATTGGTATCAACAATTCCATGTACTTATGTTTGGACAATTGAGGAAATGAGGTTGCCAAAGGGATTGGTCTTTGTCATGTTGGGTGAGCTCACTTGACAGATCAGTCATTGGTATTAAACTTCATCTTGTATTATCAGTTGGACAAAACAAGAAGAATTGAAGATCGTGAGTAACTTTATCGGCGACTCTCTTGAGACATTATGTCGGTGATTCTTGAGCCAAATCTCACGATGACAAAGGCTGCGGAAGGATACGTTACAGTCAAACTTTACTAATGTAAAAAAGATAAATAGCGGGATATTTATCTTATCTTTATAACTGTGGTTACATGATCGAACGGTTACAAATATTTTTGGATAAGTTATGGGCCACGTGTCAAGATCTCATTTATTCAAAATTAATCGTAGTTAATGCTACGATTACACGATCGGCGATTTCCAACCACTACTCTTTGTTATATATACAGACCTATACACAGAAGATAGTTACAACTCTCTCATTGCTATTCTCTGCAAATCCTTTGTGTGAACACAGATTCAAAAGTCTTCTTCTTCATCTTTCTCATTTACAATGGCAAACAAGGATGATGTTCATATTGGAACTAGTCAGAGTGAGAGGATATGTTAATGACTGTCACTCTACTGAGTTAGCCATCAACATCGGAAGAAGAATTAGAAGGATTGCTGGATTGGAGAATGTTATCAACGAGGAGGAATTTGGAAAGGATTTCATATGTGAATGTATTGGAATTTTAGAGGAACATAGTCATACATGAAGGTAGAGGCCTTCACTACAGCAGTTAATGGTAGAGATTGAAATCTCTTGGACTATTGAGAGAGGTCTTTCATTTTGGGCTGGAAATAATGCTCCTACCAATCCAGAAGCAATGAATCTGCCAAGGATGAAGTTTGTGGATGCAATAAAGACAAATGAGAAGATATCTTCATCTCTAGGCATTAATGTGAAACATATTGGATATGAGTATAATCTGCTCAAAAAATTAATTTCCAAAACCATTTTGGGATTCATTGGAAGTCTAGATACACTATCTGGACCTAAGATAGATCTGCTGATCATCATCTGCAGAAGTATGAAGTTTGATTAAATTTGGATTCTTTATACCTACATGAAGAAGGTGTTTCTTGAAGGCAGAGATGGTGTGAGGAATTCCAAAACCAAGCCCCTAGGTCTACTGATTCAGACCTTGTTGAATCATTTTCAGATACTTGATATTTCATCTGAAAAGATTAACAAATCCATGTATAAGCCAGAAGTTGCTACTCCTATCCCTGGATTAGATGATGATGAATATGCAGATGATGAGGCCACAGAAAGTGATCATGATAGTAGAAATGATGATGCTGGTGGTGAACGGATTAAGGAAGTTGCTAAGTCTGCTGCACCTAAAAAGGTTGTTGAGAAGAGAAAGGCTGCTGACACAAGAAAGATTACAGAAATGTTAAAGCCTATGAAGACAAGGAAGCAAACAGCAGAAACTGCTGAGTCTACTGAGGGTCCAATTGAAATTTAGGTTACTGACCCTGCTGTAGTTGCAAAGAAGAAGTCTGCTGCTGAAATTTTAAGAGAGCAATAGAAGGAAGATAGTAGAAAGAGGAAAGCTGCTGAAGTTGAATCAGAGCAACTTTCTAAGAGAATGAAGGAAATTGCCAAGAAAAAGAAACATGGCAAAGGGAAACAGTTAAGGATTCTGGAGGCTCAGAGGGAAGAAGAGGAAGAAGAGGCTATTGAGGCTGAGCCCCTAACAACTATTAAGCCTCTTTGAGATAGTAGAGGTTCTTTGTTGAGCAACCTCTGTGAAGAATCACAACAGATTGTTGAACTGAGAACTCTTTGTAGAGTTGTAGAATCCTCCCCTATAAAAGGCTCTTTGAACCTCTTTGAAAATTTGGACAAGTTGTTGTTGAGCAACTTGGTGAAGAATCACAACAAACTACTGAGTGCACTTTCTTTGTGGAAGTTGAAGCGTTGGTACAAGACCCGCAGGAGTTACGCAATAGTTCGGGGGAAGAGCAAGTTATTGCTAACCCTGCTGATGAGCATGTTAGTCAGGGGGAACCAAGTATTGAACAGATGGAGGTGGTAGGGACTAATGTACAATCTGAGCTACCTACTGACCTAGAAGCATCTGTTGAAGAAACTTTTAACTTACTTGTTGAGACCTTTGGAGGTCAGCAAGGTACTCAAACTGCTCCTAGAAGGCCAACCATGCCATGTGAAAGAAAGGAAAAAAAGAAGAAAGAAGGATATGTTGATCCTAAACTCCTACTGGTTGCAAACTACTTTCAATGGAATTTTAGGTTTTATAAAAGACAAAAGCCAGCTGTAGAGCCAATGACAGATTTTGAGGAATGGGATTTTGAGAAGTTGGGAGTGGAGAATTTACTTGATTTGGTTGATACCTCTTTGTTAGAAATGAGACTGATGGATCTCACTGATGAGCAAAAGAAAGAAGAGGGTATCAAATTCAGGGATCCAAGAGATGGATCAGGCGGTGATTCTTCATCATCGACTCGATGATGGTCATCCCCACATCAAGGAGAGACCCGGTGGCTTTGCATTGATAAATGAACCAAGAGTAAGCGATCTCACGATGGTGGGCGATCCGAGAGGCAACAAACTGAACAGATGGATGAAGATTTGGAAGATTTAACCATAGATGGTTTGGAAGCCTTGATAAATGATGGGATAAATCTTGGAGGAAATTGGTAGGTTGGTATGTCAAGTACTTTCTTTCTTTGTAGAATACTTTGAACAACCTGAGGATCAGTGATGAAGATTTGGATGAAGAAAGGGTTACTGATCATAGTGAACCTGATATCAGTTCTGAGGATTCTGCTCAATATCAAGACTGGATTGATACTCAGGACACTATATCCAAAACTGCCAATTTTCTATGAAGGATTGCTAATGTTAGGGAATTTCAAAGAGATAATATGGCTGAATTCCCTGCAATTCTTGTACAGAGAGTGCTAATCACTGAGGAACAAACAGTGGTAGCACAAAGATTGGATATGGTGATGGGATTTGAAGGATCACCATTGATTGTTGAGGAGGTTCGAGTGGCTGAGGATCAGGCGACACTGAACAAAGGTTGGAAGCGGTGAGTGCAGTCTTGAGGATCAGACAACACCTGGACAAAGGTTGTAACTAACTATGGGTTTGGAGGAAACCCCTGCTGCTGTTGGAGAATAGACTGTTGTAGTAGAGCCTGCTGGAGGAAAGATCACTGAGGGTAAAGGTAGTCAGCAGACTGTTGTTGTTGATGAGGATGAATATTTCTTTGGACTATGATTACGGTGATGAAGAGTTTCAAGTGCTGAGGAAGAACATATAGATCTTTGAACCTCAAAAGGCATTTGTACCTATTTTTGAGAACACACCTAGATCCAATTCTAGAGGAATTCCAAGGACCTAACCTTGCTGGAAGGGATATGAGCTAGGCCATGGTCACTACAAAAAAACAGCAGTTTTGCGACGGAAGATTACCGTCGCAAACAAGAGTTATTCCGTCGCAAACCATAGTTTTGCGACGGATTTGCGACGATTTTTCTTTGTCGCATTTTTTAGTCATAAAACCCCAGTTTTGCGACGGATAAACCGTCGCAAATTATTTGCGACGGATTTTGCGACGAATAATTACCGTATTTTATTTTATTTTTAAATTATAAAATTCGTCGCAAAAAAATGTATAGTCCGTCGCAAATAACAAATAGCGACGGAATATTTCCGTCGCAAACATGTTAAATTTAAATCGCAAAATGTATAATCCGTCGCAAAAAATGTATAATCCGTCGCAACTTATTTTTATTAAATAATTTATTTATTTTAGATCTTTTCATATCCGTCGCAAAATGAGCCTTTTCCGTCGCAAATACCATATTTGCGACGGATATATTCCGTCGCAAAAAATAAAATTAAGCAGAAAATTATGGCATTTGTTTTGCGACCGGCCAAACCACATTGCAAAGCGGCCTTAATTTTCCCCGTAGCATTACAATTGCTACCGGCTATCAACAACAACAATATAAGCGGGAATACGATATCAAAGGGGATATGTCAAAAAATACGTCAAAGGAAATGTCAAAAATGAATAAAGCGATATGTCAAAGGGGATACGATAAGCCAAAATAAATAAAAATGTATCAAAACAATGTCACCCAGTCGGACCGGTGTACTACCTAAAACCCACGTCACCTCCTCCAGGTCCATGATCGAGAATGGTCATCTCTGTCTTTGCCTCGTACCGGGTTGCATCCTCCGGAGGATCTTTGCTAACTCATTTGGTAATCCACGCCTCCATCTGCGCTAGTCTGTCATCCCGGCGCTTTCTGTCTCTCTCTAGCTCCTCCAACCGCCTGGGTTTACGCATGAGTCATGCGTCATCTCTCGTCATCTCCTGGGTGAGGCGGGTGATTATGCCCGGAGAGTATGTCTCGGCGGATGAGTGTCGGCGGCGGCGAGCTGTCGTAGTACATGGAGGCGGTGACCCCATGCCAAAAACTCTCCCCTTCTTGTCGTAACCACCAGCGCTTAAGTAATAAAGACGCGACTCGTCGGCGAGGGTGTCATTTGCGTCTCTGGGCTTTCATGCTTCTTGAGGTGAAGGCGTCACGCAAAGTATGATATAAATTTGTTAGTAACAATAATTACATGATATATATATAATGTATATATAATATTTAGAATACATAACGTACCATGATTTTCTCAAACTTCCTCGAGGCGAAGTTGCCCGACTTCTTCTTCTTGAACTACTCACGAGATCACCGGACCGATAGAGGCGCTCCTCTATTGTCCTCCATGGCCCGGCGAAATCGATAACGCGCGTCGCCCATAGCATGTGTCGAGGATCTTCCTTCCTCACGGATCGAAGCTCGGTTTAGCTTCTTTTTATGAGATGTTTCTGGAGCGCCTATTCCGACATAAGATAAACAAGTTAGTACATACATATATATATATATAAAAACAAGTATTGTTAATTAAATATTGAATAATTGCTTACGGGACTCCCAATCCACTCCTCGAGGCGACGGAGAATATCCGGGGTCATCAAAGCCGAGCACGGGGTTTGTTTGAGCCCGATACATATAATCACGGACCTGTTGATAGCATACCGCTCAAAAGCTTCCACTAACCAGCGCTCGTGGCGTAACTTCGAAAATTTGAAATGACCACGCAACATAGTTATATATATGTTATATGTATAGTTATAATTATAGTTATATTTATATATAGTTATATTTATATGAGCAGCGTACCTAAATCGTTCCACCACCTATCCTGCTTTGCTCTGGTGGCATTATGCCACGTGGTGGCAAAAGTGTTGAAACCGGCCGATTATGGCGTTCTTGGCCATTTTCTTGACATAGTTGTCGGTAAACTGTCATATTGAAAACAATAAGTTGTTAATATATTTGGTTAATCAAAATATAAATAAAAATACAAACAAATTAAAGCAAGATATGTATTAACTTACCATCTCCCTCGGGATCCAAAGCGGCAATCCAAGGTCACCATTGACAATGACACCAAAATCCTCCTCGCTCATCTGGTGTATCTCATCATCCAAAACTCACATCTGTGAGGAGGAAGGCGCTCGGGGAGGGGAACTACCCTTACGCGTCTACCTCTACCTCTACCTCTACGACATCTATTTGACACGAGAGAATAGCGTTTATACTAATATAAATGCAATTATAATAAAAAAGGCGTTTATACTAATTAATAATAAATTACAATGTTTAATACATTATTATTCACTATCATGACAAAATAAAATATTTAATACATTATTATTCACTATCACTACTAGAATGGAAGAGTTCTTCCTCCTCTTCATCGATATCTAGATCATCAACCGATTCTTCTTCCTCTCCATCTTCTTGTTGAATGAAATCCGCCATCTCATCATCATCCAAGTCATTATCCCCAACATCGGAGTCAACATCGACATCAAGATCTTGGTGGACAATGTTAAGAGGATCGAGATAATCGGAAACATCATTGATCACTTGTTCTTGGAAAAGCGGTTTTCTCGGCGGGAGCATCGGCGATCGATCTTGCCTTTGTTTTGAAAACAACCGACCATTGATCTTTGTCTTTTTCAAACTTGGATATGGAGCATAGTAGACTTGCTCGACTTGATAAGCTAGAACAAATGGATCATAAAGCGCCATATTTCTACCACGATGAACTTCAACTATCTTATAATCTTTATGCACATTCATGCCCGTCGGAATTATCAAACCAATCACATTTGAACAATACGGCTTTGTAGGCGGTCGAATGTCCATAATACACCAACTCAATGATTTCATTTAAAGTGCCATAATAGTCGGCACCTTCCGTGGAAGCCCGACACAAACTCCGTTGTTGGTGAAGATTTACCAATATCGAGTTGCCGGTTGAATGTCCGAAAGTTGTAGCCATTAATCGAATAACGTTTCCAAGTTTTGACTTGGCGAGAAGGACCACTTGCCAAAGCTTTTAGCAAATCATCATTCAACAATGATGCTTGTTGTCCAAACCATTTGGTAAATTCATGTTCATGTTTATTCCAAATATACATCGAGAGTCAATTGAAATTTGTTGAACACGAATAAATTGCTCGAACAATCTAAGAATGAATCATTTTGTCGATTAATGTATATTTGTTGAAAAAGCGTTAAGCATTGTATATATGTAGTAATGAGGTACTTACAGTTCATACGGTTTCATGATTTGCTTGATTAGACAATACGTACTTGTGCACAAAGTCATATTCTTTATTATCCAAGAACCTCGTCTTGCACTTCCCAGTTGTTGTACCATTATGATCACGGAATAACTCAGGTAAATCTGAAGCGATTCGCGATGCGAAGTCTCACCAATGACAAGATTCTTTGCTTTTGTTTCAATATGATCATCGTAATACATAGAAAGAAGTTTGAAATCTCTTCCAACAAATCGCATTGCATATTGATCCCTACTAAAGCTTTGTTACCAATCTTTTGTTTTAAGTGATTCAAAACCTTTCGAATGGATACATCCATCGATATTTGCAGGACCACCAACTCGACCTCATACGGCAAGTGTACGGTAAATGCTCCATCGAGTTAAAAAAGCATTTGGAGGCAAAATCTTCTCTAACTTGCAAATAATCTCAAGCAATGTTATTCTCTAAGCGAATCACGTCTTCTATTTTTAGGGTAGCGAGACACAAGTCTCGAAAGAATTGACTTATCTCGGTCAATGCATTCCATTCATTTTCGGAATCAATTCTCGAAGGGCAGCGGCAACAAGCGTTCCATAAAAGCGTGACAATCATGGCTTTTCAAACCACGTAGAATGTATTGATCATGATCTACGCACCTACTCAGGTCTGAAGCATAACCGTCAGGGAATTTCAACTTGGTGACCCATTCACACAACACTTTTCTTTTCTGCTTGTCAAGAACAAGTGTACAATCGGGCGCTTTACGCAAAGCTCTTTCAAATCTTTAGCGATTTTGGACCACAAGCGATCTTGCCTTTAACGTCCATAACCGTGTCAATCAGTTTTTCAAAAAGTTTTCTCAATATGCATCACATCCAGGCAATGTCGAGCGGCAATGTTTTCCAATACGGAAGATCCCAAAAAATGCTTCTTTTCCACCAACCATTCTTGGAGTTTTTAAGCCGTTTCAAGTGCGAATCGAGCCATCAATGATGCTTGGTAGGTGTTGTACAAATTCCCATACCTCCTCACCACTCAATCTACGGGGTGGAGTCGCGTGTTCATACTGTTTGGACTTCAAAAAACCTTTATCGGTCACGAAAAATATGGTCTTTGAGGGCGCGCGATGACAATCAAACCAAGTGCATTTACCACTATGTTTGAGCCAGAACGACTTGTTTCCATCACCACAATAGGGACAAGCTTTCACACCAGCCGTAGTCCACCCGGATAACATGCCATACGCAGGAAAATCATTGATAGTCCACATTAGTGCAGCCCTCATATGAAAATTCTGTTTTGTGGATACATCGTAAGTAAACAACCCTGTTTCCCACAGCTGCTTCAACTCCTTAATCAATGGTTGCAAATAAACATCGAGGTTTCCTTTCGGATTTTTCGGCCCCGGTACAAGCACTGATAAGAATATAAAGCTGTCTTTTCATGCACAACTGAGGCGGAAGATTGTATGGTGTAACCATGGCGCCGACAAAGTAGTTCTTCCCAAAATTACCAAAAGGTGCAAAACCGTCTGTGCAAAGTCCTAACCGCACATTTCTAGGCTCCTTAGCAAACTCATGGTGCATTTGGTCAAAATGCTTCCAAGCTTCAGCGTCACTTGGGTGGGCCATTATACCGCTTGTCCTGGGGTTTTCCGCGTGCCACCTCATTTCCTTACCTATATGTTTCGTGGCGTACAACCTTTGGAGTCTAGGTCCAATCGGGAAATAAGTCATCACTTTGTTAGGCACACGTTGACCTCTTGCGTTCGTTTTCGGTTTATATCGATCAAGGTCACACTTCCGACACTTGTCGGATTCGCGTCCTCCTCCCAAAATAACATACACCCCGCGGGACACACGTGTATTTTCTCGTGGGGTAGCTCTAATGCCTTTAACAACTTTTTGGTTTGATAGAAGTTCGAGGTCATTAAGTTATTCTTCGGAAGAATATCTCTATCAAACCGGTAACCCGTCAACGCATTTGTGAGAGAGGTTGTGATCACATTTCAAAGTGAGCAACCTAGAAGCCGCTTGCGATGACGGAGACACTACTTCCATCACATACTGAGGTTCCTCTGTGTTTTGACATTTCAAAAAGCGATGCAACCAGGGTTTGGTGTCTCATTGTTCTCCTCTTGGTTAAGAAATTCTTCTCTTACGTGATCAATCCTATCACGTGTCGTCATTAACCATGTCACGATAAGGGTTCACATTCCGTTCTTCTTTGAGCGTTGATCGGAATGGGAAACTCTTCACCATGACACACCCAATCATAGTAGTTTGCGCAAAACCCATATTTAGTTAAATGTAATCTCACGTCATGTTCGATTGAAAATTTAGTGTTCTTACACTTACTACATGGACACTTCATCATTCCATTATTTGCCCGAAAGCGAATCTAAGCGCTTTGCATGTTTTATGAATTCCTCCACACCATTCACAAATACCGGGTTAAATTTCTTGTTAGCATCCAACCTCTCGTACATCCAACTCCGTTCTATTCTCTTCATTTTCAATCCTACACATCATATCATACAAAATATGAGACTAACAATAGTCTTTGAAGGTTGTCTCAACACTTTTGCAAACTCAGGTTTTACTCAACTTACTATGAAACTAACAACACTATAACCTAAATTTTGATTCATGGTCAAAGGTTCGACGTCAAAATAATTCGGAGGCTTTGCCGGATAACAAAGTACCCCCAGTACCATTTTCCAAGCGGGTAGGAACAGCACCACTTTTCAACAAACCAATTCAACCACATACTTATCATCATTTTCAACCAACATCCGGAACTACCCCTACCGCGTCTACCTCACCTCTACCTCTGCACCGACATCTATTTGACACGAGAAAATAGCGTTTATACTAATCTAAATGCAATTATAATAAAAAAGGCGTTTATACTAATTAATAATATGTGCAAGGAAAGCGAGATTTTCTGTAGATCTCGTAACTCACGGGGTTTGCAATAGATCCCCTAACTATTGAGATTCTGATAGCACCTCTAACTACACCGACCTCAAGCAATTTCTTTGTTTGCTAAGCCGAGTAACTACAACACCTTCTTTGAGCTGTAAAAAAAAGTGCAGCAAAGTAAGTGGATAATATTTCTTTTTCTCATTACAATATCAAAGCTAGTTCATTCATTGTGTTTTTTTAATTAATGAATTTCCGGCTAGTTCATAGTGGTGTTACCTAATGGTTTACATAATACATACCACTTTTATTGCACTAATTTGACAAAAATATGTGAGTATATTGGTTTTGATGATAACAACACATGATCACATTGGATCAATTGTGTGTATGTGTGAAAAGGCATGATTTCAACTCAAACATCACATAAGGCTAGAAATGGTAAGCCTCACTTGAAATGCATGATCACAAATCATGAGCTTAAATTGAGAATGTGATAGGGGCAAAATGGGAAAGGTGACCAAAGAGTTGACCTTAAGGGTAAATGGACATTTGACCTCAACTTACATTGTAACAACCTAAAATTGATCCAAAACACATTAGGTTGGTATGAGAATCATCATAGGGTCAAATCGGTGAAAGTAGGTCAAAAGGGCAAATTGGGAATTTTGGGGAAATGGTCCAAACTCACCTGAATGATGTGAAACATGTTTAATTATATTAATACACTTAGAATTGACCCTAATCATGCTTTAAGTTGTTCAATTTGATCAAAATTGAATTAGGTCAAAATTAGGGTTCATGTGATAAAAATCTCTTTGAATTTTTCTAAGTGTTGGACTGTATTTTCACCCATGTCCACACCCCCATAACTTGCTCAATATTGAACCAAATTGCATGATCTTTATATGGTTGGAAATCTCATAATTCAAGCTACAAAACGAATATATAATATCTCATTTTCATGCAACACAGAGCACACACCATGCTTGAACAAAAACGCATAAGATTGTGAAAGTCTGTATTACAGCTTTACGATGTGCTGATGTGTCACACTTTTGAGTACCCTATACTACTTGGAATGAGTTGAATTTTTATATGTTATATATTGCATATAGGGGTACATTTTGTCTCAAGAAACTTTTGTGATTTAAGGTCTTTATCATAGCTAAAAGTTGACTACAAAATGCTTGATAAAACTGTATCTACATACATGCTACATATATTACATACTACATAATAATGCTACATACGAAAAAAAAAAAAACAAAATATTACATACTACATAATAATGCTACATATACATACATACATATATTACATACTACATATACATACATACATATATATATATACTACATATAAAAAAAAAAGATACATAAAAATACATACTACATATACATACATAAATGCTACATAAAACGAAAAAAAATAAAAAAATATACATACATAAATACGCGCGCGGGGAGGGAGGGGGGAATCGGGTGCAGGGAGAGGGGGTGAGAGGGGAGGAAGAGTTTACCTTGTGGTGGGCTGCGGCGGTGGTGGTTCGGAGGTGGCGGAAGCAGAGTTCGAGCAGAGGGGAGGCGGCGGAGAGGAAAAGAGAAATGAGGAAGAAAAGGGGAAATCGACTCATATCCGCCCGTTTTGCGACGGACATTAATGTCCGTCGCAACTTAACTCTCTTGCCGTCGCAAATTTATAATTTTGAACAATAAAATAATTAAAAAATTGTATAAAATTTTATACAATTTTCCGTCATGAAAAAATACGAATAACTCCGTCATGAAGAGGCATTTTGCGACGGAATTTAATTTCGTCGCAAAGTTTATCAAAAATCCAGTTAATAAAATAATTAATGAAAATTTATTTAAATAGTCCGTCGCAAATTATTAAAATGTCCGTCGCAAAATTGCCCGCCAAATGGTAAAATCGATCCCGCCAAGTGTCCCGTCGCTAACAATAAAACATCCGTCGCAAACGTAAATTTGCGACGGAAGTATGGTCCGTCGCAAAAATTCCGTCGCAAAAACGCTGTTTTTTTGTAGTGGGTTGTCAGTAGACAAAGGGCACAATATAATGTAGAGGAGCTTACCGATGAGTCTGTTGGACATATGTCTGGAGGAATGGCTGGTGGAGTACCAGCACAGATTGTGGATGAGTTGAGGGCTTTCAGAAATGACATTACAAGTTTAAGAACTGAACTTGACAGGCAAGAGCAGAGGTTTGGAGACTTGATGAATTTAGTGGAGAATAGAGGAAGAACTACTAAAACTAATGCTTCCAATATTAATTCAACTCAGTATGCTCTTGATGACCTTGCTCAAGATGTGAGAGGGATTAAACAAGGTAATACACTGAAGGACAAGTTTCTGAAAGACCAATTTGAATCTATTCACCAGAAACTTGACAAGCTTGTTGATGCACCTAAGCTGTTGTGGTGATCTGGTGGAACACTTAACCTTACTTGGATTGGATCCTAAGTTTACTGAGAGGATCAATCTACTGGAGCAAACAATGCAAGAAAGAATCACAGCAGTTGACACTTGAACAGAAATTGTGGAGGGTCATCTGAACAATCTACTGATCACATAGGAGTGTGTTCATGGCCTGCTGTCCCGTTTTGTTGATGATGTCAATAAGGGGGAAGAGCGCCAAATAGCAGTAGCAAAAGAGGCTGCTAGGATTTTTGCAAAGAAGAGATGGGAAGCTGACACCAATGCTTTTAGAGAACCTGCACCTGGCAGACTTCCACTTACTGATGATCTTCTTAGAGAATATAAGAAGCTGTACAACAACAAGTGAAGACCTTACCATGACAAGGGTTTCCATGAGGGACTAAATTCTTTTCTGGGACTTAAGTTTTGGGAAGCAAGGGTTAAAGCTTTAAAATCTGCATATAGAGGTGGAAGAGGTGGAAGGAGTCTTCCTACCACATCAGCAAAGGAATCACTGAATGAATTCAAAGAAGTATAAATGCGTTTAGGCTTTAGAGTACATCAAATCAACCTTACTCAACCTGAGGCATGGAAATGGTGGAAAGAAGTGAATCCTCACATTGATTTCTCTCTTATTGAAAATGAATGGATGAGAGATATGGTTAGAGAAATAAGAGCATATAATGAGCAGCAAGAGAAGGAAAGAGAAAGAAGACACTAGATCAGCATACCTACACATGCATTTTATTTTTGCTGAATCTAGCTTGTAATACTTTTGAACAACTGATTATAATGAGAAATGACTATATTTGTTCTGTTTTTGTTTTCAATCTCTTTGCTTTGCTGTAAGGAGGGTATTGGCATCATCACCAAAAAAGGGGAAATTGTTGGACTTATTTTAAGTTTTAGTGATGAGTGCCAGACTAGCTGTTATAGAGCAAAGGCAAAAAGATGTCCAGATCAAATGTATAGGCTTATTAGAGTTTGATCTTGTATAGGTTTGATCAAACAAGCCTTTGTAAAAGGTCGGTGACTTTCATCGTGAGACTTTGCCCATATCGATAGGTACCTGAGTCGATGAGACTAGTATAAGAACTTCTGTCAAAGGCGAAAGGTGAGGTTCAAACTCGATTCTTGAAGGCTAAGGGATCAAACTTAGTATTTAAAATCAAGGATATGGAATCAGAATTTAGGGAAGTCTGTGATGACCAAAACTGATTACATAAACCTTGTGTACAAGGTCTAAGTTCCACAAGTTAAGTGGTGATTGGAACTTAGTTATATTCAAAATAGTGTAATCTAACTTCACAATATAAAAACTTAGATATAAGAGCAGTCAGCTGAAGTGTTTTTATAAACACAGCAACCTTGGAACAGATGACTGATATGCATTTCAGCAGACTTACATTCACAGGAACCTGCTGATGTATATTTCGAATTATTCAAAGGTTACATTGGAAGAATACAAGGATAAGGGCAGATAACAACCTCTGATTTTATCAAACAAATCAATGGTTAAGATCAAAGAGACGTTGGAAAGAAACAGAGCTTTATCCAATGAATACAAGTCAAAGGGTGGACAAACTGAAAACTGTCAAAAAGCATTCTGACCGTGTCAGTACTATGAATAGTGACAGAAAGCAAGTCAAATGGGATGAAATCTGAAACGGCTATGTTTGATTTCAAACATAAGTCACAAGGATTCCTACCTATAAATAGAGGACTTTAAATTCAGATACAAGTGATGAACATTGAGGAAAATTAAGGATCTATCTTGAGCTATCAGATTTAAATCGATCAAACACCCTGCTGACCCTACTGAGCATAAAGCTACTTAGGTAGTATGGGGTTTTTTCAAAGAATTTTTCATCCATAGAATTGTAAAATCTTTTGTCAGTGGGAGAATAACACTTGTAACCCTTTCTGTCTTTGGCATAGCCTAGGAAGATGCACTTATGAGCTTTGGGATCAAGTTTTCTTCTGTGTTGGGCATGAATATAGACAAACACAGTACATCCAAAGATTTTTGGAGGCAAGTCAGCAATGAGATGAGGGCAGGAATGAGTTGTCAGCAGGGTTTGGAGTTTGTAGCGTCTTATTTCTCGTTCATGCACTTGTAACCTTTTCTCAAACCATTTTTTCATAGCGTCTTATTTCTCGTTCAATCATGGAGTTCGTAGCTTCAAATAATTCAACAATATCATTACCAAGCATACATGAATCTGAATGGTTATGCTGAGGTTTATTGGGGGTTTTTGTAGATAAGATGGTTGGCATAGATTATAACTTAAATAATCTTGAGGAACATAGGAACACTGATAGGTGAAACTCGAATGGTGACTCCATCCTAGATTGTAAGCATTTGCGTAAGAATATCCTTTATCCTGGTTGTAGCAACCATGATAATTTCTGAAGCCATTTCATCACGTGTTGCCATTTTTTCAGAAAGAAGCAGTCAATGATGAAATGAGATCCATCATTTCAAATCAAACATTGAAATTGTTGATTTACCTTGTGGTTCTAACCACTCAGTTGTAAATGAATCTTCAAGAAGAAGTTAAATGAATATGGCTCCATTAACAAATACAAAGCCCGCCTTGTAGCTAAAGGATTTAAACAGTGTCATGGAATAGATTATTTTGATACATCTGCTCCAGTGGCATGAATATCATCTATCCGTGTGTTGTTATCTCATGCCTCGATGCACAATTTAATTTTCTTCAAATGGATGTGAAAATGTCTTTTTCTAAATAGTAATTTGGAGGAAGAAGTATATATGGAGAAGCCTGAGGGATTTGCTTTATCAAGACAAGAAAAAAAAAGTTTGCAAATTGTTCAAATCTCTTTATGGTCTCAAGCAAGCCCCTATGCAATGGCATGAAAAATTCAATAAAGTAATGCTGGAAAAGAGGTTCAGAGTCATTTTAATCGATAAGTGTATCTACTTTACACATATAAATGGTACATGCATTATTGTCTGCATATATGTTGATGATATATATGCTTATCTTTGGTCCAAGTATGTAATCCATAAATGAGACAAAGCAATATTTGGAATCTAGCTTTGATATGATGGATTTAGGGGAAGCGAATGTAATCTTAGGGATCAAAACGATGAGGAAAGATGGATTTATATCATTAAATCAATCTCATTATTTTGAAAATATGCTTGAGGTGCAACTGTATCTTGGCGTTCGAAGAAATAAACTTGTGTTTCATATTTGACTATGTTAGCGAGTTTATTGCATTGTGATCTGAGATAAGAAAGCGGAATGGATGAGGAATTCGTTAATTGATATTCTCTTTTGGGAAAAACCACCTACAACAGTGATGATAGATTGCGATAATAAAGATACTTTGTATTCAGTAGAAGGTAAGACTTACAATGGTAAGCAACAACACCTCAGCTTGAGACATCAGTCTCTTATGGTTTACTTAAACAAGGTGCAATCTCTATTGACTATGTAGAGTCAAAGAATAACCTAGTAGATCCATTGAGGAAAAGATTGGCTAAAAAGATGATTGTGAAAACAACAAAAGGGATGAGATTAAGGTCTATGCATCAATAGTAAGCTTTGACAGGAACCTTAATTATGTTTTGAAATATAAACAAAGTTCAAATGGTACAAACAAGTTAAAATCTAACTAGAACGAGGCACTAGAGTATTTGATAAATCTCATTCGTAAAATCTCTAGTGTGAGTAAATACTGCATGGTAAATGTCTAATATTGTTCTTAAAGAGTTCTATTGTCAGAGAAAGTGACTCGCAGTGTCACCTTTTTACGGAATTACCTATGTGAGTGTGAAAGTCAGGTTGCTTTCTATGAGATATAGACTGTCTCTAGGGCACTCATGAATTTTGGGATATAACGCATGTCCATTAATGCGTTGGAACAAATAGACACTCTTTTCTTGGAATAGTATGTGTGTTAACTTCAGTTACATCACGATTGGGTTCTTGGTTCAAGATGCTGCGTTCACCGTAGTATCCTGATGAAACTTTGAATTATTTACACTAAGTGGAAGTTCAAAGCAAAAAAACTCTATCTATTTAATTTAATACTATTAAAAGTCTGAACACTAATGCCTCATAAAGGAAGCTTTATGACAAATTTATTTCTACTTAGGTTACGTTTACTTTTTAAGTAGGCCAAATGAGTATGTCTTAGCTGCATTTTTTATGTTGAAAAGTGTCATTTAAGATTGTGTCTATATCCATTTTTGATGTATTAGAAGATATTTTAAAGTGCCGCCACATGTATAACTAAATTTAGACATAGTAAAGTGTCTCCGCAGGGTCTCACAAAATTGCTTTAGATAAGTTTTCTGTACTAGTGACTCTATATCCTCCTTTTAGTGGCATTTTTTGAAAAATGCCTTTATGCGTGCGTTACTCTAGGTGTTTTTTTGTGGAGTGTATTCGTGCAGATTCAGAGCAAAAACAGCCAGATGAAAAGATACAGCAATGAAAACAAAAAGAATATAAAAGAAAGAAATTCAATGAAGGAAAACAGAGATTTCGGCTAGATGAAAGCGAATTTTTCTTCGAGACCATGTTGATTTTACAATACAGATCATCATAGTTGAATCAAACTAAGAACAATCAACACAGAGAAAACAAGAATTTCATTGATTTGCTTTGATAAATCTCAATTTACAAACTGTGACTCTCACTATATATAGACTCTCTAAATGCTCAACTGCTGCTAGCTAAGACGGTTACAACAACTTTAATTGTACACAACAAACTTCTAACTGTTTTCCGCTGATTTGCCTGAATCCTCATTTCCTTATAGCTTAGGATCATGAATCATGATGTGTAACAAATTCTCTGAGGATTACAAAAAAACCCCAAATTAATCCTTGCTCAATTCACTCTGAAATTGTTGCAGTAAGAAAATAGCAATTTTTTCCTTTTTGAAACTCTTGAGCTCTTATCTGCAAGCTCACAGCATTGTGGATCATAGGAAAGACAATATTTAACAACAGTTTCATAAGCAAGTCAGGAAAGAGCTTGAGGATATTCTAAAATGGGGAACAGATGAACTATTTAAAGATGTTTCAAGGAAAGTGGGAGATGGAGACAATGGAGATCATACGGAGCATAAAAGAAAGAGGGTTGGAAGCCTTGGAGATGTTTATAAAGATAAATGTGCAGACAAAACAAACAAGAAGAATGTTTGGAGTGAGATTGACATCAAAAAGTTGCTTGACCGTTCCTCTTCGTTTGATAAAACTGAATTGGAATCTGAGAACGACATGCTCGGGAGCATAAACTTGTTTGATGCAGCTTCCATGGCGGTAAGTTCTTCTTGAACGAAAAGGGTCTGCCAACACTTAGACATCATTAACAAACAGATAAAAAATGTTTAAAATGGCAACGTAGAGATAGATTTAAAACGCTTAGTCCAGTGAAAATTTTCTTATTGCCGACAAATTCCTATCGATTAGAATTCATTTATTCTCTCTCTACTCCGATACGAAAATGAATATTTCCTTTGATCTATGTTTCAACACATCGTAATTCTTTTATTATTTTTTTCATCCTCTTTATTTTGATATCTCATTTTATATTTTTTCATTTCCGCCTAATTATTAAATGTTATGTCTTTATGAACTTTTTTTTTTTCGCCGTCTGTTTATTTTTTCTCCTTCTTTTCTTGTCTTTTTTCCCACTACCCTTGAGAAAATACACCGAACAATTAAGCAAAGAATGCATAAATATGGTTACTTTTTATACTTTGTGTGCTATCGTAAATTGTTTGGTTGACCCGTCATTTACAATGAATGGCAGACAAAACGATGGGATCGACCTGGTGAAAAAAACAACAAGAGGATCCCCAAAAAAATGTTTTCCTGGAAAACACTTCTGTTATGAAGACAGTGGAAACTGCTTTACACGGTGTCATAAATATATGATAAAATTTCAGATTTGCAACGCATATGAGGCAAGAAATATACATTTCTAACGACCAACAACAAAAATTATCATTTTCCATATAAATTTGATGAATTATTCCACATGTGTTTCTAGAATTGGTTGTTCTCAGATATCGGATTAAATACCAACTAGTACATTGCATAAAAGGAGAAAACAAAAACAATGGGAGAGTACCTATTTATGAAGCCCAGGATAAATGATATGCCATGATCAACGATCTCTAGCTTGAACCAAAACCTTTCAACAAGAATTGTTAAATCACAAGGCATGGTTTTTTATTTTCCTTATAAAATATGAGGAAGAATGGACTTCTTATATTTCTAGGCCTCTTGCCTATAAATATTAACTGACATGGTAATGGCACAATTTTAGCAGCGGCGGAGAAAATGTAGGAAAGAGAAGTAAGAGGATTAGGGTTGAACTTGCTAGTGGACATTTCTACCCTTTAAATACATCTCAAACTCGTGCCACTAGGTAGAATATTCCAAAGCATATTCCTTTAATATTCTTCAAAAGAGCCAATTTTTTCGTTTTCTTTCCTGGGAGGGCTATAAGGTACGCTTCTAGTTAACTAAGGGACCGGCTTATTAAATTAAAAAAAAAGTTGAGGGGCCAAATGATTGTAGTCGTAATAGTTTAAATGCCTCAAAATTTTTAGGCCCACATTTTATAACAAATGTTAAAGGTTGTAAATGACAGTTTTAATCTAAAATGGTTGAGAATGACAATTATTATACGTGTTACTACATTTTTATACATGTGTTACTACATTTTGTCCTTCTGGCCTCTGGCCCCATATAAATATATTGTAAATCTTGAAGCGATTAGTCAAATCTTTTTTTTAATGAATGAAGCCCTATATTAAGAAAAATAGAAAAGGTTCATACAAAGTCGTATCTTGGCCATCTCCTTATACCATTTTACATAGACGAAAAGGTTCATACAAAGTCATATCTTGGCCCTCTCCTCATACCATATTACGTAGACGAAACATAGCCCTGCCTACATTAAACTTATACATGGAAAACCTGATGTGGGAAAATCCTACGCATAGGAAAGATTACAACATCCTATGTTTCCAGAAAAAAAAAGACCCCCTAAAGTACATTGGGATTGAAAAATATAGTAAAACAAACTTGGCTTGTTATTAGCATCCTCCATCTTGAAAGAAAAGTTGACTAGCCGTGTAAAGGGCTAGCCTCGAATTGATCACGAAGTTCAAAGTGCTATAAAATAAATAACTAACACATGGTTTGAACCCTTCAAAAAATTGAAGGGTGCTTCCAATGTGATGCTCCATGTGTCCTTCCAATTCAATGTTATCATCCTCCGTGTGGTTTTTAAAATAAAAGCCAGTTGAAAGTGACCTAATGAGTCGCACTACAAGATTTGATCCATCCCACAACCGTAAATATGCTCTTCTCTTTAAAAAAAACTATGGTGATATGGCATATAATGTTGGGATAGGTGTATCGTGTGTGGAGTGATTTACGGAACATATCCATAATTTACGGATTAAATTACGGGAAAATAATCTAGGAAATAAATCATGCAGATATAATAACTCATATTATATAGCAGATCTAACACAACCAATCTTACCGTACAGATCTAACTCAAACAACGAACGATAAAAATTATGATGTAGAAAATAAAGGACTAGAGATCAAACCGAGGCGAGTAGTTACTCTTTCCTTAAGACAAATTGCTCCGCTATGGTGCCCACGGTAGCAGCAACTGTCTCCCAAGATACAACGGCTTTATGTCTCGGATTTAGAAGCACTTCAAAAATCCGAGCTCCAGCGAACATACATAGTGCTCCGACTTCTCTTCTACTCAATATCTAGATCTATATGACTGACTCTTTATGGTGGAAAGACACAAGAGAAAATTCGATGCTTAAACTCTCATCCGTGGGGTTCTTTATATAGTGGAGAGGAGGAACCAATGCTCAAATATGATTGGCCGAGAAACATCATCAAAACTTTTCCCCTTGGAAAAGACATGGGGTTGAAATTTTTATTAAAATTATTAATAAAATTTCAAATTTTATTTCCGCACCCTGATTGGTCGAATGACACATCTATGAATTCTGATTGGTCGGATGACTCAATGAATTCTTATTCGTCCGATGACACAGTTACTTAAATTAATTTTTAGAATTAATTTCATAAAGAAATTTTGTCCAAAAAATTAATAGTAACACCCGAACCGAGCCGAGCCAGTGAGCTCGAGGGGGCGGCGCGCGTCTTGGCGGCGTGTGGAATAATCTAAGTCCTCCCTCCTGCACAAAAGTGCCTTGCCCTTTGGGGCACATTTATAAGAGCACACACTAGCTCTTATTACTTGAGCTCCCAACACTCAAGTTTCCAATGTGGGAGAATGGGGTGAGGTCCTCCCTTCAACTCCCATCTCCTACACATTTTCTACCAACTTTAGCCATTAATTTCTCATTCACCCGACATCTGAATCGAGTGATTCAAAAGCCCATCATCAACTACTCCGTATGAAGTATTTAATGATATTATTAACTCTCGATGACATACATCGGAGCCTATCCGTAATTAGCGCTAAAGTTGACTGTTCAACCCTTCAATTGGGCATTTTCTCCAACATATAAACCTGAAGCAAAATAATGAAGATATATTAGTGATAAAGACAACATGGTTTGCACTCTTCAAATTGAAGAGTGCTTCCTAGTAATTCATCTTTGATTGACCAGGCGAATGGCAGAAGATCCAAGTCTATCGCGAAGACTAAGACGGCGTTACATCAAAGGAATAAGTGTGTGATTCTCATATTCATGGGATAAGCCAGTGGAACTCGAGGACTTAGCTAAGAACTCAACAATTCTATTCGCTTATCTATAAATATACTAAATGGTGTGTAACCATGAGCTCGAGTAATATGACGAGTTTGATAATAAAAAAAGTCGTGTTGCTCTCAAGTAAGCGGCTTGTCATGATATCATGTAAACTGGAATAGAGGATGAAAGAGTTCGTTTTCACGATAAGTCGAAAGATGTCATTCGTAGCATAAAAGTCCTCACCATAGTGGAGCTCTTTAACTTCAACTTCAAAATTGTTGGCAGTTCCAAGAAAATTAGAGCAAGCATGACCAAACCATCTTGATCATTACGGAGAATGAAATCGCTACCTGAGTTTCCAGGGATGTTAATAGTGGAGCCATCCAAGTTAATCTTAAAATAATTCGTAGTGGGATATCCAATTAACTGCATATCTTATAGGTTTCACGAAGAATGCATTAATTTAAATATGGAAACTATTTATAATAATTAGTGTTATTTGTTTATAAGGACATGTTTTGGGACTTAATTAGGCACTTAGGACACCCAAAAAAGATCATCGTTTATAAGGACACATTTTATCCAAGTTTCCTAATTTACCCTTCTATACAACTGAGCAATTGAATTCCAGGAGAAAACAAACCGAACGACTAGCTTCTTGGCATCCCTGCTTCTTCTCCCTCCCTGCTTCATTCCTTGAATTGTTTCCGACAAGACGTACGACTCAGTTTGATTTGCAGATCTATATAGTGAAGTGTATAGAAAGTGCAGAAATCGGAATTGGGTCCATTAGAAATTGGATTCGGGTCCGCCGGAGAAAGTGGCTGCGACGGCGGTTCGCCGCAGGAGAAGCCGGAGGTGGCAGATAATTTTCCTTTAATTTATCATCTGTCAGATTTGATTAAGTTAAGATCTTCACCTCCACCAAAGTTCAAGTTCTTCAGAGATGCTGAAGAAAAGCTAATTAAAAGATTAGTTGTAGAATCTGACAGAAGAAGGGAAATCAAAGGTGGAGTTTCTGTTCAAGATTCTGGTTTCAAATCAACTGATAACAATTCAGAAGAAGAAAAGGGGGTTCTTCGATTTCTCCAATTCCATTGGACTTTCTTGATAATATTTTCTTTTTAAGCAAAAGGGTTTTCAACAATCATTCTTTTCAGTTGCAAAACTTCTGTTGGTCTTTTGTGTAATTAGACTTTTTGCTTTTGGTTTTATGTTTAGCAACTTTGGGTTCTTCATTGGACTTGTGGTATCTAATTTTGGAAGCATCCCTGGGATGCTGTTCTAAATAAATTGTTGTAATTTTGTGCCTTTGGTAGACTTTTGGACTATATGATCCCATTTCATTGGAAAAAAATGCTCAAAATACAGTGCCATCTTCTGATTTGATTGTTTTAATGTGTATTTCTGATGCCTTTGTTGAATACATCACGATGTCACTGCATCATTGTTGGATCGATAATGCGCAGACACACTCTAGAAGGGGGTGAATAGAGTGTGTAGTAATTTTTTCCTTTTAAAAATTTATAGCACTTTAACTATTATTGCAGACAAAATATATGAGATAAAATCAGAGTTTATGAAATAATTAACACACTTAAAAATAATCTGAAAGCATGACTTAAATCCAAGCTATATGTGTTAACTATTACACGTAGATCAAGTTTAATAAACAGTTTGATGTGAGCACTTAGCATGATTAATACACTTGATTTAAGGTTGATTTCAAACCAATTCGGGATGTATATGTGAGTTTAAAAACAAGCGTAGGGTGAATTTGAGCCGACAAAGTATTACCACAAAACTTGAAAATAACTCGGACTAAGATAAAGTGGAACACAGCAACTTGAATATGCAGTCAAAAAAAAGTCCAGTTACCAAAAAAGGTACACGCAAGTTTGAATGGTACTTATTACAAACAAATTACAAATATGCAGTACAAATAATAAGTTCAACTAATGTACTACAAGAGTGCTGACATATTAAGTTTATAAAATTACCAGCTATGTTCAGCCTTCTAATTACAATTCTGAATACCAAGAGAAGACTGAACATTCGGTCAATAACCAATGGGATAATCCAATTGAAACAAAAAGATTATCAGACTTGAGTCTTATCTGCATGCAGACTACAAGTTCGATTTCACTAACACTATTGCCTATATTATGCAAATTTAAATTTCATGGCCATTAGTGTGACAAAAATATTATAACACATAGATTGATATCATTATGAAAATTAATCAAATTATACATTAGCAACTGGGGCATTATTACACAACAATCACAATGTATTTCTGATGCCTTTGTTGAATACATCAGATATACGTTGATGGTGGGTTTGTGTATGATTTGGAATAAAATTGATGCGGTGATATTGATGTCACTTTGCATTCTGATTAGAGAATTGATGCGGTGACATCGATGTCACTGCATATACAATTTACAAAGTTTTTTTTTTTTGCAATTTGGGTGTTGATGTCACTGCATATATGTACAGTTTCATACAAAAATTGGTAACTTTGTAAAATAAGTGTGGTGTCATTCACATTAGGGTGAATCAATCCGAGTCGAGTCGATACTCTCTAGGCTTCAGCTTGAATCGACTAAAAAAGTTCATTCTCGATTGAGCCATGAAAAGGCAACATCGAACTAGGTCGACTAAGTACTCGATATAGCTCGACGCTGCTCATAAGCTCGATTTCCCTGAAAAATCTTCTAATTTCGGGACAAAAGTTCAACAAAAGCGTTGATGTCCTTTGCATATTTGATTGCCGATGTCATTACATAAATTGTTAATGTCATTCATATATGGTTGCTGATGTCACTGCATAAAATGTTGATTTCACTGCATATCTGATTGCCGATGCCACTGCATAAAATGTTGATATCACTGCATATATGATTGCTGATGTCACTGCATAAAATGAATTAAGGTGAAAGATTTGTTTTGATCGTAGTTTTATATCAAAAGATATAGCCATTTGAAGTCGATTTTATGAAGAAAAAAATCGATTTTATGAAATTAAGTCGGAAAAATATCAAATGTCATCACGGTGTTGGTTCATCATATGTCATTGCATTCCGATGATCACTGCATCTCCATGGTCTCTGCATCGCGGTGTCTCTGCATCGGGGGTGGCCACTGCATCGTGGTGTCACTTAAGCGCGATGTCTCTACATATATGATTGCCGATGTCAGTGCAGATAAAATGTTGATGTCACTGTATATTTGATTGCCTATGTGACTACATAAATTGTTGATGTCATTCATATATGATTGTTGATGTCACGCATAACTGATTGCCGATGTAACTGCATAAATTGTTGATGTCAAGCATATATGATTGCCGATGTCACTGCATAAAAATATGAATTAAGGTGAAAGATTTATATTGATCGTAGTTTTATATCAAAAGATATAGCCATTTGAAGTCGATTTTATGAAGAAAATAAATCGATTGTATGAAATTAAGTCGGAAAAATATCAAATGTCATCAAGGTGTTTCTTCATCAAATGTCACTTCATATTTGATTGCCGATGTCAGTGCAGATAAAATGTTGATGTCACTGCATATTTGATTGCCGATATGACTACATAAATTGTTGATGTCATTCATGTATAATTGTTGATGTCACTGCATAAAATGTTAATGTCACTGCGCGCATATCTGATTGCCGATGTCACTGCATGTATGATTGCCGATGTTACTGCATAAATTGTTGATGTCACGCATATATAATTGCCAATCTGGTGTATGTATTGTATTTATTTTGTATATCCCTCCTTTTCTATGAACAGAAAGGTTCAAATTTGATGGTGGGTTTGTGTATGATTTGGAATAAAAATGATGGAGCAATTGGGTCGTTGCGATTACGGGTTGGATGTCTAATTCTCCAGGCGGTAATGATAGTATCTGAGATTAATGTCACTGCATTTTTTTTCTTAACGTTGTAGCTTATTACATTGTAAGTCTTTGTGTTTAGTTGTCATTTTTTTATTTACTTACTACCTCCGTCCCAAAATATAAGTTCATTTAGCTTTTTTGTTTTGTCCTACACTCTTTCCGTAGCACACGGTTTTTTGCCAGCTAGGAATTGATGCATTGACACTTCATTACAGAATTGATGCATTGACATTGATGTCACTGCATAAAATTTTAATGTCACTACATATCTGATTATCGATGTCACTACATAAATTGTTGATGACACGCATATATGATTGCCGATGTCACTGCATAAAATTTTCATGTCATTGCATATTTGATTGCTGATGTCACTGCATAAATTGTTGATGTCACGCATATATGATTGCCGATGTCACTGCATAAAATTTTCATGTCACTGCATAAATTGTTGATGTCACGCATATATGATTACTGATGTCACTGCATAAAATGTTGATATCACGCATATATGATTGCCGATGTCACTGCATATATGATTGCCGATGTCAATGCATCGCGGTGTCTCTGCATCGGGGGTGGTCAATGCATCGCGGTGTCAATGGATTAGGGGTGGTCAATGAATCGCGGTGGTTAATGCATCACGATGTCGCTGCATCGCGGTTGTTAATGCATTGCTGTGTCACTTCATCACGGTGTCTCTGCAACGGTGGTGGGGCAATGCATCGCGGTGGTGAATGCATCGGAATGGTCACTGCATCGCGGCTGTCAATGAATCGAGGTGGTCAATGCATCACGGTAGTCAATGCATCGCGGGTGGTCACTACATCGCGGTGGTTACGGTATCGCGGTAGTCACTGCATCCCGGTGGTCAATGCATCGGGGTGGTTATACCATCCATAGTAAAAAAAAAAAAAAAAAAAAAAAAAAGGTTTTCAGCGCCTGCATTTGAAAAAAAAAAAAAAAAAAAAAAAAAAAAAAAAAAAAAAAAAAAAAAGCAGCAGCACCAAAACACAACAGCATCATTGTTTTTAAATTAAATATAAAAGGTAAATAAACATTGTAAATAAACGTTCAGGACTTTCAGCATCCGTTCCGCCTCTCTCTCTCTTTTTTTTTTTTTTTTTTTCTCTTCAGTAAGGGTGTTTGGGTCTATCTACCTATTTTTTGTCCTTATAACTAAGTGTTTGTTTTGAATGTCTTTTTTGCCTAATTAAGTCTAATATACGTCCTTTTGAATAATTGTTCCTAATAATTATTCATAAACAAACCACATTTAATATATATTCAATCATACATCTGATAGAGTTAGTGAATACTACCTCCGGTCCAAAATATAAGTCATCCTACACTTTTCTACTTGTCCTATAATATAAGTCATTCTACATTACCAATGCAACATTTATTGCTCTTTCTCTATCTTAACCTTAATTTATTATGAATTCAACAACTTTTCATTACTTAACAACTATTGCATTAATGATAGTCAAGGGGTATTTTAGACATTAACCTTCAAATTAATGACATTCAACCAATTCCTTAATCTGTGTGAAAACTCCTAGGATGACTTATATTTTAGACCGGAGGTAGTACTTTACATCGACTCATAATCCACGCAAGCTTTAGAATAAATCTTTATTTTTTTTTAGGGGAGTGATAGAGCTACTCCCTTAAGTATACACAATTTTTACACCATCATCATCTCACCGCATGTTTTTCATTTGTAAAAGAAATTTTAAAAAATAGAAAAAATCACAACCACAAGATTATGTTGGGAGTAAAAATGGTGTAGACTTGAGGGAGTAGATCTATCATTACCCTTTTTTTTTTAAAGTGGCATGCTCTTACTCTTATCTTGTTTGGGTATTTATGATTCTCTACGGATAATAAAGTTAAACTTTGAATAAAATTATTGCATAAACAACCTTGATATTTAACCATATGGTCGGATCTGTGAATCAATTTTATCGTCTCGTAAATGCATTAATACTTCATTTGTAAGTCTAATCTCTATAGTAAAAGCATCCGAATAAAATGGTAACATGTATTGCCAAAATATAGTAATTCACACAATCCTATATGATGATCATTAGTTTAAATGACCATTACACAATCATCATAAAGTTATAGCATATTTTAATTATATTAATTATCTAAGTCCGTCAATAAAACATAAATGAAGAGATACCAACGCCACATCAAGCTGCATAAGAGCACTTGCATTAGAATCTGTAAAAAGTGGTAAATCTGTATATACAGCTCCAGATCCAACTAAAATGTGCTGCATCAGAATCTGTATACATGATCTCTATTCAACAGATTCTGGATAAAATTGGACATCATACTCTATATCTACTGCAATCTGAATTTTTTTACAGATTCAAGTTTTTGCTATTTCTAACATTATATATATATATATATTTCGAGCCACAAAAAATGCTTTCTACAAATATTTCATTAATAAGATCTTCTATACATATTTTGAATATCCATACAAGGTGATATTTATCACTATAATAATAGACAATAAATTATTTATATGTGTATTTATTTTTGTAAATATGTCATAATTATTTTGGTTTACAGTTACTTTATTATTGTAGAACGGTAGAGATTCTGGTACAGGTGACTATGTGTAGAGATTCTGTAAATGATGTTGGAGTCTGTAAAGTAGAGTCTCTATTCAAAGACACTGATGCAAGTGCTCTAATAGGCATTTAGTACGACTAAAATTTTTTTAGGCTTAAATTGTTGGATCTAACCGTATGTGATGAATCACTTTGATCCAGGATCGTTTATGCTAAACTATCAAGAATCCATAGAAAGATAAAGCGGAAGCATACCTGAATCCATAGTGCTGCCGATCTGCCGTAGGATCCGGTCTTCTAGATCTACACACTTTCTGAAGCTGTTCAGGGAATCCCTTTGAAGTCCTCTGTAATCTCTCTGATAATGAGAGATAAAAGAGTTGAGAATAGTGTGTGACCTAGGGACCATGACCCCTTTATATAGTTAATTATATTTTAGGTATTTCTGATTCTACCCATCAACGAAACAGAAATTACCTCTTAGTGTCTACACATAAAAGGCCTACACCCTAATGATACATTACAACCCAATAACCGTAAACCGAATTAGATCACTTTTACATCGGGCTAATCTTTATTGACAGTCCATAATAAATAATTATTTAACATATAAGCCCAACGTTGGATTAATGATCCAACAATCTCCCACTTGGGCTATATGTGTAACCTTATAATTATTTATCATAATATAACCGAATGAGCGCTCAACTTTGCTGTCGTCATAAAATTGTATCAATAACAATCCCGTCCATCAATCCCATCAACATAGGACCAAAGCAGCCTTCGTCACATCTGTCGTGACGGGACCCATCAATGATCACATATGCTAATAAAAATGAATGACATGGATCATGATGTGGATGCGTAGCATGGAAAAGAACATGACATGTGATCTTAACATGTATATTTCCAACTGGTCCACCTTAAACTTAATGAGATCAAAACCGTATATTGAGATCAAAGTGTGAAATAACATAACTTTAATTTCTGCAGAAATAACCGTAACTGTAACTTTAACCTTAACCGAAACAACTGAAAATTGTGTCTATACCGAAACAAACGTTATCAATTACAAACTCCCACTAAACCTGAGTATCCTTAACTGACATGACACCCATATGAGCAATATGCTCAAGAACATCTTGGGTGGCTGTCCTATAGTGAGTGGATCCACAATAATGGAGTTTGTCATAATAATTTCAATAGACATCATTCCACTTTGAACTCTATCTTTAACAACTAGGAATCATATATCAATGTTCTCAGACATCGATGAACTACTGTTGCTGTTGCTGTTCGCAGCCTGAAATAATATTTCCGCATCTATATCCCATAACTAGTGGCTTCAAAAGCCCTGAATTTTGTCCCCAAAGTCAAATAAGTCATAAGTGTCTGCTTAGCACTTTTCAGAAAGACAACTTCTTTTGACAAAATGAAGACATATCCTTATGTGGATTTAAATGTATCTTTACATCCACCAAAATCTAAGTCAGTATACCAAACGATCTCTAGCTTTTTGACTCCAGATATGTGAGCATCCTATATTTTGTTTTCTATAAGTACTTTATAACCTTATAGGCTGCAACCAAATGACCACTTCCATGATCTTTTAAGAATCTGCTCAACTTGACTGAAATGTACACAATAACCAGACATGTACAAACCTAAGCACACATTAGACTCCTAATAAATAATTCGAAGGGAATCTTCTGCATTTCCTCCTACTTTATATCATTAGAAAAGGCACAGTTTGAGACTAAACTTGTCTCACTTAGACACAGGGGTACCATATGGTTTACGATCCAGCATGTCGAATCTCTTAAGAAAACTTTATCGATATAGTCTATTTGTAATGGTCCAATAATACCTCAGGAATAACCCTAATATACATGGATCCCGAAAAACTAAAAACAGTGTCTCCTAATCTTTCAACTCAAAACCGAACGAGATAAATGATTTAGTTTCACGCCCAAAATCTATATCGTTACTGAATATTATCGTCATACAAAACCAGAGTATGAACCTACTCCCACTAAACTTATGGTAGATACATTCATCAACATAATTTGACCCAGAACCAAATGAGACAATAATTTGATGAAATCTATTATACCATTGACGGGAAACCGTTTGAGTCCGTTGATGGTTTTCTTTAATTTGCAAACCATATTCTTTGCGTCACCAAATGCAAAGTTTTCTGGCAGCACTAAATCAATGTTTCATCAATGTCACCACTGATGACCATTGTCTTTACATCCATCTAATGTAACTCAAAATCCATATGAGCAAGAGAGCCATAATTATTCCGAAAGAAACCATAGAGAAAGCATTTTATAATATATGCTCCTTTTGAGTAAAGCATTTAATGACAAGACATACCTTATATCTTTCCACATTACCAACTGAATCCCTCTTGGTCTTAAATGTCCATTTACAACCAATGGGTTTCGATCCTTCTGGAAATGGTAGAATATTCTAAATGTCATTATCCTTCATGGACTTCCTCTCATTTTTGCATAACCTTAATCCACTTATGAGAGTTGGAGCTTTCCATGGCTTGGGGAACGGTAACCGGATTGTCCTCCATAATTCCAGGATCCTTATGCTCAAGGAGCTAAACAATATAATCATTCTGAATTGTTGACCCAATCTCTCTAATAGAGTGTCTTGGTGGCGGTGCCACTGATTTTTCATATGGTATCTCATATGCTCATGTTGCTCCCATATAGGTTATTGAGGATGTTGAGGTTGTCTAATTGAAAGTTCAAGAATATTGTCATAAACCGTATCTGGCAATAGTATACATCCCATTTGGGAAATACAAATTGTTACCAACTGCCACTGTAGGGAAAGTCATGGTAGGCTCTTCCATAAAGACAATATTTCATACCTTATCTTCCCCCAAACTCAATATCCTCAAGGAACCTTGCAGATCCCGTCTAAAAAAAAAACTGGAAGTACGACCATAGAACTTAAAACCCCTGGATCTCTTAAAACACCACATAACATAACAATTAACCAAAGTCCAATTTTCTTTCTTTTGGCTTACAAGGTCTAACCTTAACTGGACAACCTCCAATATGATTACACCGAATACTGGGTTACTGATGGACGTTTTCTAGGGTATACAATCCTTACCGGCAGTGTACCCGGTCAAATTGTAGTTCTAGTCTGGTGAGTTAGGTCGTATCCTCAGGGAAATGAAAATCTAATTCAAAGTGTGGTTAATCACCAAGAAGCTATTATTAACTCGATCTAAGTCGCAGTTTTTACCTTTTATAGGGTTAGATTGTTAGAGTTAGATGTAAGTAAAACAGTAAATAAATACTTATATAATATACAGATATATATATATAAATATAATATATAGAAACTAGCCAAGATAATGTTATTGAACCATGATCCCTTTTTAGTTAATAGATGAGACAGATCTTCCTTTTTCAAGGTGTAATTTATGTGAAACGGTGCACTCCTCATTTCAGCATTCCCTCTCACACGAGCGCATCTGGCGTCCTATGTCTCATCAATCTGTCCAATGTCATCCAAAAGATTGGGTACTCCATTTTGTCATCTTTGTCAATGTCAAGGATCTCGATCGAGCAGGTAAATTAACGTAATAAGATCTTGAGCACAATTTTAATAAGATTTGTTTCTCTCAAAACAAATCGCGCCCCGGTAGGAAATAAGATTCCGTTGTCACGTTTTCACTCGGCCATTTTACCTCCGGTTTTTCTACCTTTTTTTCTCATATCCTAACTTCACCGTTTAGTTCGTCATTAGGTTACGATTCTGTTTATATTGATTAGCTATGTCAATATTAACGTTTCATTAAGCTCAAGTAGAAAAAGATTCATCATATTCAATTTTAATCATTTTTAACATAGTCAATCATCCATTTTACCAAAAAGATTAAAATAGTTCAATTACATATTTTGGCTAATATATAGATATAATAAACATAATAATATTAGAATATTACCAATTACAATTGTTGAGTTAAAGCCTTTTCCTCAGATATGAATTCAACAACAGCTTGCAAGCAACAATTGTTCGATAATTATTCTAACAATTACAATGATATTATAACTACGTTATTTATTGCTTAAGGCCTACTAATATAATATTTATATAGATATATAGTAAGATACTATATATAGATATACATATATATATACATATAGACATATATATATATGGGCCCAAAAGAAAGAAAAGGAAAGAAGATATATATATATATATATATATATATATATAGATATAACTCTCTGCAAGAAGAAAAGAAAGAAGAAGGAGAAGAAGGAAATATATATATAAGGATATATATATATATTGGGGCGGCTTTTTACGAAGGAAATGGGAGGGTATTTATAGGGGAGGTTGCATATGGAGTTTGCTAGCATGTGGGAAGTCATCATTACCCCTTATCCTTCATCATGAGTTAGTTACACATCAAGTTGGAGCAAAAAATCTGATTTTGAGCAAAATATCTGATTTCTTTCCGGCTTGCGCCGCGAAAGGGCCTGTTCGCGCCGGGAAAAGTCCACTATTGCGGCGTTTGTCGACAAAATACACATCTGTTCGGTAAAATGACCATAACTTGTGTTGTAGACCTCCGATTGACATGATTCAAAATGCGTTGGAAACCTCATTTGAAGATCTAAAACTCTCATGAAGAAGTCTTCCCCAGAAAATGCTTCTAAGTTGGGTCTAATGTCTGTCGAATATATTTTACGGTATAAGTACGTAGGAAAATCGACCATTTAAACTCGTAAGCTTGTGGCATCTTCTTCTTTCCCTCAAAATCCATCTTTTAGTGCTCAAAACATGTAAATTCACGTGGAATCTTGGTCAATGTATAATCTCGCAATGAACCACCAAAACACCAAGCGTAAATCCGACACGACATTCGGTTACTAAACCGGTACAAAATTTATAAAACATAATAAAAACACGATAATTTATATAATAATTACTACTTATATATTTTGATAAAACTAAGTAATTATGACTTGAATTGATACAAAAATGCTCAAAGTGTTATCAATATTAGGGTAAAATATAATAATAATGATTGACAATTTGTCGCTCATCACAACTCCCCACTTAGCTTTTGGTCGTCCTCGAGCAAAACAAGCGATAAAACAAATTGAATGAGGGACAAATTCATGAAGATATAAGATGTAAGGGACAACCAGATGTTGCAACCATTCGAATTACAACCAGGCTTTAACCTTAATATAAATGTATAACAGAGTGTGTGTGTGACAAGCCTTTTCAATTTCCACTATCCTCTCTTGAATAATTCAAGCAAACACACAAGTAACCATTCAGACAGTCCTAATGACTTTCCTAGGTATAGGCAGTAACAGTTCCACAAAATGTTCTCCCGTGTACTTATTAGGATAATCCCTAATGCATATCATTCGATTTATATACTGGGATAGTGAGAAGATAACTAAGTTTTCAACCATGCTTAACCAAATTTCCACATTGTCATTTGCCAATTTTACTTAATTTCACATGTGTAGCATATGCCTTCATTCCCAAGCAATAGGATGTTTCGTGATAACACCCTAGTGGACTACTATCATCAGGCAGTCGGGAGCTTTTAAGCCTCATAGTGATATAGGACGTTTCGTGATAACGCCCTACCGCACTCAAATCATTGGTAGCTACATCCGACATATAAATAGTTCATCTTAGTTTGGTATTCTTTCTTTCATTTCACTTTCCCAAAAAACTTAACTCATATCCTTCCTATCACATTCAAGCCTTCAGATATTCATAGTACACATTCAGAAGTTAGGTACTAAGTTACTGCTTTTATTAAGCACAAGTCTCTCTAGGGATAAACCACTAGGATACTGAATGGATACAGTTTAAAATTTTCGCTTCAATATCAAAGGCTTACGTCAAGGAATTCATGTTACACAAATAAATTTGGGGTTAAAATGCACTTACGGTTCACGTTGGTTATACACATCCAAATTGATCATTACATCTTCAAATCCATGAAATATATGCCTTGTACAGTTTATTTTAATCAACTAAATAATGCTCGAAAAAATCAAAAACTAAGGGATTTATTGATACAAAATAAGCACTAATGCCATTGCTAGACCAACCACGACTCCACTCCCCACTTACGAACTTATATTGTCCTCAATGTAAAGTGAGTGTAAAAAAAGTTGTTGGGAAAGCAATGGTGCACTAAAACAAGTCAAAACAAATACTGGGATTATAAAAAAAAGTGGGTGGGTGGGTCAAAGTTATGACCGTTGTTTGTGCAAATAAAATAAAAGTGTGTGGAGTGTGACAGTATAGTGACAAAAGGTAGATAAACACACCACATAAACTTTTATTGGTTTAAAACACACAATATTCCATAATAGTTGAACTAATACATGTCACACATTATTTGAAATTTAAAAACAGACTAGATCATGATATGAAATGTGTGACAAAGTATTAACTCTGAGTCTTTTATACCCAGATCCTCAAGGGTTCTTTCAAATCGTTCTATCAACCTTAGTCCAAGAAAAGATGCATTTGAATTTTCTCTTTGCTTTCTCTCGGGATTTTCGGATAACCACCTAATCGTTCCCTTTTTAATGACATTCAAACATTCATCCTGAGACTTGGTGAAACAAAATGAAAATCAATCCGATGTGTTAGCAAAGTATCATCCCAAGTATGGGGATAGTATCATCCAAAGTATGAGTAATTATTATATTTAACATTTTTACGGGCTGCCTCCCGGTAGCGCTTTTGGTTAACGTCGTTTGCTCGACACTTAAACAACCATAATGATGATGATTAACTAATATAATATACTAAACAAAATGGGATACTTCTAACAATTACTCACCAAAGCATGTAACAATTAAGCACACGATCAGTCGAAAATAAATGCTTAAGGAATAATTAAAAGATAGTACCGTGACTTTACTATATTTATAGTCTATAGCTCGACTTTTCCTTGCTTAGGTCTTTAATGCACGGTGGTGGGTCATCCTCACACACCGCATCCGTCTTTTTTATCAATCTTTGGTCTCCAACATATGTTAGGCGAATGACGTCGAATCCAACGGTTCTTGACCTTTTCCTTTGATTTTCGAGCTTTCGGTTTGTGAGCCTTCATATTATTGATAGAGTCATCTTCTTCAACTACCTTCGTGTTAGTACGATCCACAACAAGGGGACACAAAGTGTCCATACAAGAACATGATTCTTGTGTAGTGCATGGATATTTCAAGTAAATGTTGAAGACAACGCGCTCATCACTCACTCCCAAACTAAGCTCTCCCTTTCGAACATCAATCACAGCTCCCACCATTTCTTAAAATGGTCTCCCGAGGATAAGGGGTGCACTCCCTACCTCCATATCCATAACAACAAAATCGACGGGGAAGTAAAATTTATCAACCTTAACCAACACGTCTTCAATGACTCCTTTAGGATGTTTAATAGATCTATCTCGCAAGTTGAGAGTCATCTCCGTACACTTAAGCTTACATATGCCAAGTTTCATGAAATCATTATAGGACATGAGGTTTATGCTTGCACCGAGATCACAAAGCACCTTCTCAAACAAAAGTCCCCCAATTTCACATGGGATAGTAAAACTACCAGGATCTTTAAGTTTAGGAGGAAGCTTGTGTTGAAGCACGGCGGAACACTCACTCACTTAGACACACCGTCTCATATTCTTCCAACCGTTTTCTTTACGGATAGTATGTCTTTAAGAAACTTACCATATTCGGTATATTGATTAGAGCTTCAATGAAAGGGATATTAATAGTTAAGTGCCAAAAAGTGTCAAGAAATCGTGCGTACTTCTTATCCAACTTCATCTTTTTCATTTCCTCTCTCGGGGGATAGGGAAGTGATTCAAGATCAATTAAATTAGGGTTAGAATGTATACTTCCCTTACCCTTGTCGTTAGACGAAGATGGTGAAGCTTCCTTGGATGTTTGTGAATTTGGATGACACTGTGTGTCATCATTCTGCACCTTTTTCTTCAGAATCTGCACTGGATATGGTGCTGCCCTGTCAGGTTGAATCGAGGTGAATTTGGGTTGAGCCGGATAAGGTTCGGTTTGAATTGGCCCTTTCAAACTTGATTCCTTTTTAACCTGCTCATTGGACAAGGTCCGTAGATCATTCAGTCTTGGATTTTTCAATATTCTAGGAACCTTGACCCATTCCTCATCCTCACTTTCAGGTTCAATATATCTGTTTTGTCTTAGGAAATCTTCAATAATGTCCTCTTCCTCTTTGGTGAATTCAGGTTCATCTTTAGATTCCACATTCTTTTCAAATTTACCATCTAAATCATCCTCTACTTCATTATTTCCGAAGTTTTCTAATCCATTACTTCCATGATTCTTCCACTCTTGGTAATAATGACTTTTACCTCTCTCGGGTTTCTTTCAGTATTACTTGGTAATCCTCCTGGAGGTCCACTGCTTTTACGTTCTCCTTCTCTACTCAAATAATATTCCATATATTCCTATCGATGCTTCTATAATTCTCATTACGGTATCTTGTCCACTCATAGATGTTTTCAACGTACTCATATCCTTAGTGACTGTATTACTACGAAGTTATCATAGTTTCCATATTTTGAGCTTGAGTAGACATCACACCCATCATATTTTCCATTAATTTCTCCCATTTATCAACTCCTTCAAAGTTGAGTTGAACTTTGGGTGACTGGTATGCTTTGAGTGGTATGTTGCGGATATGGTCTAGGTAATGATTGTAGGTTCTAATTCGAGGTATCTCCTTGATAAACCTTATTAGTATATGGATTCTTATATTGAACTGGATACGGTGGTTGTCCTTGCTTACTAGGGTTTTCGGACCAACGAAAAGTAGGGTGATCTCTTCTAATAGCATTAAACGAGTTTGAATACGAGTTATTCAAATTCCTATCTTTGTTGTAAAAACTCACCTTTTCCTTGAATATCCTTACGGTTCTTCCATCCCTAATGACACATTATCATGACTTGAGTATTCATTTGGTAAGATATTTTACGAGTTTACATTTTCTTGGCTAATAAGCCGTCAAATTTCCTACTCAAATTCTCCAAGTGTGCTAGAACTTCCGTATTCGATGTATATTCTCCTGCAAATGATACTTTTCTTGTGCTAGAACCGGTTTCCCACATTCTGTTATTTTTGGAAATCTTTTCAATAGCATCGTAAGCTATCTGAGCTTCACTCATCATTAACGAACCACCACATGCATGATCAACATCTGCACGTGAGTCTTTTCTTAATTTACGACAGAAAAGTTGAATTTGCATATCTAAGGAATAACCATGATCGGGACAAGCTCGTAATAGCTTTTTAAATCTTTCCCAAGCATTTCCAAACGTTTCTTCAGATCCTTGTCTAAAGTTAGCCATTTCGACTATTAATTCCAAATTCATTCCCGGAGTAAAATATTGTTTTAAGGACTCGGTTTGAATGTCTTCCCAACTTGTCAATGAATGATGTGGGAGTGACATAAACCAATCTCGTGCTCTTCCTTTTAAAGAAAAAGGAAACATAGACATCCTCGTTAATTCACGATGAGCACCTTGACTTTTGGCTGTATTACACAGTTCTTCGAAAAGATTGATGATGTGGATCCTCATCATCTTCTCCTAGGAATTGGGCTCGTGTGTCAATTAAACCAAAAAGATGAGATTTTATTTCAAAATTATTTTCTCCTTTATTGGGTAAAATAATTGGATTATTAATCTGGTTCCTTCTCACGGTCTGATCACAAATAAGTCTTGGGTTTGGTGGGTTAGGATTATTACGATTATTTTGGTTCCGATTCTGATTATTTTTATTATTCTGATTCTGATTATTTGGTATTGGTAGATTCTAATTAAGGTTTTGTCCATGTCCTTGGGCATGAGCAATCTCTTGTTCAGGTGTTTCATCACTAGTTTCGGCCATTCTCGTTTCTCGATTTGAAGATGATTCTTGGTCAGGATTTCCCTGACTAGTATGACCACGTTTACTCTCTACTCTTAACTGCCTTTTGTAGGTATTTATGTCAGGCTTATAAGGAGTGAGTGGGGCCTTACCGCTTCTGGTCATCAACTATCGAAAAAAGAAAATAACTCGAAATTGAAAAAAATAAAAAATTGGTAACTTACCTATAAGGTAAGTACGAACGAAAAATAAAAAAGAAATGTGAAAAGAAGAGTGTTGACTTATCCTCGAGAATTTTGAGCTAATACAAGTAGTAACCATAGACACAATGAATTAGCGTCGTCTCCCCGGCAACGGCGCCAAAAAGCTGACGGACGTTTTCTAGGCTATACAATCCTTACCGGCAGTGTACCGGGTCAAATTGTAGTTCTAGTCTGGTGAGTCAGGTCGTATCCTCAGGCAAATGAAAATCTAATTCAAAGTGTGGTTAAACACCAAGAAGCTATTATTAACTCGATCTAAGTCGCAGTTTTTACCTTTTATAGGGTTAGATTGCTATAGTTAGATGTAAGTAAAACAGTAAATAAATACTTATATAATATACAGATATATATATAAATATAATATATAGAAACTAGCCAAGATAATATTATTGAACCATGATCCCTTTTTAGTTAATAGATGAGACAGATCTTCCTTTTTCAAGGTGTAATTTATGTGAAACGGTTCACTCCTCAGCTCAACAGTTCCCTCTCACACGAGCGTACGAAACTGTCCTATGTCTCATCAACTGTCCAATGTCATCCAAAAGATTGGGTACTCCGTTTTGTCATGCGGTCAATGTCAAGGATCTCGATCAGAACAGGTAAATTAACTAAAGGATGCATGTTCTTAGATCTAAACGAGTTAGATCTATGCGCAGCGGACGGATCACGATTTATATATCAAAACACATAATTAAAGGATTTAACAACTACAAGGGGGTTAAAATTAAGTTACCAATATCGGGAGAGATGCCTTGATCTTCCGATGTGTTCTCCAAACGGCGGTTGGTGGACACCCTTCTTGATACTCAAGCCTCCTTGATATGCAACACTCAAGAAAAACTTAGAGTTTTCTTCTACAAAACAACAGATGAGAAAACTAATTATTTCTCTCCTTTTTTAGTGGTGGTAGTCGAAACTCACACTTGTGAATTACCCTTGGAATAACTCTCCTTTTATAGGAGAGTAAATCCTTGGCCTCCAAGTTTTAATTAATTAAATAAATAATTAATTAAACAAAATAAAAAGATATTTTCCTTAATGACTAATTGTGACATGTATTGACCAATAGGAAATCAAATAACAAGTCATCCAACCAATCATATAAACAGAATATCTTTTATTTTCCACATCACAAAAAATAATTCTTGTGATAATTAATAAAGGAGGAGGCGCCACTTTTAGGTTAATTAAGCCCACATAAAATGTCTTTTATGTGTATTATATTATTTAGCCCAACTAAATAATATCCATGCATATCAATTAATTAGCCCAGCCAATTAATTATTTCTGAGGCCCAAATAACTAGTCCGAATTACAGAAGCCACATCGGGGACCATGGACCTATAACCAGTAGCTCCAATAATTAATTATTCATCTAACAGAATAAGTACATTAATTATTAATTCCGGGATTACGCCACCATAAACCCGAAACTGAACTCTACCGATTATAGATGTATACTTATACTCAACCCATAGAGTGAATAAGCGTCCATTGATATAATCACTACATACGGATTAACCCTCCATAGACTGTCCATTCACGGTGGGAAGTCTCCGTGAACCCGACTCGAGAATATCTTATCCTTATTTACCATTAACCCACGATGATCAATTAGTATGCATATCGACTAGTAGCTAATTAGTCAAATGCGAAACTCCCGGGATCGATCACTTTCTTAGGGCTAACAAATAAGGGATTGTCTCTCTACTTCCCTTGAGGAAGGAATGGATTCCATGTCTGTGAAAATCGGAACTACTCACTCATCCGGAGATAGTGCCAATGAGAAGTGGCTTGGAACACATATTAAAGTGAACCGTAACTAACACATCAAACACTACCCGGGACAAGAAGCATCCCGTGATCACGTCGGGATTAAGGTTGATCCATATATGATCATCTAATGATTTAATAAGATTCCTCGATTACGGAATTATACCGAGAAATTCAGATTAAATCGGTCCGATCCTATATGAATGCCATCATATATAAATGCCCCACGTAAAGTACCCTCTACCGGCAGTCCGGATAAGACTATCACACCCTAAGGTGTTTCAGGCGCATTATTGGTGTTTTAATCAAGAGACCCTAAACTCGATTAAGTTCACCACGGACTAACAGATTTAAGCATATCTCCACTAACTCAATCCTCACGTGTAATCCATACACCGAGTTAAGTGGTTACATCTGAGATATACTTAGGGTTTGCAAAAGAGTGTATTACTTTACAAGCACAAAGCAAGTAATAAGGTGAGATAAATTACATCATTCATTATTAAAAACAATTACACAAATTGTCTTTCGGGCACTACACCTAACAATCTCCCACTTGCACGAAATGACAAGCAACGATTGTTTTTAGAGCACACCCTTTCTCATCTTATTCACAACACTCTCCCACTTGCTCTAAAAGCGGTTGAGATATATCCTCAATGCCGTACCCTCCAAGCACTCGACTTGGTACATCGATCGATTAGGTTGTCGACTCGAGGCGATCTTTAGGATTGAAACGTCGCCGGTCCTTCCAATCAGCGGTACTCTCTCAATATGCTTTTGACCTCTGGTGACCGAGAAGATCCTTCTAAGCTATCTCTTCACTGTTTTCACAATGAAGTGATATCGGCTTATCAGACCTGGAATTACTCCAGGACCAAAAAGGAAATTCTAAGCACTATGAGTAAACAACGAGGCCGAGATCAACTTAATGATCATCATTAATCGACTACAAGTCGAGAATCGGTGTAGTCAACCATATTCAAGTTTGCACTGAATATACAAGCATATGATTCCTCGTTCTCTTAAGATACTTGAGGACGTACTAAACCGCTATTCAATGCTCGAATCCGAGATTCGACTACTATTGACTTGTGACAACTCGACTTGCCGTTATCCAAGAGAGACTCTATCCCATTTTCTCTTTATCCGAAGATTTAGAGAATCATTCACGAGAGGTAGGGTAGGACAACTCTCGATGAATCTTTGCAACCATGTATGCATAATCATCTTATTCAATAAGATCGGTGGGATAGCCAATGACTCATTCTCGTGAATTTGACCGAATCGATTCATAGAACATAGTCCAATTCTCTCATCCAGAGAATCTTGGCGTGTCGATTTCCGACTTGAGATAGCACACCCATGTTGTTTCCAACTGTTTTAGTGTTATCATTTATGAACACTAATACTACTACTATATTACCAATATTGATATCCGATCTACGAAAAACTTATCAATATTTTGGTCAAGTCCACATATTTTAAAACATGTGACTTTTAAATGACCGAGAGGTTCTCTTAAATCAACAAAGGATATAAGCCATGGCAGGCTCCTCTACCAAAGGTTTTTCGAATGAATTAAGATATCGTTAGTCTCGCAAAAAGGTCTTAGGAATCACCCCTATCTTACGCTTTGTAATGAATCCATTATTCATTCTTAGCTAAAACCCTACATTACGAATGAATTGATTCCGTTGTTCGGCAAGAAAGTCTCGGGGAATCACCCCTATTTTCCGCTTAACGAAATCTAGCAAGGCGAGTGGTGAGAGAGTTCAAGGTCCGGTTAACTCTCTAGTTGTCAGGAATCACCCTATACCACTCAACTTTGTCTTTGAAAGTTTAAACTTTCCTATTCATTCGAATCTTTCCGTGTAGATCCAATTGCTCCCATCGGGGCTGAGACACTCGGTGGTTCTACAAGAGGTGAAATGCAATTGGAGTACCAAAACTCCATTCACAGGGTTAAGGTTTTCAAACCAACCTCTATAATCAAAATCCTATACAGCCCACAAAGAGCCACAAAGTTATCAATCACCCCAATGAGACTCTAAAGTCCACAAAACCACAATGGGTCAACGGTTAAACCATACTCCCCACTGCGTTTTGGGTGGATTGACATTCGATCTAGTAGTATTTATCGGTGTAATCACCAACAACCGATGTTGGGCGTGGTCCGATTAAATCGATAGTAACTACCTTTGGGTAACCATACTCCAAGGTTTAAAGGTGTTACTTATAGATTCTATCGAAGGCTTGTGATGATTCAACCGTCACTTTCGATCTCAAGAATCTTATAACCAACCTTCACTCGACGCATTAAGATATTTTACGAACAGTACAATCGAACGTATGAGCAAAATCTCGATCCTACCTTCAAGCATTAAATGCTAAATGCCTACATTTACGGAAGTGGTGTGAACCGAATTCACTCCTTATCCATAAATTCACTAGCATCTTCTAGGTAGACTTCTCGGTTTACATAATAATGTTAACCGTTATTTTGCAACCAATTATCTTAATCGAGTCTAGCGATGTATTGTAGCACATCAATAACTATATAGGGCAAGTCTATGGTTTTTTCTCGGTGAGAAACATTCCCTTAGGAGGCGGTGAGCATCAGTCCCAAGACTATGCTATAGCCTATTTATGAGCATGGAATAGTCTATTCTCTGCTAAAATCAGAGACTCCTCCTCGTATTCTTTTGATAAACTAAATCACGTTTGGAGTAGTTATCAGACAAAATGTCACCACTCAAAAACTCCCACTAGCTTGTATCTCTCACTAGACCCCGAAGGTCACTTGTGAACAAGCTATGTTACCTCTTCAAATCTATTACCCTTTCCGATTGAAAGGAAACTTAGTCATTGTTCCTTTGAGATAGTGTTCCTAGGCGGGAGATAGGAATCACCCTTAGCGATCGTCAGGTCTTATCTACAGGATATATGCACTAATTAATAGATATTGAAAGGTCGCTTATCTTAATACGTGAAACCTTTTACCTTTAATAGTTTTAGATGTGTTATACTTATTGACTTTTCTTAGTGGTTCGACTTTATCAAACAAAAGTCCGAGTCTTGGATTCGTACTACAAATGTCATATTCACTTTCTATGAGGCAACAATATATCGAGTTGAAAGTGAATCCATTTGCTTCAACGAACTCGTAAATGAAAAAATAAATTTTTTCGTGATATTCAAGGATAGAATCCAAATTCATTTCCTTATATCACTCCCACTATTGTAGTGAAATTGCGCCCGTTGTTACTCTATTAATCGTTAATGCACTGCTTCCTTGTTCTCCCAAAGAACTAAGCTACCGAGTCAAGTTACTCGGTTAAGAAAGTCGCTAAGGATTCATTGGTTAGTGATCCGAAATCACTTTCCTTATCCTATACTTTCTTTAATTAATGTTTCGGTTTAGCCTCAAAACTTTAGTTAAGATGATTAACACTTATAGACATTCTTTCCCATTCTCAACTTTCCTTAAAAGGAAATAGTCTTGAACTAGCAGTTCAATTGAGTAGACACTATTCGTGAAGCGTGGGATGTCTAATAAAAGCGTTACCAGTGGGACTAATTTTCTAATAAATTAGAAAAACATAAGATAAAAGCTCCCACTAGTTTATCGGTTCCAAATACCGTCTAACTAGCGACACTTCAATTTATGATTCTCCAATTTTTCTATTAGAAAATTTCTTGTGTAGACACTACACTATTAAAATTCACTAGAAGAATTTTATCGTCCCAATCATCTTTCAAACTGACTACAGTTGTCTCTTGTTCAACACGATTGACAACAGTGACATACTTATTTACGTCACTTAAGTTTTGAAGGCTCAACAGAAATATCTCTTCCGAAAAATTAATTGCATGTAAGATCAATAAGTACAACGTTCTAGTTACTTACCACTTTTTTAACGAAGTCATTACTAGTCAATTTTACACTTTAGATCTAGCACCTTAGAGATATATATAATGATTTGTAAATAAAATTGATGAGAAAATAAATCCAAATCATACACTACTAAAATTTTAGGAACATAAACTAAGTACTTATAGTATATCCTACCGTTCCAAGGATTTAATCTAATGCCTCAGTGTACGCCTTAGGGTAGGTCAAAGAGGTTTCGATTAATATTGAAGATCGATTGAGAATCGAACATCTCATTTGTGATCGTCAATCACCTTTCCTTTTTCAGCCAAGGTACTACCAAAAATACCTTTATGAGTGTGACCTCATGTCTCGCATTTTTAGGTAGACCCGAGAGTGTGCCGCTTAGGGTCGGTCGGTGACCCGACGAGTACCCAAATTCCTATCCTTTCGGAGACCAAGCCTTGAATTTTGATAGCGGTGAAGGCCTTCGCCAGGAGGCCGGTCCCGAGCCGGCACGAGGCGTCACCATTCTCTCACGTTGCTTGTGTCAACTTGAGAGGCCGTGGGGTCGGCCGTCGCCTCTCCGCTCCCACTCAATATTTTGAAAAAGTGATGGGTTTATCGATCACGTTTTTGGACTTGATGTTACATTAAGGAACAATAAATCATAGGCCCGAATGTTGTCGGTTATGTGGGCTAGCCCACCCGACCTATTCGTTAGAACATATGTGGCCGCCGGACGGGTCAAGGCTAGGAGAGCTCCGTTGAGCCGTAGTGGCTCTTCGGATGGCTCAAGATTGCGGCACCCGTGCAAAAGCGCCACACGTGGAGGAGAAGTCGATTGAGCCGTAGCTATCGTTGACCACCCAACCGTGGTTAAACCACTTTCGAACTGTTTGCCCGTGATTATCCAATCCTTAAACATCAAACTTTCACGTAGACACTACGGAACAAAAACGTAATCTCGTCTTAGGTAAGGTGGAATTCACCGAGAATCCAACACCTTAACCAACCAGGTTTCGTGATTTTACTCCTTATGATTTCGCAGAGTGGGATTCACCGAGAATCCATCACCCAACCTCGACGATTGAAAAACCCGTGTTCCTCGGTTTTTACCTAATTAGTTTCTAATTAATATCAAACAATTAATTAAAACTAATCGTGTTTTATACATGCCTAACTAATTCCTCGAATTAATTTCTACATGTATGCATATGGAGTGGAATTCATGATATGATGCATGTCATGGCAATTTTCCGGTTCTACTCATACAATCTACACATGTATACTAGTGCGGAAAATAAACACCGAGATGGACCGTTGGCGCGTGAATTAATCTATTCGAAAATAAATTAAAACCCTAATCTGCAGCTGTTAAGAATCTTCGACGATCGGCATATCAAACGAACTTGGATCGGGATGAAACTTTCCAGATCTGATCTTTACTCTTCGGGCTTCAATATGGACGGTCGGATCGGAGCTTTGACTTGTCAATCTTTCTCAGTGAGCCGCCCAACTTGCTGCTGAAACAGACTCTCACAGCAGCGCATCATATACTTCCCGAGATCGATCGGGGATGAAGATGAATCCCGATCGTCCTGAAAATTTTATCTCACGTCCAAAACTCCATGATTATCGATATGACCGGTCGGATTTTAATTTTAACGGTCCAATTGTTCCCAGAAAATCGAAGAAGTCACAGTTAGGGTTTCTGTGAATCCTGCGTTTTTCTGTTACAGCAGCCACTTCGCAGCAACGAACGGAAACCCAAACGGACTCTGATCGACACCAAAATTTTTGGGATTGTTCATCAACTTCCAATCTTGATTCTGACCGGAGGGATCTTCTCTTTAACGGCTCAAACAACGGGAAAAACGAAAAGACTAAACAGCTAATGTACAGATCTATTTTCTGGAAATTAAAATTGCAATAATACATAAATTACATAATTTCCTATACTCATATGAACGAATTTTCATCGTTTATATGAGTTTACAATAGATCTAACGGGAAAACGGTGCCAACCCCAATCCATCTCTTCAACCATAGCAATTTAAAAATTATTAATGCATAATAATGAGTAAAATATCACCTACATGCAATTCCACTCCTTTAAATCGTTTAATTACGATTATGACTATATAAATCGTGGAACCTGGCTCCGATACCACATGAAGGATGCATGTTCTTAGATCTAAACGAGTTAGATCTATGCGCAGCGGACGGATCACGATTTATATATCAAAACACATAATTAAAGGATTTAACAACTACAAGGGGGTTAAAATTAAGTTACCAATATCGGGAGAGATGCCTTGATCTTCCGATGTGTTCTCCAAACGGCGGTTGGTGGACACCCTTCTTGATACTCAAGCCTCCTTGATATGCAACACTCAAGAAAAACTTAGAGTTTTTCTTCTACAAAACCCTAGATGAGAAAACTAATTATTTCTCTCCTTTTAGTGGTGGTAGTGAAACTCACACTTGTGAATTACCTTGGAATAACTCTCCTTTTATAGGAGAGTAAATCTTGGCCTCCAAGTTTTAATTAATTAAATAAATAATTAATTAAACAAAATAAAAGATATTTTCCTTAATGACTAATTGTGACATGTATTGACCAATAGAAAATCAAATAACAAGTCATCCAACCAATCATATAAACAGAATATCTTTTATTTTCCACATCACAAAAAATAATTCTTGTGATAATTAATAAAGGAGGAGGCGCCACTTTTAGGTTAATTAAGCCCACATAAAATGTCTTTTATGTGTATTATATTATTTAGCCCAACTAAATAATATCCATGCATATCAATTAATTAGCCCAGCCAATTAATTATTTCTGAGGCACAAATAACTAGTCCGAATTACGAAGCACATCGGGGACCATGGACCTATAACAGGTGGCTCCAATAATTAATTATTCATCTAATGTAATAAGTACATTAATTATTAATTCGGGATTACGCCACCATAAACCCGAAAGCCGAACTCTACCGATTATAGATGTATACTTATACTCAACCCATAGAGTGAATAAGCGTCCATTGATATAATCACTACATACGGATTAACCCTCCATAGATCGTCCATTCTCGAGTGGGAAGTCTCCGTGAACCCGACTCGAGAATATCTTATCCTTATTTACCATTAACCCACGATGATCAATTAGTATGCATATCGACTAGTATCTAATTAGTCAAATGCGAAACTCCCGGGATCGATCACTTTCTTAGGGCTAACAAATAAGGGATTGTCTCTACTTCCCATGAGGAAGGAATGGATTCCATGTCTGTGAAAATCGAACTACTCACTCATCCGGAGATAGTGCCAATGAGAAGTGGCTTGGAACACATATTAAAGTGAACCGTAACTAACACATCAAACACTACCCCGGGACAAGAAGCATCCTGTGATCACGTCAGGATTAAGGTTGATCCATATATGATCATCTAATGATTTAATAAGATTCCTCGATTACGGAATTATACCGAGAAATTCAGATTAAATCGGTCCGATCCTATATGAATGCCATCATATATAAATGCCCCACGTAGTACCTCTACCGACAATCCGGATAAGACTATCACACCCTAAGGTGTTCAGGCGCATTATTGGTGTTTTAATCAAGAGACCCTAAACTCGATTAAGTTCACCACGGACTAACAGATTTAAGCATATCTCCACTAACTCAATCCTCACGTGTAATCCATACACCGAGTTAAGTGGTTACATCTACGATATACTTAGGGTTTGCAAAGAGTGTATTACTTTACAAGCACAAAGCAAGTAATAAGGTGAGATAAATTCTGTCATTCATTATTAAAAACAATTACACAAATTGTCTTTCGGGCACTACACCTAACATTAACGTAATAAGATCTTGAGCACAATTTTAATAAGATTTGTTTCTCTCAAAACAAATCTGCCTCCGGGTAGGAAATAGGATTCCGTTGTCACGTTTTCACTCGGCCATTTTTACCCTCCAGTTTTTCAACCTTTTTTTCTCATATCCTAACTTCACCGTTTAGTTCGTCATTAGGTTACGATTCTGTTTATATTGATTAGCTATGTCAATATTAACGTTTCATTAAGCTCAAGTAGAAAAAGATTCATCATATTCAATTTTAATCATTTTTAACATAGTCAATCATCAATTTTACCAAAAAGATTAAAATAGTTCAATTACATATTTTGGCTAATATATAGATATAATAAACATAATAATATTAGAATATTACCAATTATAATTGTTGAGTTAAGGCCTTTTCCCCAGATATGAATTCAACAACAGCTTGCAAGCAACAATTGTTTGATAATTATTCTAACAATTACAATGATATTATAACTACGTTATTTATTGCTTAAGGCCTACTAATATAATATTTATATAGATATATAGTAAGATACTATATATAGATATACATATATATATACATATAGACATATATATATATATGGGCCCAAAAGAAAGAAAAGGAAAGAAGATATATATATATATATATATATATATATATATATATATATAACTCTCTGCAAGAAGAAAAGAAAGAAGAAGGAGAAGAAGGAAATATATATATAAGGATATATATATATTGGGGCGGCTTTTTACGAAGGAAATGGGAGGGTATTTATAGGGGAGGTTGCATATGGAGTTTGCTAGCATGTGGGAAGTCATCATTACCCCTTATCCTTCATCATGAGTTAGTTACACATCAAGTTGGAGCAAAAAATCTGATTTTGAGCAAAATATCTGATTTCTTTCCGGCTTACGCCGCGAAAGGGCCGGTTCGCGCCGGGAAAAGTCCAATATTGCGGCGTTTGTCGACAAAATACACATCTGTTCGGTAAAATGACCATAACTTGTGTTGTAGACCTCCGATTGACATGATTCAAAATGCGTTGAAAACCTAATTTGAAGATCTAAAACTATCATGAAGAAGTCTTCCCCAGAAAATGCCTCTAAGTTGGGTCAAATGTCTGTCGAATATATTTTACGGTATAAGTACGTAGGAAAATCGACCATTTAAACTCGTAAGCTTGTGGCATCTTCTTCTTTCCCTGAAAATCCATCTTTTAGTGCTCAAAACATGTCGTTACGTGGAATCTTGGTCAATGTATAATCTCGCAATGAACCACCAAAACACCAAGCGTAAATCCGACCACGACATTCGGTTACTAAACCGGTACAAAATTTATAAAAACATAATAAAAACACGATAATTTATATAATAATTACTACTTATATATTTTGATAAAACTAAGTAATTATGACTTGAATTGATACAAAAATGCTCAAAGTGTTATCAATATTAGGGTAAAATGTAATAATAATGATTGACAATTTGTCGCTCATCAGTTACCACAGTCCATATTTCATACGGGTTTTGTTCTTGTTAGAAGTGGGTATATATTTAGTATGAAAGCTGCTATCTTTAATTTCCATAGTGACTACCATTTGATACAAGGAATTAGAAACAAATAATCGTCTATTAATGTGATACTTTGTTGCTGAACATTCCAACATACCGTAGGGAATAAACAGCAAGTGACCATACGCATCAATTCTAAGACGTACTTAGAGCAATCACATATCTAATCTCCTTGTATTGGTTTGTTATCCCTTAATTCAACCTACTCAGACAAGATCATCTGACATATCAAGGGGACCAAATGTTCCATCTGACACAAGCCTTTATATTCTCTTTCGAGAAATCTTCCATAAATGCTAATGCCAAACGATATAGGAACCATCATTAGTTGACTTTGATTTGTGCCATGAAAACTAAATGCAGAGTGTTATTAAGGATACAACAATATCCACCAAATACTGATTATCACTGAAAGCCAATGATGTGAACATATTTGATCTGAATACTAGAAAAGACTAAATGTATCATCCTTAATTGAACAAGAATGTCCTGATTTGTCCAATCAATAAATGAAAAACCGTATTCCGCCATAAAGACGGCCTGATAAGTCTCTTCCAAGTCTAGAAAATGTTCAATTTTCGGTAACAATCTAGTTTCCGAATAGCCTTAAACTTTACTGCATCGGCATCACCACCAAAGATGTATCTTTCAACATCAACTGGTGATTGACGATGCTAGTTACTCTGCATATTCAAGCTCAAGTGCATAGTAGCATATGAAACTACCCACCAAGTGTGTTCAGGCACAAAAATAAACCCAACCCCTAAACAAACCAAAAAAAGGAAACACTTAACTTTATTTGCTCACCAAGCATGATACATCAAGCAATCTTTCATTGTGTTCCTACCTATTGGCATAAGAAACAACCAATATCCTTATGTTGTCACTTTTGCCCCTATTGTTGAATACCAGCAGCTTCCTTAAATTTTATTGTGCCCTTACCTTTAATGGTGACCATATTTAGCACTTTCTGGTTGCCCAAATTTAAATCATTCGACTTCTGGCACTCAGTGGGAAATCGATTTCTTCAACTCCCACCATTCTTTATGTCAGTTATAACTGACATTTAATTTACCATATTGTGCTTAAAGATAAAAAATGATAAATTGCACCAGTAGTCCATCACAGATATCCAAATCAAATATCCGAAGTTTGGAAATCAAATGAGCTAATTTTAGAATGTGCTCTTATGTTGCATTAGTCCTTGTACCTTATAGAGATTGGCTAAGACATGGGAAGTTGCCTCGCCTTTCTCTTCATGGCATTGTGCAACTCTATTAAACACACAAAAAAAAAATTTCCTTATTGTTCACCATAGTATTTATGTCACTTCTAAAAGTATTTGGATTTGCTTTCCTAATGATCTTTTTCCTCAACCTGTTTGATCTCACATTTCTCAAGGTACAAATAAGTTTGTCTAGACTATCCTGACTGGGAGTTTTAAGAGGATCCTACCTAAATGTCAAGTTTAGATCCATAATTTCAATGACAAATTCAAGTATTCCTTTCCAACTCTTTAAAATTATAGGCAATTTGGAGGAATATAATGCTTAAATGAGCAGATATACTTTAAAGCAGATCTTAAAACTAATTATAGAAAAAACAACTTAATGACCTTAGGCTCACATATACAATATCCGAAGAATATCCAATGATATATTTTCCCATCACAAGATGCCGGCACGACATTAATATTTCATCTTTGGATGATAATACTAACTCGTAATTGACATCTTGGCGTAGTGATCAAACACTGACAATAAATCCTGTCAAATAATAGACCAATCTTTGGACTGTATCTATTACCCACATGGAAACCTCATAATTGTCACGTATTCATCATAATTGTCACGTATTCATCACCACATGTGTATTTATAGTTCTGCCAAATAATATCCTTCCTTTGGGCCGAATACTATCCGCATGAATTTATAAAAACACAAACCATTTTACATCCCATCGTGAATCTATTTCCACGTAAAGGTCACTTTGGCGACATATCGCTTCAACAAATCCACTAGAGAAGTAATAAATACAAATAACACAATATATCAATGTTTGATTTTACCGTAATGACCCTTACAAAAAAGAAAAAGGTCTATCCAAATTGGTTTGCTTATTTCTTGATTTTACCGTAATACCTTGTATGGATAAATTATTAAATAAAAAGTCCATTTGAATCAACTATCCACCGTACTAACTTCTAAGCATAAATTAAAGATGCAATACTAAAACCATTCCACGCCTAAACTTGAACTAAATATATATGAAAATATATATTTTAATAACAGCCCTAATAATAATAATAATAATAATAATAATAATAATAATGATAATAATAAAAAAAACCCAAATGAGTTTTCCCCTTCCATACAAGATTGCGGTGCAATCATCATATCATATGTAATAGTAGTGGACACAGATTGCGGCTGAATCTGTGTTAATTTCATTATTATTATTTTCATTTTCATTAAATATATAAAGAGCCTACCGGAAAAACAAAACCTAATCTTTCAGCCGCCGCCATCGATGATCAAAAGAATTCTAAACGAAAGCATATACAATGCAGGAAATAATTTTATACCTCATTTGTTTGTTGGCTTCATACGGAACAAAATTTTATTTTATTTTAATCAACATCAACGGGCCCAAAAATAAAAAAATAACCTAATTCTTTGTATGATTGTGCTTACTCCGATTCCGACACGCAAAGTTTCACCAAAGGTAATTGAGTACTTGATGTAGAACATCAAATATGCACAACATCAATACACTAATTCAATCTAATTAACTCGAGAATAAAGCGAGATGTATCCTAATATTGACAAATTCTAAACCGGTAGTGCGGTTTCTGAATCCATAATATTCAGCAAAACCAAACAAAAAATATACATGAACTCAACTTTAATAAAAATCAAAACCGATTCTCGACAATTCAACATAATTCGCTCCGAAACCACTTGTTGGATCTAACCGTATGTGATGAATCACTTTGATCCAGGATCGTTTATGCTAAACTATCAAGAATCTATAGAAAGATAAAGCGGAAGCATACCTGAATCCGTAGTGCTGCCGATCTGCCGTAGGATCCGGTCTTCTAGATCTACACACTTTCTGAAGCTGTTCAGGGAACCCCTTTGAAGTCCTCTGTAATCTCTCTGATAATGGGAGACAGAAGAGTTGAGAATAGTGTGTGACCTAGGGACCATGACCCCTTTATATAGTTAATTATATTTTAGGTATTTCTGATTCTACCCATCAACGAAACGGAAATTACCTCTTAGTGTCTACACATAAAAGGCCTACACCCTAATGATACATTACAGCCCAATAACCGTAAACCGAATTAGATCACTTTTACATCGGGATAATCTTTATTGACAGTCCATAATAAATAATTATTTAACATATAAGCCCAACGTTGGATTAATGATCCAACATAAATGACACATTTACAATAAAAATGTTGTCAGTTGAGTAGAGAGTGTTCATGCCTGTGGAAGTCAGCTGAGATCCTTCTGGTTCAGTAGTCTGTTGAGTCTGTTGATTTTATGAATGCCGATGAGTTCTGCAATCTGGAGTGCTTGGTTACACAACTGGTAAGTCGGCTGATCTGAGTTACATCGGGTGGAAACAAATTTGAGGTAGGGTCCACATCTAGGGTATTTATGATGATTGTAACAAAGATCTAATGGCGGTTAGGGTTTAGGAATAGTGTCTATAAATACTAGAGTTGTAATCAAAGTAGAGTGTGTGAAAAATCCTTATAACTTTGTGCATAGTAAAATATCTCTTTTTTTTGTCCGTGGAGTAGTCGGTACAATGCCGGAAACCATATTAAATCTCCGTGATCTCTTTATTTTTGTGTTTTATTAATTTCCGCCATTTTTTACAGTTAGTTTTCTTCTGTTTTATCTTTCATTGAGTGAAAGTTAAGCATTTTTGTTTTAACAAACTGGTATAAGAACGAGGTGGTTCAGAGTTTTGCATGTATTTATGGTTGAAAGGAATTGATCTTCACCAAGACCGGTGGCTGGTGATAGGATTTTGTGATCAAATGTCTATTCTTTAGCAAGAATGATGTCAGAAATTAACGTAAAGAATATTGATAAATTTTTAGGGAGGAAAATTTCAGTTTGTGGTAGATCAAGATGCGGGCCTTGTTGAAGAAACAATTGTTATGGACCCTTTTATCTGGTAAAAGGGATGCAAGTTCTACGGATTTTTCCAGTTTGGAGGAGATAGCACATTCAACCATCGTGTTGTGCTTGTCTAATGATGTTAACACAGAAGTTGCTGAGGAAGACACCGCTTCCAAGTTATGGTCAAAGCAAGAATGTCATTGACCAACATGTTGCTGCTGAAGCAGAGGTTGTTTAGCCTGAGGATGCATGATGGGGCTCAGCTGAGTGATCAATTTTGATCAGATGAACACAATATTATTTGATATCAGGAATTTTGATGTGAAGATTGAGGATGAGGATGCTGCTCTAATATTGCTGGTTTCACTACTAGCTTCCTATGAGAACTTTGTGCAGTCCTTAATAGTTGGAAGGATAGAGTGACTTTGGAGGATGTGAGGTCACCCTTGCATGCTAGGGAGCTAAGACATAAGGAAATAGGGGCAGACATTCAGGCTGTTAGGACTAGGATTCAGCAGCAGCGGGAAAGGGCATGGGCAGTTTGGAAAGAAGAAATCAAAGAAGGCAAGGTCCAAAGGTCCTATGTCCATAGATGTCTGCAATTACTGTAACGGATAGGGACATTGGAAGTCCTATTGTCCAAACAGGATGAAACAACAGGGGAACGGTTCCAGAATAGATGTTGTGGCGGCTGGGCATGTTCTTGTAGCGGGAGAGTCAGCACATCATGCTGATGTGTGGATTCTAGACTCTAGGGCATCCTATCATATTTGAGCACACATGGAGTGGTTCTCAAGGTATGACCAGATAGATGGAGGGCATATATCTATGGCCAACAGCAAGGTCTGTCAGGTAGTTAGGATTGGCTCAGTGAATGCGAGGTCAAAGGATGGTAAATTATGTACACTAAAAGAAGTGAGACATGTTCCACAGATTAACAAGAATTTGGTATCTCTTAGTCTTTTGGACATCAATAGGTTCAATTTCAAGGGTGAAGGTGGAGTTATGAATGTCTACAAAGGTTCAGTTGTTGTTTTCAATGGAATCAATAGGGGACTTTGAATATTCTGCATGGGTCTACTATTTCTGGGTCTGCTGTTGTGGCATCTGCTGTGGTTCATCAGTCACAGTAGACTAAGTTGAAACATATGAGACCGCGTCACATGAGTGAAAAAAGATGTAGGTTCTTTATCAGATTGATCTTCTTATAGGATGTGAGTTCAAGAATCTAGACTTTTGTGAGCACTGTGTTTGGGAAGCTACATAGGAGCAAGTTCTCAAAAGGAGTACACATCACAAAGTTATCACTTGATTACATTCATTCTTATTTGTGGGCCATCAAAGGTGGAATCATCGGGTGGTCATAGTTATTTTGTGTCATTCATAGATGACTATTCAAGAATGACTTGGGTGGTTATGATGAAACACAAGAGTGAGGCATTCAATAATTTCAAGCAATGGAAGGCTTTAGTGGAGAATCAAATAAGGAAGAAGATCACGAGGCTTCGAACATATAATGGTATGAAATTTTTCTTGTCTGAGTTTGATGAGTTTTGAAGAAATACGTGTATGGCCGGACATCATACAAGAGGGAATACTCCTCGAGAATGGGGTAGTTGAGAAATTTGAATCAAACTCTTCTGGAGAGGGAAAGATGCATGCTCTCTAATACTGGTTTGTCAAGTAGATTTTGGGCAGAGTTTGTAAGCACAAGATGCATGCTCTCTTTAAACTGTGTACATTTCCTTCTGTTTTTAATGTTTCGACCACGATGATCATCCAACCAGGGCCGGTTGCTCAGGTTGCTCGATGCTGCAATAACCGGTAATTTTTCTTTTCTCATCACTTTCTGTCTATTCTCTTCTCGTTCCGTTTCTATTATCTTCTCTCTATTTGATTTCTAGGGTTAAGATGCTCGGGGGTGACAAATGATTAAGGTTGTTCAATTGCGTCTTTATACAAATCAATTGATGAAATGCAAATTTTATGATTTATGGGAAATTTTCTATTGCCTAATTTACAGTGTACTCTTAATTGTGAACTAATAGCTTTTTCTTCATGATTATAATATGGTAATTGGTGTAATTCGTGTTTGGTGATTGTGCAACATAAGACGTGCTTGATGGATTGGTGTGTTATAGGTTGGTGTTGTGTATAATTGGTGTAATATGCAGGTTTATTTTGGTGTTTGGCTAATCTTGTTGGCTTGGTGTAATATGCACTTGACTTTGCACAGTGGTTTTGTTTGGGATTCTTTTGGTTGGGAATTGTTAAATTAAGTGAATTGTTGGTGGTGTAGAAGATGTAGGATCTTACTCGCTGTGATTACTACTCTGCTCCGTTATTTTCGCTTTTATTTTCTGTTTCACGATGGGATTAGCATAGATTTAATTCCCAGTTTGATGGCTTGTGTTCTGCTTTGCCACGAAACTTGTTTCCGCAACCAAGAGAGTTTACGAGATTATTGTTGATTATCAAGCCATAACTTTTGAGGAACCATGTGCTTATGTTTACTTTTACTTCATTCTTACTTCATAGAACATACTTCTTCATGTTTGATACTTCTTCATATGTATAATGGAAGACAAAGCCATCATAGAAGAGTATGTTCTCTAAAATCCTCAAAATTAGAAGCTATAATATTCTTTATTTTTTTCCTCTTGTTTGTCAATTCATGTTTTGCTTAGTATGCTTTTGTTATCTAGAATCATGTTTTCTTTGTTAGTATTCCTTGAAAATCGTTTGGGCTTCAATCTTCCATATTCCTCTTTAAGTTCATCAAACAGCCCCCTCTGCCATTTGGACACATCTTGTTGTGGAGTGCTCTAGCCTACTCTTTGGACGGATCGGGAGATTGATGCTAGTATCCATCTTGTTCCGTTCTACCTAATATGGGAGAATTTGAGAAAAAGGAAAATTATGTCTTCAATTTTTGTTGGAAATGCCTATTGGGAAAGAGATTCACTCTTTTGTTGTTTTTCAGTTAATTTTTAATACTACCTCCTGGTAAACTAGTTATAGGATTATATTTCCAGTGCCCCCGGTTGAGACTTGAAATACTTTATTTTTTCCTTTGCCCTATTTTGCTCTGAACTTGTCTGCTTTATTTGCATCTGTTGTAGACATGGTGTGGAAGCTTATGAGTTTATTTTGTATGTAGTTTATCAGCGGCGTGATTCAAATCGCCATGGAAAATTGATCAAATTGTTGCTCTCAAAGTACCCTCCCTGCAGGTAACATAACTTAGTTGTAGCATCTAGAAACATCATTATTACTCCCTTTTGTTTGGCATCAGACTTTGTGTTAATCAAGAAAATTAATGGGGTGTCTATATTGTATATATATGTAGGAAAAGGATCTAAAACAATACCTTCAACGGATATCAATTCATCAGATGCAAGTTCAATGAAGATGCATGTAAATCAAGAAAATTAATGTGCCAAGTGTTTGATAAAAGTCCTAAATGACTGCAAGAACCTTGGTTATAAGTAATTGTTGTGTTGTTTGTGTAGGTAATGAAAGAGAGCTTATGTTGGTGGTAGACGTGAATGAAAATGGAGGTACAACATCAAAGGCTAAGCTTCAGGTTAGTGAACGGGTAAGGAGGTAGACAATGGGGATTCCATTTTGAGAGGGGTGGGTGTTGATGTACTTGCAGGTGTGATTATGGGAGTCATAGGGCCTAGTGAAAGTGGGAAGTCTACATTCTTCAGAGCCCTTACCAGCAGTGGCGGAACCAGGAATTTACTACGGGGTGGTCTTGGTTATTTTGGAGTGGTCTTGGTTATCAGTTTGGTCTTTATTATCGGGGTACTACACACATATTCTCACTAGTTTTTTTTTTTTTTTGGGGTGGGCTTGAGACCACCCCAACAACCACATAGTTCCGCCCCTGCTTACCAGATTGTGGGAACCTCCATCAGGTACTGTGTTTTTTGATGGTAAAGACATTTGCGACCTTGATGTGATTAGTCTTCGCCGATGAGTTGGCATGCTGTTTCAGCTTCCTGCTCTCTTTGAAGGTATGGTTTCTCTATTCCAATCATGGAAAAAGTTTTGGAGATTAGTCTTGTTTCATGGCTGAAGCCCACCTGCCTGATTTGATAATAAAAGGTTGCTTTGTAAATTTTAACTCTCTCTGTGTGTGTATGAGCATAGGAAATGAGAGCGTTAAAAGCCCTTTTGTGTATGTTTTTATATATATACACAGCAGCTACTCCAGAAAAATCTCCTAGGGGTAAAGCACCAGCATAACATCATAAGATTTACTAGGAAGAAAAAAATCTTAAGGTAGAAATCGTGCTTTGTCCTTTTATAGGGCCATCATAAGATTCATATTCCGCCATACTCTGTTATTTTCATGATCAAAGGCTTTACATTTCGTCTGTTTTGTGTTTTTATTGGGGAATTTTGCATTTTATAGTTATAAATACATTTTTTTTGTATTTATATTTATATGTTTTGGTATTTGCGGCGGATGAAAAATCCGCCGCCAAAACCTCTTTATTTTCTCTTGTGACAGAGGAAGTATTCCTGGCAGATTATTGGTTAATTGCTGGCGGATAGTAACCGCCACAAAGAGATCTTAGTGGCGGACACGAAAATCCGCATGGAAAGGGCCTAAAAATTTTGCAGCGAAGGAAAATACAACGGATTTTAGAGGCGGATTGTCAGCTTTAGCGGTGGAGAAAACCCGCCGCGCATGTTTTTGTAGTGAAGAGTATAAAGGATGATTGTCAACATACCCATATATTGACGCTAAGCACATTCCAATAACGAGCCCATGCATCAGCACACCAATTGTAGTGTAGGCTTCACCTACTAGGTGAGCACGGATACATAATGTAAAGTTAGTGGCTACCTCATTATTAAATAAAATGCCACAGCTGGATATGAAGTAATTCCAAGTAATTAGAAAACACACAATTCTGCCCGGATCGAATGGAATGAGGATATGAAATAGAAGTCCCAAAATCAAAGGCTGCAAGCCATTCTCAGCTACCATTTGATCGGCTTCATCACACGCTAAGATCTTTCAATTTCCATAAGGCATGGTCAAGATAATCGGTAATGTTTCAGCTTGAATTACACTAGGCTTCTCCAACTTCAACTTTATGTATAAACTCTTGAACAACTCTGGAGGAAAATTCAAGTCTTTAAACCTTTTTGCATCAGTATAATTCCCACTCATACCCTCATATTTAAACAAAATGCCTTTGTTGGAAAGAGGGTAATCCCCAGAATTTTGAAAAGTATGACTTCCATCTGGATCAAGCAAGAACACATCTACTTTGGAATGAGCTTCGAAAAAAGAAGGTAATAACAAGAATTGAGTTGTCCTCTCATTCGACCTTATGGAGCCCCAAATGGATTCCATGCCCACAAAAGTATAATTCCAGCGACCTTGGAGAGATGAATCACGTGCGAGCTCACATTGATAAGTCCTTATATCTTTAGCAAGTTCATACAGTGTGCAATTTGGTTTTCCAAACACCAACGCCGTTTCCATGCTCCATAATGTTCTGCAGTGCCATATAAATGGCATCTACAACAACCTGTTGTTGGTACTATTAAAGCTTGTAGCATTTGGTCGTTTAATTTTGTTTCGTAAACATTTGGGACATCTGCTCTTGGTGTTTGTAATGTTAGGACTGGTGGTAGAAGCTTGGAGAATGCTGCATCTTTCATTTCACCATCGTTTTCCAAATCAGATGTGTTGTCAAACATCACATCTTGAGGAGTAACCTACGTTGCAGACACAATATGAGTCTGTTTCATCTTCAAATTAGCCGAAACATCAAACCAAGTCGTATTTCCAAATGTTTGCCGATACAAATCTGCATAATCAGCCATTGTATCAGGCATAAGTTCAATATTCCTTTGAAGTGGGTATTTTTCATCACACCGTTTCGCTCTTTCCATATGCTTAGCAGTAGAACTCTTAATTGTGGAAGTGCATCATTCCTCAAATGACTTCAATTGTAACTCTTCTGTCAAGAACTTGTCAGCTTCAAACTTCTCTATTTGAATTTGACTATGTTTGTTGTTGTGTGACTCAAAGAGGACTTTTGTCGAACACTTGTTGGGCACAATTTTTTTCTTCACCTTTTCAGTTTTCTGCACACTACTTATAACTGATGTGTTTGCTTCAATCTCAATATCTGTTGTAGTCTGGTAGCGTCCTTTAGACATGTTGCGCACATAATTCTCATCAAGGTTACTGCTGCTTACATGAACATCATCAGTGTAGCTGTAGACGGGGAATTTCGTCAAACCATTTGGGTGTATGAATCTTTCGGCCATTAAACACTTCATCTGATGTTGGGTCCCCAAATATTATAAGTTTTGATGATACCAAAATAGTTGGTTTAGAAACCAAGTATAAGTTTGCTTAGTAATCTGACATGTGAATTGTATAGGATTGGTCAGACTTTGCTTGAATTTGCACTTAATCAAATATAGTCTAAGTTAGTGTAGGCTTGAAGACTCAGAAGACCAGAAGACCAGACTTTCGTCCATCAAGCAGACTAATCATCCAGAAGTTAGAGTTTTTACAGAGGCAAAACAGACCAGCAAGCAAGCAGACGAGTAAATCATTCAAGAACCAGACTAGTCTAGGATCAGACTGGAGATGCAACCATGCTACTAAGTGAAATTTGAAGTGATAAATTAAAGGGTGTGTATCCATCCATACGATCAACATTTGATGAAACGGCTACAAAATCATACAGGAGGAGAGATAGCATTTAATGCTAAAAGATTGCATTCTAGAAGCAATCAAGTACAAGTTGTCAACGGGCAAAAGCTAAACGGGCCTTTTGAAATAAGTGACAACTCAGCATTAAACGAGGACCACTCATTTACTCAACAGCATACCTACCCTACGAAGAGTATAAAGGCACAAAGAAGAGCAACTGAAGAAGAAGTTCTGGAACAATTTTTGAAAAATCTAAAAATCTATCTTTGATTCAGTCTCAAACCTTACCAATCCAGATCTATAAATCAAGTAGATTAACATCAACGAAACTTAAAGAAAACATCTAGTGATCTACGTGATCAAGAGAGCTGCAACCAAAACTTCAAAGTCAGATTCAACAAAAGCTCCTATCTTTGTATCATTAAGTTGACATGATCACGCTGTGGTGTAAGGTACGGGCTACTAGCAATAGGACTAGGTCTATCATAGCAGATACTGGCGAGTCAAGGTCGAATCTCTTAGAGACTCGTAAGATACATTTAAATCAAGACTGAGTGTCACGATTATGGTCTACGACCAACTATGGTGCAAGAATATAAACAGTGGTGCCAATAAACACACAAGATTATGCAAGTTCAACAAAAGCACACAAGAATTTCTAATGCATTAATCTAATTATGAGTTGTTAGTTATTCCCCCCATATCATGCATAAATCATCCCCGTTAGTAAATTTTTTTATCTTTAACAGCTATGGGTGCTAATCCTTAATATTACGCTACTTCCATTGAAAGGACAGTAGGTGCGTATGTGCAATTAACCTCCTTCGTTGGTTGTATTAATTCACATGCAATAAGAATTAGGACTAGCCGGCTCAAGACCGAAGGCTTCCCTACGTAGCTATCATGGATTGACTAGCACGTTTCTAAGGATCGATCAAGACATTGTCCGAACTAAAACTTCACTTTAACGTCCATCATGTTAATTTACGATGACATGCAAATAGTTGATTAGGCTACAAACATGTTAATTAAATCTGTCAATCAGACGTAGCTGGCGTCGATTATCATGAACTAGGATTTACTAGGTATTTAGATCTAGCGATAAAATACCGTCGTAGATCTGAAGAACGCAATCACTATTTCATTATTTCTTCACCAACGATTCAGATCTAAACATATGTGGGGTAAAATATACTATTACATAATTAGAACTAATAATAACAATCAAAACATACTAATCTAACAAGAACAACGACATATCTACATCTAGAGAAAGCCATAAAATTATACCCTCGAAGATGAGCGTAGATCTTCCTCAGATCTCTCCCTAAGAGGCAAACCCATCGGATCCGTGACTAGAACTCATAAGGAAAATAAATAAAGAACTTTTATTGCATATAAACTTGTAATATTTTTGGTACATACAATTCTGAGGGTGATGCCTCTTATTTATAGTCATAGAACCGACTTAGATAATCCTAAACACTACCCCTCGTCCAAGAAAACACGTTTCGGAAGATTCTAGATGCTCGATTAGTCGGCGCCATCTCCCGATTAATCGGGGATATTTTTGTCCTTTTTCTTTTGCCGACTTAACTTGGAAGGTTCTGGAATACCCTGGGCCCAATACTTTCATCCAGTCCGCTCCTGAATTCGTCCCTTAGCACAAATTCGTATCCTGAAAATAATCCAATAAAACACGAAATAATACCAATGAGGATATCTTAGCCTTATGAAAAATTTATTTCTACTTAGGTTACATGTACTTTTTTAAGTAGGCCAAATGAGGATATCTTAGCTGCATTTTTTTTATTGAAAAGTGTCATTTAAGTGTGTCTCTATATCCATTTTTGATGTATTAAGAGATATTTTAAAGTTCCTCCACATGTATAACAAAATTAAGAAATAGTAAAGTGTCTCCACAGGGTCTCACATAATTACTGTCTACATGCTGTAGATATGTTTTCTGTACTAGTGACTCTATATCCTTCTCTTAGTGTCATTTTGTTAAAAAGGCCTTTACCTTTATACGTGCGTTAGTATAGGTGTTTTTGGTTGGAGTGTATTCGCGCAGATTCAAAGCAAAAATAGCGTGATGAAAAGATACAGCAATGAAAACAAAAAGAATCTAGAAGAAAGAAATTCAATGAAGGAAAACAGAGATTTCGGCTAGATGAAAGTGAATTTTGCTTTGAGACCATGTTGATTTTACAATACAGATCATCATAGCTGAATCAAACTAAGAACAATCAATACGGAGAAAACAAGATTTTCATTGATTTGCTTTGATAAATCTCAATTTACAAACTGTGATTCTAACTGTATATAGACTCTCTAAATGCTCAATTGCTGATAGCTAAGACTCTCTAAATATGATTGGATATATAGTTTCTTAAATACCATATATTAATCACCTCATATGTAGTAACCTCATTGCTAGAACCAGGCTGTCGAAGGGTAGCATTTGAAACCAAACCATTACAAGCAATTACAAAGACAGTTTTGGGTCCTTGTTGACAAAACGAGATTATCTTCATTGAAATATCCTGACAAGCACATCAAACAAAATAAATGGCCGACTTTAAACTAAAATCAAAGCATTTCCAAGAACCCCGAAAACAACAATAAAAAGAGAGAGAAACTGCAAATTTATCTCGAGTAGAATTAAAGGCTAACATAATTTCATTCTCCAATGGTGAAAGGTGAAAGCGAGATGTACAGACACAAGGAATGTTCAAACAAGCAAAAAAGTTTATACTCAAACATACCTCTCCAGAATTAACAAAGATCACATGGGCCAAATAATCCAAACCAGATGAATATGGAACAATTTCACCTAAAAAGACCTGAGAAAGGAAAATTGCATCTAGGCATTAATGTCATTAGTTGTAGTGGTGGTTGATGACACTGTAATCAATCGGCACCAGAGGTACAATATGGCACCCTCTTGCTCAAACTTGTTTGATGCAGCTTCCATGGCGGTAAGAAATATACATTTCTAACTAATGCATAAATATGGTTACTTTTTATACTTTGTGTGCCATCGTAAATTGTTTGGTTGACCCGTCATTTACAATGAATGGCGGACAAAACGATGGGACCGGGTGGAAAAAACAAGAGGATCCCCAAAAGCTATGTTTTCCTGGAAAACTCTTCCGTTATGAAGATAGTGGAAACTGCATTACACGGTGTCATAAATATGTGATAAAATTTCAGATTTGCATGGTGAAAATGGAGGGTTCGGTGAGAGAGGGAGTAGGATGGTTAAAGGGAAAGTGTGGAGAGCTATTGTCTGTGTTGGGGAACAAATAGATAGTGGGGGGGTTCCATTATTTACGTCGCATGTGAAGAAAATCGGGAATGGGGCGGATACCAAATTTTGGGAGGACAACTGGGTGGGGCAAGGGTGTCTTAGAAATATGTTTCCTAAACTGTTTAGACTAGCTGTTAATAAAGATGCAATGGTGAGGGATGTGGGACTTTTGGAGGAGGTTCTTGGAGGTGGAGATGTGATTGGGTGAGGAGCCGAGAGGAGGGAACTGGGGAGATCGATAACCTTTACTCTTTATTATCTTATTTTTCCATCACTACAGGTACCAAAGATGTGCATTACTGGAACATGTCTACTTCGGGCTATTTTTCGGTTTCCAAACCGAAACACGCAATTCTTGGTTCCAATGCAATTTGGTAGCATTTACGACAACATTAGTTGGAATAAGTCTCTTCCTTGAAAGTCAACATCTTCTTCCGGAGAGCATCTCAAAGCATGACTTCCTACCAAATCCAATTTACTAAGAAGAGGTGTAAGTCTACCATGTTACAAGTGTACTTTTTGCAGACGGTTGATGAAGAAGGTTTTCACGCCCTACTTAGGCGCCCTCTTTCTCAAGGAGTTTGGAGCATGGTTCTCAATTGGTGTAAATTCTCGGTATACTTCGGTCCTATGGAATGATCTCTGCTCTCTAAAATGAATCACACGGAATCGCTCGAGATAACATGATTTGGGATGCTATAAGAAAAGTGACATTATGGATGCTTTGGTTAAAAAGAAATGATCCGGTTTTTAACAATAAGAATTTCGATGTTATGCGGTGTGTTTGCGGATATTCAGTCGAGATGCTTCGAATGGGTTTCAGGTCGATGCTTTAAATTCAACTGGGAGTGGACCAAATGGAAACTTGATCCTTTTACTGCTACTTCTTCATAGTTTGCGGTCTTGTTTCTAGTTTTGGGGCTGTTTTTTGTTTTTTCGATTGGTTTTGTTGTACTCTCAGCTTCTTGCTGAATATTTTTCTAATAATAAAATATTTCTTTGGCTGTTCAAAAAAAAAAAAAAATTCAGATTTGCAATGCATATGAGGCAAGAAATATACATTTCTAACAACCAACAATAAAAATTATCATTTTCCATATAAATTTGATGAATTATTCTACGCGTGTTTCTAGAATTGGTTGTTCTCAGATATCAGATTAAATACCAACTAGTACAATGCATAAAAGGAGAAAACAAAAACAATGGAAGATTACCTATATATGAAGCCCAGGATAAATGATATGCCATGATCAACGATCTGTAGTTTGAACCAAAACCTTTCAACAAGAATTATTAAATCACAAGGCATGGTTTTTTATTTTCCTTATAAAATATGAGGAAGAATGGACTTCTTATATTTTTATGCCTCTTGCCTATAAATATTAACTGACATGGTAATGGCACAATTTTAGCAGCGGCGGAGAAAATGTAGGAAATAGATGCAAGAGGATTAGGGTTGAACTCTGATGACGGAAAAATTCACAGTTATTTTCATAACATTTTACCCCATTTCTAATATCATTTTGAGCGTTATTATATCTTTTCGAGTCATAAATTCCTTAGATTTATCTAAGTATGTTAGTAGTAGTTATCATATAAAATATCGTGTTTTTATGTGTTTTTATTAGTTTTTGTACCGGTTTAGTAACCGGAGTGTCGTGTCGGATTTACGTTTGGTATTTGGTGGTTCATTGCAGGATTATACATTGACCAAGATTCCACGTAACGACATGTTTTGAGTCTAAAAGAGGTGTTTAGAGGGTTAGAAGAAGGTGCCACAAGCTTACGAGTTCAAAAGGGTCGTTTTTCCTAAGTACTTGAATCGTTACATATTTTCGACGGAGATTTGACCCAGCTTAGAGGCATTTTCAGGGGATGACTTCTTAATGAAAGTTGTAGATCTTCACATAAGATTTCCAACGCACTTTGAATCACGTCAATTGGAGTTCTACAACTCAAGTTATGGTCAAGTGGCTGATCGATTCAGATCAAGAAATGTCAGAAACGACACGTAATGGAAATGGCTCATCAAACGACATTTTCTGAAGAAGTTTCCTTAATAAAAGTTGTATATCTTCAAGAAAGCTTTCCAATGGATTTTGAATCAAGTCAATCGGACTTCTACAACTCAAATGGTGGTCAAGTGGCTAATTGATTCAATTTCGTAAAAATGTCGCAAAAACGCTCGGAGGAACACGAGGTACTCAAGAAGACGTTTTCTGAAGAAGAGTCCTTCATGAAAGTTGTAGAGTTTCTCGAGACCGTAATTTTGGCATTTCGTTTGCAATTTTTGGAGGTCTACAACTCAAGATATGAATTTTAGAAGTTTTATTCCAAAATATATAATTTATATCCGTAAATTAGATGATCGGGGGGATGAACGCAATGATTAGTCCGGCCCAGTCCGGCATTTTCCCGGACCAGTCCGGCCTTCCTCACTACTCTATAAATAGGACGCATCTCAACAGAAAAGAGCTGCCTTTTGCTTTTCGGCCATTTCTTTACTTTCTTGCTTTTATTTTGTTGTAGTACTAGAATATATATATATACATATCTAATTTCTTTTCTTTTGCATTTTATTTTTCTTGTCTTCTTTATTTTTATTTTTTCTTTATAGTATCTAGATATATATATATATATATATATATATACATATATATATATATATAGCTATCTAGCTATCTATCTATATATATATTTATAGATTTATATATATTAACTATATGTGTAGCTAAATATATATATCTATATATCTCTATACGTATATATCTATATCTATATCTATATATCTATGTACCAAAATATATATACTATCTTATATATAAATTCTCGGAGAATACGGCCTATGAATCAACACTTGAAATATAAAATGATTTTAAGCAATCAAACGATGATGAGAGGCTAAAGCACGTTGGAACAAGCCTTGTGAAACCGATTCTTAGCAACATCTCGATTTAATTTGGATTATCTTGTAAGTTTTAATAAAAGTTGTATCTTTATTATGCTTTATTCGTTTTATGCAATTATATCGAGAGATCGTTGCATATTTGATGTTTAACGTTTGACGAGTCGTTGTTAAACCTTAGATCACCGTAGTAAAGATTGGATTTTTAATCTAATTAACGAGAGTTGTTAGGTTGAATGTCTAGATTGCGAAATTGAGAGATTTCACACCTCTGTTATGAAAGCGTTAATCTTTAAAATCGAAAGATAAAAGATTGATAGACGAACTTTTCTAAGAGATTAGGAGTTCATACCTTCGATAGGTGAATCACAATTTTCGTTAAATCATCACAAGATAATCTAGAGTCGAAATTGAGGGTTGCGGGAATCGGTGGATCATTGCTTGTTCCTTGTTAAATTAATTGAGAAAAATCGTTTGTGCTGTTTTGCTTCGTTATCATCGTAGTAATCGCAGTAATCGTAGTAACTGTAGTAAGTTTACTGTAGTTGTAGTTATAAAATAGAATTAATTTAGTTAATCGAGTTCGTAACTATCTTTCCTGGCTTTGGATTGACAACCCTCTGTCCAGTTTATTGTTTTCGTTTTTAGTTTTGTTTTGTATTAGTTTAATCGTGACAAATTTCGAAAAATTAAGAACTAGACCAACCCCGATTCCCTGTGGATCGACTCCGGTTTTTAATCGCTATACTACGATCCCTGCACTTGGGGTAAACCGGATTTATTTTATTACTTGTTATATTTTGCTTTGCATAAAATCCGAGACAAGTTTTTGGCGCCGTTGCCGGGGAGCCGGTACGGTTGTCTTGTTTTTATTAATTTTTCCGTTTCTGTTTTGATTTTTGTAGGCAGGTGCTCTCAGTTTCTCTGTTTACATATAAAATAAAATAAAAAATATAAAATAAAATAAAAAAAAAAAAAATTTCGTTCGGTCGACCGAACCCTGATACTCGGTCGACCGAGTGTTATAAAAAAAAAAAAAAAAAAAAATGCACGGATGACTTGGTTGCAGTTCGGTTTATGCAAACTCGGAGTCAGAAAGGTCCATTGCTTTACACCCCTGACCTCGAACGAACCATAGTCAGACCAAACAGGCGAAGAGTCCGTCCTTCGGCTCTTCCTGACAAAGGGAACACGGCCGATCAAGATTTCGAACGACATTTAGCAGAGGAGATTGAAGAAATCATTATCATGGTGCGCGAATGAAAGGCGACGTTGGTGACTATGCCATGCCTGGTGAAGTCGAGTCAACCCATTTGTCATTTTACCGCTATTATTATGCAACAACCTTTGAACTTAAACCAGTGTCTTATTCAAATGATGCAACACGATCTATCTTTCATGGTTTTCAATCGAGAATCCTCACACTCACGTACACACATTTTTAGAAATATGTGGTACAACTCGCATACAAGGGGTTAATGAGGATGCAATTAAATTGAAATTGTTCCCGTTTTCCTTGAGAGGGGAAGCGAAAGAGTGGTACAACTCTCTGCCTGCCGAGTCGATAACAACTGGCTGCACTCGAGCACGAGTTCTGAGTCAATATTTTCCACCATCCAAAAGCATTTGATTGCTTGAGTGAAATCTTCACATTTTTCCAAAAGGAAAATGAATCTTTCTTTGATGCTTGGAAGAGATTTAAGGCTCTCCTGCGGAAATGCCCTCATCATGGTCTAGACTTGCAGAGGCAAGTCAACACTTTCTTCAGTGGACTGACCGAGCTCACCAAGGGTATGGTCAATAGTTCATCAGGAGGGGCATTTTTAAGAAAAACGCCTGAAGAGGGATGGCAGTTATTTGAAGATATTTCCAAGTACAACTACGCCCCTTCATCTCACGCTATCCAGACACCTCCTCCACCTAGGATCGAGGAGGTGAACATGCAAAATCAGATCGCCATGCTGCAACAGCAGGTGGAAGCTCTCAAAATATCCTCTAATCCTACGAATCAGAACCAGTCATTTCCTCGAAACTCACAAGTTCTATTCTGTGAAAGTTGTTGTCACTGGCCATTTGGTTGGCGATGTCGATTCTTTCCCATCTCTGCGTATCAAGTCAATATCGCCCGTAATCGGGGGCGATTCGGTCCGATCACATGTCAGACATGTGATAATGTGGGGCATACCGCTCGTTTCTGTCCTATGGGTGGACAGAACGCTGAAATTAATGCTTTCAACGGCCAGCAAAATCAAAGATTCAACAATCAGTTCTCTGGCCAAAGCAATTTTCAAAACCAGGGTTTTAATCAAAATCCGAACTTCAATCAGAACCATAATATGAATTTTCCTAATCAAAATCAGAGGTTCAACCAGAACTGGCCGAACAATCCAAATCCTATGTTTCAAAGTCGGTATATCCAATCTTTCCCACAAAACTTTCAGAATTCTCAAGGCCCCTCTCAATCTAGTAATCTTGACACTAAATTGGATTCCTATCAGAAGGAGCAGAATAATAATTTCCAATTCCTTCTCAGTTCAATCAAGAATCTTGAAAGGCAGCTCGGTCAAGTAGCTGACCAAAAAGCTTCTAGACCCTCGGGCGCTTATTACCCTTCACTGAGAAGAACCCCAAAGGTGGTCAAGTGGCTCAGACCGAGTTAAATCAAAGTCAATGCACTGATCTAGTTCCCACAATTCCCTATGGTAAAGAAGAGGCCAGTGCTATGAATTTAAGATCGGGCACTCAACTTAATGGTCCCCCGAACCAGGGAAACCACTAACCCCTCCCGCCAATGATGAGGCGGGAGGGAAGTCGACATCCATGCCCCGGTTCTAGATGATAGTACTCGTGTGGTGATCCACGAGAAATAAAGAGTTTGATAGTACTCGGTGGTGATCCGAGAAAGAAATGAAGAGTTTAGTGGAAGTCAGGTGGCTGATCCCCTGACTGGCAAGAAAAGTGAAAAGGTGGTGAGGTGGAAAGATTTGGAAGATAAAGCTGTTAGTTCATCCTCAAAGCAAGTGTTTTCTGAGAATGATTTAAAGAAACTTCCATTTCCACCCAGAAAAAATAACATCTCCTTGCATGAAGACAAGAAATATGAAAAAGTGCTTAATCTTCTTAAGAATACTCAGGTAAAACTTCCATTATCTGATGTTTTAGTTGAGATGCCCAAGTATACAAAGTTCATTAAGGATGTTGTGTCCTCCAAAAAGAAGCTCGAAGACATGGATCAGTTAATTGGTGAGAATTGCTCTGTAATTGATTATGATAAGTTGCCAATCAAGAGGGGTGACCCTGGGAAATTTGTGCTCACGTTGTTGATGGGAGGTTTAGTCTTCCCAAATTCTTTATGTGACCTAGGTGCATCCATTAGTCGATGCCATTGTCTGCATTTGTAAATGACTTTGTTTAGATAATCTTTTAGAACCCACAACCATGAATCTTCAATTATTGATAAATCTTCCAAGAAAGTCTTTGGGATATTAAAGGATGTTTTAGTTCAAATTGATAGATTCACTTTCCCGCTTGATCTGGTACGCCCTAGACATCAAGAATGATGAGAATGTTCCTTTAATACTCGCGAGACCTTTTCTTTCTACAAACACCAGAGCCCTTATTGATTGTGATGGTGGCAAAGTGACTATACTGAGTTGGTGATCGTGAGGTGAGCTACAATGTCTCTAAAGCTATTCAGAGACCCTCGATTATCCAACTGGATTCTCCATTGAGGACATGTCGATGGCTTTAACGACTATATGGAAAAGCAAGTCATGGTCATTGAGACTAAATATGAGCGATTAGTGGAGAATCGAATAATCATGGTTGGGTTAATCTAGAACAACTAGAGTGAAGTTGATGAAGGTTCGTTGAATGGTGAAGCTTTGGCAAAGTAGGACCACTAAGTAAACTCGGTGATGTTGAGTTGAAAAGTGGGGAGCTTAAATCTAGTTTAGATGAACCACTCATGGATTTGGTGCATGAAGCCTTTGCCTCAAAGACTTTTTGAAATACGTTTTCTTGAGAGAAGGTGACAAGCTTCCTTTAATTATCTCTGCCAAGTTATCCCGGTTAGAAGAAATGAAGTTGTTGAATGTGTTAAGGAAGAATGAAAAGGCTTTCGGTTGGCAAGTGGGAGACATTAGAGGATATCTCGACATATGCATGCACAAGATCAAAAGCGAAGAGGGTGCTAAGTGTGTTAGACTGACCCCAGAGGAGGCTCAACCTCACATGCAAGAAGTGATTAAGAAAGAGATTATCAAGCTTTTGGACATGGGTATTATTTTTGCAATTCTTCGACAAAGTGAATGGGTGTCCCTACTCAAGTAGTTTCTAAGAAAGGAGGAATTACTATAGAAAAGAATGAAAAGGGTGAAGAAATAGCATTGAGACTAGTAACTGGTTATAGAGTCTGTATTGACTACAGAAAACTTAATGAAGTCACGATGAAAGATCATTTCCCCCTTCCTTTCATTGACCAGATGCTTGAGCGTCTGGCAGGACATGCATTCTACTGTTTCCTTGATGGATATTCTGGATACTTCCGGATACCCATAGACCCAGTCGACCAAGAAAAGACCACTTTCACTTGCCCTTATGGTACATTCGCTTATAGGCGAATGCCATTCGGTCTTTGCAATGCCCCAGCTACATTCCAAAGATGCATGCTGGCAATCTTTAATGGGCTTGTTGAAAAGTGTATGGAGATATTCATGGATGATTTCTCAGTCTTTGGTCAATCCTTTGATCAACATCTTGATAATCTTGATCAAGTATTATTCATTGTGTGGAGAAGAACTTAGTCCTAAAGCGGGAAAAATGCCATTTTATGGTAGAGACGAAGGAATAGTTCTTGGCCACAAGATATCAGAAAGAGGAATGGAAGTAGATAGGGCAAAAGTTGAGGCTATAGAGAAGATGAAATTCCCTAAAAATGTGCGTGAAGTAAGAGGTTTCCTTGGACACGTTGGTTTTTATAGGAGGTTCATTAAGGATTTTTCCAAGATAGCTAAGCCCCTTTCCACTTTACTCGAGAGAAGATGTTGTTTTCAATTTTGATGATAGTTGCAAGCATGCGTTTGATGAGCTTAAAAGTCAAGCGATTTCCGCTTGATCCTTATCTCTCTGACCGAACCTACCCTTTGAACTCATGTGCGATGCATCCAACTACGCCGTTAGTGCAGTCTTAGGTCGCGAATTAAGGAAAATTCCAGCCCATCTCTTACGCTGATCACACATCGAACCCCACACAAGTGAACTACACAACCACCGAAAAGGAATTATTGGTGTAGTCTTTGCTATGGACAAATTTTCAGAGTTACTTGTTGGGTGCCTCGATCATTGTTTGGGTGACCACGCCGCTCTGCGCTATCTTATGACAAAGAAAGATGCTAAACCGCGCTTACTACGTTGGATACTGATCCTGCAAGAATTCGATGTTCAGATTAAGGATAAAAAGGGCAGTGAAAACGTAGTAGCAGATCATGTTTCAAGGATGCTGAATGAGGAAGAGAAAAAACCAGATGATATAGACCTTTACTTTCCTCTAGAAAATGTTATGCTAATAGACGATTGCGCTCCAGATGTTCCATGGTATTCCTCTATCGTCAACTACCTGCATTCCCAGTATTTAAATCCAGAATTTTCATATCAGGATAAGAAGAAATTTTTCTCTGATTTGAAAACCTTCGTGTGGGATGAACCTTACCTCTTTAAAATCTGTAAAGATGGATTGTTGAGAAGATGTGTCCCCGAATCAGAGCAACGGGATATCATTGAACAATGCCACAGTGGACCTACTGGTGGCCACTTTGGTCCCTGGAAAACCGTTGCTAAAATCTTTCAGTCCGGTTTCTATTGGCCCACGATCTTCAAGGATTCAGAAGCCTTCTGCAAGGCTTGTGATAGGTGCCAACGAACCGGTGCTCTAACTAGGCGTTTTGACATGCCATTAAAGCCCATTTTAGAATGTGAGGTCTTTGATGTGTGGGGTATTGATTTTATGGGCCCGTTTCCATCTTCCTGTGGAAACAAATACATCTTAGTCTGCGTTGACTACGTATCAAAATGGGTGGAGGCTCAAGCCACTTCTCGCAATGACCACAAACGGTCATGAACTTTCTCAAGAAAAATATCTTCGTGAGATTTGGATGTCCCGTGCCTTAATCGGTGATGAGGAACGCGATACGCAGCAATGAGCCACTAGAAAAAGTCCTTGAGAAATATGGTGTCCGGCACAAAATTGGTACACCATATCACCCTATGACTAGTGGCCAGGTCGAGAGAAGTAATCAGAGTTTGAAAAGGATCCTGGAAAAAGTTGTGAACAGTCATAGAAAGGATTGGAGTCTCAAACTGGATGATGTACTATGGGCATACCGTACTGCCTATAAAACCCCCATGGGTACATCTCCTTATCAAATGGTATATGGCAAACCCTGCCACTTGCCAGTCGAATTAGAGCATAAAGCATATTGGGCCATTAAGTTCTTAAACTTTAATGCCCAGTCATGTGGTGAACATCGACTGATGCAGTTGCATGAATTGGATGAGTTTAGACTCCGGGCCTACGAGAGTGCCAGGATTAGCAAGGACAGAATGAAACTCCTTCATGATGCTAAAATCAAGAAGCGAGAATTTCAAGTTGGGGAGCAAGTCTTACTTTATAATTCCAGGTTGCATCTGTTTCCTGGAAAGTTGAGGACGCGTTGGTCCGGCCCCTTTGAAATTCTTCAAATTATTGCCGGAGGTGTGTTTTTAGAGTGAGAGGTCATGGTGACCAGCCGTTCAGAGTGAATGGTCAAAGGTGCAAGCATTATATAGGACAAACCAAAGAGAAACCTTTGATTGTTCATTTCCTCGACATCCTCGGGTGTGGTATAACTGAAGTCACTGAGTTTGATGAATTTTCACCCGACTTGTTTTCTGAGGATGACGGCAGTGGTTCATTAGAGGAAGATATGGCTGGTAGTTGGGATATGGAAGAACTTAAAAGGGAGGCACAGTTGAAGAGAAAGCTGAAAAAGAAGAAGTCTACAATGGGGAGGATTAAAAGTGTTTGGAAAGCAATCAGAAACTTGACCCCATGTGTTAGATGCTGTTTCTGCAGCCACACCAACAATCAGAGCTTACACGATGTAATGGCCGGGAGGAAAGTTAAATGGCCTGACCCGGGTTGAATGAAAGTTTTGTCGAGCCAACGACATAAAACAAAAGCGCCACTAGGGGGCATCCTAGATATCTAGTTATATATAATAATAATAATAATAATTTGGATAAAGATTAGTCTTAATGAAATGTAGAATCTGTATGAAAAATTTACACTAAGCACAACTAAGTCCCAGGATGAATGTTTGAATATCATTAAAGAGGGAACGATTAGGTGGTTATCCGAAAATCCCGAGGTATAACAAAGAAAACATTCAAATACATCATTTCTTGGACTTAGGTTGTTAGAATGATTTAACCCTTGAGGATCTGGGTATAAAAGACTCAATACTCTTTCACACATTTCATTTTATGATCTACTCTGTTTCCAACATGAATTTATGACTTGACTATGATATTTGCTCATGTGATATTCTCTATGATACGTATATGCTTAGATGTTCGTGCTTTACCCGTGTGGGTTATTTTTCCATCTAAAGCTTTTATGAGATTGACTATATGTATATATTGCCTATCGAATCTTCCTCGACGTAACAGGCCATTTACTTATTATTCCCATATCCCTATTCGATGTTTTGGCACGAGGACCATGTCCCGTGTTTGCCTTTGTTTGTTTTGGTATAGGGATTCGGATCGTGCTTTCTCATGCATTTATTACGGGATTCGATAGCATCTTTCTCGCCTGGTTTATAAGCTAAGTCTTCTTCTCTATCTCATTTACACTCGAGAATAATGCAAAATCGTAAGTGGGGGGGTAAGTCCGGTTGGTTTAGAAATGGCGTAAGTGTTTAAACCCTTAGTTTTTGATCTTTTCGAGCATTATTTAGTTGATTAAAATAATCAGTATAAGGTATATATTTCATGGATTTGAAGTTGTAATGATCAATTTAGATATGTATAACTAATTTGAACCGTAAGTGCATTTTAACCGTAAATCTATTTGTATAACATGAATTCCTTCACGTAAGCCTTTGATATTGAAGCGAAAATTTTAAATCAGTATCCATTCAAGATCCTAGTGGTTATTCAGAGATAGTTGCGAACTTAGTACCTAACTTTTGAACGTGTAATCGTGAATATCCGAAGGTTTGAATGTGATAGAAAGGATATAAGTTAAGTGGAATAAAAGAAAAATACCAAATTAAGATGAATTATATATATGTTGGTTGTAGCTACCAATGATTTGAGTGCAAAGAGGCGTTATCACGAAACGCCCTATATCACTATGAGGTTTAAAAGCTCCCGATCGCTGATGATATTAGTCCGGCTAGGGTGTTATCACGAAACATCCTATTCTTTGGGAATGAAGGCATATGCTACACATGTGAAATTAAGTCCAGCTAGGGTGTTATCACGAAACATCCTATTGCTGGGAATAAATTAAGCATGGTTGACAACTTAGTTATCTTCTGACTATCCCCAGTATAAACTGAATGATATGCATTAGGGATTATCCTAATAAGTACACGGGAGGACTTTGTGTGGAATCAGCACGCTTTACCTAGGAAAGTCATTAGGACTGTCTGAATGGATATTTGTGTGTATTGCTTGAATTATTCAAGAGAGGATAGTGGAAATTGAAAAGGCTTGTCACACACACTCTGTTATACATATATATTAAGGTTAACGTGTGGTTATGATTCGATCGGTTGTATTATCTGGTTGCCCCTTATATCTTATCTTTTTGTGAATTTTGTCCCTCATTCATTTTATTTTATCGCTTGTTTTGCTCGAGGACGACCAAAAGCTAAGTGGGGGGTTTGTGATGACGGAAAAATTCACAGTTATTTTCATAACATTTTACCCCATTTCTAATATCATTTTGAGCGTTATTATATCTTTTCGAGTCATAAATTCCTTAGATTTATCTAAGTATGTTAGTAGTAGTTATCATATAAAATATCGTGTTTTTATGTGTTTTTATTAGTTTTTGTACCGGTTTAGTAACCGGAGTGTCGTGTCGGATTTACGTTTGGTATTTGGTGGTTCATTGCAGGATTATACATTGACCAAGATTCCACGTAACGACATGTTTTGAGTCTAAAAGAGGTGTTTAGAGGGTTAGAAGAAGGTGCCACAAGCTTACGAGTTCAAAAGGGTCGTTTTTCCTAAGTACTTGAATCGTTACATATTTTCGACGGAGATTTGACCCAGCTTAGAGGCATTTTCAGGGGATGACTTCTTAATGAAAGTTGTAGATCTTCACATAAGATTTCCAACGCACTTTGAATCACGTCAATTGGAGTTCTACAACTCAAGTTATGGTCAAGTGGCTGATCGATTCGTATCAGTAAAATGTCGTAAAACGACACGTAATGGAAATGGCTCATCAAAACGACATTTTCTGAAGAAGTTTCCTTAATAAAAGTTGTATATCTTCAAGAAAGCTTTCCAATGGATTTTGAATCAAGTCAATCGGACTTCTACAACTCAAATGGTGGTCAAGTGGCTAATTGATTCAATTTAAGTAAAAATGTCGCAAAAACGCTCGGAGGAACACGAGGTACTCAAGAAGACGTTTTCTGAAGAAGAGTCCTTCATGAAAGTTGTAGAGTTTTCGAGACCGTAATTTTGGCATTTCGTTTGCAATTTTGGAGGTCTACAACTCAAGATATGAATTTTAGAAGTTTTATTCCAAAATATATAATTTATATCCGTAAATTAGATGATCAGGGGATGAACGCAATGATTAGTCCGGCCCAGTCCGGCATTTTCCCGACCAGTCCGGCCTTCCTCACTACTCTATAAATAGGACGCATCTCAACAGAAAAGAGCTGCCTTTTGCTTTTCGGCCATTTCTTTACTTTCTTGCTTTTATTTTGTTGTAGTACTAGAATATATATATATACATATCTAATTTCTTTTCTTTTGCATTTTATTTTTCTTGTCTTCTTTATTTTTATTTTTTCTTTATAGTATCTAGATATATATATATATATATATATATACACATATATATATATATAGCTATCTAGCTATCTATCTATATATATATTTATAGATTTATATATATTAACTATATGTGTAGCTAAATATATATATCTATATATCTCTATACGTATATATCTATATCTATATCTATATATCTATGTACCAAAATATATATACTATCTTATATATAAATTCTCGGAGAATACGGCCTATGAATCAACACTTGAAATATAAAATGATTTTAAGCAATCAAACGATGATGAGAGGCTAAAGCACGTTGGAACAAGCCTTGTGAAACCGATTCTTAGCAACATCTCGATTTCGAATTTGGATTATCTTGTAAGTTTTAATAAAAGTTGTATCTTTATTATGCTTTATTCGTTTTTATGCAATTATATCGAGAGATCGTTGCATATTTGATGTTTAACGTTTGACGAGAGTCGTTGTTAAACCTTAGATCACCGTAGTAAAGATTGGATTTTTAATCTAATTAACGAGAGTTGTTAGGTTGAATGTCTAGATTGCGAAATTGAGAGATTTCACACCTCTGTTATGAAAGCGTTAATCTTTAAAATCGAAAGATAAAAGATTGATAGACGAACTTTTCTAAGAGATTAGGAGTTCATACCTTCGATAGGTGAATCACAATTTTCGTTAAATCATCACAAGATAATCTAGAGTCGAAATTGAGGGTTGGGAATCGTGGATCATTGCTTGTTCCTTGTTAAATTAATTGAGAAAAATCGTTTGTGCTGTTTTGCTTCGTTATCATCGTAGTAATCGCAGTAATCGTAGTAACTGTAGTAAGTTTACTGTAGTTGTAGTTATAAAATAGAATTAATTTAGTTAATCGAGTTCGTAACTATCTTTCCTGGCTTTGGATTGACAACCCTCTGTCCAGTTTATTGTTTTCGTTTTTAGTTTTGTTTTGTATTAGTTTAATCGTGACAAATTTCGAAAAATTAAGAACTAGACCAACCCCGATTCCCTGTGGATCGACTCCGGTTTTTAATCGCTATACTACGATCCCTGCACTTGGGGTAAACCGGATTTATTTTATTACTTGTTATATTTTGCTTTGCATAAAATCCGAGACAAACTCGCCAGTGGACATTTCTACCCTTTAAAGACTTCTCAAACCCGTGCCACTAGGTAGAATATTCCAAAGCATATTCCTTGAAAATTCTCCAAAAGAGACAATTTTTTTGTTTTCTTTCCTAGGAGGGCTATAAGGTACGCTTTTAGTTAACTAAGGGACCGGCTTGTTAAATTAAAAAAGTTGAGGGGTCAAATGATTATAGTTGTACTAGTTTAAATGCCTCAAATTTTTTAGGCCAATATTATAGAAATATATAGTTAATCTTGAAGCGATTACTCAAGTCTTTTTTTAATTAATGAAGCCTTGTATTAAGAAATATAGAAAAGTTTCATACAAAGTCGTATCTTGGCCCTCTCCTCATACCATATTACGTAGACGACGCATAGCACTGCCTCCATTAAACTTATACATGGCAAACCTGATGTGGGAAAATCCTACGCATAGGAAAGAGTACAACATCCTATGTATTCGGAATAAAAGACGCCTTAAAGTACATTGGGATTGCAAAATAAAGTAAAACAAGCATGGTTTGTGATTAGCATCCTCCGTCTTGAAAGAAAGGTTGAATAGCCGGGTAAAGGGCTAGCCTCGAATTGATCACGAAGATCAAAATGCTATAAGAAGAATAACTAACACATGGTTTGAACCCTTAAAAAAAGGTTATTTTAAAGTGATGCTCCATGCGTCCTTCCGATTCAATATTATTGTCCTCAGTGTGGTTTTTAAAATAAAAGCCAGCTGATTTGACCTAATGAGTCACCCTACAAGATTTGATCCATCCCACAACTGTAAATATGATGTTCTGTAAAAAACGTTGTGATATGGCATATAAACCTGAAGCAAAATAATGAAGATGTAGTTGTGATAAAGACAACCTGATTTGAACTCTTCAAACATTGAAGAGTGCTTCCCAGTAATTCATCTTGTTTGACAAGGCGAATAGTAGACAATCCAAGACTATGACGAAGAATATGAAGGCGTTACTTCAAAGGAATAAGTATGTGATTCTCATATTGATGGAATAAGCCAGTGGAACTCGAGGAGTTAGCTAAGAACTCCACAATTGTATTCTCCTATCTATAAATATAGTAAATGGTGTATAACTAGGAGCTCGAATAATCTGACGAGTTTGATAAAAAAAAGTCGTGTTGCTCTCAAGGAAGCGGCTTGTCATGATATCATGTAAAATAGAATAGAGGATGGAAAAGTTCGTTTCCACGAAAAGTGGAAAGATACCATTCGTAGCATAAAAGTCCTCACAATAATGGAGCGCTTTAACTTCATCTTCAAAATTGTTGGCAGTTCCAAGAAACATAGAGCAAGCATGACAAAACTACCTGAGTTTCCATGGATTTTAGTAGTCTGATGACGCTTAGATTAGTATATCCTACGGCATCAACATTCTATCCATTATTAGCTAAAAATAGTTGTTTCAACCTTTAATTGTGAACCGTTTGAGTTGAATGGCATATGTTGGGTTCATGAGTCGAGTATATTTCATTTATTGTTTATTTTCCCCGATTCGATATTATTTCGTGTTTTATTTGATTATTTTCAGGATACAAAATATTGGGCTAAGCATTGTGGACGATTCTGGAGCGGACTGGACAAAAGGATTCGGCCTAGGGTATTCCAGAACCTTGCAAGTTGAGTCGGCAGAACAAAAAAGATAAAATTGCCCCCGATTAATCGGGAGATCCGGCCGATTAATGGAGCAATATTCCAGAACCAAAAACAAAAAGAATCTAGAAGAAAGAAATTCAATGAAGGAAAACAGAGATTTCGGCTAGATGAAAGTGAATTTTGCTTTGAGACCATGTTGATTTTACAATACAGATCATCATAGCTGAATCAAACTAAGAACAATCAATACGGAGAAAACAAGATTTTCATTGATTTGCTTTGATAAATCTCAATTTACAAACTGTGATTCTAACTGTATATAGACTCTCTAAATGCTCAATTGCTGATAGCTAAGACTCTCTAAATATGATTGGATATATAGTTTCTTAAATACCATATATCAATCACCTCATATGTAGTAACCTCATTGCTAGAACCAGGCTGTCGAAGGGTAGCATTTGAAACCAAACCATTACAAGCAATTACAAAGACAGTTTTGGGTCCTTGTTGACAAACGAGATTATCTTCATTGAAATATCCTGACAAGCATAGCAAACAAAATAAATGGCCGACTTTAAACTAAAATCATAGCATTTCCAAGAACACCGAAAACAACAATAAAAAAAGTAGAATTAAAGGCTAACAAAATTTCATTCTCCAATGGTGAAAGGTGAAAGCGAGATGGACGGACACACAAGGAATGTTCAAACAAGCAAAAAGTTTATCCTCAAACATACCTCTCCAGAATTAACAAAGATCACATGGGCCAAATAATCCAAACCAGATGAATATGGAACAATTTCATCTAAAAAGACCTGAGAAAGGAAAATTTCATCTTGGCATTAATATCCTTAGTTGTAGTGGTGGTTGATGATACTGTAATCAATCGGCACCACATGTACAATATGACACCCTCTTGCTCAAACTTGTTTGATGCAGCTTCCATGGCGGTAAGAAATATACATTTCTAACTAATGCATAAATATGGTTACTTTTTATACTTTGTGTGCCATCGTAAATTGTTTGGTTGACCCGTCATTTACAATGAATGGCGGACAAAACGATGGGACCGGGTGAAAAAAACAAGAGGATCCCCAAAAGCTATGTTTTCCTGGAAAACTCTTCCGTTATGAAGACAGTGGAAACTGCTTTACACGGTGTCATAAATATGTGATAAAATTTCAGATTTGCAACGCATATGAGGCAAGAAATATACATTTCTAACGACCAACAACAAAAATTATCATTTTCCATATAAATTTGATGAATTATTCTACATGTGTTTCTAGAATTGGTTGTTCTCAGATATCAGATTAAATACCAACTAGTACAATGCATAAAAGGAGAAAACAAAAACAATGGAAGATTACCTACGTATGAAGCCCAGGATAAATGATATGCCATGATCAACGATCTGTAGTTTGAACCAAAACCTTTCAACAAGAATTATTAAATCACAAGGCATGGTTTTTAATTCTTCTTATAAAATATGAGGAAGAATGGACTTCTTATATTTCTAGGCCTCTTGCCTATAAATATTAACTGACATGGTAATGGCACAATTTTAGTGGCGGCGGAGAAGATTGTAGGAAAGAAAAGTAAGCGGATTAGGGTTGAACTCACCAGTGGACATTTTTACCCTTTAAAGAAATCTCAAACCCGTGCCACCAGGTAGAATATTCCAAAGCATATTCCTTGAAAATTCTTCAAAAGAGACAATTTTTTTGTTTTCTTTCCTGGGAGGACTATAAGGTACGCTTTTAGTTAACTAAGGGACCGGCTTGTTAAATTAAAAAGGTTGAGAGGTCAAATGATTATAGTCGTACTAGTTTAAATGCCTCGAATTTTTTAGGCCCATATTATAGAAATATATAGTTAATCTTGAAGCGATTACTCAAGTCTTTTTTTAAAGAATTGAGCCTTTTATTAAGAAAAGGTTCATACAAAGTCGTATCTTGGCCCTCTCCTCATACCATATTACATAGATGATGCATAGCCCTGCCTTCATTAAACTTATACATGGCAAACCTGTAGGAAAATCCTACGCATAGGAAAGAGTACAACATCCTATGTATCCGGAAAAAAAGACCCCCTAAAGCACATTGGGAATGCAAAATATAGTAAAACAAACATTGTTTGTGATTAGCATCCCCCGTCTTAGAATAAAGGTTGACTAGCCACGTAAAGAGCTATCCTCGAATTGATCACGAAGATCAAAGTGCTATAAGAAAAATAACTAACACATGGTTTGAACCCTTCAACAAATTGAAAGGTTCTTTTAAAGTGCTGCTCAATGCGTCCTTCCAATTCAATATTATTGACCTCAACGTGGTTTTTAAAATAAAAGCCAGCTGATTTGACCTAATGAGTCGCACTACAAGATTTGATCCATCCCACAACCGTAAATATGCTCTTCTGTAACAAACCATGGTGATACGGCATATAAACCTGAAGCAAAATAATGAAGATATAGTTGTGATAAAGACAACCAGATTTGCACTCTTCAAAGCATTGAATAGTGCTTTCCAGTAATTCATCTTGTTTCACAAGGCGAATAGTAGACAATCCAAGTCTATGACGAAGAATATGAAGGCGTTACTTTAAAGGAATAAGTATGTGATTCTCATATTGATGGGATAAACCTGTGGAACTCGAGAACTTAGCTAAGAACTCCACAATTGTATTCGCTTATCTATAAGTATACTAAATGGCGTGTAAGCATGAGCTCGAATAATCTGACGAGTTCGATAAAAAAATTCGTGTTGCTCTCAAGGAAGCGGCTTGTCCTGATATCATGTAAAATGGAATAGAGGATGAAAAAGCTCATTTCCATGATAAGTGGTAAGATGCCATTCTTAGCATAAAAGTCCTCACAATAATGGAGCACTTTAACTTCAACTTCAAATTTGTTGGCAGTTCCAAAAAACGTAGAGCATGCATGACAAAACTACCTTGATCATGAAGGGGAATGAAAATGCTACCTGAGCTTCTAGGTATTTTAGTAGTGTGATGACGCTTAAAATAGTATATCCTACGACATCAACATTCTATCTATTATGAGCTAAAAATAGTTCTTTCGACCTTTAATTATGAACCGTTTGAGTTGAATGTCATAAGTCGGGTTCATAAGTCGAGTATTTTGCATTTAATGCTTATTTTCCCCGATTCAATATTATTTCATGCTTTATTTGATTATTTTCAGGATACGAAATATTGGGCAAAGCCTTGTGGAAATTCAAGAGCGGACTAGACAAAAGGATTGGGCCTAGAGTATTCCAGAATCTTCCAAGTTGAGTCAGCAGAAGAAAAAGGGAAAAATTACCCCCGATTAATAGGTAGATCCGGCTGATTAATAGAGCAATCCAGAACCTTCCGAACTCGTTTTCTTGGACGAGGGGAAGATTTAGGCGTGTCTAAGACAATTTAGCACTAGAAAAAGGAGCATTAGTCCTGGATTTCAATGTATCATTAGTACCATAAATATTACAAGTTTAATGTAATAAAATTTCCTTTATTCTTTATTTTATGAGTTTTAGTCACGGAGTCGACGGATTTGCCTCTTAGGGAGAGATCTGAGCAAGATCTACACTTATCTTTGAGGGTATGGTTTTAAGTCTTTTCCAAGATGTAGATATGTTGTTCTTTTGTTGATTAGTATGCTTTGATTGTTTATTTAGTTCTGCTATGTAGTAGTTAGTTTATTACCCCATGAAAGTATATATCTGAATCGTTGGTGAAGAAATCATGAAATAGAGGTTGCGTTCTTCAGATCTATGATGGCCTTTATCGTTAGATCTGAATACTAGTAAATCCTAATTCATGATAATCGGCGCCAGCTACGTTGATCGATAAATTTAAATTACATGTTAGTAGCCTGATCAATTATTTGCATGTCATCGTAAATTAACCCGAAGGACTGTTAGTGAAGTGTTAGTTAGGACATAGTCTTGATCAATCCTTAGGAACGTGCTAGTCATTGTCGATAGATGCGTAGGAGGTTCTTGGTCTTGAGCCTGCAACTCTAAAACTTAATGCGTGCGAATTAAGTGTTGCTAGTTACCACTTTATTCTTTCTTAACCCTAGTTGGTCGTAGACTGCTTTTGTGATGATCAATCTTAAATTAAACGTGTCTTACGAGTCTCTATGGGATTCGACCTTGACTCACTATTACTCTACACGATAGAACTAGTCCTATTGCTACTAGCAGTCCGTTTGGCTGACATCAAGATTTTTGGCACCGTTGACGGGGACTCATGTCTAGAATACTTTTTACTTGAGGTTGAATTTGTATACATTTTTTTTATAATTCTCGAGTCTGTTAATACAGGAGTCGTATAGAGGCTGTTCAGTGTGAAATTGGAAGAAAACTTCACCCGATTAATCAAGGATTACCCGTGATTAATCAAGCATCCAAGAGTTGACAGAAACGGTTCTATCCGTTCAGCGTCGAGTTAGTAGGTAGAGTCTGTATTTTTGAGTCTACCAGACCAGTGTAACAGCCGCCGAGGCAAGTTACTAACTATTTCTTTTTGTTGAGTTTTGAGTTCGCACGAAGGAGGAAGAGGTACCCAACTTAGAGGACCCAGACGAGACAATTGTAGCTAACGGAGTCAATGGAAGAGCAAATCAACCAGCAGAAGCAGCTACAGAAAGAAGGACTCTACAGAGTTATGCGATGCCAACGATTGAGCAGTTTGCGCCATCAATTGTTTAGCCAGCGAACACATAAGAGATCTTTTATCCAAAGACGAACATGATTCAGATGGTGACCAACTACACTACTTTCCATGTAGTGCCAAATGAAGACCTAAGTGTACATGTCACCAATTTCCTGGAGATCATCAGCACAATCAAGCCAACAGGAGTGCCTGAGGACAATATTAGATTGAAATTATTCCTATTCACTCTGAAAGACAAGGCAAAGCATTGGCTCTTATCTCTAGAACCAGGGTCGATCTAAGCTTTGACAGATGTACTGTAAAAGTTTATGAATAAGTACTGCCCACCTTGAATGTCACTACAGATGAGACAATAGATCATGAATTTCAAGCAAAAATCAGCAGAAACCTTTGAAGAAGCTTGAGAACGGTTTAAGGAAGAGCAACGGAATTACCCTCATCATGACATCCCCACAGTATGCATAGTTTCTATCACGGATTGAGGCCAAGTGAGAAGATGAGGGTGGATACGTATAGCAAAGGGAACTTTGCATTGTTTTCACCAGAAGAGGCTAAAGAGAAGTTGTAACAGATATCCCTTATGATTCAATGGGGAACACATGAAGTTGATACATCACGATCAGTTGAAGGAGTATTCTGAGATGACGCCTCTCAAAAGATTTTATATCAACGAATGGTCATCAACGAGAAGATGGATGGCATGCAAGACCGTATTTCCATGGTCGAGAAAGTACAAAGAGTAGAAGCAACCAACACTGAGGACATGAACTATTTGGGAAGGCAAGGAAATCCTTATGAAGGCGGATATCGCCCAGGTTCTGACGACCACCCTATTTTTAAACTAAGTGATCCTAATGGTGGAGAGAGACCAAATAAAACTGGTGGATTCATGCCTCAATTCAATAAGTCCGGTGGTTGGAAAGCAGCCATGAATAAGATGAGCTCAACTGTGACCGACACGGTCAATCAACTTACTATGTCCATGTGTGAGCTTAGTGCATGTTTTAGAACATATTGTCAGAAGCACGATGAAGGAATGACCAATTAGGAAGCTTTAGTGCAGAATTTGTTCCACCAGGTGGGGCAGATTTCCGAACAAGTGTCAGTCCGTTCTCCTGAAGGATTGCCAACTAACACTAAGAAGAATTTGAGGGACGTGAATGCCATTATGACAAGAAGCGGAAGGTAACTGCCTGGACCAGTTATACCAACTATCCAAAGAAGAATTAGACAGCAGTGAACATCATAACCTAGCAGAATCAGGGAGAACAGGGATCCCGATTAGACGCGACATTGGTCCAATTAATCGAGAGCCTAGAATTTCAGAAGATGAGCAGGAACTGCAGCAGCAGGCAGCAGGTAAGTCTTCACGAACTATAACTATTAATCCTGCTTTTTTACCCTATCCCCCTGGGAAATCTAAACCAAATCATGATGATGCTCGTTATAAAAAATTCATAGAAATGTTTAAGAAATTTCAAGTGAATATATCTTTGGTAGAATATCTGGCCGGGATGCCAGAGTACGTGAAATTCTTGAAAGAAGCAGTCTCTTCAAAAGGAAGTTGTTAGACCTTGAGACTATTTATAGTAACGAGGAATGCTCGACAGTCTTACAGCACAAGCTGCCCCCTATGTGTAAAGATCATGGGAACTTCCTCATACCTTGCACCATTGGAGGAGTATGCCTGAACAAATCATTGTGTGCTCTTGGAGCCAGTGTCAATTCAATACCACTCTCCATTTTTCATAAGCTAGGCTTGAATGAGTTAAATGAAACATCTATAACCCTTCAATTGGCTGATAGATCTAAGCAACTTTGTGGAGTTGTAGAATATGTGCTGGTGAAAGTTGATAAGTTCGTTGGTGTGTCGTTAAACAACCAATATTATATCCCTTCTCACTCTATAACTAGTACGGGGTAAGTCGGAGTCAATCCCATGAGGAACAGTTGATTATTTCCTTTCAGAACAGTAATAAAGAAATCCAAGTGGACTGACTAAAATTGTAATAATTAAAGTGAAGAGTTCTAATAAACGAGACAAAAGCGATATAAAGTAGTGATAAAGTCAATAATAAGAAGGCTCCAGCTAAAGTAGTTATTTCCACCTCGATTTACTCGATTGATCACTGACGCAAGAATGACTCGCTAATTTATTGATAAACTGGTTATAGTCACCGACAGCCGCCTCTTGCTTTGTATTAGACATTTCCATATGATGCTCCTCTTTCTCTTTTACTGGCTTCTTTTTTACCTTGCTTTTTCACATGTGGCTCTTCTAACTCCTTGCCACTCCTCAGCACAACTGCACATTTTCCCTTGGATTTATTACCACTTGAGAAGGAAGCTTTCCTTGGTCTTGTTGCATTTGACTTACCATGGAGGACAATTGAGACATTTTGATCTCAAAATTTCTTTGCCCTGATCTTGTCTCAGTTTGAAATTTCAAGTGATCATGCTGCATATTCTGGACCTCTTGATGCACACCTTGCCGGATATTTTGAGTCTCTTGTTGTACAGTTTGCTGCATCTTTTGAGTCTCGTGTAGCACGGTTTGCTGCAAAGAAGAGATCAAACTCTTCATCGTTTCTTCCATAAAAGGTCTAGTAGGCACCGGTGCTTGTGGTTGCTGATATTGTGGTTGAGGCAAGAATCGTTGTTGTGTTCCTTGTTGCTTATAATTGAAGTTAGGATGATCCCTCCAACTTGGATTATAAGTATTCGCATATGGATCCTACTTCATTTGTTGCTGCCCTTAGAAACCACCGACCTTATTTACTTGTTCAATACCATCATCTCGCGATGTGGGACACATGTCAGTTTGGTGTCCCACCATCGAACATACACCAGAAGTCTTTACTTGATGTATCTTCCATGTCGCCATGTTCCTTGTTGCTTATAGCTGAAGTTAGTATGATCCCTCCAACCTGGATTATAAGTATTCGCATATGGATCATACTTCATTTGTTGCTACCCTTGGAAACCACCGACTGCATTTACTTGTTCAATACCGACATCTCACGATGTGGGACACATGTCAGTTTGGTGTCCCACCATTGAGCATACACCACAAGTCCATACTTGATGTATCTTCCATGCTGCCATCTATTCAACCAACGATGTCAGCTTGTCGAGGTATTGGTCAATGGAGGAGAAGTTTGCTTCGTTCCTTTGTTTGTGTCTCATCCTCTCGTGAGCCAAACTGTTGCGCATTACTTGCCATATTCTGAATCAGCTTCTTGGCGTTGTCACATGTTTTGTTCATAAAATCTCCACCGCTTGCTACTTCAATTATTTTCCTTTCTCTTGTTATAAGTCTCTCATATAAAAATATTGAATGAGTAATTGTTCAGGATTTGATGATGTGGACAACTTGCAAGAAAATGTTTGAACCTCTCCCAATAGTCAAATAATGTTTCCCACATTCGCCATCGATTCCACATATATCTTTTACGATGTAATAAGCTCGTGAAGCGAGGAAGAATCTTTCCATAAACTTTGCTCTCATGGAAGCCCATGTTGTGATAGATCCTGAAGGACGTAAATAGAACCAACTCTTGGCTTTTCCTTCTAAGGTGTATGCAAAAGTTCTTAGCTTCATTTGATTCTCTGTCATACCTTGGAGTCTCTGTGTGGTACAAGCCAAATGGTGATCCATTAAGTGTTTATACGGATCTTCTACTGCCATTCCATGATACTTAAGTAGCGTGTGCATCAATGAAGCCTAAACTCTAATGGTTGGTCCATCCCCGGGAATTCTACGTATATAGGTTGTTGATCAAAATCCAGAGATGCCATTTCTCTTAATGTCCTTTGATTTTCTGCCATCTCTTAAGACTCAATTCCATATAACACATCATCTTCAGGGGATGAATCTGCTAGAACAGTAGCTAGTGCAAGACCAGGTGAAGACGAGGATGCATTGAGTTGCCTCTTAGCTTCTTTTGTCTCCTTTGTATGTTTTTTAGCCGTGTTTTTGATTTCTGGATCGAATATCAATTCACCTGTTCTACAAGACCTAGGCATGCACTGAAAGGATTAGTGTAACAAAGTCCCGAAAAGAAATAATACAATTGCCATTCCCCGTCAATGGCGCCAAAATCTAATGTGTCGTTAATCCACCAAAATTATATCCTTTCTCACTCTATAACTAGTACATGGTAAGTTGGAGTCGATCCCACGAGGAACAGTTGACTATTTCCTTTCAGAACAGTAATAAAGAAATCCAAGTGGTTGTGTATTGACCAAAATTGCAATAATTAAAGTGAAGAGTTCTAATAAACGAGACAAAAATGATACAAAGTAGTGATAAAGTCAATAATAAGAAGGCTCCAGCTAAAGTAGTTATTTCCACCTCGATTTACTCGATATATCACTGACGCAAGAATGATGCACTAATTTTTTGATAAACTGTTATAGTCATCGACAACCGCCAAGCGACCAATCTCTCCTAAATTCGATAATCGAGACATGGTCTTTAATTATACTCTAACCAGAAGACACCCCTAGACCCAGTCATAAGATTTTGGAATCCTAGAAGCATTAAGATTTGAGAGACCCAATTCAAGGTATTAATCCAACCTTAACCAAGATTATTCATTTTCGTGATAGCGGATTCTACGGGCTACGAACCGGCAAAATCATAATCTGCCTTATAATCAATCAGAAGCTTGAGTTAGTCTATATGCTTAAGCCTTTGCATCAGGTATATTCTTTGTCCAAATTTCCTACTCTGATTTGTACTCGAGTCTTTGCCAAAGTGTAGTTTGGTATTGAAGTTCTTTTTAATCTCTCTCAACCTATTAAATGTTGCAGCTTGTTTTGGTCATTAACTAGTATGAGTCCAGGGATCTGACTAGTGTAACATTCCTCATTTATCTTATTTTCTGTTTCAGATTCACCTTTTAACACCTTATAAAATAATCAACTCCAATAATACTCCCTTTATAATTCCCTAAAATTATATTTCTTTCACATCTCAACTAACTAATTTAAATAACAACACATTTTTCCTTCTTTTTTTCCTGATAAAACTAGAAAGAAAAACACAACTATGCTAAATTCATTCACTCCAAATCTTCTTAAATCACAAAAAGATTGAAACATTTTTGATGGATTCTTCAATGGTTGTTCACAGATGTGCTAAACTCACAGATATGCTAAATCAATGGCTGTTCAGAAAAAAAAAAATGAATAAATTATTGATGAGAAGAAGAGGAATCAATTAGCAAAGCAAAAGGGAAATATATGGATATAACGGGTTCATTAAAAACTAACCTCAATTCTGTAGAAAACACCACAATTGATTTCATTTGCAACTTCAATTTTGTTGAGAGAACAGTATTTTTTATGGATGCCATGGCCTTTTTTTGTGTGGTGAAAATGAAATGATTCCCACATTTTGTAGAACCCCTGCCACTTGAGAGAGAAAAAGCACCACTGTTCATATTAACAGAAACAATATATACGGGGGAGCCTTAGTTTACTTTAGGGATAGGGAAGTCAATTGGGTGTCATTGTGATAATAAGGCTTGGATGTCCTCCCTGTTTGAGATTTTTAGGGAGAAGGAAAAAGTGTCCATTGTGGATACTCTTAGCTTTTATTTGTTGAGAAAAAAAGAGGAAGACGTGAACAGAGAAAAGAGGCGCTGCGCATACCTTTGTCGCCGGCGACTTTTTTTTCGTTTAATAAAGGTTTTGCTTTATTTAATTTTTATATTATGTATAGCTAGCTTTTAGTTTCTAATTAATTGATTATTTTACCCCTCGATTTCGTATGGTTGTGAGATCGAATTGTTCGTAATCCTTGATTAAATTGTTAGTATTTACTTATTTTATGATTTCATCGATTCATGATTTGATTGTTCATTTATTTGTTTCGGTCGGATGATTGGATGAATAATTAGATCTAGCACCAAAAATCTAATCAAGATGATTGTCATAAAGATTTGATTTTAAGTGGTAAACAACATATTGTCTGCCGGTTCGTAGCCAATAGGATTCCCTGTTGTGAAAATAAGTAATCTAGGTTTAAGTTAACCCAACGTGTGTTAATACCTAGAATTAGGTTTTTTTAAGCGTTAATGCAACTGTTCTCACCAAGCCTCTGCCGATTGTTGAGAGGTGTTCTACACAGTTAGAGTATAAGTAGTGGCGATTGTCCTGCTTAACGAAATTAGGAAAAATTGGTTGCTTGGCGATTGCCGACATCTACTATAACTAATTTATTATAAGTTCAATGTGTAATTTTTGCATCAATGTTCAGTTGTATGGATTAAGGGAGAAAATAATGGTTTTAGCTGAAATCCTCTTAAATTGATTTTTCCTACATTATTTGCTTCGTTCTACTTCTAAATTTTCCGCTTGCATTTAATTCTGCATACTTTGTGATTTCATACTTAATTTTAAAGTTATCTTACCCAACTTGTTTTTAATACTGTTCTGAAAAGAAATAATCAACTGTTCCTCGTGGTATCGACTCCGGCTTACCCTGTTCTAGTTCTAGAGTGAGAAGGGATTTAATTTTGGTGATTTAACGACACACCAAAACCTAAAAAGATATGCAGTTAACTGGATATCCTCTCCTACGAATTATTGTAAGCTTAACTAGGATGGCTACACTACTAACATCCCTGGAAACTCAGGTAGCAGTTTCATTCTCCTTCACGATCAAGGTAGTTTTGTCATGCTTGCTCTACATTTCATGGAACTGCCAACAATTTTGAAGTTGAAGTTAAAGCGCTCCACTACTATGAGGACTTTTATGCTACGAATGATATCTTTCCACTTATCATGGAAATGAACTTTTTCATCCTCTATTCCATTTTACATGATATCATGACAAGCCGCTTCGTTGAGAGCAACACGACTTTTTTTTATCAAACTCGTCAGATTATTCGATCTTATGGTTACACACCATTTAGTATATTTATAGATAAGCGAATACAATTGTGGAGCTCTTAGCTAAGTCCTCGAGTTCCACAGGCTTATCCCATCAATATGAGAATCACACACTTATTCCTTTGAAGTAACGCCTTCATATTCTTCGTGATAGACTTGGATTGTCTGCTATTCGCCTGGTCAAACAAAGATGAATTACAACTATAACTTCATTATTTTGCTATCCAGGTTGTCTTTATCACAACTATAACTTCATTATTTTGCTTTAGGTTTATATGCCATATCACCACGGATTGTTACAGAAGAGCATATTTACGGTTGTGGGATGGATCAAATCTTGTAGCGTGACTCATTAGGTCAAATCAGCTGGCTTTTATTTTACAAACCACATTGAGGACAATAATATTGAATTGGAAGGATGCATGGAGCATCACTTTGGAAGCACATTTCAATTTTTTTAAAGGGTTCAAACAATATGTTTGTTATTTTTCTTATAGCACTTTGATCTTCGTGATCAATTTGAGGCTAGCCCTTTACGCGGCTAGTCAACCTTTCTGTCAAGTCGGATGATGCTAATCACAAACCATGTTTGTTTTACTATATTTTTCAATCCCAATGTACTTTAGGGGACTTTTTTCCTGATACATAGGATGTTGGACTCTTTCCTATGCGTAGGAATTTCCCACAATAGGTTTGCCATGTATAAGTTTAATTAATGGAGGCAGGGCTATGCGTCGTCTACGTAATATGGTATAAAGAGAGGGCCAAGATACGACTTTGTATGAACCTTTTCTATATTTCTTAATAAAAGACTTCATTCATTAAAAAAAAAGACTTGAGTAATCGCTTCCAGATTAACTATACATTTCTATAATCTGGGCCTAAAAAATTTGAGGCATTTAAACTAGCACGACTATAATCATTTGACCCCTCAACTTTTTTAATTTAACAAGCCGGTCCCTAAGTTAACTAAAAGCGTACCTTATAGCCCTCCCAGGAAAGAAAACGAAAAAAATTGGCTCTTTTGGAGAATTTTCAAGGAATATGCTTTGGAATATTCTACCTGGTGGCACGGGTTTGAGATTTTTTTAAAGGGTAAAAATATCTGCCGGCGAGTTCAACCCTAATCCCCTTACTTCTCTTTCCTACATCTTCTCCGCCGCCGCTAAAATTGTGCCATTACCATGTCAGTTAATATTTATAGGCAAGAGGCCTAGAAATATATGAAGTCCATTCTTCCTCATATTTTATAAAGAAAAATAAAAAACCAGGCCTTGTGATTTAAAAATTCCTGTGGAAAGGTTCTGGTTCAAACTAGAGATCGTCGATCATGGATGATATCATTTATTCTGGGCTTCATATATAGGTAATCTTCCATTGTTTTTATTTTCTCCTTTTATGCATTGTACTAGTTGGTATTTAATCTGATATCTGAGAACAACCAATTCTAGAAACACATGTAGAATAGTTCATCAAATTTATATGGAAATTATAATTTTGGTTGTTGGTCGTTAGAAATGTATATTTCTTGCCTCATATGTGTTGCAAATCTAAAATTTTATCATATATTTATGACACCATGTAAAGCAGTATCCACTGTCTTCATAACGGAAGAGGTTTCCAGGAAAACATAGCTTTTGGGGATCCTCTTGTTGTTCATTTCATCTCGTCCCCTTGTTTTCTCCGCCTTTCATTGTATTTTATGCTTAATTGTTCGGTGTATTTTCTCAAGTGGTAGTGGGAATAAAAGACAAGAAAAGAAGGAGAAAAAAGAAACAGACGACGGAAAAAAAATAGTTCATAAAGACACAACATTTAATAATCAGGCGAAAATGAAAAAAAAAATGAAATAAGATATCAAAATAAAGAGAATAAAAATAATAATAAAAGAATTACGATGTGTTGAAACTTAGATCAAAGGAAATATTCATTTTCGTATCGGAGTAGAGAGAGAATAAATGAATTCTCATCGATAGGAATTTGTAGTGCTTTCGCAAAAATAAATTTTTTGACTGGAGCGTTTGAACATTGCCATTTTAAACATTTTTTTTGTTGTTGTTAATGAAGTCTAAGTGTTGGCAGACCCTTTTCGTTCAAGAAGAACTTACCGCCATGGAAGCTGCATCAAACAAGTTTACGCTCCCGAGCATGTCGTTCTCAGATTCCAATTATGTTTTATCAAACGAAGATGACACGATGTTTGAACACATTCTTGTTTGTTTCGTCTGCACATTTATCTTTATAAACATCTCCAAGACTTCCAACCCTCTTTCTTTTATACGGCATATGATGTCCATTGTCTCCATCTCTCACTTTTCTTGAAACATCTTTCTGGGAAGTGGGAACCCGACTTGCGTACGAAACTGTTGTTAAATATTGTCTTTCCTACGATCCACAATGCTGTGAGATTGCAGATAAGTGAATTGAGCAAGGATTAATTTGTGTTTTTTTTTTATCCTCTGAGAACTGGTTACACATCATGATCCTATGCTATAAGGAAATGAGGATTCAGGCAACAGAAAACAGTTAGAAGTTTGTTGTGTACAATTAAAGCTGTTGTAATTGAGCATTTAGAGAGTCTATATATACTTAGAATCACAGTTTGTAAATTGACATTTATCTATATATACTTTTGTTTTCATTGCTGTATCTTTTCATCTAGCTGTTTTTGCTTTGAATCTGCGCGAATACACTCCAACAAAAAACACCTATAGTAACGCACGTATAAAGGCATTTTTCAAAAAATGCCACTAAAAGGAGGATATAGAGTCACTAGTACAGAAAACATATCTACAGCATGTAGAGTGTAATTATGTGAGACCCTGTGGAGACACTTTACTATGTCTTAATTTTGTTATACCTGTGGAAGCACTTTAAAATATCTTCTGATACATCAAAAATGGATATAGGGACACACTTTTTTTTTGAGATAATATAGAGACACACTTAAATGACACTTTTCAATAAAAAAATGCAGCTAAGATATCCTCATTTGGCCTATTTAAAAAAGTACCTGTAACCTAAGTAGAAATAAATTTTTCGTAAAGCTAAGATATCATCATTGGTAGTATTTCGTGTTTTATTGGATTATTTTGAGGATATGAATTTGGGCTAAGCATTATGGACGAATTCTAGATTGGACTGGAGGAATGTATTGGGCCTAGGGTATTCTAGAACCTTCCAACTTAAGTCGGTAGAAGAAAAAGGACAAAAATACCCCCGATTAATCGGGAGATGCCGCCGTCTAATCGAGCATCCAGAATCTTCCGAAATGCATTTTCTTGGATGAGGGGTAGTGCTTAGGATTATCTAAGTCGGTTCTACGACTAAAAATAAGAGGCATCGCCCTCTGAATAGTATGTACCAAAAATTTACAAGTTTCTATGCAATAAAAGTTCTTTGTTTATTTTCTTTATGAGTTCTAGTCACAGATCCAACAAATTCGCCTCTTTGGGATAGATCTGAGGAAGATCTACGCTCATCTTCGAGTGTATGATTTTTGGCTTTCTCTAGATGTAGATATGTCGTTGTTTTTGTAAGATTAGTACGTTTTGATTGTTATTCTTAGTTCTAATTATGTAGTTGTTTATTTTACACAATATATGTTCAGATCTAAATCGTTGGTGAAGGAATCATGAAATAGTGATTGCATTCTTCAGATTTGTGATGTTCTTTATCGCTACATCTGAATACCTAGTAAATCCTAGTTCATGATAATCGGCGCCAGCTACGTCTGATCGACAGATTTAATTTACATGTTTGTAGCCTGATCAACTATTTGCATGTCATCGTAAATTAACATGAAGGACAATAAAGTGAATTTTTAGTTCGGAAATTGTCTTGATCAATCCTTAGGAATGTGCTAGTCAATCCACGATAGCTGCTTAGGGAGGTCTTCGGTCTTAAGCTGGCTAGTCTTAATACTTATTGCATGTGAATTAATACAATGAACGAAGGAGGTTAATTGCACATAGGCACCTAATGTCCTTTCAATGGAAGTAGCGTAATATTAGGGATTAGCACCTGTAGCTATTCAAGATCTAAAATTTACCAACGGGGATAATTGATGCATGATATGGGGAGAATAACTAACAACTCATAATTCGACTGATGCATTAGAAACTCTTGTGTGCTTTTGTTGAACTTGCATAATCTTGTGTGTTTATTGGCACCACTGTTTATATTCTTGCACCATAGTTGGTCGTGGACCGTAATTGTGACACTCAGTCTTTATTTAAACGTATCTTACGAGTCTCTAAGAGAATTGACCTTGACTCGCCAGTACTCTGCTATGATAGACCTAGTCCTATTTCTAGTAGTCTGTGCCTTACACCACGGCGTGATCATATCAACTTAATGATACAAAGATGAGAGCTTTTGCTGAATCTGACTTTGAAGTTTTGGTTGCCGCTCTCTTGATCAAGTAGATCACTAGATGTTTTCTTTAAAATTCGTAGATGTTTATTTCGATTGGTAAGCGTTGATGATGATCTTGTTCTTGTAGAGATTGAATCATATAGCTTTTTAGATTTTTCAAAAACTATTCTAGAACTTCTTCTTCAGTTGCTCTTCTTTGTGCCTTTATACTCTTCGTACGGTAGTTATGTCATTGAGTAAATGAGTGGTCCTCATTTAATGCTGAGTTGTTACTTAATTCAAAAAGGCCCGTTTAGATTTTGCCCGTTGAAAGATTGTACTTGATGGCTTCTAGAATGCAATCTTTTAGCATTAAATGCTATCTCTCCACTTGTATGATTTTGTAGCCGTTTCATAAATTGTTCAACGTATGGATGGTTACACGCCCTTTAATTTATCACTTCAACTTTAATTTAGTCACTTAGTAGCATGGTTGTATCTCTAGTCTGATCCTTGACTAGTTTGGTTCTTGAATGATTTACTTGTCTACTTGTTTGCTAGTCTGTTTTGCCTCTGCAAAAACTCTAAATTCTGGATGAGTAGTCTGCTTGATGGACAAGAGTTAGGTCTTCTGAGATTTCAAGCCTACACTAACTTAGACTATATTTGATTAAGTGCAAATACAAGCAAAACCTGACCAATCCTATACAATTCGCATGTCAGACTGCTAAGCAAACTTTACTTGGTTGATAAACCAATTATTTTGGTGTCATCAAAAATTATAATATTTGGGTACCTAAAAGCGGATGAAGTGTTTGATGGCTGAACGATTCATACACCCCAATCGTTTGACGAATGCCCAGTCTAGAGCTACACTGATGATGATCATGTACCCAGCAGTAACCTTGATGAGAATTATGTGTGCAACATGTCTAAAGGACGCTACCGGACTACAACAGCTATTGAGATTGAAGCAAACACATCTGTTATAAGTAGTGTGCAGCAAATTGAAAAGGTGAATAAAAAAATTGCGCCCACCAAGTGTTCGACAAAAGTCTGCTTTGAGCCACACAGCAGCAAACATAGTCAAATTCAAATAGAGAAGTTTGAAGCTAGCAAGTTCTTGACAGAAGAGTTACAATTGAAGTCATTTGAGGATAGGTGCTCATCCACAATTAAGAGTTCTACTGCTAAGAAGATGGAAAGAGCTAAACGGTGTGATGAAAAATAGCCGCTTCAAAGGAATTTTTAACTTATGTCTGATACAATGGCTGAATATGCAGATTCATATCGGCAAACATTTTGAAATACGACTCGGTTTGATGTTTCGGCTAATTCGACGGTGAAAGAGACTCATATTGTGTCTGCAACGCAGGATACTCCTCAAGATGTGATGTTTGACAGCACATCTGATTTGGAAGACGATGGTGAATGGATAGATGCAGCATTTTCCAAGCTTCTACCACCAGTCCTAACATTACAAACACCAAGAACAGATGTCCTAAATGTTTATGACACAAAATTCAACGACCAAATGCTGCAAGCTTTAATAGTACCAACAACAGGGGTTGTATATGCCATTTATATGGCACTGCAGGACATTATGGAACATGTAAACGGCGTTGGTGTTTGGAAAACCAGATTGAAGCAAGGCTGCCCTATTTTAGGCACACCGTATGAACTTGCTAAAGATATAAGAACTTATCAATGTGAGCTCGCACGCGATTCATCTCTCCCAGGTTGCTGTAATTATACTTTTGTGGGCGTGGAATCCATTTGGGGCTCAGTAGGGTCGAATGAGAGGACAACTCAATTATTGTTATTACCTTCGTTTTTCGAAGTTCATTCCAAAGTTGATGTGTTCTTGCTTGATCTATGTGGAAGTCATACTTTTCAAAATTTTAGGGATTACCCTCTTTCCAACTACTGCATTTTGTTTAAGTAGAAGGGTATGAGTAGGAATTACACTTATGCAAAAAGGTTTAAATACTTGAATTTTCCTCCAGAGTTGCTCAAGAGTTTATACATAAAATTGAAGTTGGAGAAGCCTAGTGTAATTCAAGTTGAAACATTACTGGTTACTTTGACCCTGCCTTATGGAAATTTAAAGATTTTAGCGTGTGATGAAGCCGATCAAATGGTAGCTGAGAATGGCTTGCAGCTTTTGAATTTGGGACTTCTATTTCACATCCTCATTCTATTCGATCCGTGCAGAATTGTGTGTTTTCCAACATTAAACGAGCCGAAAAAGGAAAAAAAGCTTAATGTTGCATTGGAAGTTGCAGGAACTTTGGTTTGCATGGCCTCAACATTAGGTATGCATGGAAAGGTGAAAGGCATAATTAATACACATGCATATTCAAACTCTATCATGCTGCTAGAGTTATTGCCACAAGCAAATAGATACACAAAAGGTTTGAAAATCTTGGTACATGTATCAATTGTGAGTGTGTTCAGACAGGACAAATTGCTATACACATGAGATCTCTTATTGGGAATGTGTGGAGCGTGATGTGCTCTATTGAACATTCAATCGATCGATACACTTATTTGTGAGGAGATATTCACTTTTGATCCTTGTGGTTGTTGGAGTATAGACAAATTTAATGGCTGGTTGTTGTTTCCGCTTAATCTCTACGAAAGCTTATCTTTGAACTAAAGGATATTGGCCTCATTTTAACAGCTGGATGAGTTATTCACCGGGAATGGATTGATGCGAACAATGCTAATATGTTCCTCATCGCTAGGAGAAGTGAAGTTACTATCTCTTTATGCTTGAGCATTGTGGGCAAGAATGGCAATTTAAGAGAATTTTAAAATTATTCCATAAGGCGGTGAACGGGCTTAATCCTCCAATAGATGTATTGGTGAGCTCGAGAGTTTCAATGCGCTTGACTTGCCATCACCAATGGACTTGCTCGTGGATGGGCATTCTATGTATGGGGATGGAGATGATGTAGCACATCCAAGTTAATTACTATTATTTTATTAATGTTCTAAGTAAAAGTAGATAGCCATGTGGGCTTGTTAATGAGTTTGTTTAGCTAAATGTGTTTCTAAGCCTATAAACACCCTTAGTATCCAAAATGCTAGGTCATGATGTAAACTTGAAATATCGAATCCTCTTCTCTTTTGAAAATAAAGTTATCTTTGAGCTTGAATTAGCTCGTTTATTCCGTTATCATAGATCTTTAAATGACTCAGCTCATGTTTCCACCAGATGTAACTTAGCTCTACTGACTTACTAGTTGTGCAACTTAGAAGACCATATTGCAGAACTCAGCAGCATTTCTAAACTCAGCAGACTATTGAACCAGAAGGATCTCAGCTGACTTCACCAGTTGACTTCAACAGACATAAAAACTCTACTCAGCTGAATACCAGATTAGTTCCACTAGATTAGAGATCAAGTCACACTTAGCTAACAAATCTCTACCTTGACTTGAACTCCAATTCAAATCAACAGGCTGTATAATCAGATGTACTGTACCAGATGCATTGTCAATGCCAGGATGTACTGTACCAGACTTTCCTACAGAATCCACTCAGCCAATCTGCCCTAAGCTGAGTATCCGGACTTCAGATTATAAACTTTGAATATTTAGCAAGTCCAGACATAACTGAAACTTGCTCTGCTGAACTGGTTTAGTAAGCATATCAGTAGGATTCTCTTTGGTGCTGATCTTCCTTACTTGAACCCTCTTCTCATTCTTAGAAAATTATATCTCACATCTCTATGCTTGGTTCTCTCATGATGAACCTGATCCTTAGCCGAAGTATTGCACTCAAACTATCACAATATATATCTTCATGATCTTGATGTAGCCGCAAATCAATGACTAGTCCTTTCAACCAGATACCTTCCTTGGATGATTCAGTAAGAGCCATGTATTCTGCCTCAATAGTTGATAAAGCCACTGTTGCCTGAAGAGTTTCTTTGACAACTGAATTTCCCAATATGAAAACATATCCAGTCATAGATTTTTTGTTGTCCACATCACCTACATGATCAGCGTCATAGTACCCTGTGACCAGACCTTGAGTATCACCTCCATAAATGAGACCAACATCACCTGTACCCCTAAGGTACCTGAACATTTTTTTCACAGCTTTCAAGTGTTCTTTTCTAGGTTGAGCCATAAACCTGTTGACAACACTGACTGCCTAGACCAGATCAGGCCTAGTGCACACCACGGCTTACATCAAACTGCCAACAACAATAGTATAGGGAACTCTTGACATGTACTCCTTCTCCTCTGTTGATTGTGAAGCATAAACTGGTAAATGAACATTAGATGCCATTGGAGTATCTATTGGTTTTGCAGCAGACATGGCACACTTGGCAAAAATCTTTCATTTCAAACTCAACACTGATAATGTCTTTCAGATTCTGAACATCAGACTTGTCTCTTGCAGCTATCAACATGTCATCGACATACAACACAAGATAGAAGAGTGATCCATCTCTCAGCTGACTGTTGTAGACACAACTGTCATATGGACTTCTGTTATAACCAAGATAGATCATGTAACTGTCAAACCTTTTATACCACTGCCTTGGAGCTTGCTTCAATCCATAAAATGACCTTTTCAACTTACAAACACAATCTTCCTTGTCAGGAACTTGGAAACCCTCAGGCCGAGTCCTATATATTTCTTTATCTACCTCACCATGAAGAAAATGTTGTCCTTACATCTAACTGCTCAAGTTCAAGGTCCTGATGTGCCACCATAGCTAGTAACACTCTGATTGAAGTGTGTCTGACCACTGGTGAGAATATCTCCTCAAAGTCCACCCTTTCTTTCTGACTAAACCCTCTTGCAATCAAACATGTTTTATACTTGACCTCTTTGATCGCGTATAAGTAACTAACGTCGATATTACTAGCAAGAATACTAGGTACATCGTAGTACAGTAAATGCGAGTCAAGGTCGATCCCACAGAGACAATGCACCTATAAGTATAAACGATTCTAACCTAATTAAAAAGCAACATAGAGGCGGTCATGGACCAACAATGAACAATAAGAAAACAAACTTGGTATTTCTCCCCCTCTTCTCACCAATCTACTAACTTGGATTAGTTAATCACTACGTTTACTTCCCCACATAATTTCCTTAAATTAATCGCGATCTTTCATTTTAATTATCATTATCAGCTACGGGTGCAACTCCTACTACTATCTACTTCGACAATGGTAGTAGACAATCTATACGCAAGCTACCCGCCTTAATTGGTCCGTAATAGCCCATACGCATAAAGAACTAGAATTGCCAATATCGAGCGCTAACTCATACCGCTAACCCGCCTAGACAGCTGTCGACATTGATCAGCACATTCCTTGGGTCCATTCAACACTATGTCCAAACTTAGCACTTCACTATTCGTATTTCATGCCAGTTTACGACTACAATAAGCAAATTGGCCAGATCTAACCTACTGTTAATTAAACCTGTCGATCAACGTAGCTGTAGTGAATCCCAGTTTTAGGTTTTCGAAATAATGCATCGGTAAACCGGTATAGACCGCCGGGTTATCGGGGTCAGCTTTTCATATTCCTAGATCTACATTGCTCAATTACGATTATTCTAAGTAAATTATGGGGTTTTTAAAAATGCAGATTAATTAAAACACATAAATATGAAAAAATCTACCATATTGAAAACAAAAAGGAACGTTCAAAGCTTCATACCTTCAACAATGGTGATCTTGCTCGATCTACTCAAGCTAGAGATGGTGGAGAAAGGGAGAAAACCATAAATAACTCCTCAAATGCTTGGAATAACTTTATTTCATCAAAAGTGTATAATATAATTGTAAACTATTGAAGAACTATGTAATGATTTGTAATTGCAGCCTTATATAGATATAGTGACGGACTTAAAACTCTCTAAAACCCTAACCGACCGAGATAATGCGGTAAAATCAATTTCGTGTCAAATAAGTCACCGGTTTACCGGCCCTAGCCCTCTGTAAACAGGGCCGACTTTTCTCCTTTTTCTTCAACAGGCTTCTACTTGGACTTTAATCACTTGGACCAATATACTTCTTTTGGTCCAGATCCATTCTCCAATGCTCCAGATTCGGTACATCCTATAAAACACGCAAACGAGACAAAACAGTACCAAATCTTTGGAAAAATAGCATAGATGCATAATTATGATCCTGGAAACACTCACATAGAATTTAACATATATTCCACATAATAACGAGCCTATCTATCCTCTCTTGAGTAGAATTCGGGGCGAATAAGGGTATAATTATTGGTACCCTTTAGAGCGTTATCAACTACCCCCACTTAGCTTTTGATCATTCCGAGCAAAAAGGTGAAAAGAAAGACGACACTCTGATCAATATACAAGTTAATTAAAAACAACTATGCCTCACAAAGTCAAGATCAAGATCATGCCACTCATATCCATCAGTAACGCATTAAACACTATTCATGTCATGAGCCAATGTGTGTGCGCAATAACTTTCACAACCGCTTAGTAATGCAGACATTCTCACATTACGTCAAACCGTAGTCGAACTAACCAGTCTCGAACATGTTATTTATTAATTTATTGAGCTGGCAAGGTGGATCGAGAACCGAGTATATATTAGTCTTAGGGTCGCATTTATCGGTCTATGCAAAAGTCGTGCGTCTTACGCTCCATCGACTCAAATATTTGCCAAAGAGAATATAGATGTATATATTTCAATGCACTTCTCTTTCTTGGTGGGTGAACTCTCATTGATTTAACTATCCTCACGGCCCCACTCATGATAAACTACCGAATCTGAAATTCCTTTGCCTTTATAAGCGTTGGTGAAACATGATTTGTGATGAAGCCAGGGTCAACTCTAGTCAAAGCAATATGCTATCGACTACACACCAAGGGAAGTGAGTTATACGTGTTTAAAATGGTGGCTCATAACAGATTCTGCGCTTAATACACCACTACTTCAGAAGTGGGCATTTTCTCTTACTTGTACATCGTGAAACAAAGATGAAGTCAATTAACTCGAAAAGATCAAAGATATCATTTTTTTTTAAATTCTGTCGAAATGAATCAAATTCTAAGTGGTGAATCGTGCGTCAAAGAAAATCAAGATAATCACACAATTTACGGAATATAGTGCTAAGAAGCTAAGTGACGTCCATTACCCCCCACTTGAATGAAACATTGTCCCTAATGTGTATGGTGAATAATGAAAAACTAAAAGGAACTTAGCTGCGGTTAAGGGTGGAACCATAGAAGAATTTGATCGTCGTATAAATCATCGGGATCACGAATGTAATCCATGAAGAATCTGCGCTTAGTATCTCAAACAAACCAAGAAGAATAGTGGTGACAAGAAACCGTATTATAAAATGGCGGTAGTAAAAGAGAAAATAATGAACTCCAAAACAAATTAAGCCATCAATACATTATTTTAATTAAATTCTACTACATTAACTAGATAGGAAAGAAAAAATAAAAACAAAAATGGAAAACAACAACAACGAAAAGAAAGAAAACTAATCCTCATCAGAATAACCCTCATAGTCATCTCTAGGCTCAAAACTGGGAGGTGGACCAGAACTTGAGGCAACAGCGGCCGAAGATGAGGCTCGGTGATGTGGGGCAGTCCTAGGTGGTGGGGACAATGGAGGTATGCCAAGGAAGTCTATAATCCTATCCATTTTGTGATGAAAACTCACAATCTCTCGCGAGTGCTCCTCTAGCATAGCTCTCTGAGTCCGGGGTGCTCTGAGGATCGGAGTACGCTCCCTCTCAGCTCTTCCAATCCGTCTTTGAACTGACTGTGAACTAATCATCGGCTCAAGGTCTTTCCAATCATCACTGATAAGAATTTTCACCTCATCCTCTAAAGCAAACATGTCAATCATCGGCCCGTAGGGCAACAGCTCGCGCTCAGATATGGCGGCAAGCTCGTGAATACGGCCATGCATCAGTAGACCGATGTTGACCGAAGATCCCTGCTCCGGATAAAATATCACTCCGCCCTCTTGGTTATGATAGATACCGTGTGCTTGGTCGGTAGAAGGCGGGCACAAACAAATTTGTTGACCATCTTCCGACCCCAGGATAACTTGTTCTCTAGGAAGATGGTGGGGGCTCCAGCAAGATTGCGCTTCCATTGTACCCAAAATATTCAGCTATCATGTTCATCCTCTCAAGATCTTCAACGTTGCTCGAGGATGTGTACTCATCCGGGCCCATCGGTGGATTTCGAACCCCAAAATGAGCATTGATCCGCTCAATAGAAAAATCAATCTTAACCCCTCTTACCATAGCAAATGTAACTCCGGGGTTGTACGAAACATAAGTGTAGAATTCTCTTACCACCGTGGCGTTGAACCAAGTCGGTGAGTCTGCCATATACAGAATATCTTGCTCTTGTAGGGCTCATGGAAAAATTGAACCGCAATCATCCAGTTCTACCCTTTGTTCTCTAGCCACTAGTCATGTGTTCCAATGCCCTCGGAACGACTCGCAGATCTCTAAAGAATGGAATTTCTCAACCCCATCTATCAAAGGGTTGGCATCTCCGTATATGCTTTGATAACCACTGGGACAAACAACTAATCGGCCACGCTTGGGACCCATCCTGGATGATAACATGACCTGATAGTGAAGTTGTTTCTGAAAAAGGGTACATCGGTAGACCAGCAGGTACTTCCGATTTACCGGCCTGTTTTTTCTGGATTTTTTCTAGGACAGTGCCTCTGATGATAAAAGATGAAGAATTGCAGCACCTCACTTGCACAGCAGCACTAGCCAGCAACAGGGGTGAAGAAAATGGGTGTTTTGGTTGGTGAAAATGGAAGAAAGGTTTGATTTTTGTGAAGAAGAAGAAGAAATGGGAGAAGTTTGGTGATTTGAGGAGAATATGGTAAATGAGAGTGATGATAATGGGGGTGAATGGTTGGTTTAAATAGGAAAAATGAGTGAAGGTGGAAGGATTTCGTGGGATAGTAGGAGAGAAGTAATTAGGGTGACGGATTTGAGGAGGTGATTGATGGGTTTGAGGTGGAGTTATGGTGGAGTGTGGAAAAGGATGAAAAATATGAAAATAGGGGAAAATATGGTGGTTTCTGCCGACTGGTGGTGTCTGATGCAACGTGTGTCCTCCACGTGTCTCTAAAAATTCAGCTTTATAAACTGACGCTCAGAAATCTGAAAATCCAAGCTCGGTAACCCGGGGGTAACCTAGGGTTTACTAGGGGGTTCTTCTTCCTCAGATTTCTCTGTCTACCGTTTCTGCACTCCTTACTCAACCTCTCTGCTCAATTCTGACCTCAAATTTACAAGCCTCTTACTATTTCTGTTGTTATTTCTGACTCAATCCTAACCTACTTCACTAGAATCCACAACGAGTAAAAAAACCTTTCCACAACCATCGGTTTCATGCCTAAGGGTGCGGTAGGATGAAAAAAAAGCTCGTCCCTTCATCCAGCTACTTTTATTCATTCCTAATCTACCTAAGAGTTTAAAGAAATAGTTCTGAGTTTATAGTCGCCAGCTCGACTTTCTTCAGATCTCTGATCATTCAGGGGTTGGAGCTTTAACTAGCCAAGCTTTCGCTCCAGAGGTTTGTACCTTTCTAGAAACGTTTTGAGCTCTCTTCCTAGCACGCCTCTCTTTCTTTGCTTGTGTACTAGGTCTGCCTCTGCATCAAGATTTATACTTTAGATCCAAGGACTCCACATTTCCTTATTTAAGCTCAAAGCGTTCACTACGCAACACGGAAGGACTAGCTTCCGTGAGCATCTTGCTGTGGTCCTTCTCTTCTCTCTCTCTCAGCATTAGTCTCATGAATTCCTGCTCAACGGTTTCTAATACAACCTCTCTATGCTTATGCCCTTCTATCTCCATAATTTCCACCTTTCCTGAAGCATACTTCATTTTGCAACATTCCGGCCTATTCTCTAGAGGTTCTAAGATTTTGAAAGATACAACATCATTATTCAACCTCAAAGTAATCTCCCCCTTATCAAAATCCATGACTGCTTTGCTTGTCGCTAAGAAAAAGGTCTTCCTAACAAAACTGGGGCACTCGGGTCCTCTGGTACGTCTATAACCATGAAATCAATTAGAAAAGTGAACCCTCCTGCCTTAATCATGCAATTCCTAAGTAGACCGGCATGCAAATCTCTAATTCTATCGACGAAAGTCATGGTTCGAGTTTGATTCATAACGACTGGAAGCTTAATCTTTTGGCAGAGGGAAAATGTAGAATGTCGCAACTCGCCAGAGTCGCAGAGACCTAACTTACTGATAAACCATTAACAAAAATCGGGTGTCGGAACGTGCCCGGGTCTCCGAACTTCACCACGGTGTCTGAGTCTGGGTAATCCTCAGGCTCAGAGAACATCATGCCGGGATCCTCAATAGGGTCATCAGAATCATAATCCGAAGATGATATTTCAATTAACTCAAAAGGGAACTCACCTGGACGATACGTGCTATACTCCTTTAAGTTCTCTTCAGGCTCTTGCTTGATTGCTTCTTTCTCTTTTTCCAGCCGCTTCTTAAAAGCTTCATAATGCTCTCTTGATTCAGATCCAGGGTACACGGAAATCGGTGTGATTTTCAATATCGTTCTAGGCATATTGCTTGACTTGTTTGCTCTTTTTCAATTCCGGTTTGATCGAATCTATGAAGAGTTTTGATCTTCCTGCGAAAAAGACAAAATAAAACAAAGAAAAGGTTAGCAACTTCCGCTTCAGTTGGGTACGATTCGAACTGTTGTGGACCTACTAACCAAAATCAACAGTGAATAACACAGAATAACAGGGGCTGTCAGAATTCAATTTTCTAGGCCTCGGTAACCCGGGGTAAACCACGGTACACCGGCCCAGAAATTTCTCTTTCTGGCTGTTTAACAAGTGCAGGTTTGATCCAGAACGACTCAAGACTCAAAATAAAATAAAATAAATTAAAAATGACTTCTTAATCAGAATTAAAACGTTTATATTTATAATTGGCCATTGTCCCCAGAAACAGCGCCAAAAATCTTGATCGCGTGTAACTCACGAACGTCGATATTACTAGCAAGAATACTAGGTACATCGTAGTATAGTAAATGCGAGTCAAGGTCGATCCCATAGAGACAATGCAACTATAAGTATAAACGATTCTAACCTAATTAAGAAGCAACATAGAGGCGGTCATGGACCAACAATGAACAATAAGAAAACAAACTTGGTATTTCTCCCCCTCTTCTCACCGATCTACTAACTTGGATTAGTTAATCGTTACCAAAGTAAGTTAAAATGTAGTGGATATAACAATCTCTGCAAGATAATTTACGAAGTAGCAGACAGATTAGTACACTGGTCAGATCCCTAGATTCATACAAGCTAATGACAAAAACAAGCTGCAACATTTAATAGGTTGACAGAGATTAAAATGAACTTCAGTACCAAACTACACTTCGGCAAAGACTCAAGTACAAATCAGAGTAGGCAATTTGGACAAAGAATATACCTGATGCAAAGTCTTAAGCATACAGACTAACTCAAGCTTTTGATTGATTATAGAGCAGATTATGATTTGCCGGTTCGTAGCCAGTACAATCCGCTATCACGAAAATGAATAATCTAGGTTAAAATTATCCGGTAGGATTAATACCTTGGTTTGGGTCTCTCAAATCTTAATGCTTCTAGGATTCCAAACTCTTATGACCGTGTCTAGGGGTGTCTTCCGGTTAAAGTATAATTAACGACCGTGTCTTGATTATCGAATTTAAGAGTGATTGGTCGCTTGGCGGTTGTCGGAGACTATAACAAGTTTATCAATAAATTAGTGAGTCATCCTTGCGTTAGTGATCAATCGAGGTGGAAATAACTACTTTAGCTGGAGCCTTCTTATTATTGACTTTATCACTACTTTATATCGCTTTTGTCTCGTTTATTAGAACTCACTTTAATTATTGCAATTTTAGTCAATTCAAAACCACTTGGATTTTTTATTACTGTTCTGAAAGGAAATAATCAAATGTTCCTCGTGGGATCGACTCCGACTTACCCTGTACTAGTTATAGAGTGAGAAGTGATATAATTGTGGTGGTTTAACGACATACCAATGAACTTACCAAAATTCACCAGCACATCATCTATAACTCCACAAGGTTGCTTCATAGATCAATCAGCCAACTGAAGCGTTATAGATGTTTCATTTAACTCTTGCCTAGCTTATGAAAAATGAAGAGTGACATTAAATTGACACTGGCTCCAAGATCACACAATGTTTTGTTCAGGCATACTCCTCCAATGGTGCAAGGTATGAGGAAGCTCCTATGATCTTTACACTTAGGGGCCGCTTGCGCTGCAAGACTGCCGAGCATTCCTTATTAAGGCAAATAGTCTCAAGGTCTAACAACTTCTTTTTGGAGTCTCAAGAATTTCGCATACTCTGGCATCCCGGCCAGAGATTCTACCAAAGTTATATTCACTTACAATTTCTTAAACATTTCTATGAATTTTTTATAATGAGCATCATCATGACTTGGTTTAGATATCTTACGGGAATAGGGTAAAAAAGCAGGAATAATAGTTATAGTTTGTGAAGACTAACCTGCCGCCTGCTGCTGCTGTTCCTGCTCATCTTCTAAAATTCCAGGCTCTCGATTAATCGGACCAATGTCGCATCTAATCGGGCTCCCTGTTCTCCCTGATTCTGCTATGTTCTGATGTTGACTGCTTTCTAGTTCTTTCTTGGATAGTTGGTATAACTGGTCCAGGCTGTTCATTTCCGCTTCTTGTCAAAATGGCATTCATGTCCCTCGGATTCTTCTCCGTGTTACTTGCCAAACCTCCAGGAGGACGGACAGACACTTGTTCGGTGATTTGTCCCACCTGGTGCAACAGATTCGGCACTAAAGATTCCTGATTGGTCAGTCTTGTATCATTCTTCTGACAGTATGTTGTAAAACTTGCACTGAGCTCATTCATGGACTTAGTAAGTTGATTGACCGTGTCGGTCATAGTTGAGCTCAACTTATCCATGGCTGCTTCCCAACCACCGGACTTATTGAATAGAGGCATGAATCCACTAGTTTGCTTTGGTCTCTCTCCACCAGTAGGATCACTTAGTCGAAAAACAGGGTGGTCGTGAGAACCTGGGCGATATCCGCCCCCATAACGATTTCCCTGCCTTCATAAATAATTCACGTCCTCAGTGTTGGTTGCTTCTACTTCTTGTACTTTCTCGACCATGGCAATAAGATCTTGCATGCCATCCATCTTCTCGTTGATGACCATCAATTAATATAAAATCTTTTGAGAGGCATCCTCTCCGAATACTTCCTCAACTGATTGTGCTGTTTGAACTTCGTGTGTTCCCCATTGACTCGTAAGGGATTCATCTCTTCAGCCTCTTCTGGTAAAATCAATGTAAAGCTCCCATTGCTAGACGCATACACTCTCATCTTCTCACTTGTCCTCAATCCGTGATAAAAACTATGCATACGTACGCACAAAGTGATGTCATGATGAGGGCACTTCCGTTGCTCTTCCTTAAACCATTCTCAAGCTTTTTCAAAGGTTTCTACTGATTTCTTATAGAAATTCATGATCTTTTGTCTCATTTGTAGTGACATTCAAGGTGGACTGTTCTTATTCACAAACTTTTGCAATAAATCGGCCCATGTTTGGATTGACCTTGGTGCTAGAGATAAGAGCCAATGCTTTGCCTTGTCTTTCAGAGTGAATAGGAATAATTTCAATTTGATATTGTCCTCAGGAACTCCAGTTGTCTTGATTGTGCTGATGATCTCCAGGAAATTGGTGACATGTACACGTGGATCTTCGTTTGGCACTACATGGAAAGTAGTGTAGTTGGTCACCATCTGAATCACGTTCGGCTTTGGATGAAAGATCTCTTCTGCATTCGCTGGCTGAACAATTGATGGCATAAACAGCTCAATCGTTGGCATCACATAACTCAGTAGAGTGCTTCTTTCTGCAGCTACTGCTTCAGGTTGATTTGCTCTTCCGTTGACTCCGTTGCTGCCATTGTCTCGCCTGGGCCCTCTAAGTTAGGTACCTCTTCCTCTTTTGTGCAAACTCAAGACTCAACAAAAGAAAACAGTTAGTAACTTGCCTCGGCAATTTGTTACACTCTCTGCAGCGAGACTAAAAATACAGACTAAGCTCTTGACTCGGACGAATGGATAGAACCGATTCTATCAATTCTGGGACGCTCGATTAGTCACGGGTAATCCTCGATTAATCGGGTGAAGTTTTCTACCAGATTCAAACAGAATAGGCTTTGTACGACTCCTATATTAACATACTGTAAAATAGACTTGAATATTCTAAAAAGGAATATATACAATTTCAATCTCAAGTAAAAAGTATTCTAGACACGAGTCCCCGGCAACAGCGACAAAAATCTTGATTTCAGCCAAACGGACTGCTAGTAGCAATAGGACTAGGTCTATCGTAGTAGAGTAATGGTGAGTCAAGGTCGAATCTCATAGAGACTCGTAAGATACGTTTAATTCAAAATTGATTGTCACAAAAGCGGTCTACGGCCAACTAGGGTGCAGAAAGAATAAAGTGGTAACTAGAAACACATAAGATTATGCAAGTTCAAATATAGCACACAAGAGTTTCTAATATATTAGTTCTAACTATGAGTGATCAGTTATTCCCCCCATATCATGCATCAATTATCCCCGTTGGTAAATTTTAATTCTTTGTCAGCTACGCATGCAATCTCCTAACCCTATCTACTTGCATTGTAAGGACAACAGACAATCTATATGCAATTAACCTCCTTCGTTGGTGGTATTAATTCACACGCATTAAGTTTTAGAGTTATCGGCTCAAGACCGAGAACCTCCCTAAGCAGCTATCGACAATGACTAGCACGTTCCTAAGGATTGATCAAGACTATGTCCCAATTAACACTTCACTAAGAGTCCTTCGTGTTAATTTATGATGACATGTAAATAGTTGATCAGGCTACTAACATGTAATTCAAATCTGTCGATCAACGTGGCTGGCGCCGATTATCAAGAATTAGGATTTACTAGTATTCAGATGTAACGATAAAAACCATCGCAGATCTGAAGAACACAACCTCTATTTCATGATTTCTTCACCAATGATTCAGATATATACATTAATGGGGTAAAATAAACTAACTACTACATAGCGGAACTAAATAAACAATGGATGTTGTACTCTTTCCTATTCGGAATATGTATTTTATTCCGAATACATAGGATGTTGTACTCTTTCCTATGCGTAGGATTTTCCCACATCAGGTTTGCCATGTATAAGTTTAATGGAGGCAGGGCTATGCGTCGTCTACGTAATATGGTATGAGGAGAGGGCCAAGTTACGACTTTGTATGAAACTTTTCTATATTTCTTAATACAAGGCTTCATTAATTAAAAAAAGACTTGAGTAATCGCTTCAAGATTAACTATATATTTCTATAATATTGGCCTAAAAAATTTGAGGCATTTAAACTAGTACGACTATAATCATTTGACCTCTCAACCTTTTTAATTTAACAAGCCGGTCCCTTAGTTAACTAAAAGCGTACCTTATAGTCCTCCCAGGAAAGAAAACAAAAAAATTGTCTCTTTTGAAGAATTTTCAAGGAATATGCTTTGGAATATTCTACCTGGTGGCACGGGTTTGAGATTTCTTTAAAGGGTAAAAATGTCCACTGGTGAGTTCAACCCTAATCCGCTTACTTTTCTTTCCTGCAATCTTCTCCGCTGCCACTAAAATTGTGCCATTACCATGTCAGTTAATATTTATAGGCAAGAGGCCTAGAAATATAAGAAGTCCATTCTTCCTCATATTTTATAAGAAGAATTAAAAACCATGCCTTGTGATTTAATAATTCTTGTTGAAAGGTTTTGGTTCAAACTACAGATCGTTGATCATGGCATATCATTTATCCTGGGCTTCATAAATAGGTAATCTTCCATTGTTTTTGTTTTCTCCTTTTATGCATTGTACTAGTTGGTATTTAATCTGATATCTGAGAACAACCAATTCTAGAAACACATGTAGAATAATTCATCAAATTTATATGGAAAATGATAATTTTTGTTGTTGGTCGTTAGAAATGTATATTTCTTGCCTCATATGCGTTGCAAATCTGAAATTTTATCACATATTTATGACACCGTGTAAAGCAGTTTTCACTTGTCTTCATAACGGAAGAGTTTTCCAGGAAAACATAGCTTTTGGGGATCCTCTTGTTTTTTTCACCCGGTCCCATCGTTTTGTCCGCCATTCATTGTAAATGACGGGTCAACCAAACAATTTACGATGGCACACAAAGTATAAAAAGTAACCATATTTATGCATTAGTTAGAAATGTATATTTCTTACCGCCATGGAAGCTGCATCAAACAAGTTTGAGCAAGAGGGTGTCATATTGTACATGTGGTGCCGATTGATTACAGTATCATCAACCACCACTACAACTAAGGATATTAATGCCAAGATGAAATTTTCCTTTCTCAGGTCTTTTAGATGAAATTGTTCCATATTCATCTGGTTTGGATTATTTGGCCCATGTGATCTTTGTTAATTCTGGAGAGGTATGTTTGAGGATAAACTTTTGCTTGTTTGAACATTCCTTGTGTGTCCGTCCATCTCGCTTTCACCTTTCACCATTGGAGAATGAAATTTTGTTAGCCTTTAATTCTACTTTTTTTATTGTTGTTTTCGGTGTTCTTGGAAATGCTATGATTTTAGTTTAAAGTCGGCCATTTATTTTGTTTGCTATGCTTGTCAGGATATTTCAATGAAGATAATCTCGTTTGTCAACAAGGACCCAAAACTGTCTTTGTAATTGCTTGTAATGGTTTGGTTTCAAATGCTACCCTTCGACAGCCTGGTTCTAGCAATGAGGTTACTACATATGAGGTGATTGATATATGGTATTTAAGAAACTATATATCCATTCATATTTATTTTGTTAGTTAATGTGATGACGAGTTTCCTCATGTCTTTGAACATGTTGGACGAGAAGAGTTATGGTACAACGGTGATTCGTGGGTTGTACCAAGTGGAGGGCTATGATGAATCACCGTTTTATCATATTTCTTCTCGTTGGACTTGGTATACCTTGTTTCATCTGCACATCTCCAAGACTTCCAACCCTCTTTCTTTTATGCTCAGTATGATCTCGATTGTCTCCATCTCCCACTTTTCTAGAAACATCTTTAAAAGTTTATCCAAGAAGTCATTAAAAATCGGGGACTCTTTATACCAAAGTACTATAGGAAGACAATATTATTGTAATGTCTGCTTACTACTTTAGGAATTTCTTCAACATTTTTTCTGGCCGTTATCTTAGATCTTATTGTGCTTGCATGAAACTGATGTAAAATTGTGTTATGTTGGGCAGCATAATTGTGTTTATAGGGGTGTGTGGTTCCATGGAACAAGTTTGTTTACATGGTTGAGTTGGCAACAACTATTTTCGCTGACTTGCCAATTTGCTAGCTGTGTCTCCATTCGGATCTTTGGTAAAAAGAAAAAAACTAGTTTTGGATAAATAAGACTTCAAAGTAAAATCTACATCTCAGGTGCACAGTGTATTTCTACAACTTGAAAACCTGACTTGCTTACGAAACTGTTTAAATATTGTCTGAGCTTGCAGATAAGAGTTCAAAAGTTTCAAGAATAAAAAAAAATTGTTATTTGCTTACATGGGTCCCTCCACAAATCACTGCACCATTTTCAGAGTGAATCGAGCAAGGATTCAGGAAGCTGCATTGAAGTTAATGATCCTGTGCAAACAGTTCGGTCATCGGAAAACAGTAAGAAGTTTGTTGTGTACAATTAATGTTGCTGTAACCGTCTTAGCTATCAGCAATTGAACATTTAGAGTCTATATATAGTTAAAATCACAGTTTGCAAATTTCTTTCTTTCAGATTCTTTTTGTTTTCATTGCTGTATCTTTTCATCTGGCTGTTTTTGCTTTGAATCTGCGCGAATACACCCCAACAATAAACACCTATAATGACACACGTATAAAGGCATTTTTCAAAAAAAATGCCACTAAAAGGAAGACATATAGTCACTAGTACAGAAAACGTATCTACAGCAAGTAGAGTGTAATTATGTAAGACCATGTGGAGACACTTTACTATGTCTTAATTTTGTTATACCTGTGGAGGCACTTAACCGACACTTTTCAATCAAAAAATGCAGCTAAGATATCCTCATTTGGCCAACTTAAAAAAGTACCTGACCTAAGTAAAAATGAATTTTTCGTAAAGCTTACGTGCGAGGCATTAGTGTTTGTACTTTTAATAGTATTAAATTAAAGAGATATAGTTTTTTTTTTTGCTTTGAACTTTAACTTAGTGTAAATAATTCAAATTTTTATCAGGGTACTATGATGAACACATCTTGAACCAAGGACCCAAACGTGATGTAACTGAAGTTAACACACATACTATTCTAAGAAAAGAGTGTCTATTTGTTCCAACGCATTAATGGCCATGCGTTATATCCCATAATTCATGAGTGCCCTAGAGACAATTTATATCTCAAAGAAAGCAACCTAACTTTCACACTCACAGAGGTAAGTCCGTAAAAAGATGATACTGCGAGTCACTTGTGACTATAGGACTTTTTAATAACAATATTCACCATTTACCATGCAGTATTTACTCACATTATAGATTTTATGAATGAGATTTATCAAATACACTAGTGCCTCGTTCTAGTTAGACTTTTGTTAGGTGTAGTGCCCGAAAGAAAATTTATGTAATTGTTTTTATTTAATAAATGATAAATTTTATTTCATCTTATTATTTGCTTTGTGCTTATATTTAATACACTGCTGAAAACCCCAAGTCGTATCATATATAGCCATATAACCAAGTGTGTGTCACACATGAGGATTAAGTTTATGGTGATACACTTGAACTATTATTCCGTGGTGAACTTAATCAAAGTATGGGGTTTGTTGAATAAACCACCATTAATACGCCCAGAACACTTTATGGTGTGACCGTCCTATCAGGACTGTCGACATTGGTTATCTAAGTGGGGCATTTATATATGATGAGAGTCATATAGGACGTACTGGACCGATTTAATCTGAGTTTCTCATATAATTCCGTGATTGAGAAATCTTATTAAATCACAAGATTATCATATATGGATTAACCTTAATCCTAATGTGGTTATAGACTCCTACTTGTTTCTGGATAGGGTTTGATGTGTACGTTAAGGATCGCTAAGAGGCGCGGTCCGAGTCACTTTCACGTTGGCATTGTTCTGGAATGAGTGAGGAGTGTGTGTCTCACAGATATGGAATCTGTTCCATCCTGCGGGAAGTAGAAAGACAATCCCCTTATTTGTTGATCCTAGAAACTGATCAATCCCGGGAGTTCGTATTGGTTATGAACTAATTGATCACTAGTGGGTTGATGGTAAATAAGGATAAGACGTATTGAAGAAGGTTTACGAAAATAATCCTACTTCAGTACAGATAGTCTATTATATGAAATGATTATATCAATGGACACTTATCGACTCGACTCGACGTTTTTGAGAATAAGTTATATCTATAATCGATAGAGTTCAGTTTCGGATTTATGGTGGCGTAATTCCGGAATTTATAAATTAAGTGGAAATGTTCTGTTCGATGAATATTTACTTAATTTATTGTACCTACTGATTATAGGTCCATGGTCCCCGTTTTGGCTCCTAACACGCGAGTGAATTCTCGTTTTGTGGAACCTCAAGAATAAATTAAATAGTTGGTCTATTTATGAATATGCAAATATTATTTATTTGGTAAATAATATGTAAAATAGAAAAGACATTTTCTATTAAAAAAGATGACAATATTGACGCCACACATTAAGATAATTTAGGAGAAGAAATTTTTCTAAATTATGTCACATGTGTGATTAAGTAATTATCTATTTGTTGGATAATAAATGGAAAATTAAGAGATTGATTTTTTGGGAATTATCTCTTATTTTGTAGCAAAATTATCTTTTCCTTATGGGAATAGGTTTTTGTGGTGTGAATATGATAACTCTCTTGACTAGTTATTTTCCTATATAAAGAGAGTTCATCCTAACACAATTTACACACAATCTGTGCCACTTATCAAATAAAGGAGAGAAAAATTAGTTTCTTGTTCTAGTCATTGCAAGCATATTCGAGGAGGTTCTTCAACGAGGATCGACATCCACCAGTCGTCGCTTGGAGATACAATCCGGAAGACTACGGCATCTCCCTTCGGTCGAATATCTATTCCTCTCCGATAAGGTAAATCTTCAACCTTCTCGTAGGATTAATTAGTTATGTCTCATATCGTAAATCGAATAAGCTTCCGCTGTGCAGAGATCGAGTGTCTCGATCGGTGCTATTACTTCTAGCATGTGGTATCGGAGCCAAGGTTAAATTTTTCGATATCGAGAGCATAATTAATTAAATTAGGAGTGGAATTGCATATTAGGTAGCATTTTTTATTTTTGTTGAATGATTGATTGTTGTGGTTGACGAGATGGATTGGGGTTGGTACTTGTTTACCGTTAGATCTATTGTAAACTCGTATAATTAGTATTATACGAGTATAGGATATATGTAATTTTTTTGAATCTATGTAATTTATTTTTGCAATTTAAATTTTATAGTAGTAGTTTTTTTTTGTCGGATCCGTCGGCCAAAAGAAATTTTCAATGGAAAGAAAAAGGGGCGCTGCAACAATATTGTGTTCCAGGCACTGTTCATGCGACGAAAAAAAAAACCCGGATCCTGTACGAGAAGTCATCAAAAGGAAATGGAAGTCATCAATATTCATCAAAGATCAAAGTTGAAGTTAACGATTTAATTTTAATTTTTCTTTTTTTGCTTTTCCTAGTTTAAATAGGTTAGATACGGGGTACCAACGATCCATCTCAGTGGTTTAATTTTACACATTTATTTTCATGTTCGATAATTTATGTGAAATAACCATGGCATGACATGCATCACATTCATGAATTCCACACCTAGCATATGCATACATGTAGATAATTAATCATGACATTAATTAAGCATGTATGAAACGTAATTAATTTAGACTAATTTAGGTAATTAATTAAATTAATTAAAACAAACGGAATTTTATCGGGATATAAAATTCACATGATAAACTTAATTTGGGATCGTAAATCCTACGGGGTTTAGGTTATGTAGTGTCTACATAAATTTTGAATTTTTATAAATCGAAAATTGGAAAATCCGGAAAAGTTGGACACAAACTAAGAAAGAGGTTCAAAAATTGGTTCGGGCGGTCAACAGGGCTTCGGCTCGACTCGACTTGTCCGTCCAAGTACGACGTTAGCGTCGGGGGTCCGGCAAGGTCAAGCTATCCGGAGAGCTGAGGCTCAATGGGGCAACCTTAGCCCGATTCATCCAGCACTCGTACATGAATCGATTAGTTGGTGGTTGCTTTTCTTGATTTATTGTTTTTCGATTTATTCGAAAAATTCTACAATCCCAGAACATTTATCGTGACGCATTTAGGATAATAAAATTCTTTGTGAATTTTATTTGTGTAGTGTCTACACAAAAAGAATTTAATCCATAAAATTGGAGGATTGTGGATATAGTGACGTTAGTTAGACGGTATTTTGAACCGATGAACTAGTGGGAGGATTAACTTAAATATTCATAATCTATTGTTTTGGATTATTAAAAAATTCTAAAATCCTAAAAGAGACTACCTCATTTTCAAAATAACGAGTGGGAGCGGGGAAGGTGACAACCAACCCCACGGCCTCTACTGTTGACACAAGCAAGTGAGAGAATGGTGCGCTTCGTGCCGCTTTGATTTCGGCCCCCCAAAGGATGGCCTTCACCGCTATCAAAATGCATGGCTTGGTCTCCGAAAGAATAGGACTTTGGGTACTCATCGAGTCACTGACCGACCCTAAGGCGGCATACTCGGGGCGTACTTTGAGATCTGAAACAGTAGGTCACACTCATAAGGATATTGTTGGAAATATCTTGGCTGAAAAAGGAAGGTAATCAGCATTTAAAAAGAGATGTCTGATTCTCAGTTAATTGTTGAGAGAGATTGTCTCAACTTAATCGTCACCTCTTTGACCTACCCTAAGGCGGCACTGTAGGTGTGAGAGTAAGTCCTTGGAATGATAGGGTAAACTGCATGCATGCATGACATCACGTTTATTATTCCTAAAATCATAATTAGTTGCGGTATATGATTTAATTTATTTCTGTCATTTTTTATTCTATAGCATAATGTCTTCTCAAGTAACAAATCTGCTAAATGAAAAATTGACCGGAAACAAATTTAACAAGTGGAAAAGTAACATGAATGTTGCGCTCATCTTCGAGAACGTTAAGTTTTTCCTGTCTGAGGCTTGTCTGCCGACTCCTCCCCTGAACGCTTCATGAGCTATACGCGATGACCATAAGAGATGGGTACAGGCGGACAATAAGGCTCGTGGCATAATGTTGGCCTCCATGTCGGAGATCATATTGACCAAGCACGAGAACATGGAGAGTGCGTGAGAAATCATGGACTCTCTTATTTCCATGTTTGGTGCCCCATCTGATCAAGCAAGACATGAGGCTGTCAAGTTAGCCATAAACGCCAAAATGAGGAAAGGTCAGTCGGTAACTGGTCATGTGATGAACATGATTAACTACTTTGCTGATGCTGAGACTCATGGCTCTAGATTTGACGATGCAACTCAAGTGAGTATGATCTTAGAATCACTTACACCTGAGTTCCTCCAGTTCAAGAGTAACTATGTCATGAACAAACTCAAATTTGATTTGACTTAGTTGATTAATGAACTGCAAGTGTTCAAAGCTATCTCCTCTAGGAGAAGCCGAGAAGGGGAAGTAAAGGCCGAGGCCTATGTGGCCGAAGCTAAGGCATCGAGCTCTGGAATCAAGAATAAGCCCAAGGCAAAACAGGCAAAGCAGCCAAAACGTGAAGAGAATCGGGCAAAGCCAATGAAGAAGAAGGCTAAACAGATAACTTCCAAGCCAAAGGGGAAATGTTTCCACTACCATGAGGTAGGACATTGGAGGCGCCATTGTCCAGCATACCTCAAAGAGGCTAAGGAAGGGAAAGGCCATAACGACAAGCTAGGGAAAGGATAAGACAGGTAATTCTGAATTACTAGTCTTGGAATCCTATACAGTACCTGAAAATGTATCAACTTGGATACTATATTCTGGAGCTACTAACCATGTTTGTTCTTCTTTGCAGATCCTTAGGTCATATTAGGAGCTAGAGGAAGGCACGCTGACGATGAGAGTTGGGAACAATGCAGTGGTTTCCGCTAGATCAGTGGGAGTAGTTAGTTTATGTTTTGGCAATAAATTCTTGGTTTCAAACCATGTTTATTTTGTTCCAAATTTCTGTAGAAATTTAATTTCAGTTTCAATGTTGCAAGAACAATTGTATTATCTTTATTTTGATAGTAATAAAATTGTCATTTCCAGAAATGGTCGTGATATTTGTTCTGCAATTTTGGAAAATGGATTACATTTTGTTAAACCAATAGAAACTCCACTGCTTAACACTGAAATGTTTAAAGTAGAACATCAGAAATCTGTTAAAAGACAGAAAGTTTCTCACCATGATAAAACATCTAAGACTTAGTCATATTTCCTTGGAAAGAATCAGAAGACTGGCCAAGGGTGGTCCCTTGAGTGAGTTATCAGTTGACACACTCCTAGCCTGTGAATCTTGCCTGAAGGAAAAAATGACTAAACGACCCTTCTCATCAAAGGGATATAGAGCTAAGGAACCTTTGGAATTAGTACATTCAGACTTGTGTGGTCCGATGAATATACAGGCTAGAGGTGGTTTCGAGTATTTTATGACTTTCATCGATGACTACTCGAGATATGGATATGTTTATCTTTTGCATAGGAAGTCCGAAGCTTTTAATAAGTTTAATGAATTCCAGGCAGAGGCCAAAAGACAACTGGGTAAATCATTGAAGTGCCTTCGTTCTGATCGATGAGGCGAGTACTTGGATACGGACTTCACTGATTACCTCTTCGAACATGGGATCTATTCTCAGTGTTCTGCACCCAGGACACATCAGCAAAATGGAGTTGCTGAGAGGAGAAACAGAACATTAATTGACATGGTCAAGTCAATGATGAGCTACGCATCACTGCCGATTTCCTTTTGGGGATATGCACTACAAACAGCGGTCCGTATATTGAATGTGGTTCCGTCAAAGTCTGTCGATAAGACGCGCATTGAGTTATGGAAAGGGAGTAAACCTAGTTTGCGCCATTACCGTATCTAGGAGTGTCCTGCACATGTGCTGGAAGACAAGACTAGCAAGATGCAAGCACGTATGAAAGTATGTCTATTCATGAAAGTATGTCTATTCATAGGGTATGCCGAAGGAACGAGAGCATGTCTGTTTTATGATCCAGAAGACAACAAGGTGATAGTTTCAAATAATGCCACGTTTCTCGAGATCAGTATATGACAGACTTCAAACCTCAAAGTAAAATAGTACTCGAGGAGTTACGTCCTGACACAGTCAGACCACTGGTGACACCTCGTGTCATGAATAACACTAATAACGCCACAGTTGATCTAGAGAATCCTAGACCACTCAGACGTACCGAAAGGGTGGTTCGGCCACCTACTCGGTGCGGCATGCAAGAGGAGGCAAATATTGTCGTCTCTGATGGAGTGGAGGATGATCCGATGTTCTTTCGGAGGGCTATGGATGATTCTGACAATGATAAATGGATTGGCGCAATGAACCAAGAAATGGAGTCTATGCACTCTAACTCAGTCTGAAAACTTATTGATTTCCCTGAGGGTGTACGGCCCATAGGCAGTAAATTGATCTACAAGAGAAAGAGGGGCGTGGATGGGAAGGTTGAAACCTTCAAAGCTAGGCTAGTGGCAAAGGGTTATACCCAGAGAGAGGGAGTCGACTATGAGGAAACTTTCTCGCCTGTAGCCATGCTAAAGTCCATTCGTATTCTTCTTTCGATTGTTGCATGCTTAGATTATGAAATCTGGCAGATGGATGTTCAGACGGCTTTTCTAAATGGCTATCTTGACGAGGAAATATACATGCAGCAACCAGAAGGTTTCATTGAGAAAGGCCAAGAGCACAAAGTGTGCATGTTGCTCAAATCCATTTATGGGCTAAAGAAAGCATCTCAGTCTTGGAACCACATATTTGATGAAACCATCAAGTCTTACGATTTCGAACAAAATCCTGATGAGCCTTGTGTATACAAGCGTATTGTTAAGGAAAAGATGGCATTCTTAGTATTGTATGTTGATGACATCCTACTAATTGGAAACAATAAGGGGATGTTGTCTGATGTTAAAAGTTGGTTAGCCAAGCATTTCCAAATGCAATATTTGGGACATGTAAGCTATGTTCTAAGGATCCATCTCATTCGGGATCGGAAGAACAAGATGTTGGCTTTGTCCTCGACATCTTACATTGATAAGATGATGTTGCGTTATAGTATGCAAAATGCAAAGAAGGGTTTCCTACCAACCCGTCATGGTATAGCTCTCTCTAAGAAACAGTGTCCTCAAACACCTGATGAACAAGAGAGCATGGTACGTATTCCTTACGTATCTGCAGTTGGAAGTCTGATGTATGCAATGTTGTGTACAAGACCGGACATCTGCTACGGCGGGGGATTGGTCAGTCATTTTCAGTCAAATCCAGGCATGGAGCACTGGAGAGCAGTAAAGAATCTCCTCAAGTATCTAAAGAGAACGAGGAATCATATGCTTGTATATTCAGGTGCAGACCTGAATATCGTAGGCTACACTGATTTTGACTTTCAGTCAGATAAGGGTGATCGTAAGTCGATCTCAGGCTCACTATTTACTCTTGGAGGTGGAGCCATAGTGTGGAGAAGCGTAAAGCAACCTATCATTACAGATTAAACTACGGAAGCCGAGTATGTAGCGGCCTCTGAGGCGCTAAGGAAACGGTATGGCTCAAGAAGTTTCTTGGTGATTTGGAAGTAATTCCGAATATAAATGATCCAATACCACTTTACTGTGACAACAATGGAGCGGTGTCGAATTCCAAGGAACCGCAAAGTCACAAGAGATCAAAGCATATAGAGAGAAAGTACCATCTAATCAGAGAGATCGTGCACAGGGGCGACATTTCGGTCCTAAAGATCGCCTCGGCCAACAACCTAGCTGATCTATTCACCAAGACGCTGGCATCTAATGTCTTCGACAAGAACTTGGAGTGTATGGGAGTGAGAGACATGTGTCATCTGCTTTAGAGCAAGTGGGAGAAATATGTAGTAGATAGATAAATGTAATAGGGTGTGCTCTAAAAAAAATTGTTGCTTGTCATTGCGGGCAAGTGGGAGATTGTTAGGTGTAGTGCCCGAAAGAAAATTTATGTAATTGTTTTTATTTAATAAATGATAGATTTTATTTTATCTTATTATTTGCTTTGTGCTTATATTTAATACACTGCTGAAAACCCCAAGTCGTATCATATGTAGCCATGTAACCTAGTATGTGTCACACATGAGGATTAAGTTTATGGTGATACACCTGAACTATTAGTCCGTGGTGAACTTAATCAAAGTATGGGGTCTGTTGATTAAACCACCATTAATGCGCCCAGAACACTTTATGGTGTGACCGTCCTATCCGGACCGTCGACATTGGTTGTCTAAGTGGGGTATTTATATATGATGAGAGTCATATAGGACTGGACCGATTTAATCTGAGTTTCTCATATAATTCCGTGATTGAGAAATCTTATTAAATCACAAGATGATCATATATGGATTAACCTTAATCCTAAAGTGGTTACAAACTCCTACTTGTTTCAGGATAGGGTTTGGTGTGTTCGTTAAGGATCGCTAAGAGGCGCGGTCCGAATCACTTTCACGTTGGCATTGTTCTGGAATGAGTGAGGAGTGTGTGTCTCACAGATATGGAATCCGTTCCTTCCTGCGGGATGTAGAAAGACAATCCCCTTATTTGTTGATCCTAGAAACTGATCAATCCCGGGAGTGTTAGGTGTGATGCCCGAAAGACAGTTTTGTAATTGTTTTATTTAATAAATGAAATGATATTGTTATTCATATTTATTATTCTCATATTCACCGATGTGACAATAGTATTTACACTACAGAAAACCCTAAAGTATATCGTTTATGTAATCATTTAACTCAGTGTATGGGATATACACGGGAGGATTGAGTTAGTGAAGATGTACTTAAAATACAATTAGCCCGTAGTGAAGTTAAATCGAGTATCGGGTCTCTCCTTTAACGTGCTATTAATGCGCCCATAACACGATATAGGTGTGATTGTCTTATCCGGACTTTCGGTTAAGAGAACCTAGTGGGGCATTTATATATGATAGATATATCATATAAATTTGGACCAATTTGATTAGAGTTCACGATATAATTCCGTAATCGAGAAGTCTTATCGAATCAATGGATGATCATATTTATGGATATATCTTAATCTGAGGTGATCACGGTCAACTACTTGAATCATTATGAAGTTTGACTTGGCGGTTAAGGATTACACCGAGTCACGTGGTGCGAATTACCCCATCTTGGCATTGTCTTGGATTGAGTGAGTAGTACGTGTTATCACGGATACGGAATCCATTCCTTCCATTTATGGAAGTAGATAAACAGATTCCCTTATTTGTTAATCCTAGAAAGCGATCGATCGCGCGAGTTCATATTACAACGATTAGCTACCGGTGAGTTGTATGAATTAATTGATCACTAGGGGTTAATGGTAAATAAGGATAAGAGGTTCTAAAAGGGTTAACGGTAACTTCCGGTTTAGAATGAGCAGTCTATGGAGGATTAATCCATATGTAATGATTATATCAATGGGCGCTTATTATTATTCTCGTGAGGAGATAAATATAATCTTATAATCGGAGGAGTGCGATCACGGGATTATGGTGGCATATTCTGTGATTGATTTATCGAATATAATTATTACATTCGTAAGATAATTGTTGGTCCCTTGAAAAGGCTTTAGTTAAGTTTAGAGGGGGGTGAATAAACTTAACTCTTAAAACTTTGGAGTTAACAAATGAACTTGCAGCTTGACCTTTCGATACTTGATGAATCGTTGAGACCTCGATAACTTTCTTTGATAATGATGAGTCTCTTGACGATTTGATTTGCTGAATTTGTGCAATGGAATAATATCAAAATTAAGCCTTGTTACTTGTTGTTAAATATGTTACTAAGTATTAGATACTCAGTAGTGTATGTGTGTGATTTCAGTTGCTAAATTCAGCAGGTTGATATGAATAATGACTAAGTGCGAGAAAATAAATGCGTAAGTAAGTAAGTAGAGATTTTTATAGTGGTTCCAGGTGATGTAATCCTGCACGTCCACTCTTCTCTGTGATGTTGGAGGAAATTCACTAGTAATCTTTGAGTTAATTTGTTACAAAGAATCCTAGGTTGCTTGTCCTTCACCAATAACTATGGCTTCACAAAGCGAAAACTAAGAGCAGGTAGGATTGTTGCTCCCGAGTCTTCCACTTGGTCCTTGAAGGGTAGAATTGCCTCTTCACCGACTTCACCACAAACCAACAGTCTTTCACACACTAACGGATGCTTCTTTGTCTTGTGAGGTTCTTTATAAAATAAAGAATGAATCAAGTAAATGATTCGATTTGCAAAGAGCTTGATTAGGATGATATAATCAGCAGCTTGCGGTCTTCAAGTGTGTATGCTTGATCTGACTTTAACTGAGAATGCACTTGAAGAAAAAAATAACTAGATCGTGACCTTAAGCTCAGTAAGTTCGTGCAGGTGTTTTTCACTCAATGTTATCACTTGAAGTTTATACCAAAATTCATCATCTTCTTCTTGAGTTGAAAGTCCTCTATTTATAGGTAGGAATGCATGTGACTTGAATTTGAAATTCAAATGTGACCGTTCCTTGTATTTGTCCCATCCTCATTGATGATGTCACTATTCATAGGATCGACCTTCATCGGGATTACTTTTTGTGATGCGATCTGTCTCCCCCCTTTGACTTGTATCCAATGGATAAAAATATGAATCATCCCAACGTCTTTTTAATCTCACCTTTGATTTGCTTGATAAGTCGAGGTAGTTGGTATTCTTATCCATGTAACTTCCCAATAATCTTGAATTGATCGAGGTATATATATCAATGAGGTTAAATCGATCTGTTTGTAAAACTAATCGATCTGCTTTGAACATCATATTTTTGTCTGTAAAATATAATGCATTTGAATCTTATATCCAACTTTTGTTTGTGAAGTTGGTTTACATCATTTAAAGTATAACTAAGTTCCAAACATCATCCAACTTGTGGAACTTAGACCTTTCTACACAAGGTATATGTAATCAGTTTAGGTCATCACAGACTTGCCTAAATTTCGATCCCATATCCTTGACATTAAATACTAAGTTTGATCCCTTAGCCTTCATTTACTCGAGTTTGAATCCTCGGCCTTGATCTTGAGTCTTGGCGGAGTTGCGAGTTGCAGTCCTCATCGACCTATCTACCCTATCGACCTAGACTAGTCTCTGCGATAAGCGATCGGTGACCTTTACAAAGATGCTTGTTTGATCAAACCTATTTATGAATCAAACTCTAATAAACCTATACATTTTATCTAGACATCTTTTTGCCTTTGCACTATAACGGCTAGTATGGCACTCATCATCAAAGCGAGAAATAAGTCCAACAATTTCCCCCCTTTTGGTGATGATGCCACTACCCTCACCTAATCGACAAAGCAAAAGATAAAAACACAAACAGAACAAATTTAGTCAATTCTCATTATAAATATTTGTTCACGTTATTACAACTAGATCTGACAAAGATAAACAATGAAAAGTAGGCGATCTATTGTCTCTTTTCTCTTTCTTGTCTAGCCTTCTCAAACTTGCTCTTGATAGGCTCGATCTCTTCTATCATTTCAACCATCCATTCATTCTCAATAAGTGTAAAGTCAATATAAGAATTGACTTGTTTCCACCAATTCCATGCTTGAGCGGGACAAGATTGATCTGATTCACCTCAAGCCAAACTTCATATACTGACTCCTTAAATTCATCCAGTGAATCTTTTGCTTTTGTAATTGGCGCACCTTTTCACCTCTGCTACTCCTTCTGCCTCTGGTAGTTGTTCTTAGAGCTCTAATCCTTGCCTCCCAAAACTTCAAACTCAAGAAAGAGTTAAGACCTTCATGAAATCCCATGTCACGATAGGGTCTCCATACATTATGAAACTCTTTCTTGTCTTGTGATAGGAGATCATCGAGAAGTTGCACTCTGCCAGTGCAAGTTGCCTAAAGGCATTTGTATCATCAGTCCATCTCTTCCGTGCAAAGAGTCTAGCAGCCTCCTTTGGCTGCAGCTGATTGGCCCTCTTCCCCTTAGTGACATCATCAACAAAACGTGAGATGAGGCCATGAATAGCTTCTCGTGATACTATCACTCTGTGTAATTGACCGCCATAGTTCCAGTTCTAGTATCAAGTGAAGTAATCCTTGATTGCGTGGTCTCTTCCATCTGTTGATCCTTTGATAAATTTGGGATCGAGCACAAGAAAGTTGTTGTGCAAATTGAGGCTCGCTAGATTTCAAACAAGCTTGTCAAGTTTTTGATGAGCGGATGTAAGTTGATCTTTCAAAAACTTGTCCTTGGTGTGTTCCCTTGCTTGATATATCTTACATCATATATCGGATCATTCACGACATTTTGAGTAGATGCAAAGTTTGAAGCAAATCGTATCGATAGATTGTCTATTATCATTTACCATCTTCATCGATTCTTCAAATCTACTTTTCTCTGTCCAATTGAGTTCTTAAGCGTTGCATATCATTTCTTACAGTTCTTAACTCATTGACAACTTCAATTGGCACTCCACTTTGGCCATTCTCTTGTCGGTAGATCCATCGTGAGCTCCTCAACTCTATATTGTGCCTGTTGTCTGCTGATGACCATGGCTCTACTCAAATCTCTCCCAGCAGGGGGAGGTCCTTCCTCAACCATTGCACCAAGAACATCTTCAAGGATAGGATCTTGTGCAGGTTCTTCAACAACTTCTTCTTCTCCAAAAATTTGAAATTCTTCATCACTGTAGTTATAGTCCAAAGTTGCTCATCCTCGTGCAGCGATGCATTGACTATCTTTCCCTACAGTGGCCTTGGCTCCAGCAGGCTCCACTACAGCAGCCTCATCAACAACAGGGGTTTCCTCCAAACCCAAATCTGGTTCCAACCTTTGTCCAGGTGCTGTTTGAGACTCAAGCGACTGCACCTCCTGTTTCAACCTTTGTCCAGTCTTTGTTTGTATCCCGAAGAAACTGCACCTCCTCTTCAACTTCTGTGGATTGAATATATTGGTATTATCCACTTGGAAACCTTCAAAGATGACCAATCTTGTGCAGGATGATGGCAGTTTTAGTCAGAGTGCCTTCAATGTCAAATCCGTCTTGATATTCAATTGACTCTTCAGAGCTGGCACTAGGTTCATTGAAATCAGCAACCTTTTCTCCATCCAAATCCTCACTCTGTCCAGCATCAGTTTGTGCAGTAGGCTCTACAACATGGAATGTACTTGGTTCATCAGTCAGCCTACCAGTACTCAGAGTAATGCCTTCATTGATCAATGCCTCCAGATCATCCATGGTGAGATCCTGTAGATCCTCATCCATCTCTCCAGTCTGCTGGCCCTCAGCAGACTTACCAGTATTAGTTGGCTGTTGTACAGATGATTCATGTGCCAGTGCAGCCCCACTTGATTCTCCTGGTCCAGAGGGAAAGTCTCCTCTACTATCTGATGATGAGGAAGAATCATCAGGACCATCTCTTGGATCTCTAAATTTGATACCCTCCTCCTTCTGTTGCTCATCAAATAAATCCATCAATCTTGATTGCAGCAAGGTTGTATCAATCAGATCCACCAAGTTCTCCACTCCCAGTTTTCCAAAAGCCCATTCTTCAAGATCTGTCATTGGTTCAGCAGCTGGCTTTTGTCTCTTATAGAAACCAAACTTCCATTGGAAATAATCGGCAATTTGCTGAAGTTTGGGATCCACATACTCTTCAGTTTTCTTGCTCCTTTTTGCATGCCTTTCAAATGGCATAAACGATCTCCTGGAGCGACTCAGTAGCTTGTTGACCTCCAAAGGTTCCAACAAGCGATTCATAGTATCTTCTACAGATGTTTGAAAGTCAAGAGTTCTTTGAGATTGTACATTTGTACCTACTACTTCCATCTCAGTATCACACTTGGTCCCCACGACTTACATGCTCATCGGCAGAGGTTAGCGTGCAGAGACGCTTCTTCCCCCTGAACTATTGCCAAATTTGCAGGGTCTTCAACCAAGTCTCTCATCACCTCTTCAACCACCACAAAGAGTTCGAGTTCGGTGGTTTGTTGTGGTTCTTGATGGATACTACAAGCGAGCTCAGGGTCGGTGAGCTGCTGTACATCCTCTACAGATTGCTCAAAAACAACCTGTTCAGCATCAGTGGACTTGATAACTTCTTCATTGGAGGAATCACTGATAACAACTGGTGGAATGATAGTTAGAGGCTCAGCTTCAACAGCCTCTTCTTCCTCCTCTACTGATGCTTCTTCTTGGGCCCTCTGTGCCTCCAAATTTTTCAACTCTTTCCCCTTGCCATATTTCTTCTTTTTGGCAACTTCCTTCATCCTCTTGGATAGGGGTTCATCATCATCATCTTTTCTAGTCAATTTTCTTTTTCTACTTGCTTCCTTCTGTTGTTCTCTAAGAATTTCACCAACAGTTTTTCTTGAAGCCACAGCAGGGTCAGTAACCTCCACTTGACCCTCGGCGGACTCAACGATCTGTCTTTGTTTCCTTTCTTGTTCTTTTGATTTCAGGACTTCTGTAGTCTTTCTAACATCAACACTCTTCTTCCTCTTTCCAGCAGTTTTCTTTGGTGCAGCAGGTTTGATGGAAATCTTCTTAGTTTGCTGAACCTGCTCACCACCAGTATCACCATCATCTCCATCATCATTATCATCGCCAGACTTCTCCGGCAATTTCTTCATCATCATCAAGTCCAGAATTGCATAATCAATCTCCTTCTTGTATCTAGGCGATTAATATCCACAGGTGCTACATCAGAATTTCAAGATGATTCAATCAGAGTCCGGACCATTAATCCTAAAGCGGCGTGCCTTGGACTTCCTCTTCCCTAAACTCTCTTCCTTGGCCACTTTCTTCATATAATGAATAAAGTACACGCCCTGATCAAACTTCATGCTCCTACAGATGATAATCATTAACTCTATCTTGGGTCCCGATAGAGTGTCCATCCGCCCACTAGCCCAAGTATGTTCTTTGCAATGAGCTTGCTCGGCAGATCGTATTCAATACCAATGTATTTGCGGTTGATGCAGAGCGGATTTGATTTACGCATCTGTCTTAATCGATCTACAAACGTCAATTTGTCCAATCCCATTGCTTCAGATTCATAGAGCCATCCACCACTTCAACAAATCCAAAACTTCCCTCAGACCTGGGAAACTTCAATTTCTCGCCCATTTACAGCAGTCTTAAATGCTTCAGTTCCTTCCTTTATTTGTATGTTTCTCCAGAAACTGACAACATTTGTATAAGAAATTGTGTCCAGTCTTATGTTTAACACATTTTCCAGACCGACATACCTCCTTATTCTTCGACCAATGTTAATGGCCAGTTCAGTTCTGTTTGCATCTTCAACAAAACCTCTAACACTTTGGCTTGATTCAATTTGCACATCAACTTTTTCCGCCATTATAATGAGAAGAATGAGAAGAAGAAGATTGAATCTTAAATCTGTGTTCACACAGTGTAACGATTGCAGTGATAAAGCAGATTTGCAAGTGACGATTCTGCTGAGTAATAGTCTGAATATATAGACAGTGGGTAGTTGAAGCTTTGCACGCATACATTGATGTAACCACGATTAATCTGAATAAATTACGTCTTGACACGTGGCCCATTACTCCACCATAACGATTGTAACCGTTGGATGGTTTAACTGTGGTAATAATGGATAAAATAAATATCCCGCCAAACTGCTTTTTGACCTTAATAACTTTGACTGAGTAAAGTTCCTTCAAACAAGGTATCCTTCGAGGTGGGCTCGGTGATCTGGCGATAATTTGCTTCAATGAACTGGCGATAAAGTGACTCTGCTGATCCTTGTTTTCTCCTTGTTTTGTTCAATTGATAATACAAGATGAGGTTTAACACCAATGACTGATCTGTCAAGTGAGCTCACCCAACATGACAAAGACCAATCCCCTTGGCAACCTCATTTGCTCAATTGTTTAAACATAAGTACATGGAATTGTTGATACCAATGACTAATCTGCTAAGTGAGCTCACCCAACATAGCAAAGACTAATCCCTTGGTGAATTCCAAAGACAACTGCTTTGAATATCGTCAATCTTTATAATTCCAAGTTCAGTCCTTAATTTGGCAAATCTTTCACTATCAAGTGGCTTAGTGAAAATATCAGCAAGTTGATCTTCAGTAGGGATGTATAGAACCACCACATCTTTCTTTTCAACATGATCTCTTATAAAATGATGTCTCACATCAATGTGCTTGGTTCTTGAATGCAAAACAGGATTTTCTGTGATTGCAATTGCACTTGTGTTGTCACACATGATTGGAATTTCCCTTTCTTCAATTCCATAATCCCTTAATTGTTGTCTTAGCCATAGTACTTGTGCACAGCAACTTCCAGCAGCAATGTATTCAGCTTCAGCAGTGGAAGTTGAAATAGAATTCTGTTTCTTGCTGAACCAGGAGACCAGTCTATTTCCCATTAAGCGAGCGGAGTTCTGAGGTGCTTTTTCTATCAATCTTGCATCCAAGATAATCGTAGTCCGAGTAGGATATTACCTTGAAGCTTCCTTCCTTGGAATACCAAATTCCTACTCCCAAAGTCTCTTTTAGATACTTAAGAATTCTTTTGACAAAGACCTAAATGACTTTCTTTAGGTTTGGATTGAAATCTTGCACAAACACCTACTGAGAAAGGATATATCAGTCTCTTTGGCAAAGTGAGATCTGACAGACTTCCTATCATCCTTCGCATACAAAGTCCGATCAACATCTTTGCCTTCTTTATCTTCATCCAATCGATGTTTGTACTCATAGGAGTTGAGCTCTTAGTCTTTGTTTTCCATACCAAATTTCTTTAGCAACTCTTTGGTATACTTGGTTTGATGAATGAAGATTCCATCTTTCAATCTATTTAACTTGCAATCCCAAGAAGTAATTCATTTCTCCCATCATACTCATTTGGAATTTGCTCTTCATTAGATTTGCAAACTTTTCACAAAGTAAATCATTCTCGAGAACCAAAAATTATGTCATCCACATAAATTTGTACCATCGTGGTGTTGTCCCCTTCATCGATTCGAAAAGTGTCTTGTCAATGGTCCTTTTGTAAAACCATTGTCCACCAAGAATTGAGATAGAGTCTCATACCATGCTCTTGGTGCTGTTTCAATCCATAAAGTGCTTTGTTGAGTTTATACACTTTATCTTCTTGATCTTTAACTTCAAATCCAGGAGGTTCTTGAACATATACTTCCTCCTCAGGATACCATTCAAAAATGCACTCTTGACATCCATTTGATATACTTTGAAGTTCTTGTATGCAAAGATGTGCCAAAAATAACTCGATAGCTTCCAATCTAGCAACAGTGCATAAGTCTCATCAAAATCTATTCATACGCTTGAGAATAGCCTTTTGCAACTAGCTTTGGCCTTATTTCTAACAATGGTACCAGATTCATCAAGTTTATTTTCAGTATACCCATTTAGTACCAATGATATTTGCATGACTTGGCCTTTCAACTAGTGTCCAAACTTGATTTCTTTCAAATTCATTTAATTCTTCTTGCATAGCAATTATCCAATCTGGATCTGAAATTGCTTCTTCAACAACTTTGGGTTCCATTTGTGAAAGAAAACAAGTAAACATAGCTTCCAGAATATTATGGGATTATCTTTTATTTAATAGGATTATTATAATTGATTTTGTATTAATTATTAAATCATTGGAGGCTAAGTTTTACTCTCCTATATAAAGAGAGTTCTTCCAAGCCTTAATACACACAATATTTTCGAGTTCCACCTCTTAGAGAGGAGGAAGAAATTTCGGCCAAGAGGGTTGGGGAAAAATCTTGGAGATTTTTCCGGGTAGCATATCGGAAGGATTCGAGACGAGGATTTCCTTCCACCGGGAGTTGCTTGGATCACACGTACGGAAGATCGTGGTGCTCTTCACATCTTCGTTCTTTCCATTGCGGTTCTTCAACTTGGATTTTGAGATCCAAGAGGTATGTTCTGCAACCCCATTGTAGATGTAGATCTAGTTATTTTATTACATGTAATTTATAGATCTAGATCCTTAAATCGCTTCCGTTGCGGATGGTATTACTAACAGGGAGTTCGTATTGGTTATGAACTAATTGATCACTAGTGGGTTGATGGTAAATAATGATAATACGTATTGAAGAAGGTTTACGGAAATAATCCTACTTCAGTACGGATAGTCTATGGAGGGTTTGTTTATATGAAATGATTATATCAATGGACACATATCGACTCGACTCGACGTTTTTGAGAATAAGTTATATCTATAATCGATAGAGTTCAGTTTCGAATTTATGGTGGCGTAATTCCGGAATTAATAAATTAAGTGGAAATGTCATGTTCGATGAATATTTTACTTAATTTATTGTAGCTATTGATTATAGGTCCATTTTCCCCGGTTTGGCTCCTAACACGCGAGTGAATTCTCATTTTCGGGAACCTCGAGAATAAATTAAATAGTTGGTATATTTAATGAAATGCAAATAATATTTATTTGGTAAATAATATGTAAAATAGAAAAGACATTTTCTATTAAAAATGATGAAAATATTGGCGCCGCACATTAGCATAATTTAGGAGAATAAATTTTTCTAGATTATGTCACATGTGTGATTAATTAATTATCTATTTGTCGGATAATTAATGGAAAATTAAGAGATTGATTTTTTGGGAATTATCTCTTATTTTGTAGCAAAAATACCTTTTCCTTATGGGAATAGGTTTTTGTGGTGTGAAAATGATAACTCTCTTGACCAGTTATTTTCCTATATAAAGAGAGTTCCTCCTAACACAATTTACACACAATCTGCGCCACTTATCAAATAAAGGAGTGAAAAATTAGTTCATTTTTCTAGTCATTGAGAGAAGCATATTCGAGGAGGTTCTTCAACGAGGATCGACATCCACCGGTCGTCGCTTGGAGATACAATCCCGAAGACTACGGCATCTCCCTTCGGTCGAATATCTTTTCCTCTCCGATAAGGTAAATCTTCAACCTTCTCGTAGGATTAATTAGTTATGTCTCATATCGTAAATCGAATAAGGTTCCGCTGTGCAGAGATCGAGTTTCTCGATCGGTGCTATTACTTCTAGCAACTTTAACTTGTTTGTACCATTTGAACTTTGTTTATATTTCAAAACATATTTCGGGTTCCTGCCAAAGCTAACTATTGTCGCATAGCTCTTAATCCCATCCCCTTTGTTGTTTTCACAATCATCTTTTTAGCCAGCCTTTTCGTCAAAGGATCCGCGGGGTTATTCTTTGACTCTACGTAGTCAATAGAGATTACACATTGTTTAAGTAAACCATAAGAGACTGATGTATCAAGATGAGGTGTTGTTACGTACCATTGTAAGTCTTACTTGCTAGTGAATACAAAGTAGAATTATTATCACAATGTATCATCACTGTTGTAGATGGTTTTCCTATAGAGAATATCATTTAAAGAATTCCTCAGTCATTCCGCATTCTTACCTGCATCTTCCAATCACTACAAGAAATTTTTCTTTTATTGAGGAGAACTCAGTCCTCATTGAAGCTTCCGCCGCTAATGATATATAATGAGGAGAAGTGGATCTCCTCATTAATTAAATCATACATTTAATGAGTATATTAGCTCCTCATTAAAATTATTCTTAATGACCACTAATCTCCTCATTATCTAGTCATTACTTCACATTAAATAAAATTCAATACACCACAACTCCTCATTAAATGGCCATTTGTTCCTCATTAGATATGCATGTTTATTTGGACCAATTTACATGTTGTCATGATGTTATAATGCTTTCTTTCACTTGTGACTGTTTTTGTTCCAGCCCAAAAGACTATTGAACTAGACTCATCCACACTATCATGTAGAACTTACAATGAACAATCACCCAAGAGAAATACAATACCACACATCAACTTAAAACACCACTGTACAAAGAATATGATAATTGCATTGTGATACTCATTAGAGCTCAAGTTTACCTCTTTCTTACAAAACTAATATTCAAATTCCATTGTGTTTTAAAATAAAAGACCGGATAAGCTCGTTTGATTGCTCTAATGTCAAACTACCATTTCACAATGTAATGGTTTAATGTACATAGTTGATTAATTTACCTTCCATTAACCTAAGGAACAGTGTTTAACAAGGGCTATGGTGATGTTTTTAACAGTATGCCCGATTGATTTCTTACAAATAGTTGATTATCATCGTAATTGGTTTTTTTAAACTTAATGTCTTAAAATCGTTCTCCATGTGATGACATGATAAGTGTAATACCAAAGTAAGTTAAAATGTAGTGGATTTAACAATCTCTGCAAGATAATTTACAAAGTAACAGACATACTAGTACAGGGTATACCATTGTGGTTACCCTAAACTCATAAAATATATACTACCTCCTGCTATAAAATATATGGGGAATGAGGGAGAATGATATAAATATTTCATCAATTGAGTAGAATGACAGTCTTTTGAAACTTTTGCGTAAAGGACAAAACTATTTATTCATTGTCGAAATTCACTGTTTAAATTCACTGCCGAAATTCACTAATTTTCAAAATTCATTGTCAAAATTCACTGATTTTCGGGATTCACTGTTGAAATTCACTGATTTCCGGATTTACTGGGGAGATTCACTGATTTTCGGGATTCACTGTTTGTCCTTCTCGTTATAAAAATTATGCAGTTGTCCTTCTCCCAATAAAACTATGTAGCTGTCCTGTTACTTAAAAATATTCTAGATTGTGTCCTTATCACTAATTTCCCATAAAATATATACAACCTCCTTCTATAAGTGGGCCAAGCCCACATATTATTTTACAATATAATAATTCCTATAAAACTTATATAATTATTAAAAAGGGTAGCGTTATTTGCACTACACTCACTTTACTTCGACACCCTAAATTAAGTGGCACCACACCGATTCAATCAAATCTACTTGGGCACCACATTTTCTTAACACATGTTTAAAATTTTATTGGCACCACATTTGTAATTACAAAATTGTCATTCTTACTTCTTGCACCAAACTTTTTGACTACATCCAATCCAACACAAATAATTACAAAAAGGTTCTTGCCTTTAAGAACAATCTTCATCTTATTAATCTCTTTCAATCCTCATCCTATCTTAATATTCATCTTCAACCAATTACCTTTGTGTCAGGCAGAAGAATGTAACCAGATGACGCTATCATTCTCCCCACCTCACCATCAATAACCTTCCATTGTAAATCTTTTGCATCCCCCGATCCACGAACCAAAATACTCACACAAACTCCTTTACAATTCCCAAAGTGTTCTTCACAACCTAGCCAATTTCCATTTTCAGCGTTTCATGGAAAAATAAGATTAAATCCAATCATACATATAAAATAAGATTCATCCTCAAAATGTATCCAAAAAAGAAAATTTAAATACAAAGCCCATAAAAAAGGCATACGAGATGAAGAATTCAGTGAAGTTGTGGTTTAGGCAAAATAAGAGCAAAATCTTGAAAAGAAGATGATTAAATATGGTTTATTTTTAGATCTACTAGGAATGAAATTGGAGAATTGAGGTGTCCATAAAGGTTTCATTGGCCGTGTCTTCACCGATCTGCTTAAGGGCATGACCGGGGGCCGATGTTTGGGGTGAGTGAACCCGCTGCATGACATGGCTGCCGGTGAAGCAAATGAAGATGTCGACCTGGCTGCCAGAGTGAAGCAAAGTAAATGTCGACCTGACTGCTCAGATTAACGACGGGCTCTTGGTAATATACATCGTCATTGAGTGAGAATTTATTGCTACCGGTGCTGGAATAAGGACGGGATACTAAAACCCAAATCTGGATCCGATCCATAATTGGATCGTCAGATCTGATTCACAGCACCGATCAAGACACTCGATCATGCACAGCGGAAGCTACGAACAAATTCGCATGCGATTATACCACAATATGATTCACATAAGTAATTAATATAACTATAAGAAGGTTGAAGATTTACCTAAACGGAGAGGGATAGTAAATCGACAGAGAGGGAGAAGCCGTGATTTTCCGGATTGTATCTCCAAGCGACGACTGGTGGACGTCGATCCTCGCCGTAGAACCTCCTCGAATATGCTCAAAGAAAAGCCTAGGTTTTTCTTCTCTTAATGACTAGAACGAGAAACTAATTTTTCTCTTCTTTTTATTATAATGTGGCGCCAATTGTGATTGATATTGTGTTGGGAGAAACTCTCTTTATATAGGAAAATAACTAGTCAAGAGAGAGTTATCATTTTCACAATATAATTACCTACTTCCATAAGGAAAAGATATTTGCCATAAAATAAGAGATAATTCCCAAAAAAATAATGACAGTGTGGCGCATATTTTTTGTGATAAATTAGGAAAAGAAATTTTCCTAGATTATGTCACATGTGTAATTAGTTAATTATTTATAAATAATTAACTAATTACACATGTGACATAATCTAGGAAAATTTATTTTCCTAATTTATCACAAAAAAATATGCGCTATAATGTCATTATTTTTGGAGAATGAGGAGAATGACATAAATATTTCATCAATTGAGTAGAAGGACAGTTTTTTGAAACTTTTGCATAAAGGACAAAACTATTTATTCATTTATCGAAATTCACTTGTGTTCGAAATTCAGCATTTAAATTAACCGATTTAAATTCACCGTCGAAATTCACTAATTTTCAAAATTCATCGTCGAAATTCACTAATTTTCGGGATTCACTGTCGAAATTCACCGTCGAAATTCACCGATTTCGGGATTCACCTGGGAGATTCACCGATTTAAGGATTCACTGTTTGTCTTCTCGCTATAAAAATTATGCGGTTGTCCTTCTCCTATAAAAAATATGTAGTTGTCCTGTTACTTAAAAATATTTCAGATTGTGTCCTTATCCCTAATTTTCCATTATTTTTTTAATAGAAAATGTCTTTTCTATTTTACATATTATTTACCAAATAAATAATATTGCATATTCATTAAATAGACCAACTATTTAATTTAGTCTCGAGGTTCCATAAAACGAGAAAACACTCGCGTGTTATGAGCCAACCCGGGGACCATGGACCTATAACCAGTAGCTACAATAAATTGAATAATATATTCATCCTACAGAATATTTCTACTCAACTTATTAATTCCGGAATTACGCCACCATAAATCCGAAACTGAACTCTATCGATTATAGATATAAATTATCCTCAAAACGTTAAGTCGAGTCGATAAGTGTCCATTGATATAATCATTACGTACAAACTAACCCTCCACAGACTATCCATAATGAAGCGGGATTATTTCCGTAAACCTTCTTCAAAACATCTTATCCTTATTTACCAACAACCCACTAGTGATCAATTAGTTCATAACCACTGCGAACTCCCGGGATCGATCAGTTTCTAGGATTAACAAATAAGGGGATTGTCTTTCCATTTCCCGCAGGAAGGAATGAATTCCATAACTGTGAGAAACACTTCTCACTCGTTCCAGAATAGTGACAACGTGAAAGTGATTCAGACCGCACAGAATACATAAATATGGTTACTTTTTATTCTTTGCGTGCCCTCGTAAATTGTTTGGTTGACCAATCATTTTCAATGAAAGGCAGACAAAACGAGGGGACCTGATGAAAAAAACAATAAGAGGATAAAAAAACAAAGTGAAAAGTGCTTTACATGGTGTCATAAATATGTGATAAAATTTCAGATTTTCAACACATATGAGGCAAGAAATATACATTTCTAACGACCAACAACAAAAATTATCATTTTCCATATAAATTTGATGAATTATTGTACATGTGTTTCTAGAATTGGTTGTTCTCAGATATCACATTAAATACCAACTAGTACAATGCATAAAAGGAGAAACAAAAACAATGGAAGATTACCTATATATAAAACCCGGGATGAGTGATATGCCATGATCAACGATATCTAGTTTGAACCAGAACCTTTCCACAAGAATTTTTAAATCACAAGGCATGGTTTTTTATTTTCCTAATAAAATATGAGGAAGAATGGACTTATTATATTTCTAGGCCTCTTGCCTATAAAAAAAATGGTAAACCCTACCATTAAGGGTCCCCTCACCCCCGATCCCACAGGAAATTGAGGAGAGGTTAATCAGGCAACCTAGTAGCTCCAACATGGGCTGCCTTTAAAACCTCTGCACTGAATGGTGTTATCAATCGGAAATCAACCCCATTACGGGAATCGAACCGCTGACCTCCAGCTTAGGTTAAAGGCTGCACTACGCACCCATGCCTTCACCACTAGGCCATATCCAGGGGATCCTCTTGCCTATAAATATTAAGTCACATGGTAATGGCACAATTTTAGCGGAGGGCCAATTTTCCCGTTTTCTTTCCTAGGAGGGCTATAAGGTACGCTTTTAGTTAACTAAGGGACCGGCTTGTTAAATTAAAAAATTTTTGAGGTGAAATGACTATAGTCGTACTAGTTTAAATGCATCGAATTTTTTAGGCCCATATTATAGAAATATATAGTTAATCTTGAAGCGGTTGATAGAGTCTTTTTTTAATTAATGAAGCCTTTTATTAATAAATAATAAATATAGAAAAGGTTCATACAAAATAGAATCTTGGCCCTCTCCTTATATCATATTACGTAGACGACGCATAGCCCTGCCTCCATTAATCTTATACATGGCAAACCTGATGTGGGAAAATCATACGCATAGAAAAGAATACAACATCCTATGTATCCGGAAAAAAAGACCCCCCTAAAGTACATTGGGATTGAAAAATATAGTAAAAGTAATATGGTTTGTGATTAGCATCCCTCGTCTTGAAAGAAACGTTGACTGGCCGCGTAAAGAGCTAGCCTCGAATTGATCACGAAGATCAAAGTGCTATAAGAAAAATAACTAACACATGGTTTGAACCCTTCAAAAATTGATATGTGCTTCCAAAATGATGCTCCATGCGTCCTTTCAATTCAATATTATTGTCCTCAGTGTGGTTTTTAAAATAAAAGCAAGCTGATTTGACCTAATAAGTCACACTACACGATTTAATCCATCCCACAACTATAAATATTCTCTTCTGTAACAAACCGTGGTGATATGGCATATAAACCTGAAGCAAAATAATGAAGATATAGTTGTGATAAAGACAACCTTTTCTGCTCTCTTCAAAACATTGAAGAGTGCTTCCCAGTGATTCTTCTTTGTTAGACCAGGCGAATAGCAAACAATCCAAGTCTATCACGAAGAATATGAAGGCGTTACTTCAAAGGAATAAGTGTGTGATTCTCATATTGATGGGATATGCCAGTGGAACTCGAGGACATCGCTAAGAACTCCACAATTTTATTTGGACATCTATAAATATACTAAATCGTGTGTAACCATGTGCTCGAATAATCTGAAGAGTTTGATAAAAAAAAAGGTCGTGTTGCCCTCAAGGAAGCGGCTTGTCATGATATCATGTAAAATTGAATGGAGGATAAAAAAGTTCATTTCCACTTGAAAGATATCATTCGTAGCATAAAAGTCATCACAATAGAGGAGCTCTTTAACTTCAACTTCAATATTGCTGGCAGTTCCAAGAAATGTAGAGTAAGCATGACAAAAGTACCTTGATCATGAAGGAGAATGAAACCGCTACCTTAGTTTTCAGGGATGTTAGTAGTTAAGCTTACGATAATTCATAGGAGGCGATATCCAGTTAACTGCATATCTTTTAGGTTTCAAGAAGAAATGCTTTAATTTAATATACATTCAATCATCCATCTGATAGAATCAGTGAATATTGTACATCGACTCATAATCCATGCAAGCATCAGAATAAATCTTTTTTTTTTTTAAAAGAAGGCATGCTCTTACTCTTATCTTGTTTGGGTATTTATGATTTGTTGGAGAAAAACCCTTTTTAATGGGTTGAACGGTCAACTTTAACATGATTTACGGATAGGCTCCGATGTATGTCATCGAGAGTTAATGATATCATTAAATACTTCATACGGAGTAGTTGATGATGGGCTTTTGAATCACTCGATTCGGATGTCGGGTGAAAGAGAAATTAATGACTAAAGTTGATAGAAAATATGTAGGAGATGGGAGTTGAAGGGAGGACATCACCCCATTCTCCCACATAGGTAACTTGAGGCTTGTGAGCTCAAGTAATAAGAGCTGGTGTATAATCTTATAAGTGTGCCCCAAGGGGCAAGGGGCAAAGCACTTTTGTGCAAGAGGGAGGACTTAGATAATTCCACGCGCGCGCGTGCTGTAGCCGCCCGGCCGGCTCGAGCTCAGCTCGGGTCGGTTCAGTTCGGGTGTTACTATTGATTTTTTGGATAAAATTTCTTTATGAAATTAACTATAAAATTAATTTTGGAATGTAATTGTGTCATTCGACCAATCAGAATTTATTGTCATACGACCAATCAGAATTCAGAGATGCGTCATCCGACCAATCACAGTGTGGAATTGATTTTTGAAATAGCTTAATTAATTTCAAAAAATTTAAATAAAATTAAGCATAATTTCGAAATTAGTAACTTTTCCAAGGGGAAAAGTTTTGTGACGTGTTCCGGCCAATCAGATTTAAGCATTGGCTCCTCCTCTCCACTATATAAACAACCTCATGGATGAAAGTTTATTCATTCAGTTTTCTCTTGTCTTTTCCGCCACAAAGAGAGTGTCATATAGATCTAGTCATTCATGTAGATCAAGATATTGAGTCGAAGAGAAGTCAGGGCACTCAGTAAGCTCGCCGGAGTTTGGATTGTTGAAGTGCCTCTCAATCCAAGACGTAAGCTGTTGTATCTTGGGAGATAGTTGCTACTACCGTGGGCACCATACCGGAGTGTCGAGAATATTATAACCGAAGACAAATAGTGTAGAATATTTTATTTATTTGTATTATTTACTTTACCTACTGTGCCTATAAATACCCATTGTAATACACTTTTACAATTCAATGACAATACAATTACTTTTCTAAAACCTAATATGGTATTAGAGCTTCTCTAATAAAAATAAAAATAAAAATAAAAAACCTAGCAGCCGCCGCCGCCATGTCTGAAGTGGTAGAAGAAACCACCGCCGCCGCCGCTGCACAATACCCCTCCTTCACCCCTTCTTCTGCTATCCATATTACACAACTCACACGTCAAAACTACAATCTTTGGCTAGCACAAATCGTCCCATACCTGTGAGAACAGGGAGTTTTCGGCTATGTGGATGGAACCATACCACCACCGCCGCCAACCATTACCACCGGCGAAGGTGCCGCTGCAACCACCTCTGTGAATCCAGCCTTCACAACGTGGACTCGAAACGACAATCTTATACTATCTACAATTACCTCTTCTCTCACCGATGACGTTTTATTGCAAGTTTATACGGCCACAACATCATCGGAAATTTGGTCGCCCTCTCCACCTCTTTGCGTCTCAAAGCCGCTCAAAAATGGTCCAACTCCGTACCTCCTTGGCATCAACACGCAAAGGCGGCAAAGACCGCCTCTCGAATACTTCTTCAAAATCAAAAATATTGCCGATCAACTCTCACTCGCCGGCCATCCCCTCTCCGATGAAGACATCATTGCGTATCTCTCATTTGGTTTAGGACCTGAGTTCGAGTCTCTGGTCACCATTCTCTCTGTTCAGCCGACTCTCTCTCTCGATGAATTATACTCCCAGCTTCTCACTGCCGAAGCCAGAATTAACAACTACCGCCGCGATTCCATCTTTGCTTCCCCACCGCCGCTCCCCCCATCCGGCTCCATCGCTGCGAACTATGCTGGTAATTCTTCTCACGGTAACAATTCCTTTTCCAACAACTATGGTACTGGTTCAAATAATTATGGTAATGGTTCTGCAAATTATTCGTCTAATAACCGCAACCGAGATAATGGTAACGGGAACAATAGAGGCCGGGGGCGTGGTGGTCGTGGCCGAGGTCAACCTCGTCCATCACAACCCTCTTCCTTCAACCCGAATGATCCATTACCCAAGTGTCAGATATGTGCTAAAACAGGTCACACAGCTCAAATTTGCTATTGGCGTTATGAGGAGTCCTCCCGTGGCTCCAACCCACGGCCTTCTGCTCCCCGACCACCTCAGGCTTATGCTGCGTATCCCTATCCAGAGAAACATCCTATCACTCCTTCTGCATGGATTCCTGACACTAGGGCAACGCATCATCTCACGAATGATTTTTGCAACCTCAATCTCACTTCTGAACCGTATGGCGGCACTGATCAAATACACAGAGGAGACGGTATAGGTTTACCAATCTCTCACTCTGGTTCTTCTTCGTTTACTTCCCCCTCCCGCACCTACCACTTATCTAATGTACTTGTGTCCCCTTCCCTCGCTAAAAATCTCCTTTCAGTCCACAAATTTACCTCTGATAATTCTGTTTTCTTCGAGTTTCATGACACCTTTTTTCTTGTGAAGGACTACTCAGGCAACATCCTTCTTAGAGGTGTAGTCAAAGATGGGCTCTACTACTTCTCTCCCCAGCCAAGCCGTCCTCCACCACACGCCCTCTCTGCCACTCTATGCTCCTCCACCACGTGGCATCGTCGTCTTGGACATTGCTCCTTCCCAGTGCTCCAACAAGTTTTCAAGCGTCTTCCTTTTCACGTTTCCAATAAGGCACCTCCTAGTGTTTGTGCCCCTTGTCAGCTGGCCAAGAGCCATCGTCAAACTCTTTATGTTTCCAATTTTACTTCTCATACCTTCGTTAGATTTGATTTATAGTGATGTTTGGGGTCCTTGTCATGAAACTTCGACCACGGGTCTCGTTATTATGTTAGTTTTTGGATGATTTTACCAAATATATTTGGCTTTTTCTCGCTCAAACTTAAATCGACGTTGAAACAATTTTTCCGCTTTCCTAAATTTAATTGAGCGCCAATTTTCTACTAAACTAAAAGCCTTACAATCCGATTGGGGAGGTGAATATCGTCGCCTCTCTCAACTCCTTACTACACTAGGCATCCAACACCGCCGCTCGTGTCCACACACCCATGAACAAGTCGGTGCTGTTGAACGCCGGCATCGCCAAATTGTCGAAATTGGCCTCTCCTTACTTGCCCATGCCAATCTTCTCCTTCAATACTAGGAGGATGCCTTCATCACTGCCACTTACCTCATAAATCGCCTTCCCACCAAAACTCTCAACTACAAAACTCCTTACGAAATGGTTTACCACCATTCTCCCGACTACTCTTTCCTCCGTGTTTTTGGCTGTGTATGCTGGCCCTATTTGCGTCCTTATAACCACCACAAAACCGACTATCGATCCGTCACCTGTGTTTTCTTGGGTTACTCTCCCTCCCATTATGGCTACAAATGTCTTGATCTTGCCACGGGCCGCATCTATATTGCTCGTCACGTGGTTTTCGATGAAACTCTCTTTCCTTATACTCCCTCTCCTACTACTACTACCACTCCCTCCACTACAGTTTCTTTACCCAACTTCGTCCCTTCTACATCTACATATATTCACCAACCTCACCCCCCTACCACGCCTTCATCCTCACCCACTCCGCCAAACAACCCCTCACCCGAGGCCTCTTCCACCTCTCCACCCGAACCACCCTCCCCTGGCATAACCGCCGCCTTATCTCCACCTCCAACTCATCCGCATCGTATGATTACCCGTACCCAAACTAACACGCTAAAACCCAAACAAATGCCTGACTACATTCGCTATCCTATCTCCCAAGCCCTACTCGCTACCACTTCCACTTCGGATCCTACATCTTACACTACTGCCTCTAAACACAAAATTTGGCGCCATGCGATGTAGGATGAGATTGATGCGTTATTGAAAAATCAAACGTGGGACCTTGTGCCTCGTCAGTCCCATATGAATATTGTTGGAAACAAATGGGTTTACCACACAAAACAACTTGCGGACGGGCGTCTGGAGCACCATAAGAGGCGTTTAGTGGCCAAGGGATTTCATCAGGCGAGGAATTTATTACCATGAGACCTTGATTGGTTGTGAAACCGGTAACAATTCGCTGCTTCGCGTCGCCGCTATTTATTTGGGTTGGTAAGCCCGACGAGTTGATATACGAATGCGTTCTTACATGGCCACCTCTCCGAACCGGTTTACATGCAACAACATCGAGGATTTGTTCATCACGAATTTCGGATTACGTTTGCCGCTTGAAGCGCAGTCTGTATGGTCTTCGACAGGCTCCCCGCGCTTGGTTTTCCCGGTTTACTGATGCCCTTACTCAGTTCGGCTTCACTGGATCAAAAGACGACCCCTCCATCTATATTTTCTCTCGTCATGGGGCTCGTATCTACATACTTATTTATGTCGATGACATTATTATTACTGGTTCTTCCACTCCACTATTGAGCGAGTTATTCGGTTTTGGTGCACGCATTTTCGGTAAAAGATCTTGCACGTTGTCCTACTTCCAGGTATAGAGGTCCTTCCCTCGATTGATGGCATCTTCCTCACTCAACGTAAATATATCCTACAGCTTCTCCAGCGTGCCTCTATGGATAAGGCTAAGCCTTTTCATACACCCATGAGTGCATCTACTCGCCTCATTCGTGATGATGGTCCTCCATGCTCCGATCCTGCACTCTACCGCTCCGTCGTTGAGGGTCTCCAATACCTCGGTTTTACTCGCCCGACATAGCCTTTGCTGTTCATAAGGTTAGTAAATACATGCATGAACTCACGATGCTCATTGGACGGCGATTAAAGCGTATCTCCGCGATATCTTAAACACACTATCTCCGAGGGTTTGTTCTTCTCACAACTATCTCCGATTACTATCCAGGCTTATTTCGATTACATTTGGCGGCCGACTCCGATAACCGCCGCTTCGGTCGGGGCTTATCGTGTCTTCTTGGGATCTAACCTCATCAGCTGGCGCACCAAACAACACTTGACTGTGTCCAAAAGTAGTACCGAGGCTGAGTACAAAACACTATCGAACACTGCTGCTGAGATCCAATGGTTATGCAGCTTATTGCGGGAAATGGAAGTCCCCTTGCCCTCTCCGCCGACCCTCTGGTGCGACAATATTGGCACAACCTACCTCACGCACAATCCGGTATTTCATGCTCGTACTAAGCATATTGAGATCGACTTCCATCATGTTCGTGAGCTAGTTGCGGCTCGTCTCCTCATCATTTCCTTTATCAGCTCTAAGGAGCAACTTGCGGACATCCTTACGAAGCCGCTGGGGCATCCACTCTTTCACACTATGAAGACCAATCTCCGTGTTCAGCCACTTCCCACGGGATTGCGGGGGCGTGTCGAGAATATTATAATCGAAGACAAATATTGTAGAATATTTTATTTATTTGTATTATTTACTTTACATACTGTGCCTATAAATACCCATTGTAATACACTTTTACAATTCAATGATAATACAATTACTTTTCTAAAACCTAATACGGAGCAATATGTCTTAAGGAAAGAATTCTACTCGCCTGTTTGATCTCTAGTCCTTTATTTATGCATCATAATTTTATTGCTACTGTTTTGTTAGATCTATACGGTATTAGTTGTGTTCATAGATCTGTTGGGATAATATGATTGTTAGTTCTAAATATTCCGTAATTATTCCGATAATTACGGATCTGTTTCGTAAATCACTCCACATACGATACACTTATCTACTACAAGCTTATGACATATTGATTCGTGTGAAGGATCACACAAAATATTGGTGTTAGTATCGTGTTTTTATTTTACGGGAATTTGGTTCTATTTTAATAGCCATGGATTTGAGTTACTGTGTTGTTGAGGCTCGATAGAAGCGTGCAGTTATAGTGATATGTTGAATACTGCTTGTTGTTTAAGGGGAAAAAATATATAAAAAAAATTAGTGTTATTTGTTTATAAGGACGTGTTATGAGACTTAATTAGGCACTTAGGACACGTTTAAAAGATCATTAGTTATAAGGACGTATTTTTTCTGACTTTACTAAATTACCCTTTCTTTGAAATCCCCAAGCTTTTCTTCCGGTTCTTGTTCAGTTCACGACGATGGCACCAAAAAGAGAAGAAGGTCGCCGAGAAGAAGCCAGCAGCGGAGAAGACACCTGCCACTGAGAAAGCTCCGGCTAAGAAGAAATAAGAAGAAATTGGCTTCTCCATCCTTTGATCTTATTTCTTATTTCTTATTTCTTATTTCTGGGCCTTCTCCATCCTTTGATCTTCTCCGTTTCAATAACAGGTAGCCTTTTTTTTTTGTTGCATTATTATGTTAATAGTTGTATGACAAAATTATTAATATTTGTACGTTAAAAATATAATGGTTCCTTAATAAATAGATGTGTTATTTATGGATATTTCTCTATTGCATTGTCATTTATGTGGTTTACTTGGCTATCTGAAATCTTGCCAAAGATGTTTGATTTCATTCTTTGAGCACTATTCAGTAGTTCACTTGATAATTGATGACAATTTCTGGGAGTATGTCTATTTCAATGCTTAAATGGGGTCAGGAAATTTAGCTACTTTCTTTTGCTCTGTTGTTTTAGTCAGAGAATTATTTTTCTCGTGCTTCAGCGTGGAAAGTTATTGAAATGCAGCAAAGGGAAAAAACAGCTAAAATGGAGGATATTTTCGTTAAAAGAGCTGCATTCATCTACTAACAATTTCAATTACGATAACAAGCTCGGAGAAGGTGGATTCGGAAGTGTTTATTGGGGTCAGCTCTGGGATGGATCCCAGGTAATGCACAAGCCAGGATGCATCTTTCCCGTCTCATGATATGGACGATACAGAGTTTTGGATAGGATTGATGCAGAAGAAACCTCAACAGCATTCATAGAGAAGGTGTAATCTTAGACGAGGTCAGCTTGCCATTCATCGAAATCTCTTCCTTTGTCTACGTACAAATACGCATATATTATGTTTTAATAGTTGGAACTGCACTTAATCATCTATAGACATTTTGGTTTTAATTAAGCGAGCCTTCTTTAAGTCTTAAGCTTGATGTATACTTGTAAGTAGTTTTGTTGACGCTTTTCAACCATCGCTAAAAGTTTAAGTTACTTTAATATCACCTGCGTTTGGATTATCAATTTACTATAAAGTTTTAGTTAGTTTGTTTTCTAATAAATTTGTTTATCAATCGCTTCAACGTGTTTGTTTAAATCAAATCATCGTTTATTACATCATTTGATCATTACGGTAATATAACACACCTGAAAAATCTTCCTAATTTCGGGACAAAAAGTTCATTTGTAACCTGATTCTGAATGTTGATGTCACTGCATATCTAATTGCCGATGTCACTGCATAAATTGTTGATGTCACTGCATAAAATGCCGATGTCACTGCATAAATTGCCGATGTCACTGCATAAAATGTTGATGTCACTGCATATCTGATCGCCGATGTCACTGCATAAATTGTTGATGTCACGCATATATGATTACCGATGTCACTGCATAAAATGTTGATATCACTGCATATATGATTGCCGATGTAACTGCATAAAAATATGAATTAAGGTGAAATATTTATGTTGTTCGTAGTTTTATAGAAAAGTTAATACAAACTTTTGCTTTTGGGGATAGGAGGAGGAGGATACTCAGTATTTTTCTGAAGCTTTTGTGTAGTCCTTTAAATGTTTATTTTCTCTTTTTTTTCTCTTCTTTTTTGTCAAGTGATCAAAAACTTCTTTGAAACAGATGTGTTTGACTTCCCTTAATATGGATCAGCTTTTGATGCCAAAATATGTTGTTGCATGTATTGAAGTTATGATTATTTAGGTGAACAATTTTAATTATAATTCCTTTTTCCATTCACATTTTATGGATAGAGAAGCTTGCCAATAGATAAAGGCTAATGGCTAGCTTAGATGGAAATAATGAAGGGGTTGGATAGTATCGTAATAGAATGAAGGGTTTCGATACTCCCTAGGGCTCGAGCTCGAATCGACTAAAAAAGTTTGGGCTCGATTGAGCCATAAAAAGACAACATCAAACTCGACTGGCTAAGTACTCGATATAGCTCGACGCGGCACATAAGCTTGATTTCCCCTGAAAAATATCACTGCATATATTTGATTGCCGATGTCACTGCATAAAAATATGAATTAATGTGAAAGATTTATGTTGATCGTAGTTTTATATCGAAAGATATAGCCATTTGAAGTCGATTTTATGAAGAAAAGAAATCGATTTTATGAAATTAAGTCGGAAAAATATCAAATATAATCACGGTGTTGCTTCATCAAATGTCACTGCATATCTGATTGCCGATGTCGCTGCATAAATTGTCGATGTCACTGCATAAATTGCTGATGTCACTGCATAAATTGTCGATGTCACTGCATAAATTGCCCATGTCACTGCATAAAATGTTGATATCACTGCATATATGATTGCCGATGTCACTGCATAAAAATATGAATTAAGGTGAAAGATTTATGTTGATCGTAGTTTTATATCAAAAGATATAGCCATTTGAAGTCGATTTTATGAAGAAAAGAAATTGATTTTATGAAATTAAGTTGGAAAAATATCAAATGTCATTCATATATGATTGCCGATGTCAATGCATCGCGGTGGTTAGTGCATCGCGGTGTCTCTGCATCGGGGTGGTCAATGCATCGCGGTGTCTCTCCATTGGGGGTGGTCACTGCATCGGGTTGCCCCTGCATTGCGGTGGCCAATGCATCGCGGTGGTCAATGCATCGTGGTGGTGACTGAATCGCGGTGGTCAATGCATCGGGATGGTCGTTGCATTGAGATGGTCAATACATCGCGGTGGTCGACGGGAAAAAAAAAAAAAAAAAAAAAAAAAAGAAGCTGTTAGCATAATAAAAAAAAAATTAAAAAAAAAGGTCCAGGAAAATAAAAAGAAAAACAAAACAAAAACACAAATACATGAACAAAACAAATGTAACAGCGCTACATTTCTTTTTAATAACAGCGCTATATCTTCGGCGGCTGTTTGTTTTTTTTTTTTTTTTTTTTTTTTTTTTTTTTTTTTTCTTCATTAAGGGTATTTGAGTCAATCTATCTAATTTTTGTCCTTATAACTAAGTGTTTGTTTTGGATGTCCTTTTTGCATAATTAAGTCCAATATGTATCCTTTTCAATAATTGTCCCAAAAAATTATTCTTTTCCTTGTGAGGAGCTGCATGCTTAATATTAGGGGGGAAGGGGTCTCAAGGGCAAAAAAAATTAATAAATGGATCTGGAATGACAAAAGTAATATTTTCATGATTATAAAGGACAAGAATCACAATTGTTATTTTAAAATTGTTTTTTCACGTGTTAATGTTACTTTGTGTTTCACAATTGTTACTCATATTTACTATATTCCACATTTATTCTTTATATTTATTCTTCATAATTACATTTTTGTTCTTATTAAATTATAGTTTAAAGCCTAGATTTTTGATAATTTTGTCTTTCTGGACAAAAATCTATAATATTTACATAGTGCATGATATACTTTGTGTATGCTGCAAGTGTGCAATTTAATATCTTGCATCCAGTTTAAGCAATTATATATACTTATATTTTGCGAAGGTACAGTTCCGTTAGAGATTTGGTGCGATCTAAATACTTGTCCGTATTTACTGGAAATAATTTATGTGGTCAATTATGCAAGTTGTCGTAGTGCAGCTTAATAGAATCACGGTATTTATGATTTAATAATCGTGTTCGATGAAGGTTAAATTAAGTTGCTTTTCAATTGCATTTTGGTTGGCACCAAACATAAGTGGCTGTGTGCTATCTAATGGAGGTGTCGAGCGGCTAGAGTTTATTTTCTGTTGGAAAATAATAATTATAATAGATAAAATAAAATAATAGAGATTATTGCTTAATCACTTTTATATACATTGATTGTTATCGCCTAAGTATGGCAAGCATTTATATTGATTCCTATTGTCAGGATGTAAATACGGAAAGGGAAATATTTAATTCTCTAGAGAGTTAATTATTGTTTGAATTCAATGTTTGATTTGAATTACGTAATTTAGAGGTTTTATTTTTTGACCCGATGTTGAGCAGTAATGGCTTTCGGCCTTTACCTCTAGTATGTGATCATACTTGCAAGACAGCTGTACTATTAAAAATAAAAAATAAATAAAAATAAATAAAAAAAAGCAAATTTCCCTAAATCAAGAATGATCAACCGTGGATGATTAACATAGGACCTATTTATTTGTATTATCAAAGGCGGGTGGTGAGCCGTATAGTATATGTGAAGGTGCAATTGGGTTACGGATTTAGAGCTAATTAAACAGTGAGCATCCATATTTATTTGTGTGGTGATTTTGAGAAAGGAAATAATATTGCCATAATATAAATATTGTTCCATATAGCCTTTGTAATATTCACGGGATTTTTTTTAGGAGTACCATCCATTCTGCTCCTTATTTGTCAATATACCATCCAAGGCAAAAACAAACGATTTTGGTTCACGATTTTCTCCCATTTTTTCATGAATGTGCGACGATCTTAAGTCACACAAATCCCTATGGGGTTCCTTCCCAATTAGGGTTTAGTTTGGTTCCAAAACACCAAAACGCGAAAAGCGGAGTGGTATTTTGACAATTGAGTGGTAGCCCAACATTTGTCTTGTCTTAATAGTGGCATTTTGACAAAGGTCCTTCGCTACTTGTTCATGCGATCGGCATAGACCATACCGATCTTATCGAGTAATTTTCATTTGTCTCTGCGGTGGTAATAGAAGTAGTACGTGATAATATCCATTTTACGTTGCAAAAACTCTGGGAAAAAATTGAACTACTTCAATTCGTATTTATGGTTTGGATTGCGAACGAACCAAACACCAGTTGATATGCGTTGAATAAAGGATACACCGAGGTGAATCCTAATATTGTGGCTTTGTGACACAAGTATATGTGCTTGTTGTAGCAGTGATAGATGTAGCGTAACTTGGTAACCGTTTAATCTCATCCCTTGGATGGAGATATTCATGGTGCAACGGGATGACGGTTAATGATCAAATTGGATTGATCATTTTGTTGTGAAGTCTTGTCTCGTTGATCACAAAATTGATGCTCCATAAAGAGCCAAAGATATTGCCTCTAAGTTCTGCTTACATACTTGAGTTGTTTTGCTTGTGACACTGTGATTAGGACTTGCGAATTTCAAATTCGTTCATCCATTGATGAATATGGTGTTGTTACCAAATTTGAAATTGATCCTGAATCACAAGTATCGAATATGTGTTGAAGCCATGTTGGCTAAATCACCGTTTGAACGGTAGAAAGGAACACAGAACCCTAGATTCATGTGAACTAGAGGTGATAAAAGTATTATATTACTTTTTTTGAGTATAGCACCAGATATTGTTATGTATAAACGTTGGAAAGCAACAGATAAGGCTCGTGATGCCTTGAGAATTGTCAGAATGAAAGTGAGAATAAACATTGTGTGGAAATATTAATATTACTATTAATATTACTCAGCAGACTCTGCTGAGCCTCAGGATTTCATGCATAATATTTTGTACACCTTATTTAATTGTAAAAGACATATTAATTGTGATTCATATAAACAATTAATATGTCAAACTCTAGTTTACTTTATGTCATAGACATAACTTTTACTTTTTACTTTTGCATGCTTGCCGCCCACATCTACATACTCAGTGGCGCCCAAGCTAGCTAGCTAGTCTCTCTATCTCAATTGTATCTATTTATACATCTTTTACTCAATGAATAAACTAAGTTGAAGTTTACTCTTGTGTTTATCACATTCTCAAACTCTCTTCATGGTATCGAGACTTATTGAGTTCTAAAATCATTTGCAAAACTCAGTTCTTCTTTTCGGAAAAATGTCAACATTATCGAAGTTTCATCTTCCTCGATAGACTCACACATTTGCCTCGCAGACTGGGATAATCGAACACTCTTCTTTACAAATCATAAACTTGATGGTAACAATTACTTGCTATGGTCAAGGTCTATGAAAATGTATATCTCCGGCCAGGGCAAGATGGGATATCTGTCAGTTCCAAGCACGCCCTCACAAACCGACCCCAAGTTTGAAGCATGGGACACAGAAAATAACCAAGTCATGACCATCCTCACGAGGTCTATGACAAAAGAGATCGATGAGAACTTCATGATGTATGACCGCTAAGGAAATCAGGATAATGCCGGAGACCTTTACTCAAAAAGGACAATACATCTCAAGTCTATGAACTCAAGCTCAGATTCAAAAGCTGCAGACAAGGAGATATGTCTCAGTAACTCAATATTTCAATCAACTATCTAAGGCATGGCAACAACTAGATATGTTGGAAACTCACACTGGAATGATGTCAAGGATCTTTGCTTCATATAAAGACATCATAGAAAGAAGAGAGTATTCAAGTTCCTCACTTGGATGAATCCTACTCTTGATGATGTTAGAGGAGAATTCTTGCCACAAAACCTCTCCCAAATCTCAAATCCATGTTTCTTTGAGGTCAAACATGAAGAAAGCAGGAGGAAAGTCATCTTTCTTTGAACACCTGCCGATAACCCATCAAGGTCTCGCCTGCTTGAATGTCGGGAAGGCTGCTTTGAGGTTACTGGGACTTCTGAGAAGCTCTTGAGAAAGCTGGAAAGCTGTTCTGTGATCACTGCAAACGCACAAATCACACCAAGGACAATTGTTGGAAGCTACATGGCAAACCTACCCCCTCTAAAACCTCAAAACCAACCAGGGAAAGTCAAGGCAAACTTGTCAGTGAAGAGGAGAATGACAGTAAGCTGAATGCTCAGTTTGCTGCCTTTAAAGCCTTTATTGCTCAGCATCAGGAAGGTAGCTCCCCTACTGAAATGGCCACTCATGCTAAAACAGGTATATTTTACTCACCTCTTAGTAATGAGACTTGGATTGTTGATTCTGGGGCTTCTTCCCATATGTTGTAATAAAAACCTTATTACCCAATATATGCCATGCAACCAAATTCATGAATTAAGGCTCATTGATGGTTCTGTTTCTTATGCAAAAGGTGTTGGGAAGGTTAAACTTACTAATCGAGATATATCTACTGAGAATGTCTGTTTGTTCCAAAGTTAGACTGTAACCTTATATCTGTCAGTAAACTCACTAAAGATCTGAATTGGACTGTTGTTTTTAATAAGAATCAGTGCACATTCCAGGATCTTTCTTCTCAGGAAGTGATTGGGCAAGCTAAACCCTGCTCAGGACTGTTTGTGATCAACCTCTTGAAGGCAAGAAGGAAGACGAGAATCCGCCTCAAACACTGCACTCAAAACCTAGACAATATCATGTTATGGCATTATAGACTAGGACATCCAAGTTTTGGTTATTTAAAGTCTTTAATCCCTGAATTGTTTAAAGAATGTAATCTTAATGATCTTCAATGTGATATTTGTCAATTTGCTAAACTCACCAAATCTGTGTATGCTAAGTTACCTCACTTGCCCTCTTCCCTTTCACCCTAATTCACAAAGTGATGTATGGGGACCTCAAGAGTGAAAAGTATAACAGAAAAAGTTGGTTTGTAACCTTCATTGATGATCATACGAAACACTTGGTTGTTCTTAATGAAAGACAAATCCAAGTTGGACCTATCTTCCAAGAATTTTATCACATGGTCTCCACCCAATTTGATACTAAGATCAAGATCTTAAAGACGATAATGCTCTGGAATACTATGAGTCTAACCTCGGTAACTTCTTGACAAAGCAGAGGAATTGTTCATATCAGTAGTTGTGTGGAAACACCTCATGAGAATGGGGTTCTTTGAAAGAAAGAAGCAGGCATCTCTTTGAAATGGCCAGATCAATCATGTTCACTACACATGTTCCTAAATACATGTGGGGTGAAGCTATATTGAGCTGCAACATATTTAATCAACAGACTTCCCCAGAGTGTTAGGTTTCAAAACTCCTCTCCAAACCTGTGACCACACACTCCTGCTCTCATCTTATTACCCAATTGCCTCCAAAGATCTTTTGTTTGTCTTGTGTTTGTTTATATCCATGCTCAACATGTAGTAAACTTGATCCTAAAGCTCATAAGTGCATTTTCCTTGGATATGCACAGGACAGGAAAGGTTACAAGTGTTACTCTCCTACTGAAAAGAAATTTTACAATTCTATGGATGTGAAATTCTTTGAAAGGACTCCATATTACAGCAAACCTACTGAGCAAGTCCCTGATGGAAACCTAATTGAGATTGAACTAAGTCCGTTACCTCATCAAACCATTTACCCTCAGCAGAGCCCTAACCCTCAGCAGACTCATAACCTTCAGCATCCTGCGGATACTCACATTCATCGACCCTCGCAGTCTCACACGACCAGTCTGGCCGACCCGAGCCTCTCTTGAACCGGAACCTCGGCAACTCATCGAACAGTCTGCTGGACCTCAACCCTTGAATCTCACCGTCTCATGAAGTGGATGACAGACCTATTGCTCTAATGAAAGGGAAAAGATCATGCACTGATCATTCTATTCATACTTATTTATCTTATGATCGGTTGTCTCTGTCTTTGCCATGTTTACACAGGACTGGACTCTCACTCTATCCCTAGAAATATTCAGGAGGCCCTTCAAAATGATAAGTGGAAGGTCTTTGTTGTTAAAGAGATGATCGCTCTCTCGGATATTGGACTTATTTCTCGGTTTTGATGATGAGTGCCATACTATTTGTTATAGTGCAAAGGCAAAAGATGTCTAGATAAAATGTATAGGTTTATTAGAGTTTGATGCATAAATAGGTTTGATCAAACAAGCCATTGTAAAAAAGGTCTTTGCCGATCGTTTATCGCCAGATGGTCTCAGTCGATAGGGTAGATAGGTCGATGGCTGATGCAACTCTTTCAAGACTCAAGATCAAGGCCGAGGGTTCAAACTCGATAAATGAAGGCTAAGGGATCAAACTTAGTATTTAATGTCAAGAATATGGAATCGTAACTTAGGCAAGTCTGTGATGACCTAAAGCGATTACATATACCTTGTGTAGAAGGTCTAAGTTCCACAAGTTAGATGATGTTTGGAACTTAGTTATACTTTAAATGATGTAATCTAACTTCACAAACAAAAGTTGGATATAAGGATTTGATTGCATTATATTTCTGAGACAAAAAAATATGATGTTCAAGCAGATCGATTGGTTTCAAAACAGATGATGAACTCGCGATATATATACCTCGATTAATTCAAGATTATTGGGAAGTTACATGGATAAGAACGACCAACTACCTCGACTTATCAAGCAAATCAAAGGTGAGATTAAAAAGGCGTTGGGATGATCCATATTTTTATCCATTGGATACAAGTCAAAGGGTGGATGATTTGCCTTTGTCAAAAGTAATCGGCGAGTGTCGACCCCATGAATAGTGACGAGAATGCGGTGAGGATGGGACAAATACAAGAGCGGTCACATTTGAATTTCAAATTCAAGTCACATGCATTCCTACCTATAAATAGAGGACTTTCAACTCAAGAAGTAGATGATGAATTTTGGAATAAACTTCAAGTGATAACATTGAAGTGAAAAACACCTGCTTGAACTTACTTGAGCTTAAAGTCTGCTTGATCTAGTTATTTTCTTCAAGTGCATTACGTGTTTAATTTGCATCAAGCATACACACTTGAAGGCGCAAGCTGCTTGATTATATCATCCTAATCAATTGCTGCCAATGAATCATTTACTTGATTCATTCTTTGTTTTATAAAGAACCTGCCAAGACAAGTGAAGCATCTGTTAGAGTGTGAAAGACTGTTTGGTTTGTGGTGGAGGTGGTGAAGAGGCAACTCTACCCTTCAAGGACGAGTGGAAGACTCGGGAGCAAGCAATCCTACTGCTCCTAGTTTTCAATTTGTGAAGCCATAGTTATTGGTGAAGGACAAGCAACCTAGGATTCTTTGTAACGAGATAACTCAAAGATTACTAGTGAATTTCCTCCAACATCACGGGAGAAGAGTGGGCGTCTGAGATTACATCACCTGGAACCACTATAAAAATCTCTCTATTTACTTCTTGCATTTACTTTACGCACTTAGTCATTATCCATATCAACTCTTTGAATCTAGCAAGCTGAAATCACACACATACATTCTTGAGTATCTAATACTTAGTAACATATTTAACAACAAGTAACAAGGCTTAATTTTGATATTATTCATTTGCACAAATTCAAAAAATGAGGCTCGTCAGTAGAACTCATCATTTATCGGCAGAGCTCACGAGGTCTCAAAGCATTCATCAAGTATCGCAGTCTTTGAAGTTGCTGAACTTGTTAACTCCAAAGTTTTAAGTGTTAAGTTTATTCACCCCTCTCTAAACTTAACTAAAGTCTTTTCAAGGACCAACAATTTGTATCGGAGCAAAGTGTTTACATTCAAGGAATCCTACTTGTTGTGCTTGTGAAAATTCTTTAAAACTTTCTTTCAAGTTCTTGATTTTCAAGACTTGCATCATGGATAACACACGGTATGCTAGAACCATGTTGATGTGCTCTCTTGATAGATTTGATGAGTATAAACGTCGAATGCAGGCATATCTTGTCGCTACTCATGATGAGATGATGGATGTACTAGCGAAGGACCACTTTGGAGATTACAAAGCGATATGAGTGGGTGATGTGAGCGAGTACATTCTAAACCAAAGAGAGAATGGAATGCGAGAAGGCAGGAAAGAGCAAACCTCAACAACATTGCTATTGATATCATCTACAGAACCTTGGATAGCAATATGTACATGAAACTCAAAGATTGCAAGACTGCAAAGGAACTTTGGGATAAGATTCACTTAATCTGTGAAGGCACTGATGCAATAAAGAAGAACAAAATCAGTGTAGCCAGAAAAAGATTTCAAAAGTTCAAAATGCTACCTAATGAAACCATTGAGCAAATGGAGTCCAGATTCAATGCAATCTTAGATGAACTTACTCTGCTGAGTGTAAGTTATTCAAAAGAGGAAGTAAACACCAAAATCTTGGAAGCTTTACCTGCAAGAGATTTTGGAAAATGAAGGTGAATGCAATTGAAGAAATGAGAAAGGCTGCATGAAGAAGACACCTTCAAACTGTTCTCTGATCTTAAGGCCTATGAATTTAGCAAGAAGCTAGTGCCTGAAACTGAAAAGGAAGAGCCAAAGACCACTGCATTGGCTGCCTCACATCATGAAGAAACATCAGGAGGACAGGATGATATGCTAGATGAAATGCAAGAGCAAATTGCCCTACTTGAGCAAGAAAATCGAATGATGAAGACCTGGAAAGGCCCCTACAAGAAATTTCACAAAGAGGCCTCTTGAAAGAAGGAAAGAAGAACCAAAGAAAGATAATGACTATCTATGCTTTCATTGCAAGAAACCAGGACACTCGGACTGATTGTCACTGAGTTGAAACAAGGCAAGGAACACGATTATCTTTGCTTCAACTGTAAGAAGCCTGGACATTTTAGACTGATTGTCCGGACCTCACAAGACCAAAAGTCAACAAAGGAGACATGGCAAGAAGGCTATGGTTCTTTGAAGATGAATCGAGGATATGAAGTGGGATCTCAAAAAGGAAATGAATCGGATGACACAAAGACCAAGTTTGTTCGATATGGAGGATTATGCTTTGATGGCCAACATGGATGAAACGAGGAGGTATACAACATTTGTATCTATAAACACTCCCGCTGGAAGTGATTGTGAATCAACTTTGTGGTTCAAATCCTAGAAATTCGACAACAATGAGACTTTGGATGCCATCCTTAATCAACTAAGGATAATACAATCTGGTTATGAGATTGTGAAAGGTGAAAAAGAGGCTCTTGAGTTAGAAGTTGGAAGATTGAAAGTTGAATTAAGGGTTTTCAAAGGTAAGGAAAAGATGTTGGACGAGAATCAAGATAAGTCTGACATCCATCCATGACCTCTGAATCTCTTTGAACCATCTTGTTCCAATATCGCATACAAATCGGGAAAGCCTTATGGAGATAGAATCGGGCTTGGATTTGGAACTCAAGCAATCTAACAAGAGTGGATCCAGTGAAGGCTCATCGAACCTAGTACCAGAATTGGTCCTAAGTTTGTGCCTGCACTAGATCCATCTCCCAGTAAGGCTGCTGAAGCAGTAAAACCAAATGAGAATGCCTCAAAGAAGCAAAATCAGAAGTCTCAGAAGTCAACAGCTCCTAGTAAAAAGAATAAATCCAAAAATAGGATTCTTTGTACCTTCTAAGCTCTGATGATAGTTGAGACTGCTACCAAGTCTCTTTGGACTGACTACGGAAGGGAAAGAAGCAGAAATATTCCAAGAATAAGAATCCTAAATCCAAAAATGTTGATCATTCAAGGGATACTTATCTCTCGGGAAAGGTAGACTGTTCCTGCGATAATGATTGGAATATTCCTGCATCTAATGCTAGAAAGTCAAGATAACCATACTACTACTAGGGTAAAACCTAGGCAATGGAATCGCAGAGGACTTACACAAAACCTCAATGAGACTCCATATTACAGTGGTCAAGTTTCTAATAGACAAAGACACCTATGGTTATGCAAATGTTTCTAATAACAAGAATCATTTCAAACGACATTATGTACCAAAAGGCCGGAAAACATATGTGGTTTCTACACAACTCATTTGTTAGAACTTATGGATGTGTGGAATACATGTATGAACCAAAGTATGAACCAAAGTATGACACATTTAGGAGAAGACCTTATGGAAACATACCAAGGGTCATGCTTGCCATCGACCACTATGGACCCAAAACAGGTTTGGGTACCTAAAATGCATTAACTTTGTTTTGTAGGGTGTCCGGTACTTTGTGGTGGATGTTCGGACACATGACAAAGAATAAGCACCATCTATCAAACTTTGTGGCAAAAGATGGTCCAAGGGTAAATTTTGGCAACAAAAATACACTGGCTATACAAGAGGATATGGCACACTTATCGAAATGGACTTACAATCAAGAATGTTGCATATGTGGAAGGACTAGATTACAACTTCTTTGAGCCTTTGGACAATTACGTGATCTCGGGATACAAGGTCACTTTTGACAAAAACAATTGTATTGTCATTAGTGAAAGAGGTGATCAAGTTGTACTTTGGTAGAAGGCAGCAGAACATGTATGTTGTGGATTGGTCTCATAGATTCGAAAACTGCTGATTGTGCATACCAAATCGAACTCAATTGGTTATGGCACAAGAAGTTAAATCATCTAAATTTTGATGATATTAATCAGTTAGTGAAGAAGAAGTTAGTGGTTGGTTTACCCGAGATCACATTCAAGAAGGATGCTATCTCGTGATGCATGTCGACAAGGTAAGCAGATAAAGTCAAGTTTCAAGTCAAAGACTAAACAATCAACTAACAGAGTGTTGGAGCTTATGCACATGGATCTTTTGGACCAATAACTCCAACAAGTGTGACAGAAAGAAATACACCTTAGTGGTTGTGGATGATTTTTCTAGATACACTTGGGTGATATTCATGAACAAGAAAAGTGAGACACTCCAAAGCTTACCTAATCTTTTGAAGAGATTACAAAATGAGAAAAGTTTAATGATCATAAAGATTAGATCGGATCAGAATCGAATTTCTCAACAAAGTTATAAGAGAATATTGTGAATGAGAATGGTGTACTTCATCAACTTGTCATTCTTTGGTACACCTCAACAAAATGGGGTTCTTTGAAAGAAGAAACATGACATTAAAGGAAGCGGGAAGAACAATGATTTGTGAAGCATTGCTACGAAAGATATTGGGTCAAGCAAGAAATACATACGACTTGCTATACACAAAATAGAACATCAATAAACAAGAAGTCTGTGAAGACACCTTATGAGATATGGAATGGAAGGATACCTAATATATCCTATTTTCACCCATTTGGAAGCAAATGTTTTATTCTAAATCATAAAGTTCATTTGAAAACATTCCAACCAAAATCGGATGAAGGAATTTTCTTAGGATATTCCTCGATCCACAGAGCATTGAGTCTTGAACAAAAGAACAACTGAAACATGAAGAAACAATCAATGTTGTGTTTGATGAACCTAAGTTTCTTGGTATGGAAGATAAAGAGTGTGAACTCTTTGAAAATCAACAAATCATCGATCCGCATTGTGTTGAAGTTTTGGAAAGATTCAATGACTTAAAAGTTTACGATATTGCCCTCATTGAACATCCTGCGACAATGTTATTGATGCAACAAGCCAGGCAGTTCAAGGATCACGACTTCGTAGAAGAAACTACAATGAGACCTATGAAGATGATATTCCTGAAAATCAAAATAACCAAAATCCACAATGGTTAAGGAATCACCCTGCTGAACAAGTAATTGGCAATGTACAGCAAGGTGTGAGGACTAGAAGACAACTGGAAGCAATGTTTACTTGTTTTCTATCACAAATGGAACCCAAAGTTGTTGAAGAAGCAATTTCAGATCCAGATTGGATAATTGCTATGCAAGAAGAATTAAATGAATTTGAAAGAAATCAAGTTTGGACACTAGTTGAAAGGCCAAGTCATGCAAATATCATTGGTACTAAATGGGTATACAGAAATAAACTTGATGAATCTGGTACCATTGTTAGAAATAAGGCCAGACTAGTTGCAAAAGGCTATTCTCAAGCAGAAGGAATAGATTTTGATGAGACTTATGCACCTGTTGCAAGATTGGAAGCTATCGATTATTTTTGGCACATCTTTGCATACAAGAACTTCAAAGTATATCAAATGGATGTCAAGAGTGCATTTTTGAATGGTATCCTAGAGGAGGAAGTGTATGTTCAGCAACCTCCTGGATTTGAAGTTAAAGATCAAGAAGATAAAGTGTATAGACTCAACAAAGCACTTTATGGATTGAAACAAGCACCAAGAGCATGGTATGAGACTCTATCTCAATTCTTGGTGGACAATGGTTTTACAAAAGGACCATTGACAAGACACTTTTCGTAATCAGTGAAGGGGATGACAGACTACTTTGGTACAAATTTATGTGGATGACATAATTTTTGGTTCTGAGAATGATTTACTTTGTGAAAAGTTTGCAAATCTAATGAAGAGCAAATTCCAAATGAGTATGATGGGAGAAATGAATTACTTCTTGGGATTGCAAGTTAAACAGTTGAAAGATGGAATCTTCATTCATCAAACCAAGTATACCAAAGAGTTGCTGAAGAAATTTGGTATGGAAAACAGCACTAAGAGCTCAACTCCTATGAGTACAAACATCAGATTGGATGAAGATAAAGAAGGCAAAGATGTTGATCAGACTTTATACAGAAGGATGATAGGCGATCTGTTTGATCTCAACTTTGCCAGGACTGATATATCCTTTCTTTGTAGGTGTTTGTGCAAGATTTCAATCCAAACCTAAAGAAAGTCATTTAGGTGCTGTCAAAAGAATTCTTAAGTATCTAAAAGAGACATTGGGAGTAGGAATATGGTATTCCAAGGAAGGAAGCTTCAAGGTAATATCCTACTCAGATTACGATTATCTTTGGATGCAAGATTGATAGAAAAAGCACCTCGGGGAACACAATCGAGTTAATGGGAAATAGGCTGGTCTCTGGTTTAGCAAGAAGCAATTCTATTTCAACTTCCATCTCTTGAAAGTGAATACATTCTTCTTTGGAAGTTCTTTGTGCACAAATACTATGGCTAAGACAACAATTAAGGGATTATGGAATTGAAGAAAGGGAAATTCCAATCATGTGTGACAACACAAGTGCAATTGCAATCACAGAAAATCCTGTTTTGCATTCAAGAACCAAGCACATTGATGTGAGACATCATTTTATAAGAGATCATGTTGAAAAGAAAGATGTGGTGGTTCTATACATTCTCCACGAAGATCAACTTGCGATATTTTCACTAAGCCACTTGATAGTGAAAGATTTGCCAAATTAAGGACTGAACTTGGAATTATAAAGATTGACTGATATTCAAAGCGTTGTCTTTGGAATTCACCAAGGGGATTAGTCTTTGCTATGTTGGGTGAGCTCACTTAGCAGATTAGTCATTGGTATCAACAATTCCATGTACTTATGTTTGAACAATTGAGCAAATGAGGTTGCCAAGGGGATTGGTCTTTGTCATGTTGGGTGAGCTCACTTGACAGATCAGTCATTGGTGTTAAACTTCATCTTGTATTATCAATTGAACAAAACAAGGAGAAAACAAGGATCAGCAGAGTCACTTTGTCAGCAGGCTGCTGAAGCACATTATCAGCATGATTTGAGCCCACCCTGCTGAGGGATACCTTGCTGAAGGGAACTTTACTCAGTCAAAGTCATTAAAGTCAAAAAGCAGTTTGGCGGGATATTTATTTTATCCATTATTACCACAGTTAAACCATCCAACGGTTACAAACGTTATGGAGGAGTAATGGACCACGTGTCAAGACAGCATTTAATCAGATTTAATCGTGGTTACCTCAATGTACGTGCTGTGACAGTTTCAACTACCCACTGTCTATATAATCAGACTGTTACTTAGCAGATTCACCACTTGCAATTTCTGCTTTATCTCTGCAAAATCTACTTCGTGTGAACACAGATTTGAGAGCAACTCTTCTTCATCTTTTTCTTATTTCAATGGCGGAAAGAGTTGAAGTTCAAATCGAATCAAGCCAAAGTGTAAGAGGCTATGTTGTTGATGCAAATCAAACAGAACTGGCCATCAATATAGGTCGAAGAATAAGAAGATTTGCAGGACTGGAGAATATACTCAACATCAGATTAGATACGATATCATACACCAATGTTATTGATTTCTGGAAGAATATGATTATAGAAGAAGGAACTGAAGCTTTCAAAACCACTGTGAATGGTGAGGAGCTTGTAATCTCCTCCGGTCTCTTTGAGACAAGTGTTTGGTTTTGAAGAAGTTGTTGATGGTTCAGTCAATCCTGAAGCTATGGGATTGGACAAGATGGCTTTTGTAGATCAGATCAAGACAGAAGCAACTATTAAATCAGTACCAGGCATCAACTGCAAAAACATTGGTATTGAATATAGTCTGCTGAGCAAGCTCATTGCAAAGAACATACTTGGGCTAGCTGGCAGTATGGATACTCTATCAGGACCCAAGATAGAGCTGATGATTATCATCTGCAGGAGCATGAAGTTTGATAAATTTGGATACTTTATTCATTATATGAAGAAAGTTGCGAAGGAGGACAAACTAGGGAAAAGGAAATCAAAGGCCTTACCCTTAGGTTTGATGATTCAGACCCTGCTGAATCACTTGGAGGTTCCTGACATTGAACCAGTTGATATAAATCAGTCCAGATACAAAAAGGAGATTGATTATGCAATTCCTGGACTTGATGATGATGAAGAGATTGCTGGAGAGGCTGTTGATGATAATGATGATGGAGATGATGGTGATACTGGTGGTGAGCAGGTTCAGCAAACTAAGAAGATTTCCATCAAGCCTGCTGCACCAAAGAAAACTGATGGAAAGAGGAAGAAGAGTGCTGATGTTAGAAAGACTACAGAAGTCCTGAAATCAAAAAGAACAAGAAAGGAAACAGCACAGACTGTTGAGTCTGCTGAGGGTCAAGTCGAGGTTTGTTAAGGGCCAAATTATAGTGATTTTCATATATATTTTATGAATCAATTTCCCCCATATATGGATTATTTTCATAGATATCGGGCCTTATAATCAAATATTGAGTAAATGAGGTTTTTAATGATTAAATATGAAAACGTATCGATTTTTATGTTTATTTGATGTTTTTATATTATTTTGGAAATTATTACGTTTTGGTATGTTTTTGATATTTGTAGATACCCAATTAATAATGGAAAAGATGATCCTAAAAGGCTAAATTCGAGATGGAAGAGGATCAATTAAAGATATGGAAGAATAAAAGAGATAAGGAAAGAAATAATCAAGATAAAGATGAAAAAATCAAGAAATTCGATTTCAAGTCAATATGGACGAGCGTCCTAGAAGAGATTTTACATTCAGAGTCTCCAGACGCAAGCTGAACGAGCGTTGACTCTCCGTCCAAGGCAAATGGACGGGCGTCCATGTATTCAAACGAGAGTCCGCCGCCGCCTTTGCCTAAACCGACTTAATCTTCTATTTAAGCAGCCGTCGCCCCAACCCTAATTGATCCATATTTTTCTTCACATCAAAAAGAGGGCACAGCCGCATCTTGGAGAGTTGAAGGCCGGTCACCCGAGCCTTGTGCTCGGGTGAACCGAGGTTAGATTAGGAGTAGATTATGTAGCTTTTCTTTTCGTTTCCATGGTGTTTCAACCATTGTATCCAAGACTATGTGAGTTCTCTTATGATTAATTTAATTCCAGTTTTTCTTCATGACGTTTGATTTAGTTTGTATTTTTCTATGCGATTTGTATGCCATGTGAATTAGAATCGAAAGATTAGTTCACGATTGATGTTTATAATACGGAAGTTGCGTAAACACTAGATCACCATAGAAAGATAGGGTTTTTAGCCGTTGATTATGTGACAAATTAATTGGTTAGATTCCTAGGTTGTTAGATTCTAAAATACGAGAGTTAACCTGAATCTACACCGAGTTTTGTATTGAAAGTCAGTCTCAACATTCGGAAGATGAGAGATTGATAAATTGGATTTACTAAGGAATTAGGAATCCGTAGCTTGAGAATAAATTCACTAAGGAATTAGGGGTTTATGTCTCGTGATAAGGTGAAACCACAAACTGAATTAAAACATGAATTGAACTAGGATTGAGATCACATAGGTTTGTGCATTATTTGATCCCATGTCTTTAGATTAGATTGTTTATTTTATTCCTTAGGTTAGATTATTTGAATTATTTTCTGTTTTTACGTTTTGTCTTCCGTTTCTTGAGTAGCAATTGAGAGAATTAGTGAGATTAGATCCTTCATCCCTTTTCCCTGTGGATCGACCCTGTACTTACCCTACTATGCTATCAACTACCCGATATTTGGTCGGTTAGGAGTTAGTTTGCATGTTAAGTATAGGTTTATAAATTTTCTTTTGTTTTTATGATGCAAAATCCTCCCAACAAAAGTGGCGCCGTTGCCGGGGACTAGGTGTCATGTTGAATCTAGTTTTGTTAGTTCTCGATTTTGTTACGTTTTATTTTTGTTTTAATAAAAGTAGCGTCGAATAGATTGAGAGTTTTTATTTTGCTGTGTTTCGATGACCATAAGGTTAAGAATGTGCAAAAGTTTTTTTACTCAATCTGTTTTACGTGAAGCTTGTGTTATGTGTAACCTAATCTAATCCCCTGTGCTTAATTTGATAAGGCTGCTGTGCTGTGATCTCGTGTTCTTTGTGTTGTGTTCATAAGTATTTAGGGTTTTCTTTGTGTTTTTCCCCGCATGCGTGCATATTTGTTGTGTGGACGAGCGTCCATGGTACGTGAACGCCCGTCCAGTACCTAACGTGCAGGTAAACGAGCGTTTGGAATTGTTGGACGTTCGTCCGTTCGTAATTTTCAATCCTCGACCGATTTTGAGGAATCGACGGGCGTCTCGATATTCAACGCCCGTCCCAGGTGTTTTCAAGGGCAAACGAGCGTTTGTTTGTTGAACGCTTCGTCCAGGGCTACAATTTCCATTGAACGCCTGTCACAGTCTTGAAACGCCGATTCAGTTCCCGTGTTTTTCTTGATCTTGTTTTTAATGCTTTTATTTAGTATGGATTCTTTGTCATTAGAGCTTCTGTGGCTGTTTATGTTTACATAGATGTCCTGAACTTATAAGTTTTTACCTTTCCATCTATGAATCCATGTTAAATAACTGATTAATTTTTATATGCATGATTCATCTATGCAAGTTATAGTGACTGTCGGTTCTCGTAAGCTATAACTGTTCTTATGGTTAATTAGTAGCTAATGTCGGTTCCCGTATGCTACATACCGCTCCGATGAATCTTTTAAGCTTTTAAGACTTACGTGCTTCCTTTGTTTTTATAGTTCATATGGGTAGCTACTGTCGGTTTTCCGTATGCTACGCCCTTTCTCCATATGAGTTATACTGTTTAGATAGATGATTGTTGGTTTCATAAGTCTATCACTTTCGATAAGTCTTAAAGCGGCGTCGGCACTAGTGACAAGACATGCTGTTTATCGTAACTTTGTCATTATGTGGGTAGACGTTTATATATATGTCGTGTTGCATATAGTGGGCTAGTTTTCTTTCTTTTATTTTATTTTCTTTTTGCATTTCATTTAGATGCATTTCATATAGTTGCATTGTTTCTGTTTTTATTTTTTTTCTATTTTCTTTTATTTTTCTTGAGCGTAGTTAACTGTCGGTTTCCGTAATACTACCTCGTTTTTATTTTTAGGATTTGTCATGTAGATTGCATTGTAGTATATTTTCATGTAGTTGCACCTAGCCTACGAGTTTGTGATATTTTCATGTATATGTGTCCATCTTTATGTGAGCATAATTTGAATATCTCTATAAATTCTTTTCCATGTGCTTTATTTGTATAAGTCTAATCTTTTCCCCGTAGACTCTTTTTGCACTGATCAAGTCTGCAGGATACTTTCTATAGCGATTGTGCACTTTCACGATGAATTCTATGCAAGCAATTTTGGTTTTTACCTATCTTTCCGGAATTGCCCAGCATCCAATCAGCTAAGTTCTCTATTTGTTTTATTTCTGTATAACTTGAGGACAAGTTGCAATCTAAGTGTGGGGGAGGGGATAGATGATTTATGTATCTACTTTCATTTGCTCATATTAGTTATAATTTTCTATGAAAAGTGCTTAATTTTCAAATTTTTTTTGTTGTTTTGTCCCGAGTAGACAAAGGCATATCTTTGCTTGAGTTTATATCATTTATGCTATATTCTGTATATTTAGTAATTTTAGTTGTTTCACCCGACACTCTTTTTCACATGCCATAGTAAATGATGAGCTAAATGTTGAGAGCCTACCCCATTTTAGTTGGAGATTTTTGATGATTATAGCATGTTTCTTTGCTTATGTACAATTCTTGAAAAGTTTAGTAGTTTGTATTCTAGAGTTAAAGTATGGCATCATCGTGAATATCTGTAAGTTTGAATGTGATAAGTGAAACGTGATTAAGTCTTTGCAATAGTAATAAATTGTTTACTTGAGGTGTTATGCTCCGGTTGGTCTGTGCTACTAGAAAATAATCTTTTCCCTTCTTGACCAGAAATCTCTCTAAGTAAACATAATTGTAATTGTGTGTGTCGGAAGTGGTTTATGATTTGGGTGAGGTAGGGTGTACCACGATGTCCTATTCCACTATGATGACCAAAAGCTCACGACGGTCAGTTTATAGTCGCCTTATGATTGGAGTAAGGTAGGGATTATCTTGAAATGTCCTATTCTCGCTATGAGGGCAAAAGCTTATTCGATGTGTGTTAGAAAAGTGTGAAAAAGTGAAAATATTGAAATATATTATTATGAATTAGTAACGACTTAGTTATCGTCGACCTTATCCCCAAGATAAATCGAAGGATATGTTGTAGGGATTATCCTCGAGTCATGAAATGTTTTAGATATTCTCTACTATTTCTTTTTGGGATATGTGTGTTTTGTAAAGTGCACTGTTATAATTTTTGAATATTTCTAACTTAGATGGGAAACCGGGCTAGTTTTGGTTTGAATAACTTTCAAATTGTGGAACTTAGTGGAAGTTTATTATGGCTATGCACACACTCACTTGGGTGAACTTCTAAGTTAATAAATATGCTTCATATTTGTATAGATGTTTATTTATCTCGAGTTGATTATGTTTTGTTTTGCTCGGGACGAGCAAAAGATAAGTAATGGGGTGTTGTTAAGGGCCAAATTATAGTGATTTTCATATATATTTTATGAATCAATTTCCCCATATATGGATTATTTTCATAGATATCGGGCCTTATAATCAAATATTGAGTAAATGAGGTTTTTAATGATTAAATATGAAAACGTATCGATTTTTATGTTTATTTGATGTTTTTATATTATTTTGGAAATTATTACGTTTTGGTATGTTTTTGATATTTGTAGATACCCAATTAATAATGGAAAAGATGATCCTAAAAGGCTAAATTCGAGATGGAAGAGGATCAATTAAAGATATGGAAGAATAAAAGAGATAAGGAAAGAAATAATCAAGATAAAGATGGAAAAATCAAGAAATTCGATTTCAAGTCAATATGGACGAGCGTCCATCCTCAAGCGCAGACAGCGTTCAATAGTGGACGGGCGTTTGGTGAAGTGAACAGCGCCCTAGAAGAGATTTTACATTCGAGTCTCCAGACGCAAGTCGAACAGCGTTGACTCTCCGTCCAAGGCAAATGGACGGGCGCGCCCATGTATTCAAACGAAGCGTCCGCCGCCGCTTTGCCTAAACCGACTTAATCTTCTATTTAAACACCCGTCGCCCCAACCCTAATTGATCCATATTTTTCTTCACATCAAAAAGAGGGCACGGCCGCATCTTGAGAGTTGAAGGCCGGTCACCCGAGCCTTGTGCTCGGGTGAACCGAGGTTAGATTAGGAGTAGATTATGTAGCTTTTCTTTTCGTTTCCATGGTGTTTCAACCATTGTATCCAAGACTATGTGAGTTCTCTTATGATTAATTTAATTCCAGCTTTTCTTCATGACGTTTGAAATTTTTGTATTTTTCTATGCGATTTGTATGCCATGTGAATTAGAATCGAAAGATTAGTTCACGATTGATGTTTATAATACGGAAGTTGCGTAAACACTAGATCACCATAGAAAGATAGGGTTTTTAGCCGTTGATTATGTGACAAATTAATTGGTTAGATTCCTAGGTTGTTAGATTCTAAAATACGAGAGTTAACCTGAATCTACACCGAGTTTTGTATTGAAAGTCAGTCTCAACATTCGGAAGATGAGAGATTGATAAATTGGATTTACTAAGGAATTAGGAATCCGTAGCTTGAGAATAAATTCACTAAGGAATTAGGGGTTTATGTCTCGTGATAAGGTGAAACCACAAACTGAATTAAAACATGAATTGAACTAGGATTGAGATCACATAGGTTTGTGCATTATTTGATCCCATGTCTTTAGATTAGATTGTTTATTTTATTCCTTAGGTTAGATTATTTGAATTATTTTTCTGCTTTTACGTTTTGTCTTCCGTTTCTTGAGTAGCAATTGAGAGAATTAGTGAGATTAGATCCTTCATCCCTTTTCCTGTGGATCGACCACTGTACTTTACCCTACTATGCTATCAACTACCCGATATTTGGTCGGTTAGGAGTTAGTTTGCATGTTAAGTATAGGTTTATAAATTTTCTTTTGTTTTTATGATGCAAAATCCTCCCAACAAAAGTGGCGCCGTTGCCGGGACTAGGTGTCATGTTGAATCTAGTTTTGTTAGTTCTCGATTTTGTTACGTTTTATTTTTGTTTTAATAAAAGTAGCGTCTTAATAGATTGAGAGTTTTTATTTTCTTTGTGTTTCGATGACCATAAGGTTAAGAATGTGCAAAAGTTTTTTACTCAACTCATTTTACGTGAAGCTTGTGTTATGTGTAACCTAATCTAACCCCTGTGCTTAATTTGATAAGGTCTTTGTCTTTGTGATCTCGTATTCTTTGTGTTGTGTTCATAAGTATTTAGGGTTTTCTTGTGTTTTTCCTGCTGCCTCTGTGCATATTTGTTGTGTGGACGGCGTCCATAGTGCGTGAACGCCCGTCCGCATTTCTAACGTGAGTAAACGAGCGTTTGGAATTGTTGGACGTTCGTCCGTTCAATTTTCAATCTCGACCGATTTTGAGGAATCGACGGGCGCCTCGATAATCAACGCCCGTCTGTGTGTTTTCAAGGGCAAACGAGCGTTTGTTTGTTGAACGCTTCGTCCAGGGCTACAATTTCCACCGAACATGAACCTTTGTGGTGGTTGAAGAGGTGATTGGAGACTTGGTTGAAGACCGCAAATTTGGCAATAGTTCAGGGGGAAGAGCGGTTTTGTCGCTAACCCTGGCTTGATGAGCATGTAAGTCGTGGGGAACCAAGTGTGATCTGAGATGGAAGTAGTAGGTACAAATGCACATTCACAAAGAACTCTTGACTTTCAAACATCTCGTAGAAGAAACCATGGATCTCGCTTGTTGGAACCTTTGGAGGTCAACAAGCCACTGGAGTCGCTCCCAGAGATCTTTTATGCCATTTGAAAGGCATGCAAAAGGAGCAAGAAAATCGAAGAGTATGTGGATCCCAAACTTCAGCAAATTGCTGATTATTTCCAATGGAAGTTTGGTTTCTATTAGAGACAAAAGCCACCATGGAACCAATGACAGATCTTGAAGAATGGGCTTTTGGCAAACCGGGAGTGGAAAACCTGGTGGATTCGATTGATACAACCTTGCCGCAATCAAGATTGATGGATTTATTTGATGAGCAACAGAAGGAGGAGGGTATCAAATTTAGAGATCCAAGAGATGGTCCCGATGACTCTTCCTCATCATCGAGATAGTAGAGAGACTTTCCTCCTGGACCAGGAGAATCAAGTGGGGCTGCACCGGCACATGAATCATCGTGCATGTGATCCCACTAACATCGTAAGTCTGCCGAGGCCGCAGATGGAGAGATGGATGAGGATCTACAGGATCTCACCATGGATGATCCTGGAGGCATTGATCAATGAAGGCATTACTCGAGTCTTGGTAGGTCGCTCGATAAACCAAGTACATTCCATGTTGTAGAGCCTACTGCACAATCTGATGCTGGACAGAGTGAGGATTTAGATGGAGAAAAGGTTGCTGATTTTAATGAACCTAGTGCCAGCTCTGAAGAGTCAATTGTATATCAAGACGGATTTGACATTGAAGGCACTCTGACTAAAACTGCCATCATCCTGCACAAGATTGGTCATGCTGAAGGTTTCCAAGTGGATAATACCAATATATTCAATCCACAGGAAGTTGAAGAGGAGGTACAAGTTCTTTGGGATACAAACAAAGACCTAGACAAAGGTTGGAGCAGAGGTACAGTGTCTTTGAGTCACAAACAAAGACTGGACAAAGGTTGGAACTCGATTTGGGTTTGGAGGAAACCCCATTCTGGTCGATGAAAGGTCTTTGTAGTGGAACTCTTTGGAGCCAAGGCCATCAGAGGAAGGATAGTCGCAGATCGCTGTTAATGAGGATGAGCATTTCTTTGGACTATAACTACAAAGATGATGAAGAATTACAAATTTTTGGAGAAGAAGAAGTTGTTGAAGAACCTGCACAAGATCCTATCCTTGAAGATGTTCTTGGTGCAATGGTTGAGGAAGGACCTCCCCCTGCTGGGAGAGATATGAGTAGAGCTATGGTCATCAGCAGACAACAGGCACAATATAGAGTTGAGGAGCTCATTGATGGATCTCTGACGATGAGAATGGCCAGTGGAGTGCCAATTGAAGTTGTCAATGAGTTAAGAAGCGTAAGAAATGACATGCAACAGATTAAGAACTCAATTGGACAGTAAAACAGAGATTTGAAGAAGCTCTTGAAGATGGTAAATGATAATAGACAATCTATCGATCTGAGCTTGCTTCAAACTTTGCATCTACTCAAAATGCAATGAATAATTTGATACTAGATGTCAAGGGTATCAAAGTTGGAAATACAGCCAAAGACAAGTTTCTAAAAGATCAACTTGTCTCTATACATGAGAAACTTGACAAGCTTGCTGAAGCTCCCAAACTTGCTGAGCCTGTTGCTGCACAACAACCTGCTATGCCTGATCCCAAACTCACTGAAAGGATCAACAGACTGGAGGAGACCCTGCAATCAAGGATTACTTCACTTGATACTAGAACTGGAACAGTGGCAGGTCAATTACACAGAGTGATAGTATCACAGGAAGCTATTCATGGCCTCATCTCACGTTTTGTTGATGATGTCACTAAGGGGGAAGAGGGCCAATCAGCTGCAGCAAAGGAGGCTGCCAGACTCTTTGCACAGAAGAGATGGACTGATGATACAAATGCTTTTAGGCAACCTGCACCTGGCAGAGTGCAACTCACTGATGATCTCCTATCACAGTACAAGAAAGAGTTTCATAACAGAAGGAGACCCTATCGTGACATGGGATTTCATGAAGGTCTTAACTCTTTCTTAAGTTTGAAGTTTTGGGAGGCAAGGATTAGAGCTTTAAGAGCAAATACCAGAGGCAGAAGGAGTAGCAGAGGTGAAAAGGTGCTGCCAATTACAAAAGCAAAAGATTCACTGAATGAATTTAAGGAGCTGTATATGAAGTTTGGCTTCAGGGTGAATCAGATCAATCTTGTCCTGCCTGAAGCATGGAATTGGTGGAAACAAGTCAATTCTTATATTGACTTTACACTTATTGAGAATGAATGGATGGTTGAAATGATAGAAGAGATCAGAGCCTATCAAGAGCAAGCTGAGAAGGCTAGACAAGAAAGAGAAAAGAGACAATAGATCAGCTACTTTCCACTGTTTATCTTTGCTGTATCTAGTTGTAATAACTGTGAACAAATATTTATAATGAGAATTGACTGAATTTGTTCTGTTTATGTTTTTATCTTTTTGCTTTGCTGATTAGGTGAGGGTAGTGGCATCATCACCAAAAAGGGGGAAATTGTTGGACTTATTTCTCGAGTTTTGATGATGAGTGCCATACTAGTGTTATAGTGCAAAGGCAAAAGATGTCTAGATAAAATGTATAGGTTTATTAGAGTTTGATGCATAAATAGGTTTGATCAAACAAGCACTGTAAAAGGTCATTGATTGTTTATCGCCAGATCGGTCCAGTCGATAGGGTAGATAGGTCGATGGATGGTCTGCAACTCTTTCAAGATCAAGAGCGAAGGTGAGGGTTCAAACTCAGTAAATGAAGGCTAAGGGATCAAACTTAGTATTTAATGTCAAGGATATGGAATCAGAATCTAGGCAAGTCTGTGATGACCTAAATTGATTACATATACCTTGTGTAGAAGGTCTAAGTTCCACAAGTTAGATGATGTTTGGAACTTAGTTATACTTTAAATGATGTAATCTAACTTCACAAACAAAAGTTGGATATAAGGATTCAGTTGCATTATATTTCTGAGACAAAAATATGATGTTCAAGCAGATCGATTGGTTTTATAGCGATCGATGAACTCGCCTTGATATATATACCTCGATTAATTCAAGATTATTGGGAAGTTACATGGATAAGAACACCAACTACCTCTGACTTATCAAGCAAATCAAAGGTTGAGATTAAAAAGACGTTGGGATGATCCATATTTTTATCCATTGGATACAAGTCAAAGGGTGGGACATGATTTGATTGTCAAAAAGTAATCTCGACAGTGTCGATCCTATGAATAGTGATGAATGCGGTGAGGATGGGACAAATACAAAGAACGGTCACATTTGAATTTCAAATTCAAGTCACATGCATTCCTACCTATAAATAGAGGACTTTCAACTCAAGAAGTAGATGATGAATTTTGGAATAAACTTCAAGTGATAACATTGAGTGAAAAACACCTTGAACTTAATGAGCTTAAAGTCTGCTTGATCTAGTTATTTTCTTCAAGTGCATTACGTGTTTAAGCCGCATCAAGCATACACACTTGAAGACGCCGCAAGTGCTGATTATATCATCCTAATCAAGTGCTTTGCGAATGAATCATTTACTTGATTCATTCTTTGTTTTATAAAGAACTGGCCAAGACAAGTGAAGCATCCGTTAGTGTGAAAGACTGTTGGTTTGTGGTGGAGTGGTGAAGAGGCAACTCTACCCTTCAAGGACCAAGTGGAAGACTCGGGAGCAGCAATCCTACCTGCTCCTAGTTTTCGATTTGTGAAGCCATAGTTATTGGTGAAGGACAAGCAACCTAGGATTCTTTGTAACGAGATAACTCAAAGATTACTAGTGAATTTCCTCCAACATCACAGAGAAGAGTGGACGTCTGAGATTACATCACCTGGAACCACTATAAAAATCTCTCTATTTACTTACATGCATTTACTTTACGCACTTAGTCATTATCCATATCAACTCTTGAATCTAGCAATCGAAATCACACACATACATTACCGAGTATCTAATACTTAGTAACATATTTAACAACAAGTAACAAGGCTTAATTTTGATATTATTCATTGCACAAATTCAGCAAATCGAAGCCAAGTGAGACTACATTTATCAGTGCTCTCTGATCGAGGTCTCAAAGCAGACTCAGAGTATCAAGTATCGCAGTCTTGAAGTTGCAGAATTTGTTAACTCCAAAGTTTTAAGTGTTAAGTTTATTCACCCCCTCTAAACTTAACTAAAGCCTTTTCAAGGGACCAACATGGACAATCATACTTGGGATCTCACAACTCTTCCCAAAGGCAAGAAAACAGTTAGCTGCAGATGGTTATTCACTATCAAATACAATGCTGATGGTAAAATTGACAAGTATAAAGCCAGATTGGTAGCAAGGGATTCACTCAAACTTATGGCATTGACTATAAGGAAACTTTTGCACCCAGAGCAAAGCTCAACACCGTCAGGGGTACTGATTTCCCTAGCTGTCCAACTTGACGGCCTCTTCACCAATTGGACATCAAAAATGCCTTTCTAAATGGGGACCTCACTGAGGAGGTTTATATGACTGTACCCCCTGGTTTTATCAATCCTCATACTCAAGGCAAGGTGTGCAAACTGAGGAAATCTCTATATGGCCTGAAGCAATCACCAAGGGCATGGTTTGGAAAACTCACTACTGTGGTTAAAGCTGCTGGATATCATCAATGCAACTCTGATCACACCATGTTTGTCAAGACAACCAACCGGAGGAGGTCCATTCTAATTGTATATGTGGATGATATCATCCTTCTGGAGATGACTCTACCGAGATCCGTAACTTCAAGACTCTACCGCAAAGGTGTTCCAAGTTAAAGATCCGGGCTACCTCAAGTACTTTCTTGGTATGGAAGTAGCTAGAAACACCAATGGCATTTCGGGTCTCCCAAAGGAAGTATGTCCTGGACTCATCAAGGAAAGCGGCATGATGGGATGCAAACTCGTCAGATCTCCAGTAGACCCACCATACCTCATTGCATGGTGACATTGTTGTCGAGGAAAGAACAATATCAAAGGCTTGTAGGCAAACTCATATACCTTTCTCACACAAGACTCGATATTGCATATATGGGTCGGGCCTGGTCATCAATTCATGCATTGCCCTCTTGAGCAACATTGGGATGCGAGTGAATAGGATCTTGAGGTATTTAAAATCCACTCTGGCCAAGGCTCGCACTTCACCAAGTCTACTGATAGATCAATCAAGGTCTACACCGATGTTGATTATTTGGATGTCACATTGACAGGAGGTCTACCACAGGCTATTGCTCATATATATATGGGGAACACTGGTTACTTGGAGGAGCAAGAAACAACCTCTTGTGTCAAGAAGCGAGGCTTTGAAAGTCGAACTAAGGGCACTTGTACTTGGCATTTGTGAAGCTCTATGGCTAAAAAGGGTACTGACTGAACTTCAGCAACCGAATCAGGAACCTATCACACTCTGTTGTGATAATAATTCAGCCTTATGCATGGCAGAAGATCCATCCATCATGATAAAACCAAGCATATGGACATTGTGAGACACTACGAAGGAGAAGATTGACGCCAAGATTATTCAACTCAAAGATGTTCCTCACAGATCGAATAATCGATATTCTTACCAAGACTATTCCACCTCTTATGTTCAAAGAGACTAAGTAGCAAACTTTGGTGCATCAACATATACAGCCCAGTTTGAGGGGTGTGGAAATATTAATATTACTATTAATATTACTCAGCAGACTCTGCTGAGCCTCGGGATTTCGTGCATAATATTTTGTACACCTTATTTAATTGTAAAAGACATATTAATTGTGATTCATATAAACAATTAATATGTCAAACTCTAGTTTACTTTATGTCATAAACATAACTTTTACTTTTTACTTTTGCATGCTTGCCGCCCACATCTACATACTCAAGTGGCCGCCCAAGCTAGCTAGCTAGTCTCTCTATCTCAATTATATCTATTTATACATCTTTTTACTCAATGAATAAACTAAGTTGAAGTTTACTCTTGTGTTTATCACATTCTCAAACTCTCTTCATGTTAAGATCAAGCGCTTACCGTTGTACTAAAACCAATTGGTGTTAGTAAAGGCGCTACTATATTTCCTTATATCACTTTTAACACGCCCCCTCAAGTGTGGGCCTATAACAAGCCCGGGCCAACATGGCACACAAAGGCATATAAAGGGCACACAAGGCCAACAAAGAGGCCCAACACTTGCACAATATAATTGGGGAAACAATGTTGGAAGCAAGGATTGATCCCATGACCTCCCGCTCTGATACAATGTTAAGATCAAGCGCTTACCGTTGTACTAAAACCAATTGGTGTTAGTAAAGGCGCTACTATATTTCCTTATATCACTTTTAACACATTGCAAACAGATGAGATGATTCTGTAGTGAATGTGGTGTTGGATATGACGTGTTGTTTCATGAGTCTTGCTAAGGGCCTGGCATCATTCATCAAACAACTACACCATACACACCTCAGTCAAGTAGTCTTGCTGCGCGCAAGAACCGAACTCTTAAAGAGTTGATGAATGCTGTGTTGATAAGTTCGAATTTAGCTCAGAACTTGTGGGGGGAGCTATCCTCTCCGAAATTTCATTCTGAACAAGATTCCTTTGAAGATGAAGGATGACACCCCTTGTGACGTGTGGAAAGACCGAGGTCTAACTTCAAATTCTTGGAAATGTGGGGGTGTTTGGCTAAGGTAGAAGTACATAGACCAAAGCATGGATATATGACCTAGAACTACTAATTGCACACTCATTGGATATACTCTCAAAAGTGGTGTCTCTCGGTTCTGGTGCCTAAAACCGACAACTATGATGTACATGATAATGTCATCATCGACTCTTTGAATGTGGTGTTCCTCAAAGATATCTTTCCGGTTAAGGGAAAGGTAAAGTTAAAGCAAGCATGAGTAAGTGGACATATGAGGCTGAATATGAGAGTGATCCTCAATACTTGAGTAACCTCGTTGTTATATGAGGACTAGGACTTCCAAGTCCTTTGGTCCTGAGTTTCTGACCTATATGGTAGAAACCGAAGACATGACATGTGTTGAGGCAATGTCCACTCTAGAAGCTCCTTTCTGGGAGAAGGTTATGAAGATAGAAGTATACTTGAGAATTGGTTGGACTTTCGTCAGGAAATGAACCACTCGGGTGCATCTTCAAGTTGAAGGTAACGGTTGATGGATTTATTGATAGTTGTAAGGCATTGTTGGAAGCCCGAAGGTATCGACAAAAGAATGCCTTGACTTTTTACTCACCAGTTAAGAGAATTACTTATTTAAGGATTCTCATCGGTATAGCTAGAGTCTATAACCTAAAATCCATCAAATGAATGGAAAGTCCACTTGTTGAATTGTGAGTTAAGGAAGAGATGTACTTGGAACAACCCGAGGGTTCTTAGTTCCAAGACAAGAGAGTAAGGTGTGTAGACTTGTTAAGTCTCTTAGTGGGCTCAAATATTAACCAGAGCAATGGGATATCGAGTTTGACAATGTTATGTTGTCAAGTGGGTAGGACATATATATGTCTACATTAAGAACACACTTATGTGATAGTATGCCTATGACATGCTAATAATGGGAAGTACTCATGAGAGTGTCATGAATACGAAAAGGATGTTGACAAGAGACTTCGATGTGAAGGACCTGAGAGTTGCAGATGCGAGCACTCCACTTGACCTAGGTATGCACTTAGTTAAGAATAGAGGTGAACCGTGGATCAGTTGAGATATTCTCAAGTGATTGGAAGTCTGATGTACATAAGCAAATGTACACGGCCAGACTTAGCATGTGCAATGAATAAATTGAGTAGGTTCACGAGTGTCCAGATCATAACCATTGGAAACCCATAAATAGGTTGTTGAGTTACATGAAGTACACTATAAGTCTGGGATTACGATATCCAACGGTATTAAAAGGATACTGTGATGCTAACCGGATATCGGATACGAAAGATTTGGAGTCCACCAGTGGATACTTATTCACGATTGGTGGTGCTGCTGTGTCATAAAAATCCACGAGACAGACATGCATAGCTCATTCCACGATGGAATCTGAGATAAGGCTGGAGAAAAAGGCTGATTGGCTTAGGAATTTCCTTGAGGATATTCCATACTAGTGGCTGCTATCAGCATACACTGCGGTAGTAAGTTGACTATAGGAAGGGCACAGAGTAGTGTGTTTAATGGTAAGTCTCGACACATACGCCGGAGACACAATACCATTAAATAAATGATCCATAATGGTTTGATTTCCATCGATTATATATGATCGAATGAGAATCTTGCGGATCCACTTACAAAGGTTTAGCTAGAGATCAGATGTCAATCTTGACAACCGGAATGGAACTGAAGCCTATTACGCATGTTTCCTTGTAGTGGCAACCCAACCATCGATTGGAGATCCCAAGATCATGGTTCAAAGGGACAAGTAAGCTATAAGGAGCAGTCTAGCACTTACCCATTCTGAGAGAATAAAAGTGCTATATGCAGAGGGTGTGAGGTTAAGCATAGCTTTTAATGATTCCTATAGCTTGATATTCAAGTGGGGTAGGGCAGAATACCCTTGATAGGATGTAAGTGCGAAGTGGGGCCGCTACTATGAGAATTTTGAGGCTTGAATTCTTTAAAGCACTTTACGAAACCAAGTGTTGTCCAGGGCGAGACGGACACAACCATGAGAACGAAAGGTGCTAGGGGAAATATTGTGTGAGTGCTATTGTCTTGGTTTACACTAAAAATTTGAACGATTCAAGACCTAGTTCAGCGATTAGCGAGTAAATCCAATAGTACTTCACTCAGCAGTTCAAGGCGAAGCTACCTCTCCTAATGCAATATTTTTCCGTCTGACTTCTCTTCAGAGTCTGCATTTGCATTTGCATTAATTTTCATTCATCTGGGGGATTGTTGGTGAAAAAGCCCTTTTAAAGGGTTGAACGGACAACTTTAGCACGATTTACGGATAGGCTCCGATGTATGTCATCGAGAATTAATGATATCATTAAATACTTCATATGGAGTAGTTGATGATGGGCTTTTGAACCACTCGATTTGGATGTCAGGTGAATGAGAAATTAATGACTAAAGTTGATAGAAAATATGTAGGAGATGGGAGTTGAATGGAGGACATCACCCCATTCTCCCACATAGGTAACTTGAGGTGTGAGCTCAAGTAATAAGAGCTAGTGTATACTCTTATAGATGTGGCCCAAGGGGCAAGGAACTTTTGTGCAGGAGGGAGGACTTAGATAATTCCACACGCGCGCACGCACGCGCCGCCGCCGTCTGGCCGGCTCGAGCTCAGCTCGGTTCGGTTCGGTTCAGTTTGGGTGTTACTGTCACGGATTTTATGCAATGAAAAATAACAAGTAATAAATTTTATAAATCCGGTATTCCCAAGTGTAGGATCGTAGCATAGCGATTAATACCGAGTCGATCTCGAGGAATCGAGGTTGTTTAATTTAGTTCTTATTAATTCTTCTAAAATTGTCACTACTATTTATTACTAGACCTAAACTAAAACGGAAAATAAACTGGACAGAGGATTGTCAGTCCACTAATTCTGGACGCCAGTCCACTGAAATTCCATCAATCTTGAATTGACTGCTGATCTTGGACGCTAGTTCAGCCTTTTAGACGCCAGTTCACTGGACGGAGGGTTCAAACGCTCGTTCACTTCAGTTCTTCATGAAATCTGCACTTCAACTTCAATTCAAATTTTGCATCTTCTCCTCTACTTACTTAATCTTGATTAAACATCTTTTTAGCTTCCATTTACTCTCCTTTCACGACATGCAAATGCACCTACAAAGCCATAGAAACGTGCAAAATGTAGAACCATATATATAGATAGAAAATCATCGATAAAAACACGTAATAAGCTCGAGTTTGCACTTAGACATCTTCAAACGTCATTCTTTCAATAAATCCATTTAACATGTAATTTTCTATAAAAATTACTAAAATACGAAGGAAATCGCTATGGAATAATATCATATATATCGTAAAAATCACCGTTAACAACTCCCCCACACTTATCTTTTGCTCGTCCCGAGCAAAACAAAACAAGAAAACCAAGGCTTACTCAAACATTGAATCACATACACTCCCATATATCAAATCACAATCGGTCGACTAGCATCAAAAACATACACCCCAATGAAATAAACGATTACTCAAATGTGTAGTGTGTGCAAAGCCTTCTTCAACTTCCACCGATTCCACACTTGACAATTAAAATCAAGCTAACCAACCAATACCCATTAGAGACAGATAATGAATTACCCTGACTATACATACGCCCTGCAAAACTACTCATGTCATGACTAGAGTAATACATGCATTTTCGAAATCTTTTCAGTTATACCCAGAGGATATTCCCTACAACATATACCTTGGCCTATATTGGGTATAAGGTAGGCGATAACTAAGTCTTTCATTTATTTCATACCAAATTCCTTATGTAAGTTGATTCAATTGACTTTCACATTTATACACACATCAGAATGAGCTATTGCCCGTCATAGTAGAATAGGACATTCGTGATATACCCTACCTTACTCAAATCATCAGGTAGCTTCTTCTGACTGTCGTGAGCTTTTGGTCATCATAGTGGTATAGGACATTCGAGATATGACCTACCGCACTCAAATCATCGACCAGCTTCCGACACACCCAATTACTTCATTCAAATTCAACTTTTTCCAAAGCACAATAGTTACGATTCACGATACTTCCTACTTCAATTCCAACTACATACATATTACAATTGTCGTGACATTAGCATTAAGCGAACGGTCTGATAATCAAAATAAAACATCATCGGTTTAAATGAGTCTGATCTACTAAGTTCACCATCATCGAAGAGGCTTACGTGAAAAGAATTCGAGTAAAAATACGAGTAAAGGCTTATTTATCAAAGGTCTATGCAAAAATACTAGTCAACCAGCACAAGTATGGGAATATAACAAGTAAGTAAGCCAAACAAAAATCATGCTCGGGACGAATTTGAAAATTTTTAAAAATTTTCAACTTTTCACGAAAGATACAAAAGATAAGCATAATAATTAAGCACATGTGTAGATACCATTAATCCCTCCCCCACATTTAAATAACAACATGTCCTCATGTTGTGCAGAATAAGAAAAACTTAGCTGATTGTAGTTCGAATTTGGCAATTCTGGAAGTGGTCGCGAGTCAGATCCAGAAACGCTTGAAGAAATCAGTAGACTGTGGACCATCCACCGGAAAATTGGCTTCATCTAAAAGCGCACCATTGCTATCGCAAATACCCTGCACACATGAAAAACAAAACAAAACGTACCTCGGGGGTAGGGGTACAAAAGATGATAGACAAGGTATTATCATGGAACAAAGCATAAGCAATGCAAAAATTGACAAAAAACCGAATCTATGTGAAAAGTAGTGCACAAATGTAACATCGGCAGGAAGGAAGGAATCACATGGATTTTTCAAATTCAGCTCATGCAAGTTACCTGGCCACAAAAACCGACTCCAAAAACCTAGACGGCACAAGACAAAACTAGCCCCCCTTATTCAACAAAAAACAAAATAATCCAAAATAAAAAAAATAAAAAAACTATTCTTATTATTGGGTTGCCTCCCAACAAGCGCCTTTCTTTAGTGTCTTTGGCTAGACACACGTACTAGTCAGCCTGGATCAGACCACTTAATCTTCCTTCCGGCCACTACTCGCCGTGTAAGCTCGGTCATTAGTGTGGTGGCTAAACAAAGACATCTCACACATGGGGTCGGGGTTCTTTATCGCTTTCCAAACATTCTTAATTTTCCCCATTGCAGATCTCTTCTTCTTCAATCTTCTCTTTAACTATGCCTCCCGTTTAAACTCTTCCATATCCCAACTACCGGCCGTAACTTCTCTCTTTGGAACACCGCCGTCATTCTCGAAAACAAATCGGGCTTAAAACTCGTCAAACTCATTGACTTCAGAGTACCACACCCGAGGATGTCGAGGAAGTGAACAATCAAAGGCTTCTCTTTGGGTTGACCGATATAATGCTTACACCTTTGACCATTCACTCTGAACGGCTGGTCACCATGACCTCTTAGTTCTAAAACACCTCCAGGAATGATTTGAAGAATTTTAAAGGGACCGGACCATCGTGTCCTCAGCTTACCAGGGAACATATGTAACCTGGAATTGTACAATAAAACTTGTTCACCAACTTGAAATTCTCGTTTCTTGATTTTGGCATCGTGAAGGAGTTTTGTCTTTTCCTTACTTATCCTGGCGCTTTCGTAGGCCTGAAGTCTAAATTCGTCTAACTCATGCAACTGTTGCAATCGATGTTTTCCACAAGATTGGGTATCGAAGTTTAAAAACTTTGTGGCCCAATACGCTCTATGATCTAACTCGATTGGTAAGTGGCATGATTTACCATAAACCATTTGATAGGGTGATGTACACATGGGGGTCTTATAGGCAGTTCGATATGCCCACAGTACATCATCCAACTTTACACTCTAGTCTGACTGTTAACTGTTTTCTCCAGGATCTTCTTTAAACTTTGGTTGCTTCTTTCAACCTGACCACTAGTCATAGGATGGTATGGTGTGCCAATTTTGTGCCGGACACCATATTTCTCAAGCACTTTTTCCAGGGGTCGGTTGCAAAAGTGTGTCCCTTCATCACTAATCAAGGCGCGTGGAAAATAACAAGTAATAAAATTTATAAATCCAGTATTCCCCAAGTGTAGGGATCGTAGCATAGTGATTAATACCGAGTCGATCTCGGGAATCGGGTATCTAGTTCACTAATTTTCCTAAGATTGATACTATTATTATTAAAACCTAAAATAATAAAATGAAAAGTAAACTGGACAGAGGATTGTCAGTCCAAAGCCAGGAAACGATAATTGCAAACTTAAATCTAAAATATAAACTAGAAAGAAAACAATAAACAACTATGAAATTATGAAGATGATCAGGGTGATTAAACAACGAACAAACAATAATCCACCGTTCTCGCAACCCTCTATTTCATCTCTAAAGTTATCTTGTGATGATTTAATTCAAGTTGTGGTTCACCTAACAAAAGTATGAATTTCTACTCTCGTAGATAATTCGCCTATTAATCTTTCATCTCTCGATATTGAAGATTAACGCTATCAAACCAAAGTGTAAGATTTATTCAATCTAGCAACCTAGAAATCTAACCTATCAACTCTCGTCATGTTTAGGTTAAAAATCCAAACTTTCCTATGGTGATCTAGTGTTTACACCGATTCTCATCATATGGTAAACATCAAATAGCAATACATCTCTCGATATCGATTGCATAACACATAAGCATAGAAAAGATACAACTTTAATCAAATTCACAAAACAAATCTAGATTGAAAATAAAGAACCTGCTGAAACGGATTCACATGGTTTGAAAAATTGCTCAGCCTCCAGGCATTCAGCATAAAACAGAAGCAAAACGAAATAGAAAGCGAAGAAGAAAGAAAAAAACAACCTCGCCGGCCAAGCACCAAGGCTCACCGCCGAGCCTAACTCTGCTCAAATTAGGGTTTTCTCAATGTATGTAATGATATGCGGTCCGATCTAGGGTTTAAAATAGCGTGCATATATATAGAAAATCGAGGCGGTCTGCTATGGCGGTGGAAGGATGCCCGTCTCGATGCCTTCGGGCGCTGGGCCCGTAAAATATATCGAACTCTCGATCCGATTTTCTTCCTCCGACGCTAGTTCAATATTCTGGACGTCAGTTCACTGGAAACTTGACTTCTCTGAATCGAAAATCTCAGCCTGGACGCCCGTTTACTTTGATGGACGCCCGTCCAACCTGGACGGGACTTGAACGAACGTTCAGCTTGCTCAAAAATCGATCTTCTCATCTTTATCTTCAATCGATTTCATCTTTATCTCTTCTCCTCTTCATTAATCCGATTGTTAACCTCTTTTAATCCTCTTCTTGGTCGAAATTGTGTATCTACAATACATCAAACACATTGCAAAATGTAGTATCTTCCAAATCAATATAAAACCATCAATTTTACACATAAATCATACAATTTCGCAACTAACCCATTAAAAACATCACTTGCTCAATATTTCAATATAAAGCTCGATTTCTATGAAAAACATCCAGATATGGGGGAAATTGACATAAAATATATCCTTATAAAACGTATAAAATCACCCTTAACAACTCCTCCACACTTAAACCTTGCTCGTCCCGAGCAAGACAAAACAAAAACTAGGCGTATGATAACAAAATTCCAACCAAAAATACATATAGACATTTTCAACAAATACAAAGCATATGTAATAAATCAGACGTTCACCCCGGTGTGTGTGCATAGCCATATTAAACTTCCACTAAGTCCACACTTGAATTTTTCTCAAGCAACTAGCAAATACCCATCTAAACCAGCAATAACCGACACTTTTAACAAGCACCCTACAAAACATAACATGTCCCGAAAAGGATAATAAAATGCGTTTAGGATCTTTCCGACATACTCAGAGGATAATCCCTACAACATATCTGTCAGTTTATACTGGGGATAGTCAGAAGATTACTAAAGTTCCTACCAACTTTCCATAGTACCATTTGCCAAATTTTCTTCAAGATTAACTTAATTCCACATATATAGCATATGCCCTCATTCCCAGCAATTGTATGTTTCGTGATAACACCCTAGCTGGACTACTATCATCAGGCAGTCGGGAGCTATTGAACCTCATAGTGGTATAGGACATTTCGTGATAATGCCCTACCGCACTCAAATCATTGGCAGCTACATCCGACATACACATATTTTAATCATATTATTCATCTTAGATTGGTATACAAACCTTAAGATATATCCCTCCTATCGCATTCAACCCTTCAGATATTCACAGTATATCATACTCCGACTCTAACCACAAACTATTATAATTCTCCGAACATGCATATTAGCACTAAGTACAAAATTATAAGATAATCGAAAATTACTAATCCAAACGGATACAGCTTTATATTTTAGCTCATCATTTAATATGGCTCATGAAAAATAATATCGGGTGAAACATCCAACCTACTAAACATACAGTATACAGCATCAATGACTATATAGTATCGTTGTTGAAAATCAAAAACTAGTAAGCCAAGGCAAAAGGAATGTACTCGCTCGAGACAAAACAAAATTCTGTTAAAATTTTAAGATTCAGCACATTGTAAGCATGGTATAAAAATTAAGTTCTCAGCATGGTAATCATAATCAAATTGGGCAAATATCATGTAGGTACTAACTAACCAACCAAACCTTCCCCCACACTTAAACCACAACATGTCCTCATGTTGTGCAGAATTAAAGAAAAGATAAAAGAACTTAGCTGATGTGGTAATGATCCGAAGAGTGGCTGAAGAGGGCAACAATGGTGATGTCATATGGAGTCTTTTTTCAGCAACGACTTCCAAAGGTAGCTTGGCAAAAACAGCTAAAAAAACGTGCCTGCACCACTTGAAAAACATGGCAGTATCTCGGGGAACACAGGGGAAAATATATCATATTGCGCAGAAAAGTTTGATATAAGCACAGGTACTAATTGCTCAGATGGAAAAATCACCACACAGGGAAAACACAGGACATCTAAGCGTCAAATAAGCCACAGAAGCTTACAATACAAATATGGACCACATGTGCATACAGAAATATCAAACTCCAAATGAAAATGCAAATGCGCGTTAAGGCTTACAAGATGATGATAGAGGACACTACAGAGTAGCAGGGCTAGGTGCACTAAATAAAATAAAAATAAAAATAAAATATAACACAATGCAACTAAATGATATGCAACTATACTAAAAAGGCAAAAAGAAAATCAAGAAAAATGCTAGCCCAACTAATTCCATAGATGTCACCCTAATCTACAATTCGGATTACGCGATGAAACATGTCAACCATAGAAGGAAGGTCAAATATATAAACGTCTACTAAATAACGCCACAGAAGCGCAACAAAATTCGATTATGCAAAGCCACAGAAGCTTGCCATGTAAAGTGTAGACGGGAAGATGATTGGACATGTAGACGGCCCCTAAACAACCCTAACATCCTAGATAGACGACAAAAGGAATAGCATAAATCAAATTTGGAATCACGTCTAGCTAGGTGAATTACTCAACATGGATTGCAATAGATGGAAAGAAAACCATAACGGTGAAAGAACATGACATCTACGCATATATACAACGGCCACAGAGGCTCACATTAAAACATCCAAGTCGAATAATGAAGCATGTATATAAAAATTAATCAATTATTTAACATGGATTAGTAGATGGAAAGATATAAACATGCAAGTTCAGAACATCTACGCATATATAAAGAGGCCACAGAGGCTCACATAGGAACAACCATGTCAAATAATAGACGTATGTATCAAGATAAAATCTATTCACAAAAAGCGACAGATCGGGCGGCGCGTTGGTCCAAGACGATGTGACGTTTAAAAAGCATATTCAGGCGGACGGACGTTCGAGCATGCAGACGCCCGTCCGAACCACATAGAGCGCACGGGCGTTCGGGAAAAAGGCAAACGCCGTCGACTCTCTAAAAACATAACAAGCGTTGATGTGTTTTGGGGACGGACGGGCGTTCACTTACTATGGACGCCCCCGTCGACTCAGCAGAAAAGCTGCCAGACTCGACCTATATCGAAGACAACAAAGACTTGGAAAAAACCTAATATCATATCATTAAAACAGAAACCCTAGTGTTTATTAAAAACGAAAACAAAACTATGAAACCTAAAAACGACAATAGACAACCTATGGAACCTTAGAAACCCTAGAAGGCCTTTTATTTATTATTATATATATAAATAAAGAAACAGAAAAAGAAACGGAAACAGAAACCTACCTACGAAAAATTTAAAACAGAAAACAAGAAAACGATAAAAGGGAGAAAAACGGGTTGAAATCTTCTAAGCCCAAAATGGAAGGGAAAACAGCAGATTTTGACCTCGAAAACGGTGTCAAACGGCCGTAGGCAATTTGCCATGTCGTCGGCGTCGGAACGAGCTTTCCGAATTGGGGTCCTGTGCGCCAAACGGACACTCGAGCCGAAAGTTACGGCCAAAATACTACCATGTGCCCTACTGGTCCCTTTTATCCCAACTTATAACAAAAAAATTAGAAAAATTAATAATGAACTGGACAACCGCACTGATTCCCCGGCAACGGCGCCAAAAACTTGTCACGGATTTTATGCAATGAAAAATAACAAGTAATAAATTTTATAAATCCGGTATTCCCCAAGTGTAGGGATCGTAGCATAGCGATTAATACCGGAGTCGATCTCAGGGAATCGAGGTTGTTTAATCTGGTTCTTATTAATTCTTCTAAAATTGTCACTACTATTTATTACTAGACCTAAACTAAAACGGAAAATAAACTGGACAGAGGATTGTCATCCACTAATTTCGGGCCTTGACCCATGAAATTCCATCAATCTCGAATCGATCTGGCGATCTTGGACGCTAGTTCACCCTTTTAGACTTGATTCCTTTGGACGGAGGGTTCAAACGCTCGTTCACTTGATTCTTCATGAAATCGCACTTCAACTTCAATTCAAATCTTGCATCTTCCTCCTCTACTTAATCTTGATTAAACATCTTTTAGCTTCCATTTACTCTCCTTTCACGACATGCAAATGTACCTACAAAGCCATAAAGCGTGCAAAATGTAGAACCATATATATAGATAGAAAATCATCGATAAAAACACGTAATAAGCTCGAGTTTGCACTTAGACATCTTCAAACGTCATTCTTTCAATAAATCCATTTAACATGTAATTTTCTATAAAAATTACTAAAATACGAAGGAAATCGCTACGGAATAATATCATATATATCGTAAAAATCACCGTTAACAGTTACTATTGATTTTTTGGACAAAATTTCTTTATGAAATTAACTATAAAATTAATTTTGGAATGTGATTGTGTCATTCGACCAATCAGAATTCATTGAGTCATTCAACCAATCAGAATTCAGATATGCGTCATCCGACCAATCACAGTGTGGAATTGATTTTTGAAAATAGCTTAATTAATTTCGAAATTTTTAAATAAAATTAAGCATAATTTCGAAATTAGTAACTTTTCCAAGGGGAAAAGTTTTGTGACGTGTTCCGGCCAATCAGATTTAAGCATTGGCTCCTCCTCTCCACTATATAAACAACCCCATGGATGAAAGTTTATTCATTCAGTTTTCTCTTGTCTTTTCCGCCACAAAGAGAGTGTCATATAGATCTAGTCATTCATGTAGATCTAGATATTGAGCCGAAGAGAAGTCGGGCACACTCAAGAAGCTCATTTGGAGCTTGGATTGTTGAAGTGCCTCTCAATCCAAGACGTAAGCCGTTGTATCTTGGGAGGCAGATTGCTACTACCGTGGACACCATACCGAGCAATATGTCTTAAGGAAAGAGTTCTACTCGCCTCGGTTTGATCTCTAGTCCTTTATTTATGCATCATAATTTTATTGCTACTGTTTTGTTAGATCTATACGGTATTAGTTGTGTTCATAGATCTATTGTGATAATATGATTGTTAGTTCTAATTATTCCGTAATTATTCCGGTAATTACGGATCACATTCCGTAAATCACTCCACACACGATACACTTATCTCCTACATGATTATCTACGGATGATTAAGTTAGACTTTGTGAATATCACATGAATAAAATTATTTCATAAACAACCTTGATATTTAATCATATGTTCGGATCTGTGAATTGATTTTATCGTCTCGTGAGCGTTAATACTTCATTTGTAAGTCAAATCTCTATAGTAAAAGCATCCGAATAAAATGATAACATGTATTGCCAAAATATAGTAATTCACACCATCCTATTATGATGATCTTGAGTTTAAATAACCATTACACAATCATCATAATGTTATAGCATATTTTAATTACATTAATTATATCCGAGTCTGTCAATAAAACAAAAGGAAGAGATACCACGGCCACATCAAGTAGAATAATACGCATTTAGTATGACTAACTTTTTTAGGTTTAAATGACACATTTATAATGAAAATGTTTTCAGCTGAGTAGAGTGTTCATGTGTGTGGAAGTCACTAAAATCCTACAGTTCGATGAGTCCGCCGAGTTTGTTTAGTTTATGAATGATGTTGAGTTCTGCAATCTGGAGTGCTTGGTCACACAACGGCTTACGTCTTGGATTGAGCTAAGTTACATCTGGTGGAAACTGCTAGAGCGGTGGTTCACATTTGGGGTATGTATGAGAGTTCAAAAAATATCTTATGGCGGTTTGGGTTTAAGGAATTGTGCCTATAAATATCAGAGTTTTAATCAATGTAGGGTGTATGAAAATACGTGTAACTTTGTGCATGATAAAATATCTCTTTTTATAGTCCATGGAGTAGTCGACACAATTTGGAAAGCACGTTCAATCTCGGTTTCTCTTTAATTCGTGTTTTATCAAATTCGCCATTATTTATTGTTACATTGCTTGTGTTTTATCTTTCATGGAGAGCAAGTTACGCATATGTGTTTTAACAAACTGGTATAAGACCGAGTTGGTTTAGAGTTTTGCATGTATTTGCGATTGAACGGAATTGATCTTCACCAAGTCCGGTGGACGGTGCTAGGATTTTGTGATCAAAGGTCTATTTTTTAGCAATAAGTATGTTGGCAATTAACGTAAAGATTGATAAATTTACAGGGAGGAACTGTTTCAGTTTGTGGCAGATCAAGATGCGGGCCTTGTTAAAGCAACAAAGGTTATGGACTCTTTTATCTGATAAAGGGGATGCAAGTTCTATAGATTTTTCCAGTCTCGAGGAGAAAGCACATTCAACCACACATGTCTAATGATGTTATCACAGAAGTTGCTGAGGAAGACACTGAATCCAAGTTATGGTCAAAGCTATAAAGCATGTTTATGACTAAGTCATTGACCAAAAAGTTGCTGCTGAAGCAGAGGTTGTTTAGCCTGAGGATGCATGAGGGGGGATCAGCTGAGTGATCACTTTGATCAGCTGAACACAATATTACTTGATTTCATGAATATTGATGTGGAGATTGAGGATGAGGATGTTGCTCTGATTTTGCTTGTTTTACTACCGACTTCCTATAAGAACTTTGTGCGATCCTTCATAGTTGGGAAGGATACAATGGCTTTGGAGGATGTGAGGTCAACCTTACAAGCCATGGAACTGAGACATAGGACAGCATGGGCGGACATTCAGGCTGTTGGGACTAGGAGTCAGCAGCAACGGGAAAGGGCGTGGGCAATTTGGATAGAAGAAATGCAAGAAGGTAGGGTCCAATGGTCCTAAGTCCAGAAATGTTTGCAATTACTGTAAGGAATTGGGACATTGAAAGTCCAATTGTCCAAATAGGAAGAAACGGTAGGAGAACTGTTCTAGAATAATTTGTTGTGGCAATTTGGGCATGTTCTAGTAGTGGGAGAGTCGACACATCATGCTAATATGTGGATTCGGACTTTAGGGCAACCTATCATATTTTCCCACACATGGAGTGGTTCTCAAGTGTGTGAGTGAGATAGATGGAGGCATATATTTATGGCCAATGAAAGGTCTTCAAGGTAGTTAGTATTGGCTCGGTGAATGTGAGGACAAAGGATGGTAAATTACGTACACTAAAGGATGTGAGACATGTTCCATAGATTAACAAGAATTTGATATCTCTTAGTCTTTTGGACATCCAGGGTTTCAATATCAAGAGTGAAGGTGGAGTTTTGAATATCCGCAAAGGTTAGATTGTTGTTCTCAATGGAATCAAGAGGGACCTTGTATATTCCGCAAGGGTCTTCTGTTTCTAGGTCATCGATGTGGCATCTGATGTGGTTCATCAGTCACGGCTAACTAAGTTGTGACACATGAGACCGCATCACATGGGTGAAAAATGATGCAAGTTCTTTCTCAGATTGATCTTCTTGGGGGATGTGAGTCAAGCAGCTGCACTTTTGTGAGCACTGTGTGTTTGGGAAGCTACATAGGAGCAAGTTCAAAAAGGGGTACACAACACAAAGTCATCACTTGACTACATTCATTCTTATATTTGGGGGCCATCAAAGGTAGAATCATTGGATGGTGACAGATATTTTGTGTCATTCATAGATGACTATTTAAGAATGACTTGGATGGTGATGATGAAACACAAGAGTGAGGTATTCAATAATTTCAAGCAATGGACGGCTCTAGTGGAGAATCAAATAGGGAAGAAGATCAAGAGGCTTTGAACATATAATGGTCTGAAATTTTGTTGGTCTGAGTTTCATGGGATTTGAAGAAATGGGGGTATTTCCAGGCATCATACAGTAGGGATACTCCTCAGCAGAATAGGGTAGCTGGGAGGCTGAATGAAACTCTTCTTAAGAGGGCAATATGCATGCTTCTAGGAGATTTTAGGCAAAGGCTGTACGCACAACTTACTACTTCATCAATAGAAGTCCTCACACAAGGATCAATCTCAAAACACCAATAGATATGTGGCGAGGCAAGCCTCTCGACTACTCAATTTTAAGGAGTTTTGGAGGCATAGTTCACTATTATGTCAGTGAAGGGAAGTTGGAGCCAAAAGCCAAAAAGGGAGTGTTTGTAGGGTGTGGGTATGGGGTGAAGGGATATAGAATCTGGACATCAGCAGAGAAAGAGTTATTCAGAGCAGAGTTGTTGTTTTCGATAAGAGTTCTATGCTCAGCTCATCAGTGGGGAGGATTGTTTAGTTTGAAACTTATGCTGAATCTGAGAGGGCTCACAATAAGGTGGAGTTAGCTGAGATGCAACACCCAACGGATAGTCGGCACATATGATCTAGTAAGGCATCTACCCGAATCTAGTCCAAGCCCGACCAATTGTGCAGGGTCTGTGATAATCAAACAAGGAACATTGGTCACAGAGTATAGGTGTCGATGAGAGCTAAAAGATCTAATGTTGTGATACCTCAACAAGGCATGGGTTTGATGAAATGGTTGGATATGAATTTCAAGTTGCAGAAGAAATGAATGGTTTTGAACCTTCAACTTACTGGGAAGCAGTGACATGTTCTAAGGTATCTCAATGGCTTTCAACCATGGGAAATGAAATAGAGTCATTACTGAAGAATCAGACTTGGGATCTTGCCAAACAACCACCGGAGAGGAGAGTCATTACTTGCAAGTGGATTTTTAAGAAAAAACGAAGGAATGACTGAGGCAGAAGGGGTCAAGTATAAGGCACGTTTGGTTGCAAGAGGGTTCAGTCGGATAGTTTGAGTGGACATTGATGAGATGTTATCACCAGTGGTCAGACACACTTCAATTAGAGTGTTGTTGGGGAGATTTTGCATCATTAAAACAAAAGAAAATTTATAAACCTATACTACCATGCAAAACTAACTCCTAACCGGCCGAATACCGGGTAATTGATAGTAGAGCGAAGTGAGTAAGGGGTCGATCCACAGGGAAAAGGGATGTTAAATCTAATCTAACTAACTCTCTCAATTGTTACTCAAGAAAACGCATAAACGAAAGAACAAATATAAAAACGCATAAAACAAATAAAGCAACTAAAATAAATCTAAGCTAGAACGAATAATAAAAATCTAAACTAAGATACATGGGATCAAACATCATACAAACTAAGTGATTCCAATCCTAGTTTATTCTCATGATTTTAATTCAAATTGTGGTTTCACCTTTACACGAGATACAAATTCCTAATCCCTTAGAGAATTTATTTCTCAGCTATGAATTCCTAATTCCTTAGTGAATTCAATTATCAATCTCTCCTCTCTCGAATGTTGAGATCGATTTTCAATACAAAACAAAGGCTTATGAATTCACAAATCTAAGTAGCTTCCGCAGTTTAAATTTATAAATTCAAGCAACCTAGATTATATCTATCAACTTCCGTTTGTTTAGATAAAAGATCTATTCTTTCTACGGTGATCTAGTTTACGCAACTTCCGTATTTTGTAAACATATCAATAGCAAACAATCTTCCGATATAAGTTCACATAGCATGAATCATAGAAAGAGACAATATAAATTAAACATCATGAACATAAACAGGGACTGAATTAATTAAAAAGATAAACTCACTTTGTTCATACAATGATGATCTTCATGAATCACAAACGAAAATAACGGAAGAAGACTACATCTAATCTAACCCCGGATCACCCGAGCACAAGGCTCGGGTGACCGGCCTTGAAACCACCTAAGTGCGGCTGCTTCTCTGTATTTTTGTATAGAGAAAATATGATGTGATTAGGGTTAAAATCGCAGCTGTTTAAATAGGAAAATTAAGTCGGCAGCTACAATTAACCGTTCGGACGCTCGTTTGAATATCCGGACGCTCGTCCATTATTTTCAGCAACAGCATCCAAACTTGTAACGCTCATATCTCGGGCCTCGTAAGTTGGAATGGAGTGATTCAAAATCCTGTAGAATCCTCTCTTCAAGCCCTACAACTCTTCTCTTGAGGTCCAGAGTCAAATCGGTTGTTATCATATCAAGAACTGCGTTGGAAATTCAGCGCTACCCGGAATCCTGATTTTCTTCCTCTCGGGCGCCTTTCGTCCAAGATCTCGACGTTCGTTCCTTCACCTTGAACTTGTGCCAGGCGTTCGTTCACTTCACGCCCAAACTCTCTGAATGTAAAATACACCTCAACGCTGGTTCCGCTTCTCACGCGTGCGTTTGAATCGGACGCTGTCGCTTATAATGGACGTTCGTCCACTTAGCATTGACATCGAATTTATTGATTTTTCCATCTTTATCTTGATTGATTTCTTTCCTTATCTCTTCAAATCTTCCATAAATCTGATTGATCCTTCCTCAACTCGAATTTTAGCTCTTTAGGATCACCTTTTCCATCATCAATGAGTATCTACGAATATCAAAACATACCAAAACGTAATAATTTCCAAAATAACATAAAATAATCATTTAAGCACATAAATCAATACGTTTTCATATTTAACCATTAAAAACACCATTTACTCAATATTTACATATATAGCTCAAAATCTATGAAAATCATACGAATGTAGGGGAAATTGATATAGAAAATATATGTAAAAATCACTATAATTTAGCCCTTAACAACACCCCCACACTTATCTTTTTGCTCGTCCTCGAGCAAAACAGAACAAAGCCAAGCTCGAGACAAATAAACAATTATACAAATATTAAGTATATTCAATAACTTAGAAGTTCACCCGTGTAGTGTGTGCATAGCCATAATAAACTTCCACTAAGTTCCAAAATTTGAAAGTTATTCAAACCAAAACTAGCCCGGTTTCCCATCTAAGTTAGAAATATTCAAAAATTATAACAGGCACTTTACAAAACATACATATCCCAAAAAAAATAGTAGAGAATATCTAAAACATTTCTGACAAACTCAGAGGATAATCCCTACAACATATCCTTCAGTTTATACTGGGGATAAGATTAACGATAACCAAGTCTTTACTTATTCATAATAATATATTTCAATATTTTCACTTTTTCCACATTTTTCTAACACACATCAGAATAAGCTTTTGCCCTCATAGTAGAATAGGACATTTCGAGATAATCCCCTACCCTACTCCAATCATAAGGCAGCTATAAACTGACTGTCGTGAGCTTTTGGTCATCATAGTGGAATAGGACATACGTGGTACACCCTACCGCACCCAAATCATAAACCAGCTTCCGACACACACAATTACAATTATGTTTACTTAGAGATTTCTGGCTGGCAGTGGAAAAGATTATTTTCTAGTAGCATGCAGACACTTGAGCATAACACCTCAAGTAAACAATTTATTACTATTGCAAAGACTTAATCACGTTTCACTTATCACATTCAAACTTACTGGATATTCACGGTATGTCATACTTTAATCCTAGAATACAAACTACTAAACTTTTCAAGAATTGTACATAAGCAAAGAAACATGCTATAATCATCAAAAATCTCCAACTAAAATGGGGTAGGCTTTCAACATTTAGCTCATCATTTACTATGGCATGTGAAAAAGAGTGTCGGGTGAAACAACTAAAATTACTAAATATACAGAATATAGCATAAATGATATAAACTCAAGCAAAGATATGCCTTTGTCTACTCGGGACAAAACAAAAAAAAAAAAAAAAAAAAATTTGAAAATTAAGCACTTTTCATAGAAAATTATAACTAATATGAGCAAATGAAAGTAGATACATAAATCATCTATCCCCTCCCCCACACTTAGATTGCAACTTGTCCTCAAGTTGTACAGAAATAAAACAAATAGAGAACTTAGCTGATTGGATGCTGGGCAATTCCGGAAAGATAGGTAAAAACCAAAATTGCTTGCATAGAATTCATCGTGAAAGTGCACAATCGCTATAGAAAGTATCCTGTGAGACTTGATCACGGTGCAAAAAGAGTCTACGGGAAAAGATTAGACTTATACAAATAAAGCACATGGAAAAGGGGATATAGAGATATTCAAATTTAAGCTCATATAAAGATGGACACATATACATGAAAATATCACAAACTCGTAGGCTAGGTGCAACTATATGAAAATGCAATACAATGCAAACTACATGATATGCAATAATAGAATAATGATGGCATATGGAAAACCAACAGTAACCATCATAAAAAAACGAGGTAGTATTACGGAAACCGACAGTTAACTACGCTCAAGAAAAATAAAAGAAAAATAGAAAAACAATGCAACTAGATGACATGCAACTAAATGATATGCATCTAAGTGATATGCAAAAATAAAAGAAAATAAAAGAAAGAAAACTAGCCCACTCATTAGCAACACGACATGTATATAATAAACGTCTACCAAATAATGACAGGTTACGATAAACGACAGTGCTGTCCATTACATGCGTGTAGACGGCGCTTTAAGACTTCGTTGAAAGTGATAGCATTATGGAAACCAACGATTAGCTATACTAAGCATGATATAACTCATATGGAAAAGGACGTAGCACACGGAAAACCGACAGTAGCTACCCATATGAACTATAAAAACAAAGGAAGCACGTAAGTCTTAAAAGCTTAAAAGATTCTTCGGAGCGGTATGTAGCATACGGGAACCGACATTAGCTACTAATTAACTATAAGAACAGTTATAGCTTACGAGAACCGACAGTCACTATAACTTGCATAGATGAATCATGCATATAAAAATTAATCAGTTATTTAACATGGATTCATAGATGGAAAGGTAAAAACTTATAAGTTCAGGACATCTATGTAAACATAAACAGCCACAGAAGCTCTAATGACAGCAATCCATACTAAATAAAAGCATTAAAAACAAGATCAAGAAAAACCTGGGAACCTGAACTGGCGTTCAGCACAACAGACGGGCGTTCAATGGAAATTGTAGCCCTGGACGAGCGTTCAACAAACAAACGCTCGTTTGCCCTTGAAAACACCTGGACGGGCGTTCAGAATATCAGACGCCCGTCTGATTCCTCAAAATCAGATCAGGATTGAAAATTCTGGAACGGACGAACGTCCAACAATTCCAAACGCTCGTTTACCTGCACGTTAGGTACTGGACGGGCGTTCACGTACCATGGACGCTCGTCCACACAACAAATATGCACAGACAGCAGGAAAAACACAGCAAAACCCTAAATACTTATGAACACAACACAGCAACACAGATCACAGCACAGCAGCCTTATCAAATTAAGCACAGGGGATTAGATTAGGTTACACATAAACATATAAACTTCACGTAAAACAAGTTGAGTAAAAAACTTTTGCACATTCTTAACCTAACGGTCATCGAAACACGGCAAAATAAAAACTCTCAACTTGGTATACGCTACTTTTATTAAAAAAATAAATAAATAAATAAAACGTAACAAAATCGAGAACTAACAAAACTAGATTCAACATGACACCTATTCCCCGGCAACGGCGCCACTTTTGTTGGGGAGGATTTTGCATCATTAAAACAAAAGAAAATTTATAAACCTATACTACCATGCAAAACTAACTCCTAACCGGCCGAATACCGGGTAATTGATAGTAGAGCGAAGTGAGTAAGGGGTCGATCCACAGGGAAAAGGGATGTTAAATCTAATCTAACTAACTCTCTCAATTGTTACTCAAGAAAACGCATAAACGAAAGAACAAATATAAAAACGCATAAAACAAATAAAGCAACTAAAATAAATCTAAGCTAGAACGAATAATAAAAATCTAAACTAAGATACATGGGATCAAACATCATACAAACTAAGTGATTCCAATCCTAGTTTATTCTCATGATTTTAATTCAAATTGTGGTTTCCAAAAACTTGTTCGTTAAAAACGTGTTTTAAATTTATATTATCGGAACACCCCAAGTATAAGGTACGTAGTATAAGGTGTTGCCGAGTCGTCCCTAAGGGAATAAATACGGTTGTCGATTAAGATATAACTCCTAAGTTGGTTATGTCACGAAATATTACCTAAAACTAAGGTTAATCTAACTATAAACTGAAACTATCAACTAAAACTAAAACAGAATAAAACAAGCAAAAAATAAGAAAAGCAGAAAGCCGATTTAACGTTCACTATTGTGTGGGCGGCGTGCCAAAACAAAAATCTAACGGACGGGCGTCTGCTATTGCGGACGAGCGTCTGACTATGAACAGCAACAGAAAAGTGCAGAAAACTAGGGTTTGTAAAACTAGAACTTAAAACTAACGTTGAAGCAAACGATTTTTGTATCAAATTATAAAGGGGAAACAGTAGAACACCTAGAATCTATCACTCAACGATCAGACAACCAGTTTATGATTCGAATACAGTTTTATTGGTATGATCAATCACGAAACCGACTAAATTCCTTTAGATCAATTTCTAAGGTTTGTTTACTTTTCCAAGAAAAACAAATAACATTCATAACAAGATCAACAATTCGTTCCCAAATTGCAATACCCAATTAACGATAAATGATTCCTCAAAACGTCATCAATTGTATCGATTGAAATAAAAAACTATTGTCGAATTATATTTCCATAAAAATTCAAACAACATAGAGGTTCATTGACATTCCTATCTAATGAAACTCTTAACAATTAAATCAGGATTCAAACGATAAATAAAACAAAGTATTCAAAATCATAACTAAAGATAAACTAACGAATCATGGTTGTGATGACGTTGATGTGATATCCTCCGGTTGTTCCACTGCTATGCGTTTAGCCAACAATCATGTTGTTAGACATAATCATTGGAATGGAGAGATACATCTTTGACTCTCCTCCTTGAATAATGCAATTTGCTAGGGTTTGTTATGAGTGAATGATGCGTGTGGGATGTCCCCTAGGGTTTAATACACGCTGCTATTTATAGGATTTTAGGTCGGCTAGGGTTAAGTCGGCACTGGACGCCCGTCCAAGGACATGGACGCTCGTTCATTTATTTGGACGGAGATTCAGACGCTCGTTCATCTTGCGTCTGGAGACTCAGTATGTAAAATATGACTCTGGACGCTTCATGGACGCTTGATTCACTCTGGGCGCTAAATGCGGATCGGCGGACGCCCGTCCAATATGCTGAGGATCGGATTTCTTCATAGTTATCCATTCTTCTTCAAGCCAATTCCATATTTATCTCTTATAATTCGAATTGAGCCTCATTTATCCTCTTTATGCACTCGAAATTAAGCATCTACATAATAGATAAAACATGGAAAACATGTAGTCATCCCCAAATAATAATAATTCAATAAATTTAACACATAAAAGCGCCCAAATTACACTTTTAATACTTTTAAACCCATTATTCAAATTCAAGCCTTAAACATATAATTTCCTCTAAAAATTACCAAAAAATACGAAAGATATTGTTCTCTAATAATGCGATAAAACCATAAATTTCACGAGAACAACTCCCCACACTTAAACCTTTGTTCATCCCCGAGCAAAACAATCAAAACTATAGCTCAACTTTCACGCATCCCACATAGATCTCTAACTCACGTAACAAAAGATACAACAACTATAGCAAACAATACCATCACAAGAGATAGATTCGGTGTATGTGTGACAAGCCATTCTCAATTTTAACAACCTTTCGAAGAAATATCCTCTCAAAAACTTCAATGACTATCCTAGTACTGATGATAATAGCTTCACACTAAGCCTTCCCACGCACTCAGTAGGATAATCCCTACAGCATATCATGCGGTTCTACTGGGTATAAGATCCATGATAACAAAGACTTCACTCTATTCTTTATTCTTATTCATCATTTTTCAAAATTTTCAAATTCAACGCATATCAGAATAAGCTCTTACCCATCATAGTAGAGTAGGACATTTCGAGATAACCCCCTACCTACTCAAATCATAAGGTAGCTATAAACTGACTGTCGTGAGCTTCTGGTCATCATAGTGGTATAGGACATACGTGGTATACCCTACCTCACTCAAATCATTAACCAGCTTTCGACAAACGTATTTATTATGATTCACTACTTATTCATTTTTCACTTTTTTCTTTAAAAGACATAAGTTACATCTCACTTATCACATTCAAACTTTATGATATTCACAGTACATGGTCTAACTAAGGTGTTACTATACTGACCTTCCCAAGATAAACCATTAAAATAATGAAAGGATAAAGTTCAAAAATCTTGGTTCAATATCAAAGGCTTTCGTGAGTGTAAAAGGAATACTATCTCCATAAAAGTAAAACATGCTATAATTATCTCACTAAGTCACATACTATCATCGTTAGAAAACTTACAACTAGCAAGCATTTAGTTGCAATCACATGCTCGAGACTCACAAAAAATTTTAAATTTGATGAAATTTAAAAATTAAAAATTCACTCATAATTCAAAGATATAGCATGAAAACATACCCAATTTACCCCCCCACACTTAAATCACAGTATGTCCTCAGAATGTGCAAATAAAAGAAAAGAAAACTTAGCTGGTCGTCGTATGCAAGTTGGCAGAGGTCAGGCCGGAGCATGAATGTACCGCTACAACTTGAATAGACAGCCCTGGACATAGTGGCACGCTTGAACACGCTTTCTAAGGTATCTGCGACTCGACATACATATAATCTCGGGACACAAGGGTATATGAAGAAACATAAACGAAACATTCAACAACTCGTAGGAACACAACATCTCATTCAAACAACCAAGGTACTACGCCTACAACTAAAACATAAATAGCTTACGAAAGAGAAAAGAAACAAAGCTAGGTTGCCTCCTAGAAGCGCTCTTTTTATGCCATTAGCTTGACATACTCTTCAAAGTCAACCCGGGTCGGCCCACTTTGGCTTAATCGCGGCCACCTCATCATCAGAATCAGAGGGAAGGACCGAGGTTTGACCACAACCGCCACAAGTGAAGTGCCCTACCAAGTTCTTTAACTTGGCTTTCCATACAGCACTGACTTTCGTCTTCGTCTCAACTTCTTTTACATGTGGTACCGGCGGAATGATAGGTGCAGGAATCGTGGTAGAAGCTTCTGTAAGGGTAAGAATGCCATCATTCGAAGCAAAGAATTCGGATGGAATCTCATCACAATTCAGCACATCAGGCACGTCAACCAACTTTTGAAAGTATATGACCTCAGGTACTTCATAAGGTTGGCCAAAATACTTTTTCAATCTATGACCGTTCACTTTAAAAGGTTGACCGCTGTACCCTTTCAAGGAAATCGCTCCTCCCGGATGAACTTCGACAATTTCAAAGGGTCCGGACCATCTGGACTTAAGCTTGCCAGCAAACAGATGTAATCTGGTGTTGTAAAGTAAAGCCATCTCCCCTACCTTGAAATCTTTGTCCTTTATTTTAGCATCATGGATCGCTTTCGTTCTTTCCTTGCTCAGCTTGGCATTCTCGTAGGCCCTGAGTCTGAATTCATCGAGCTCATGCAGTTGCAGTAATCTCTTCTCACCACAGAGTGGCTATCGAAGTTTAAGTATTTAATAGCCCGAGAAGCTTTGTGCTCGGCTCGACGGGTAGATGGCATGCCTTGCCATAAACCATTTGAAAAGGCGACGTACCCATAGGGGTCTTGAACGCAGATACGATAAGCCCGAGTGCGTCGTCCAACTTCAGACTCAAATGGATCTATTAGAATTCACCGTTTTCTCCAAAATCCGCTTTAGACTTCTCGTTGCTTACCTCGACTTGGCCCTTTGGTTTGGGGTGGTATGGTGTTCCAATTCTATGCTTGACACCATATCTCTCAAGAATTTTATCCAGTGGTGCATTACAAATGCGAACCTTCATCGATAAGGGCTCAGGATGACCAAATCTAGTAAAGATATTTTTTTGCAAGAATTTCTTCACAACTTTGTGATCATTGGTTTGGGTGGCTATAGCCTCTACCCATTTGGAAACATAGTCAACGCAGACTAGGATATATTTATTGCCATGACGATGATGGGAAGGGTCCCATGAAATCGATGCCCCACACGTCGAAGACTTCACATTCCAAGATAGGCCTCAAAGGCATCTCCATCCTATTATCGAGCCTCCTACTCTTTGACATCATCACGGCCTTTGCAAAAGGCTTCGGCGTCTTTGAACAGTGGGCCAAGTAAAATCCAGCTTGAAGGATTTTTAGCGATCTTTGGTGCTCCGTAGTGTCCACCAGCCAGGACCACTATGACATTGCTCTAAGATATCCAGCTTGTTCATGTTCGAACACACCTTCTAAGCAACCCGTCTTTGCGGACTTTAAACAAATGTGGATCCTCCCATACGAGATACTTCAAGTCACCGAAAAACTTCTTCTTTTCACGATACGTCATCTCTTGAGATGTCCGATCGCTAAGTAATTGGCGTAATCGGCATACCACGGCCTCACATTCTCGAGCCTCATTAATTGCTCAGTTGGAAAGTCAATGCCTATTTCCTTAGTGTTTTCGTCACCCTCGCTCACTAAGCGAGATAAGTGATCGGCTACAACATTTTCGCTACCTTTCTTATCCTTAATTTCAAGGTCAAATTCTGTAGTATCGTAATCCATCTCAAGTAACCCTGGTTTAGCATCTGCTTTTTTCCATGAGGTAGCGTAATTGCGCATGATCTGTCCAAACCACGACTCGAGACCCAAGAAGGTAACCCGAAACTTATCCATAGCTAAAACGATCGCTAGAATTCTTTCTCTGTAGTAGTGTAGTTACACCGAGTGGGTTCAAAGTTCGGCTCGCATAGTAGATTGGTCTGAACTTCTTATCAATCCTCTGCCCTAGAACTGCGCCTATAGCGTAGTTAGAGGCATCGCACATGAGTTCGAAAGGTTTAGTCCAGTCGGGCGCGATCAAAATGGGGGCACTGGTTAACTTATCCTTTAAGCATTTGAAAGCTTCCTTACACGCATCATCAAACACGAACTCTACTTCCTCTTTAAGCAGGTTGGATAGCGGCTTTGCTATTGTCGAAAAATCTTTAATAAATCGCCGATAAAAGCCTACATGTCCCAAGAATCCTCGTACCTCCTTAACTGTCTTTGGATATGACATTTTCTCAATGGCCGCTACTTTAGCCCTATCCACCTGAATACCTTCACTGGACAACTTGTGTCCCAAAACAATCCCTTCGTCAACTAGAAAATGGCATTTCTCCCGTTAAGCACCAAATTTTTCTCAACACATCATTTGGAGTACCATATCTAGATTCTTTAAGATCTCATCAAAGCGCCGCCATAGATCGAGAAGTCATCCATGAAGACCTCCATGCATTGTTCCACTAGTCCATCAAAAATGGCTAACATGCACCGTTGAAAAGTCGCGGGTGCATTGCATAGGCCGAATGGCATTCTGCGGAAGGCAAAAGTGCCAGATGGACACGTAAGCGTGGTCTTTCCTCGATCATTAGGATCGATGGCTATCTGGAAGTACCCGAATATCCATCGAGAAACAATAATATTTGTGACCACTCGGTCTTTCAATTATTTGGTCAATGAAGGGTAAGGAAATGATCTTTTGCGGTGACTTCGTTCAATCTGCGATAATCAATGCGAGACTTATAACCGATCCAAGGCGTAAGGCAATTTCCTCCCTTTTCATTTTTTCTCACGGTAATACCCCTTCTTTGGCACAACTTGAGTAGGGCTAACCCACTCACTGTCGGCGATGGCATAAATAATCCCCATATCAAGCCATTTGATGATCTCCTTTTTGACAACCTCCTGCATATGCGGATTCAGCCTTCTCTGCGGTTGTCTGACCTTTTTCGCTCCTTCCTCCGTTCGGATCTTATGCATGCATACATCTGGGCTGATTCCTCTGATATCGCCCACCTGCCATCCGAACGCGAGGATATGTTTCTCCAGCACTTTGATCAATTCTGCCTCTTGCTCAGGCCCGAGTTTAGATGAGATGATTAGGGGCAACTTATCACCGTCTTTAAGAAAGATGTATTTTAGATGCTGCGGCAGTGGTTTCAACTCTAAGTCAGCAGGTGGTTGGTCGATACTCGATTTTAATGGACCACCTCTTTCTTTTTGAGTGAGGACCGGTTGACTGAAGAACACTTCATCTTCCTGGGGTGTTATCCCAGAAAGGTATTGAATAACGTCATCAAAAGGGATCTCCCTGTCAGCTTCCGTTTTTTCTTTGCGATGTGCAATCATCTTCTTAAGCTCTTCTTCTTCAAGTTCATCTGCAAGTTGCTCCCAATCGTCCAACTCCCAATGGGTAGCTTCTTTCCAGAATTCGATTTCATCCCAGCTTCCCATTAAAATTTCCTCTTCTTCAAGGTTAAAGTCTGCCCGATTGAGCTCCTTCAGATCACCACTGCTCATCCCTGGAATGTCCCAAATTTTCTGTTCACTTATAGGCTCAGTATGCGCAAGTTGTTGAGACAGCTCTACAGTGACTATGGCTCTTGAACAGTTGTTTTCTTCTTCTTCGTGATTTATGACATCCAGGGCTTCTGTCTCTGCGAGCTCTTTATCAGGGTCAGATTCATCCCCATAAATTGCTTCAATGAATGAAATTCCCTGAATTGGGGATTCTTCAGAACTTTTACCTTGCTCGATGGAAATGGAAGTGTCTCCTATTCTCAAGGTAATTTGGCCAGTGTGGAAGTCAATGGTGGCAGCAGCGGTGTCCAAGAAAGGCCGGCCTAGGATCAGGGGCATTTCCTTGTCAGATTGGTAGTCCAATATAACCCAGTCGGTTGGAAACACCAATTGTTTAACATGGGTAAGGACATTGTTAACGCAACCGGTCGCTAAACGGCTAGATTTGTCCACCAATCAAGAGAGACGGGCGCTCCCTTAGCCTTTTGTCCAACCCGAGACTTTTGCGGATGTTCAAAGGCATCACATTAACAGAGGCACCGAGTCGCATAAGACATTGTGGAACGTGCGCGCCTTCGATCATGCAAGAGATTGAAGGTCGTCCGGGTCACCACGCTTTATTGCAATGCTCGAGAAATTGCCGAGCATTCTTCGTTTAGCACTTCATCCGCCATTCCTTTCAACTTCCTCTTACTTCCACAGCGGCCCTTAAGAAACTAGGAGCATTTAGGCATCTCGCTTAACACTTCGGCAAGAGGCATAGTCACCATGGTTTCTCTAGCAGCTTCCTCACTCCATCGTAAGTTTTATCGAGTTCAAAGTATTCTCATTTTTCTTTCTTTGGATAAGGAAGGGTTTTCGGATGATTGATTGGAATTTGATTTTTAATGGCTTCATCCTCCTTATCCTTCCATCGACAAACTTTTTGACTTTCTTTTTAGTCGTGGGTTCGGCCATCGACTATTCTTTTCAAACATCCTCATCACTTTCTCCCGAAGAATCATTATCATTCGGCTCTCGCTCCACCGCCGCTTTCTTCGGTATTTGTCTGCTTGCTTATCCCCTCCTCGAACTCATGGCGTCGGGAGGGGCTACTGCTTCAAAGCTTCTCGGGTCCAACTTTCTTTCCGCTTCTAAGTGTAATCGCATTCAACTCCTCCTCTTGCCCATAATTCCATCTGCGGTGTGATGGCATTACAGAACTTATACGCCTTAGGATTCTTATCTGTGTAACTCGGCAGTCTTCCTTGGGGCTCGCTTGCTTGTTGATCACCATCCGCCAATCTGTCTCTCTATCGCCTTTTGACCGGTGGCTAGTGCTTGCACCATATCTACTAGCTCATCGAATTTCTTTTGAGAGATAGAGGTGGGTCGTGGATTTTGCGTTTGAGCCCAATTGCCTTGGGGCCTTTGATTGTTGGAGTTGAAGGACTGGTTGGAATTGGATGCGCCAGGTGGCGTATAATAAGCGTTCATGGATTTTAAAAGTTACGGTTTGGATTATAGCTTGATTGACCGTAATTTTGATTACTTAAAAGTTTGATTACGTTGCCTATCGCATTTACTTCATCTCCGTTCTCATTGCTCGCCTGCGTTCCCAGAAGACTCATATCCGCTGATCCCTTTTGTTGCTGCATTTGTAAATTAGCCATCTGTTGGTTTATCATTTCCACTTGAGCAACCAACTTCTGTGTCACAGGATCGCTTGCAATGATTTCCTCTTATCTTCCTCAACATGGGTCTTCAAAGAGGTTGACCACATGTTGTTCTTGGCAATTGTTTCAGCTACCCTATAGGCAGCATCATCTCCTCCGCCCAGAAAAGATCCATGAGCTGTGGAATCTAGATAATCTCTATTTGGTTGAGTAACACCCTGATAGAATAATTCTAGAAGCTCATGTCGAGTGTATCCATGGTTAGGGCATTTCCTCATTAACAAATTCAACCTTTCCAGTGCCTTCCTACACTTTCTCCTTCTAATTGCTCAAAATTAGCTATATCACGTTTAAGGCCCATTATCGTTCCAGGTGAAGCAATTTCAGAGCGAAGGCTCTTTTAACATCGGCCCGGTATGGAGAGAGTGATGGGGTAAGGATTTGAACCATCTGTTTGCTTCACCTTTTAAAGCAAACGGGAAAAGTTTCAGCTTAACGATCTCAGAATCAATACCCGGATAATGGCCGGCTTCGCAAATTTGAACAAAAGTGGACAAGAAGTCATGAGGATCTTCTTGAGCAGTGCCATGGAAGGAGCTATTTTGGACCAGTCCAACCACTCCATTCTTCAGATCGAAATGTACTTGCCCCATATCTGGAGGTCGGATAGGTCTATGCCCCTCCAGGAAGTCTTGGTTAAGATAAGGGGCATAGGGGTCTTGATTTATTTGGGCTTCTTTGGGCTTGATGAAGTTGTTGCAATTGGTTTTGTAGCCCAACTTGTCGATTCTGTTGTTGTTTGTAACAATCGTATTTGTTGAAGGAGCTGATTCAGCTGAGCTTGAGGGTCTGGATTTTGATTTGGGAGGGCTGGATTAGGAGGAACTAGATTCGGATTTTGAACTGGGTCCGCCATGATGTCTAGATCGGGAAAAAGCCTTCTTCTTAGGATGGACCGTTCCGGTTCTGGATCAAAGAGGAGAGGTCCCTTCTTGCTTCTGGTTTGCATAAACCAGGAGGACAATTCAGAGAGGTCAACATCGACTAAAAGTCGAGTTGATGTAAGAGTTAACCTTGGAATAAGGCTAAGAGAAGAAAGGAGAAGAACAAGAAAGATAGACGGACGGGCGTTGTAATCGTGAACGAAGCGCCGCTCAGAGAAGTTCACGGACGGGCGCCTGGTTCAATAGACGCTAAATGCGATATAATAAAAGCGATTCAGAGGCGTTTTACTAAACAAACGGGCGTTTGGATGACAGGACGCTTCGTTTGACCAAGAAATGAGATAAAGGAAATTTTTCGAGAATGGACGAAAGCGCGTCAGATGATTGGGCGTTCGTTCAAAAGTCAAAACGAGGATCGAGCGAAAAGCAACAGGAAAGCAGTAAACAAATTAAACTAAGGAAAACTAAACTAATCTAAAACCTAAGAAAGTTACTAACTAGAGAAACTATACCTACGAAAAATTTAAAAAAGAAAAAACTAAAACGGTGAAAAAAACGTGTTGAAATCTTCTAGGGCCAAAAAGAGAGGAAAACAGTGGATTTTGACCTCGAACGCGATCTGAACGGCCCACGGCGTTCACCACGCACGTCGTCGGCGCCGGAACGAAGCTTTCGAATTGGGGTCCTACGTTCCAAACGGACACTCGAGCCGAAAGTTACGCCAAAATACTACTGCGTGCGCCCTAACGACCCCCTCTTTTGACACGTAAAATCGCCCTAAGTAGAATCCGACAACCGTTACGATTCCCGCAACGGCGCCAAAAACTTATTCGTTAAAAACGTGTTTTAAATTTATATTATCGGAACACCCCAAGTATAAGGTACGTAGTATAAGGTGTTGCCGAGTCGTCCTGTGGAATCGTGACGGTTGTCGATTAAGATATAACTCCTAAGTTGGTTATGTCACTAAATATTACCTAAAACTAAGGTTAATCTAACTATAAATGAAACTATCAACTAAAACTAAAACAGAATAAAACAAGCAAAAAAATAAGAAAAGCGAAAGCCAGATTTAACGCTCACTATTGTGGGACGAGGCGCGTCAAAACGAATCTAACGGACGGGCGTCGCTATTGCGGACGGCGTCCCGACTATGAACAAACAATGTAAAAGTGCAGAAAACTAGGGTTTGTAAAACTAGAACTTAAAACTAACGTTGAAGCAAACGATTTTTGTATCAAATTATAAAGGGGAAACAGTAGAACACCTAGAATCTATCACTCAACGATCGGACAACGGTTTATGATTCGAATACGATTTTATTGGTATGATCAATCACGAAACCGACTAAATTCCTTTAGATCAATTTCTAAGGTTTGTTTACTTTTCCAAGAAAAACAAATAACATTCATAACAAGATCAACAATTCGTTCCCAAATTGCAATACCCAATTAACGATAAATGATTCCTCAAAACGTCATCAATTGTATCGATTGAAATAAAAAACTATTGTCGAATTATATTTCCATAAAAATTCAAACAACATAGAGGTTCATTGACATTCCTATCTAATGAAACTCTTAACAATTAAATCAGGATTCAAACGATAAATAAAACAAAGTATTCAAAATCATAACTAAAGATAAACTAACGAATCATGGTTGTGATGACGTTGATGTGATATCCTCCGGTTGTTCCATCGCTATGCGTTTAGCCAACAATCATGTTGTTAGACATAATCATTGGAATGGAGAGATACATCTTTGACTCTCCTCCTTGAATAATGCGGCTGCTAGGGTTTGTTATGAGTGAATGATGCGTGTGGGATGTCCCCTAGGGTTTAATACACGCTGCTATTTATAGGATTTTAGGTCGGCTAGGGTTAAGTCGGCACTGGACGCCCGTCCAAGGACATGGACGCTGCGTTCATTTATTTGACGGAGATTCGTGACGCTTCGCTCATCTTGCGTCTGGAGACTCTGTATGTAAAATATGACTCGACGCTTCATGGACGCTTGATTCACTCCTGGACGCTGTAAATCGGATCGTGACGCGCCCGCCCAATATCTTTGAGGATCGGATTTCTTCATAGTTATCCATTCTTCTTCAAGCCAATTCCATATTTATCTCTTATAATTCGAATTGAGCCTCATTTATCCTCTTTATGCACTCGAAATTAAGCATCTACATAATAGATAAAACATGGAAAACATGTAGTCATCCCCAAATAATAATAATTCAATAAATTTAACACATAAAAGCGCCCAAATTACACTTTTAATACTTTTAAACCCATTATTCAAATTCAAGCCTTAAACATATAATTTCCTCTAAAAATTACCAAAATACGAAAGATATTGTTCTCTAATAATGCGATAAAAACCATAAATTTCACCGAGAACAAGTGTTACTAGCAATGGTGGCACAACATGACCTTGAACTTGAGCAGTTAGATGTAAAGACAACCTTTCTACATGGTGAGGTAGATAGGAAATATACATGGCTCAGCTAGAGAGGTTCCAAGTTCCTGGAAAGGAAGAGTTTGTTTGTAAGTTTAAAAGGTCCTTCTATGGATTGAAACAAGCTGCAAGGTAGTGGTATAAAAGGTTTGACAGTTACATGATCCATATTGGTTATAACAAAAGTCCATATGACTGATGTGTCTATAACAGTGAGCTGAGAGATGGATAACTCATATATCTTGTCCTGTATGTGGATGACATGTTGACGGCTGGAAGAGAGAAGTCTGATGTTCAGAATCTGAAAGACCTTATTAGTGCTGAGTTTGAAATGGAAGATTTGGGTGCAGCCAAAAAATTTTTGGGGATGGAGATCTGGAGAGATATGAATCAAATGAAGTTGTTCTTGTCTCAACATGGTTATACAAAGGGAAAGTAATAAAAATGGACTCTTCCACTTTTTGGGCAATCTGGCCGTCAAAATCACAAACAAATCGCACCACGAGGCTCACAATAAAGAGAGCTACGATTTGATACAAGTTTTTTTCGATTGGGTAAAAAAATTCGGAACCCATTTTCTAGATCTAGAAGTGTTTTAATTTCCTTATATAAATAACTCTTTAAAGGTTGTAGTGATCGTAGAACATTGTTTTTTGTAATAGATTCAAAGTGGGTTGCGTAGTTTCTTGGTGATTTTGAAGGTTTGCTTTCATATCTTTGTATTCTTCAAGATTCAAGTTGGTGTTCTTGGAGTTTCTTGGTGTAATCATATGTAAAGGGGTGTTTAAAAAAAATCTACTAATGTTATTTTAGTTGTTGGATCTATATTTATATCAATAGCATGTTGTAGTACTTTTTGGTTTGAAATTGGAGTAGGTTTGGTGTTTGAAATGGTGATGAACAATATGGATTTTTTCTTCAGAAAATTGCTGCTTTTCTGGGCAAATTATGAAGCAGGCGCACACTCGGAGCCACTAGCAGGTGGATGTCATGTGTGTTCTGAAAGTTTGGGCGCATGACAAAGGTAGTCCGGGCACATGCCTGGCTTGGAAATTTTGAAAATAGGCAGATCAGCAAAGTGGGTTGCATGCTTAGGGCCTATTACACGCACGTCTGCTCCTATTTTTGGTGTATTTTGTTCTTTGTTCCTTTATATGAGCATGGATTAGTGTAAAGCTTTATACAATGTGATGTTGTTAGGAACATTTTCATAGTTTTTATGATGGTCATACTAGCTGTTATAGCAAGCCTGATATAAGTTAAAATTGGATGTATAGGCTTTATTAGAAGTTTGATGTTGTAAAAGTTGATCAGACTAAGCATTGTACTTAGTAGTCTGGTAGGCTAGCTCAGTGAAGTTAAGATAGAAGATCAGCTAAGTAAGAAGGTTCAGAATCCAGACTCAGTGAAGTGAAGACTTATGGACTGACTTACACCAAGGAAGTCTGTGATTACCTTGGGTAAGTCTAAGATATCACAAAAGTGATGAAATATAATTTACTTTGAAGTGGTGTACACTAACCTCACTCACTTTAAGGGTCAGTGAAGTTTTTCTAAATCGGCTGAAGAATATCAGCACAGAAGCATCATCCACACGAGTACTCAGAAGCTAAGAAGTTCAAGTAAAGTACTAATCAGTATAGAAGCTGACTGAATCAAGATCAGCATAATGAAGTCATCCAAGTAACAATAAGTGAGCTGATGAAAAGACCAAGTGGAATAACAGTTCAGAACATAAGAACCAGCTAAACACAATGAACAAGTGTCAGCTGAGCAACTAAGTTGGCAGAAATAAAAGAAGAAGTTTAGACACGTGAAAAATATGGAAGACAAAGCTTTAATTAAAGAATAATCGAAGGACGGATTTTGAGATAAATGTTGGGAATAAAATCAGGATCATGCAAATCAAGGATCGAGAAGGAAATCAAGACAGTATCTAGGATTATTCCCTGTACATTAATTGTCCGACGGACGGTTTTACAAAATCTGAACGAACCATGGCTATAAATAGAAGGCATCAACATAAGGGCAAACACAACAAATAAATCTTGAGAATTCTAAGTGCCATACTCTGTAAAATCAAGCCTTCATACTCTTGATCTTAAAAGACTTATCCAGAAATTCAAGTTCAGAAATACCTAGAACCTTAACAGAATTATCCAACCTGAACTTGATCAGTTTGTGAATTCTTTAATTCACATCATTCTATCTTTCATTAAGATTTCCTAAGTCAGTGAAGGGACATATGTTCTCTTCAAGGACTGGAGCAACTGAATCAGAGAAATATGAGAAGGAGTTGTGGCTTTTGTGATATATGCTGAAAGAATCGTCTGAAGGAGCAGTGTGTGAAGAGTTCAATCACTAAAGCATATGTTGACATGGATTGATAACTCAAAGTTGTGAAACTTGTGTAGTGAAGGACAATCAAACTATTTTATTGGTGAAAAATGATAGTAAATTCCTTCAATCATCACAGCAGAAGAGTGGATCAAGGGATTACACAACTCTGAACTACAATAAGTTCTTGTGTTATTTTTTTCAGCATTTACATTGTGCATTTACTTTCAGCTATGCATTATTTTTGTGTGTGTGATTGCTTATATTGTGAATATATATTTTGGAAGGGTTATTCTGCTGCACAATGCTTTTTAAAAAGGAAAAGTTAAACTCCAACATGAGTTATTCAACCCTCCCCCCTCTGACTCTAGTTTCACCCTTCTCTGGGACCAACAGTTGTAACTTAGAATGCTTGTATTCTAGTTGCTTTGGCTCCGCACCGTGTTACAAAAGAGCACACATTCCATTTGACCTTAAATGATTTCCTTGTTATATAGAAAAGTTAGGGGTTTTGTTTTTAGTGGACTTGGCTCATCACTTAGTGGAGACCCTCTACTAGGAGATACTCGGGATCATTGGACACCTCTTCCCTTATCCTTGTTGGTTTGGATAAGAATCCAATATTTCTATGCAATGTGCTAAGTAGTGTAACTTAGAATGGTCTAGGAATCTAGAAGTCCCCAAGGAGCCTTTATGTGAATGAACCCATGTTGTTTGTTTAATCACTTTACTTGATGTGTCTAAAATCAAAAAGATGTTGTTCTTTTGTGAGACGTGTTTTTGTATCGCTACATGGAATTATTGCCCCTCTACAAGGTGCAGATACCAAGCAAGGTAAAGATGCCTAGAGTCCCATCCATAAAGAAATATAGAGGGAGCATATAATATCCACGTGGTCAATCATTGCCCTTACACAAGGGTTAAAATCAGAGATAAGGGAATGAACTACATGGTCAACCATCGTGCCCTGGAGGTGTTAAGGAAATGTCATGGTGCATACTCACCATGAAAAGTGTCCTTGGATCTATGTGTAACATATGTCTTTTTTGGTTGTGTCTATTATGTGCGACTAGTAAAGGGGTGTGAGCTACTTGAACATATAAGCTAATAATTTATTCCTTGTGTTATAATAAGTTTAGAGTCGGGGCTTCTACCATTTGCTATGTATGTTTGTACTTCCCTTTTATTAGTTTTCCCCACCCCGAGAAGATGGTTGGGTGTAGGTCAAATTCAATATCGCTAAAGAGTGATTCCCAAAGATGCATCCGAAGTTGCAGCATTTGAAGCTTATCATTCTTTTACAATGGTACAAAATCTGCCCTTTTCTTTTCTAATAGATTGAGATTTGTTGTACCTTCTGGTTATAAAGAAAGAATTGTAATGTTGAATGGATCTTCGATCATTGTGTATTAGTTTTGGGATGTTGGTTTAGTTGAAACTTGTGTTGCGTTTCGATCGTTTGTGGAATCTTTTAGTTTATTGAGTCTACCAATTTGTTTTCCTCTTTGTTCTCTAATGAAGATGATGTCAGGCTTATGTATTGCTAGAAATATTTAGGTTTTCATGATGAGTGAGGCTAGATGTTATAGTTGCAAGCAAAAAGATGTCTTGAGGTGCATGTATTGGTTTTACTAGAGTCTGATATTGTATAGGTTAATCAAAAAATCACTGTAATAGAAAGCTGATGGGGTTTCAATAGATTAAGGTTAGCTTTTGAAAATTAATAAGAGTCTAGGATTATAAGCAATGTTCAATGAGAATCTTGAGGAAAAAACTCGAGATCGAAGACCAAAATTTGGGAACAAACTCTGTTTTGAAGACTGAAGATGAAGACTAAGGGTTCAAACTCAGTAAACAAGGTGGTGCTTTGGTCCAAAGAATTAGCCATCAAGCCGGTGTCTTCTCACCACAGGTAAAACAATCGATTTCCATAGAAAGTAGTTTGTCCCATCCAATTTCACAGCACAACTCTGATTGAGGCTTTCTCAAGGTTGTCTCGAGTCGGATAAGCGAAGTAGTCGGTCAGATGGAACCGGTGGTAGAAAGAATCGGAGGAATTGGTGGCACATCGGAAGTGATTTGTGATGTCATTGTGTTAAGCAACGAAGGAGACGAGAAATCTTGTAGAGAGAGGGCAGAGAAGCTCCCAAAGGGACAAATTGATGGAGGTCACCGGAGCACACCGTGTATTTGGCGATGGCGTATCCAGAAATATTATTCAGCGGGATCCGTAAATTTTTTTCAGAGTAAATTTTATTTTTCATGGGATCCGAAATATTTTTCTACACATAAAATGTAGAGTTTTCTTATATTTAACGAGATCCGCGGACCCCCTATAGCAAAGGGTAGATCCGCCAATGGTGACTGGTGCAGTGCTGAGACAATAGTATCAGCCATGGTTTGACTCTGATATCAAGATAGAATTTTCGGGAGAGATGATAATTGAGCATATATCTAGAAAAGGAATCACCAGCTTGAATATGTTGATGCCTTGATCGTATAATTATATATGGAACCAGCAGTACAATAATCTTCAGGAAATCTAAGATAAGGATCTAAGAACACATTTGTACAAAAGGACTAAATCTTTTATAGAGCTCCCAAAAATAATTAAAATAATTAAAAGCTAATCTATTTACTTAGGCATATTCTAACAAATTCAAACACCTATGATAAAAAAGTGGGGTTTTTACAATTTAATCCCACTATCGATCGACTGAATATTGTGTACGAAAATTCAAAATATATACCTTTAGGTAAAAATAGTTTTTTTGGTATACCCTTATTTTTAGTTCTTACGATTATAACCCCGTCAAACTACTCAGTAGGCCGGGTAATTTATCATTCAAGCCGTGATATATTGTTATGAGGCCGGGCTAAAATAACACGTCCTGAGAAAATTTCTCACTCGACCGGACTAAAAACTCACGTCCTGCAATTTTTTCTTTTTAAAATCAGCAATTCATTTACATTATATCAAAATATATATATATATATATATATATATATATATATATATATATATATATATATATGCTCTGCTTTCCTAAATAAAAATTTGCCATCTGCAAAACCTCCCCTTCGACGAATTTTTCAACCTCCACCATACCAAACCGTCAGCGTCATCTTCTTCCTCCATTTCTTTTCTTTCAAATTTACAAATGGGTTTAGCTCCCTCACTGAAAATGTCTGCATAATCATATCCTTTTTATTTTTATTTTTATTTTATTTTGAATTTTATTGAAGAATCATCCTATCCTATTTTGACGTGAAAAAACTCCACGGGAGTAGTTTGATTGAGTGTTTATTCATTTTTTATGCTACAAACAAAGAAATTATACTCTGATATTCATCTTCCAATGTGAAGTTGTTTAATTGCATAAGCGGGCAGCTATTCTGTCCTTAAATTTGATAATCTATATGTTTATTTAATCGATTCCGGTGGTGGTTCGGGTCGGTAACTCGGTATATTGCCATAGATTGAGGAAGATAAGGGATGGAGGAAGAAGATGACGCCGGCGGTTTGATAAGGTGGAGGAAGAACAATTCAACGGAGGAGAAAGGGTTTTTCCTTCCTTTTTTTTTTTTTCAATTGCAGATGAACAGGAGATTTGTTATTGAAAAAAATAAAATATCTGCCTCATAATAAAAAAAGAACATCGGACAATTGAAAAAAAAAAAAAAAAAAGAAAAGAAAAGAAAAAAAAATATGCAAAACGGAAGCTTTTAGCCTGGCCGAGTGAGAACATTTGTTGAGTACGTGTTATTTTAATCCAAGCCTCAATGAAAAATAATCCGGCCTTATGACAATATATCCCGGTTTGAATGTCAAATTGTCCGGCCTAGTGAGTATTTTGACGGGTTTATGATTGTAAGAATTAAAAATAGGGGTATAAAAAAAAACTATTTTTAGCGAAAGTTATATATTTTCAATTCCCTCCATCTTAAATCTAGTTTGAACCTATGATGTAGGAAAAGAAATACATATATAATGTTGGAATCATCTTGTCAATTCTTGTGAATTTCTTATGAGATTTAATCTAGTTTGAACCTATGATGTAGGAAAAGAAATACATATATAATGTTGGAATCATCTTGTCAATTCTTGTGAATTTCTTATGAGATTAGAAAAAAGAACAAATGGAAAAAATAAAGGCAAAATTGTTTATTGTTAAAAACGACAATTTAAACATTGAAATATGCAAAAAGGACAGTGGAATATTTTTTTTTGGAAAAAAGACATGTACTTATTCCATTTTGTTTTAAATTCTATCGTATTCAACTACAAAGCGAATATATCTTTTGATATGATTGTCGCAAGATGGTAAATTCTTTCATCACATATTTCCTTTTTTCGTCATCTTTATTTAGACATCTCATTTTGATATTTTTTTCAATGTTATTTTCAAAGTCATTTTTGTAAAAAAAAACATATAAGCAGTGGAATAGTGAAATATTGTATTTGAGGCCAGTTCCACCACAGCAAACAGTGGATTTAGGGTTATGAACGATGCATTTGTTCTTATCATCAATTTATATTTCCACTGTCATGATTCCTATTTTTATCCTTTTTTTTGTCCTTTTAAACCAGCCCTCCCAAAAAACTTGTAGATGAAGAAATGCATATATATATATATATATATATATATATATATATATATATATATATATATATATATATATATATTAGAATATTTAGTACTTCAGGGACTGTTTTGTTATTATTATTTGTGTTGTTCTTATCTAGATAATAGTGTGTATGTGGCATTGGTAGAATGCAACACCTGTCCTTGGTTGTACACTTTATATGGGTGTAATCGGTTACATTGGAGAATCAATCATTAATTATCTTCTCTAAGAATCTTTTCTTGGTATCAGAGAAAAGTTTTCCGGCCAATATGGCCGCCACTGGTGGAACAACGACGGCAATAAGCAGTCAGCCACCAATCATGTTACCTAGCCTCCCCTGAAATGGTTGGTGACACTAGCTGGTATGCAGATTCAGGAGCCACCAATCATGTTACCTCAGACATGGGCAATCTTCAAAGCAAATCTGAGTATGATGGTAATGAATCTCTCACTGTTGGTAATGGAAATAAGTTACACATAGCTCATACTGGACACTCTGTGATACACCCTAATATGCACTTGTCTAACATTCTTCATGTGCCTCACATTGCTAAAAACTTGCTTAGTATTTCCAAACTTACCACTGATAATAATGTGTTTGTTGAATTTTATGATTCTAAATGTCTTGTGAAGGACAAAGCTACAAAGAAAGTGCTTGGAAGGTGTTCGGAAAATGGCACATATCGGATTCAACCTCTTTTCGGTGAAGAATCTACTTTCTTGAAGGGCTCCCCTCAATCCAAGTTTCAGAGTTTACTTGCCTCTGTTGCTCCTAGTGATCTTAGTGCTGATATCTGGCATAGACGCTTAGGACACCCTAATCCTAGGGTTTTAAATAAAGTTGTATCTGATCTTGGTTTAAATGTCAATGGCACTATTTCTTTCTGTGAAGCCTGCCAATATGGCAAATTGCATGCTAGTCATCTTTATAAGTCTCTGAGTCATGCTGAAACTGTTCTTGAGCTCATTCATACTGACATATGGGGTCCTGCTCCCCTGCATTCTGTGTCTGGCTATGTGTATTACATCTCATTTGTTGATGATTATAGTAGGTTCACATGGATATATCCTTTAAAAGCTAAATCTGAAGCCCTAACTACCTTCATTCAGTATAAAAAACTGGTTGAGAACCTTTTTAATACCACCATCAAGACTGTTCAATCTGATTGGGGGGGAGAATTCAGAAGTTTTGAGTCATTTCTAACTGAGCATGGCATTAAATTTAGGCATCCTTGCCCACATGTCCATGGACAAAATGGTAGGGTAGAAAGGAAGCACAGGCACATTGTTGAAACTGGTCTAACACTTCTAGCTCAAGCATCATTACCTTTGAAATATTGGTGGGATAGTTTTCTTCATGCTGTGACTATCATAAATATACTGCCTACACCTGTGTTGCACAACAAATCTCCCTTTGAAACTCTATACAATAAGAAGCCTGATTTGAAGCTTATAAAAACTTTTGGTTGTGCTTGTTATCCATACCTAAGGCCATATCATACTAAAAAATTTCAGTATCATACTCGGAAATGCATATACTTGGGCCTCAGTCACATACATAAAGGTCACAAATGCATGGATAAAAATGGTAGGATTTATGTCACTGTCCACATCAGTTTCAATGAGGCAGAATTCCCTTACAAGTCCTTTCATCCTCAAAGCAATAGTCTAGGATCAGTCACTAATCAAAACAGACATGTTGCTCTAGTTTTGTTGTGCCTACTGTGTAACAAAGTTGCGAGAACACCATTCCGGAAAAAATGAAGAGAGGCGTGCTTGAGTCTGAAACAATGGTCTCATCTCCAAATCCAGCAAATGTAGCATCACCCCACAATTCTCATGAGTCTGATGTCCAAACCCTAGCAAATGAGTCTGATTTCCATGATCAGTCCCCTGAGTCTTCCTCATCCAGTGAGTCACCACCATCTCCTCCTCAACATCAAATGCAAACAAGAGCTAAGAGTGGAATTGTTAAACCAAAGAAAATCTTCACTCTTACCACTCAAGTGTGCCCTGATGATATCACGAAGCCAGAATCTGTTCAAAAAGCCCTATCTGATCCTAAATGGTCAAAGGCTATGTCTGAGGAATATCAAGCTCTCTGTCAAAATGCTACTTGGGATCTGGTACCTCCTCATCCTTCACAAAACTTGGTTGGTAATAGGTGGATCTTCAAAACTAAACTGAAACCAGATGGAACAGTCTTGAAGTACAAAGCAAGGCTGGTTGCCAAGGGATTTCATCAACAACAGGGGATAGATTACACAGAAACTTTTAGCCCTGTGGCCAAGGCTGGTACAATTAGGGTTATATTGTCCATAGCAGCAACCCTAGGCTGGAAAATGCATCAAGTGGACATCAATAATGCCTTTCTCAATGGCAGATTATATGAATCAGTGTTTTTGCCTCAGCCAGAAGGTTTTATAAGTTCAGACAAGCCTGAGTATGTGTGCCATCTCAAAAAGGCTCTCTATGGCCTTAAACAGGCACCTAGGGCCTGGTTTGATGAGTTGAAAAAGCAGCTGTTGCAGTGGGGGTTCACTCAGTCCATGTCAGACACATCTCTGTTTATTATGAAGCAAGACAACACCCTACTCTATGTTTTGGTTTATGTGGATGACTTCCTGATCACCAGTAACAACACAGCAGCCATTCACAAGTTTATTCAATTTTTAAACAGCAGATTTCCTCTTAAGAATCTAGGTGAACTGAGCCATTTCCTTGGCATGGAAGTGACAAGAGATAAGTATGGGATTCTAGTCACTCAAAGAAGATTACCTAAAGCAATTTGCTCAACAAATTGGGACTGGGATCTGTTAAATCGTGCCCTACTCCAATGGTGACAGGTCAGGTGTTCCATCCAGAAGCAGGCACACCTATGACCAACCCTTCTCTGTATAGAAGTGTCATTGGAGCCCTCCAATACCTTACATTTACCAGACCAGATGTGGCATTTGCAGTGAATACACTGAGCCAGTTTATGCATTCTCCCAGGGACACACACTGGCAAGCACTTAAAAGACTCCTTAGATACTTGAGTGGGACTTTGAAGTATGGACTGCATTTTAAAGCCAAGGGTGACTTGAATGTCACCAGTTATACAGACTCTTCCCTGTCTCTTACAGGCTATAGTGATGCTGACTGGGGTTGTAGTAAACATGATAGGAAGTCTGTTGCAGGTCACTGCATGTATATTGGAGAGTCACTTGTTACTTGGAGCTCAAAGAAACAACAAGTAGTGTCTAGATCAAGCACTGAATCCGAGTATAGAAGTCTTGCAAATGCTGCTGCAGAAGTTATGTGGCTGAAATCCTTGCTGACAGAACTTGGTATTCATCTCAACTCCACTCCAGTTCTGTACTGTGACAACATGAGTGCAAACTCCTTGGCACAAAATCCAGTCTTCCATGCCCGTACAAAGCATATCGAAATTGATGTTCATTTTGTGAGGAATCAGGTGTTAAATGGGGACTTGTTGGTACAGTATATTCCATCTGCTGAACAGCCAGCTGATATATTCACTAAGGCTCTTGCTCCTGCTGCTTTCATTCCTTTTAGAAGCAAACTAAATGTGGAATGTCCACCACATTTGGTTTGAGGGAGGATATTAGAATATTTAGTACTTCAGGGACTGTTTTGTTATTATTATTTGTGTTGTTCTTATCTAAATAACAGTGTGTATGTGGCATTGGTAGAATGCAACACCTGTCCTTGGTTGTACACTTTATATGGGTGTAATCGGTTACATTGGAGAATCAATCATTAATTATCTTCTCTAAGAATCTTTTCTATATATATTACCAATCCTAATCCACTGTCCACATATGTAAAATGAAAACTCAAGAGGAAATTGTAGAGGATCTATTCTTGAAAATCGAAGAAGTTATCCCAGAAATGCAAAAATATTGTATGATGTTCAAAAGACGATGCCCATATTTTTACCACCATAGCTTCTACTTCTTGGATAAGCAAACTCTTTCTTTATACTGACATTTTCTTCTTCATATAAACAAGGCTTCTCTTCATCAATCCTTTCCATGCCCACACTGCAGCTTCTTGGTGTCATCATCTTACACGAGTAATCTGATCCGATCATCGTCGTCTTTATTATCTTTTGTTGTTTGGTATCGAATCTAACATCAACCCGATTCGCCAGGGTTCGAGTTGAAGCAGCCCTGATGAGCTCTCTTAGATCTTCGGTGTCCGTATATGTATATGACTCGGATGAATTCACGCTAAAGGTTCTTGGCAAAATGCTTACGGAATATGTTGAAGGCATCCCTTTATTTGCACAGCTTATGAGACTTTTCACATAAAAATCTCTAGCTTTCCCTAGAGCTTTCAGTGGCGTTGTGATGAATTTGAGTAGCCATTTGTTTGATTTGGTTTCCATATTGCAAGAAAAAATTGGAAGGGTTGAAGGTTGAGGTATATATATATATATATATGATCAAATGCTAGCTGGCTTGCATCATATTATTTCACAATTTTTTTTCTATTATTTTTCGCGTTATTTATTTCGAAACCACAATTACCATATTCCGACATAATTTATAAACATTTTCATTTGTTTGAAATTCACTGTTAAAAAATCACATTAATAACGATCGATGTAATGATATCAAACAAAGTCTCAAAACGAAGGGAATGAAAATTAAATATATAAAAAATTGATGATATTTTAATCAATTTTGGGGATCTATATATAAAAACATTTAAGTGTTTAGAAATACGGGAGGAATGAAAAAATATAAATGGGTTGAAATATTAGAATAAATGTCGTTTAGCCTATAAATTTTTTTTATAAAATGTCCTCCCCCACCTTATAAAACTTATTAAGATATCCTTTTTAATTTAAAATCTTTTCAAAATGTTCCTATTTTTTTTCCCCTTAAAATCTCCGGTATCCGGAACAAAGTGGTCATATTTTATTTTATATCAACTACTAATTAATTTTTCTAAATCTTTCGGTCTGATATGTAATCATTGACCGTGATATCATTGTCACGAGTAAACGCATGAGGCGGGACGACACTATAGCTTGTGGGCATCCCCCCTTTCCGGATCGAAAAATATACAAAGTATATATAAAATGTATTTTTTTTTAAAACGATCTTTATTATTAAATCAGAAAACGGGAAACCCACAAATTACAAGAGTTTGAAGAAAAAACAAAGGGATCAAAAAACAAAGGCAAATTAATCAAAACTCCATGCTAGTCTAAGATTTCGAACTTGGGCTTCAGATTTAGAGACCAACACATGTAGGGGTGGATGGCCATCCTGAGCTCCATGTTGAATTTTATTTCGCCAGTACCAAATGTAATGGATCAAATCTCTAAATTGGTAGAACCATTTTTATGTCTTCCATCATCAAGTAATAAAATTACGAATCCATTCGCCGCGTCATCTGTGAAAATAAATCCCTCCATTTTACGCTTGGGAAGAAAGTTTTTCCACAATTTGCTTGGCCATCTTACAATCTCTCAAGGCATGTAAACAAGTTTCTTCATCCGAATTGCACAATTTGCGTGACGGTCATTGGAGAGACACGGCGTTTGAACAATAAGGACATCGTAGGCAATGCATTGTGTGCCACAAAGTAAAATTGAGGTAGTGGCCCTTTAGGCGCCATATATCCACCCAGATCTTGTCGATAGAGAGGTTGGGTGTCCTTTTAGAGGAAGGCATATCCATCAGCCACACTATATTTCTTGTTACTGGCATTGCTCCAGAAAATCGAATTATCAATGACATCAAAACCCTCATTCAAAGAAGCTGCCGCATAGCAAATACCTTTCCAAACCGTATAGCTGGTGGTTTTAGGCTTCTCAAAGAGGTTTGGCATATTCTCGAATCGAGTCCTCACCCGCGTGAATGATCATCGGTGAGAATTTGCCGGACAAGCTTTCAAGGAGTGCAATATTCATGAGTTTCAAGTTCTTGAAACCTAAACCTCCACTATCTCTTGGTTGACAAGCCTTATTCCATGAAAATAAGTGCATCCGTTTTTCCCATTTTCCTACCCAAAAAAGAAGCTTCTGATTTTCTCCATATGATCCAAGTTACTTTGAGGAAGTTTGACCGTTTTCATTGCATAAAAAAGAAGAATTTCCAATGAGCTCTTAATTAGGATCATTCTGCCTGCTCGAGCCAGGCTCTTAACTTTCAAATTGGCTAATTTCCTCCTCATTTTATCAACAATAAAGCTATATGTGTTCCTAGTAGTCCTGGAATGTAGTAGTGGCATCCCAAGATACTGTCCCAGGTTGTCAGTACATTGCATATCGAGTTCCTGGTTGAAAAGGATTTTCATGTGAAGCTATGTATTCTTGGATACATACAATCTGGATTTGCGACTACTAACTTTTTGGCCTGAATACTCACAAAATTTATCAAGCACCTGCTTAATCACACCAGCCTGTTCCACTGAAGCATCTCCAAACGTGACCAAATCATCAGCAAAAAAGATATGAGATAGAGGAGGAGATTGTCTACTGGCCTTGATCGGTTTCCAGTGGCCATCCCTAACTATATTATCTATTTACTGGCTCAGATACTCCATGCAAAGAACAAATAAATATGGGGCCATGAGGTCTCCTTGTCTGAGTCCTCTTTACGGTTTGATAGGACTCAATAAGTTATCATTCCACAGCATTCTCAATTTGGACATTTTGAGGGAGAATAAAACCAGATCAACAATCTTATGGGAGAATCCTACCTTGGCCAGTACTAGCTCCAAGAATTTCAAGTCCACACGGTCATAGTCTTTTTCCAAATCTATTTATAACAACATAGCTCCCTTTTTCCAAGTCTTTTGTTTAGGGAGTGCAGTACTTCATGTGCAAGAATGATATTACCAGTACTACCTCTCCCTGATATAAAAGCAGCTTGATTTTGGCTCACCAAATTCCGAATGATAGATTGAAGTCTATTTGCAATAACTATGGAAATTAGTTTCACAGAAACATTAGTCATAGCAATCGGCATGAACTTGGTAATATTTTCAGGTGGGTTAACTTTTGGAAATTAAGGAGACCACTGTGTGATTCAGGCATTCATCAAATTTACATTCTTCAAAAGAATTAACAACAAACGGGATGAGGGACTTACAGGTGATGGGCCAACATTTTTTGAAGAAATCAGCAGGGATTTGATTTAGAACCGGAGCTTTGTAGTCTCCCATCTCAAATAAAGCATCCCATATCTCTTTCTCAGTGACTGTTATGTTCAAGAAACGAATGTTTGAGTCCGAAAGTGTAGGTAGTCTAAAATCAAAGTCCGAAATATGCAGGTTTGGGTCCTCTCTATAGAGATCGGAATAAAACGTCTTCACCATTTCATTTAGGGTAGTAACATCATAGAACCAGTCTCCCTGTTCATTTTAAGGTAACTGGTATTCTTTCTTTGCTTTCTCTTGATTGTTGACAGGTGATAAAATGAGAATTTCTTTCCCTTTAGTGAGCCACTTAAGTTGGGATCTTTGATGCCAATAAAATTCCTCTTGTATCGAAGATATCGTCTAGTTCTTCATTAAGAGGCCTTTGTGCGGATTTGATAAGAACATGAAGGGTGCCCTTTCCAAACTTTCTTCAACACCCTGCATTCTGGCCAAGCAATTCTTTTTTCGAGTAAAGATATTTCCAAAAACATTTCTATTACAGTCATTTGCTGCAGTGGCAAACTTTATAGTCATGTCAAATAGCATGCTCCAGCCAGGCCCTTGGAAAAAATGCAGAAGTCCTATTCTGTTTAGCAATCTTGAAATCAGTATCAAGAAGGATGGGGTTATGGTCTGAATGTTCTCTGGGAAGATGTTTAATCATAGTAGATTCGTATTTTACTTTCCCTTGTTAAATTGTTTTCGCTCAAATATTCGCCTTGTTACATAATATAATCGAATAATTTAACAAGCTTTTATTAATTATTAACAAAGTGATACATTTTATGAGATTTTATTAGAATAAAAACAATAGAAAAATATATTGTGAAACAAACAGTATTGTTGTCTCATAACGGATCGATCAAGAAGTGATGGTGATTGTGAGTAAAGATAAACAATTAACAAGTAAACAAACATAGAAACAAGAACACGGATTTAACGTGGTTTCCGGCAATATGCCGACTACTCCACTGACAATCGAGGATTATTTTATTATCACTTGAAAGTTACAATTTACAACAGATAAGGTATGAATGGTATTTATAGCCTTGGGAATCAAACTCTAACTGACTTAACAGCCAAACCAGATAATAACTAAAATACCCTAGAAGTAACTTTATCTAGAACCGGAAAACCATGCAGACGTGTTCACAAGTATCACTGAGAATGCACTCAGCAAATCAAGCTCAACAGATGATCAGTCTGCTGACCCCATTCAGCAAAACACCAGACTCGGTGAGACAACTTGGACCTGCGCCGACCACCATAGTTTCCACACATTTATTGAGAGTATCCCACTCAGCTGACCAAGCTCAGTAGCATAGTTTATGTCACCATTACAAATCTCCACCTTGACTTCAACTTTATGCAAACTAACCAGATGCAAAACCAAGTGCAAGATTTCCACTTTGTCTTCAGATTTGAATACCTCGGAAGAACCCAACCTTCAGCTTAGCCTTCCCAGATTTAGATTAACAACTTGGGATATTCAGCAAGTCTAGATATAACTGAAACATGCCCCTTAGAAATGGTTTAGTGAACATATCAGCAGGATTAACATCAGTACTGAACTTCTCATCTATGAACCTCCTCAGAAAATGGTACCTAACATCAATGTGCTTGGTTCATTCATGATGAACCTGATCCTTAGCCAAACATATTAGACTAATACTGTCACAATACACCCTAGCTTGATCTTGATGCAGACTCGGATCATTGACTAGCCCTTTTAACCAGATTGCTTCCATTGCTGCTTCTGTCAGTGCCATGTATTCTGCTTCAGTAGTAGATAATATCACTATACCCTGTAAATTTGCCTTCCAACTTACCACTGAACCACCCAAAGTAAACACATACCTAGTCATAGATCTCCTGCTGTCCACATCAGCAGCATAATCAGAATCACAGTACCTTGCGACAAAAGATTGAGTACCACATCCATAAATGAGTCCAATATCATATGTACCCCTATGGTACCTAAATATTCTTTTTACTGCTTTCTAGTGTTCCTTTCCAGGTTGAGCCAGAAACCTGCTGACAACACTGACCGCCTTAGGCAAATCTGACCTAGTACAGACCGTGGCATACATTAAAGCGCCCCTTTGCCACTAGCATATGGAACCTCAACATGTATTCTTCTCTCTTGGTTGTGGAGCAAACATAGCAGACAAATGTAGATTTGGTGCCATTGGAGTATATATAGGTTTGGATGCTGACATGCCAAACTTGGATAATACCTTTACAATATGCCCCTGCTGAGACAAGAACAGCTTCCCCTGCTTTCTATCTCTATATATCTCCTTTCCTAGAATTTTCTTCGCATTCCCAAATCCTTCATCTTAAATTCAGATTTTTGATTCTTGAGATCTTGAATATCAGACTTGTTCATATGACTATTAGCATATCAGTCACATACAAAACCAGATAGATTAGTGAACCATCCTTCAACTTGTTGTGATAAACCCAACAATCATATAGACTCTTGCTATAACCCTGCTGAATCATATAACTGTCAAACTTCTTGTACCACTGTCTTGGGGCCTACATATGTCCATATAAGGACTTCTTCGAATTGCAAACATATCTTTCCTTGCCAGGAACTTGGAAACCTTCTGGCTGAGTCATATAAATTTCCTTATCTATATTTTCATGTAGAAAAGCTGTCACATCCAATTGCTCAAGTTCAAGATTTTGATGTGCCACTATTGCTAACAGCACCCTAATGGAAGTATGTCTGACCACAAGAGAAAAAATATCTTCATTGTCTACCCCCTCTTTCTGACTAAACCCTCTGGCAACCAAATATGCCTTATATTTGATGCCCTCAGTAGATAGCATTCCTTCATTTTTCTTGAAGATTCATTTGCATCTGACCACCCTTCTATCATTTGGTTGTTTGACAAGATCCGAAGTCTCATTCTTTTGAAGTGACTCCATTTATTCTCCGATGGAAGGAAGCCTTTGAGATGCCTCAGAACATGTCACAGCTTCCCTGTAAGTGTTTGGTTCAAAGCCATCCACTTCTGCAGCTATCTATAGTGTATATCCAACCATATCCTCCTGAAACTCATATCTTCTTGAGGGTCTGATATTGGTCCTTGTAGCTTTCCTGAGAGATATACTATGCTGACCAACATCAGTTGTTTGAGTATCTACTGATCCTTGTTCAGCAAATTGGTTTGGATCCAGCTCTGGATCTGCTGAGTGCTGACTATCCCCTGTTGAGTCTTTCAATTCAGCAGACTCTACTTGAAGGTCCACATGTTTGTCAACCTTTTTAGTTTCAGATCAAATTTTAGATTTAGATGTGGCCCTTATAGATGAGTTAAGCATAAAATTTTCATCAAAGACTACACTCCTGCTAAATATAACACTATTTTAAGCGGTTGACCAGATTCTATACCCTTTTACTTCATCTCCATATCCAACAAATACTCCCTTCTTGGCTCTAGGTTCCCATTTATCTTCACTGACATGATAGTAGACTATGCTTCTAAAAACCCTTAGACCAGAGTAGTCTGTTGATTTTCCAGACCAAACCTCATATGGTTTTTGAGCTTGATCCCAGTGTGAGGCCCCCTATTGATTAAGTAGAATGCTGTGCTAACAGCCTCTACCGAAAATCTTTTTGGTAGACCAGAATTAGAGAGCATGTACCTTGCCCTATCCAGAAGAGTTTGATTCATCCTTTCTGCCACACCATTCTGCTATGGAGTGTTTCATAAGTATGGTGTCTAGAAATGCCATCATTCTTGCAAAATTCATCAAACTCAGACCAACAGAATTCCAGTCATTTATCAACTCTAAGTCTCTTGATCTTCTTCCATGTCGGATTCTCAACCAAAGCCTTTCACTGCTTGAAGTGCTTGAATGCTTCACTCTTGTGCTTCATCATAACTACCCAAACCATCCTTGAGTAATCATCTATAAAAGACACAAAATACCTGTGACCATCCAGTGACTCCACCCTTGAAGCTTCCCAACAACCAGAATGGACATACTCAAGTGTCCCTTTTGTGATGTGAATTGCTTATGGGAACTTGCTCCAATGTAGTTTCCCAAACTCACAGTGTTCAAAAAATTTCAAATCCATAACCTTATGTCCCCCAAGTAGATCATACTTAGACAGAATTTGCATCGCTCTTTCACCGATATGACCCAATCTCATATGCCACAACTTAGTAAGCTGTGACTGGTGAACCTTTAATGATGCCACAATAGCAGAACCTAATACAGTAGACCCTTGAAAAATGTGCAATGTTCCATGTCTGGTACCCTTTAGAATCACAACTGAACCCTTATACACATTCATCACTCCATTTTCACCCCTGAACTTGGTGTCTATTAGACTAAGTGATATCAAATTCTTGGTCATCTGTGGAATATGCCTAATCTCATTTAGTGTGCATAATTTACCGTCATGTGTCCTCACCTGAACATATCCAATCCTAACTATTTTGCAGACCTTGTTGTTTGCCATAGCAATATGGCTCCCTGCCCGCTGATAAGTTGAAAATCTCTCCCTGTTTGGACACACATGATAAGATGACCCAGTGTCAAGAATCCACACATCCATGTGCCTTGCTGACTCTGAACTGCTAAGGCCAGATCTTCTTCAGAGTTGGTGTCTTGTTCTGCCAAAACAACAATACCCTGCTGAGCACCCTGCTGCTTCTTTCTCTTTGGGCATTCATATTTCCATTGTCCCTGCTCCTTGCAGAAGTTACAGACATCCTTAGCTTTAGGACCCTTGGACCTGATCCTCTGCTGACTCCATGGGCCACCAATTAAGCAGACTGATTGTCTATCCCGAACCAGATGCCTTATTTCATAGCTCTCAAGCATGGAGTGATGATCCCACATCCTCCAATGACACTGAGTCGTTACCAACAATAATGGACTGCACAAAGTTCTCATATGATGCATGCAATAACACATGTATGATCAATTTTGTATCTTCATCTTCAATCTTCATATCAATATTCCAATGGTCAAGCAATATTGTGTTCAGCTAATCTCGATGATCCCTCAGCTGAGTGCCCTCATGCATCCTCAGACTAAACATACGTTGTTTCAATAACAACTTGTTAGTTAGAGACTTTGTCATGTACAGACTCTCAAGTTTGGACCACAGCATCTCTGTTGTGTCCTTTTCAGCAATCTATGTGATAATATCATCTGACAAGTACAACATAATTGTTTAATGTGCTTTATCCTCCGAACTGGCTCTCTCAGCAGTACTTCCTTCTGTTGATTTAGACAATGGACCCTATAATTCTTATTGTTTCAACAAAACACCCATCTTGATCTGTCACAGACTATAACTGTTAATTTCTTCATGTAAACTTGTCAAACTTGACATTTAAAGCATACATATTTCTCACCAGAAAAACTTGCGTAGATCCCAAATCCTGGCGTCAATTATGACCTTGGTGCCAATCTACCTTGCTTAAAACAGATAAACAGATTTTTTGATGAGCCTCGCTCTGATACCAGTTTGTTATAATGGATCGATCAAGAAGTGATGGTGATTGTGTGTAAAGATAAACAATTAACAAGTAAACAAACACATAAACAAGAAAAACACATATTTAACGTGGTTTACGGCAATTTGCCGACTACTCCACGGACAAACGAGGATTATTTTATTGTCACCAAAATGTTACAATTTTCAATAGATACATATGGTATTTATATCCTTGTGAATCAAACCTTAACCGACTTAACAGCCAAACCAGATAATGACTGAATTACCCTAGAAGTAACTTTATCCAGAACCGGAAAACCATGCAGACATGTTCCCTAAGTATCACTGAGAACTAAATCGTCAAACCAAGCATCGCAGGATGATCTCTCTCATCGACCCCATTCGTAGAACACCGGACTCGTGAGACACCGCCGTGCCCCTGCCGACCACCATAGTTTCCACACAGTTGATTCAAAGAAAGTATCACACTCAGCTGACCAATTACTCAGTAGCATAGTTTAATTCATCATTACATGTTGTATTATATTTGTTTTTATTATCAAATCAAAGTTAAAAGAAAGAATGAGAAGAATGTGTTGTATTATATTGGAATTGTCAATTTGAAGTTAAAAAGAAAGAATTAATATATTTATCAATCTAAGGTACAGATTGTGTATAGTTTTATATTTATTATATTCATTATTCAAACAAATTATACTTGTTGGACCGTAAAAAAACAGCTAATGTATCGTCCCCTCGTCCGGGGGCTGCGTTCACTCCTGGGTAAAAGTATGGAAAATGTAAATTCGTTTGGATTTTTCACACAGATATTGGAAAAGTTTGACAAATTTGTACGTGTTATTAATTTTGATAAAAAGTCTAAAATGACGTTTCATTGTTATTAATGCGAAATAGTGAAAAATTGGTGAATATATAATAAATGAGAAGTAAAAGAAGGAAAATGTAATAAATGTTTTATTGGTTTGTTAAATAAATTTACATTATGGACAAAACCAAATAATCAATGGACTTACCATTTAGGACGGGGGTAGTACAATAGATGATAAGTTATATACTCAACCCTTGTATTTCATCAAATAATTAAGATATACATTATATAATAAAACAACATTATAAGATAAGATTAATTTCTTTCTGTACAAATTGGATGTTTCGATTCGTATATGTTTTTTTTTTTTGAGGGGAGATTCGTATATGCTTTAATAGATTGAAATTCTCCTCCGGAGACTCCTATGTGTTTGTTGGCAGAGATAAGGATATAACATATTGTATTATTTTTTAGGGAAGCGTAAATAAAGTATAAAAATGGAAGAAATTAAGGGGAAAAAAAAAAAGGACGATTATTGCAAATCAATTTTTTTTTTTCAAAATGATAAATGGATTGAAAAGTGGTGAGAAATGACCAAAAAAAAAAACATATAAAATGACGAAATTATCCTTGTCACGTATAACGACTTCAATTTCACTATCAAACAAATCCATTAAAAATAATCCACTAAAAGTTTTTAATATCAAAGAAATTTACAACCAAACAAATCCACTATATAAAACAAAAACAAAAACAAAAAAAACGTAAAAATGACATAATCGTCCGGTGGAATGACAATTTGTCGTTATTCACCATTTTTCAATAACAATGAATTAATGTCAATTAATACATGAAATTTGTCTTTTTTAACATTTGTTTAAATCATTTATAAATATGCGAAAATCCACATAAGTGGATTTCGAGACCCAAAATCCACTAATCGCCAGAAGAATATAGTGGAATTGACGCCCTAACCCACAATTCGCTACGGTGAAACAATGGAATACAATATAAATCCATTATTTATTGTTTATTTCAACACACCTTCCACTAAGAATTCCATTATATACATAAATCCTTTATTTTGATATTTTTTAGAAAATGAACTCAAAATTGACTGCAGAAAAGTATCCAACCGGGTATCAAAAATAAAGAGGACTAAAAAAATAAAAATAAAGAGGACTAAAAAAAATATATGAAATAATTATGATTTTTGAAAAATAGATCAAAATTTACATTTATTTTTATCCCTGTGTGAGAGAGAATGAATAAATTCCAGCGGAATAGAAGTTTTTTTATCATAAAAAAATTCCACTCAATTAAATGCATATTTATATATTTTTTAGTGGACCAAAGGGATTTATTTAGTAATAAAAATATGCGGTACAAACACGAATAACATAAGAATGGGTGAAACTGTATTCCACACATCTAAGAAGATGCAGACATTCTCTATCTAAGAGGTGGGCAAGAACATTTACCTTTCCATTAACAAAAGAAAATGAAACTAAATCAAACGATGGCAGCAACGGGTGACAATATTCAATAAAACTACCAAACGACGAAAGGTCCTCAGAAGAGTTGGTTAGGCGATTATGGATCAAAAGCGAGTCTCCCTCGAAAATGACTTTGAAGGAGCCACATGTGAAAGCAAAAACCAAGGCATGGTATAGCGAGAGCCTCACTTATTAGCACATCAAACCCTCCTTCCAGTTTCCTCGAAAAACTGGGTATGATCCGCCCATTAGCGTCCCAGAGGATACCTTCTACCACAGACTTATTTTCACCGAAAGCAGCGTCAACATTTAGTTTTAATGTACCAATGCACGGAGAATTCCATTTTTCCACCATGGATTTTTTTGGGGCATAAACAAAGTTTATCAATATGCATGATAGAAACTCCTCTGCTTCAACCTTGGAAGAATTTAAGATCGAATTAATGCGTACCACAATTTCCTAAAAAATCCATCCATTCCGTGCCTTCAAAGTATCACTGAGAACTAAATCATCAAACAAAGCACATCAGATGATCTGTCTACTGACCCCATTCAGCAGAATACCAGACTCATCAGACACATTCAGGCCCTGCTGACCACAATAGTTTCCATACAGATTCAGCAAAGTATCCCACTCAGCTGACCAAACTCAGTAGCATAGTTTAATTCACCATTACATGTTGTATTATATTTTTTTTTTATCAAAACAAAGTTAAAAGAAAGAATGAGAAGAATGTGTTGTATTATATTGGAATTGTCAATTTGAAGTTAAAAAGAAAGAATTAATATATTTATCAATCTGAGGTATAGATTCTGTACAGTTTTATATTTATTTTATTCATTATACAAACAAATTATACTTGTTGGACCGTAAAAAAAACAGCTAATGTATCATCCCCTCGTCCGGGGGCTGTGTTCACTCCTGGGTAAACGTAAGGAAAATGATTAATGCTATGTATTACCTACCTCCCAAATGTAAATCTGTTTGGATTTTTCCAACATATATTGGAAAAGTTTGATAAATTTGTATGTGTCATTAATTTTGATGAAAAGTCTAAAATGACCTTTCATTGTTATTAATGCGAAATAGTGAAAAGTTGGTGAATATATAATAAATGAGGGGTAAAATAAGAAAAATTTAATAAATGCTTTATTGGCTTGTTAAATGGATTTACATTATGGACAAAACCAAATAATCAATGGACTTACCATTTAGGACGGTGGTAGTACAATAGATGATAAGTTATATACTCAACCCTTGTATTTCATTAAATAATTAAGATATACATTATATAATAAAACAATACATGAACATCATGTGGAACGAATGCCAGATTTTTTAATGTAGATTTTGTGAGAAATTTTGTATTGGAGTGAAGAATATTTTAATCTACATAAGGACCAAGTTCTGATGAGCAAAAGATATATGTATAAGGAATTTCAAAGACTTAGTAAAACGACATTATAAGATAAGATTAATTTCTTTCTGTACAAATTGGATGTTTCGATTCATATATGTTTTTTTTTTTTTTTTTTTTTTTTTTTGAGGGGAGATTCGTATATGCTTTAATAGATTGAAATTCTCCTCCGGAGACTCCTATGTGTTTGTTGGCAGTGATAAGGATATAACATATTGTATTATTTTTTAGGGAAGCGTAAATAAAGTCTAAAAATGAAGAAATTAAGGAAAAAAAATTTAAAAATAAATGGACGATTATTGCAAATCAATTTTTTTTTGTCAAAATGATAAATGGATTGAAAAGTGGTGAAAAATGACGAAATTACCCTTGTCACGTATAATGACTTCAATTCCACTATCAAACAAATCCATTAAAATTAATCTACTAAAAATTTTTAATATCAGAGAAATTTACTACCAAACAAATCCACTAAAACAAAAACAAAGACAAAAACACGTAAAACTGGCATAATCGTCCGGTGGAATGACAATTTGTCCTTATTCACCATTTTTCAATAACAATGAATCAATGTCAATTAATAATGAAATTTGTCTTTTTTAATATTTGTTCAAATCATTTATAAATATGCCAAAATCCACATAAATGGATTCGAGACCCCAAATCCACTAATCGCCAAGGTAATATAGTGGAATTGGCGCCTAACCCACAATTCGCTATGGTGAAACAATGGAATACAATATAAATCCATTTTTCATTGTTTTCGCATTCCAACACACCTTCCACTAAGAATTCCATTATATGCATAAATCCATTATTTTGATATTCTTTAGAAAATGAACTCGAAATTGACTGTGGAAAAGTATCCAACCGGGTATCAAAATAAAAAGGACTAAAAAAATACAAATAAAGAGGACTAAAAAAATAGGGGGAATGAGGGAGAAGGACGGAAATATTTCATCAATTGAGTAGAATGACAGTTTTTTAAAACTTTTGCATAAAAGACAAAACTATTTATTCATTTGTCGAAATTCACTTGTGTTGAAATTCAATTATTTAAATTATTTGATGAAATTCATTGTCGAAATTCACTATTTTTCAAAATTCATCGTCGAAATTCACTATTTTTTTAGGATTCATTTGTCAAAATTCACTATCGAAATTCACCGATTTGGGATTCACTAGGAGATTCACCGATTTTAAGGATTCATTTGTTTGTCTTCTCATTTATAAAATTATGCGATTGTCTTCTCATATAAAAAATATGTAGTTGTCACATTCTTAAAAATATTTGATTATTGTTTTATCCATAATTTTCCAAAAAAAATATGTGATGAAACAATATGATTTTTAAAAAATAGATCAAAATTTACATTTATTTTTATCCATATGTGAGAGAGAATGCATAAATTCCAGCGGAATAGATTTTTTTTTATAATTAAAAAAATTCCACTCAATTAAATGCATATTAATTTATAGATTTTTTAGAGGGCCGAAGGGATTTATTTAGTAATAAAAATATGCGGTACAAACACGAATAACATAAGAATGGGTGAAACTGTATTCCACACATCCAAGAAGATGAAGACATTCTCTATCTAAGAGGTGGTCAAGAACATTTACTTTTCCATTAACAAAAGAAAATTAAACTAAATCAAACGATGGCAGCAACGGGTCACAATATTCAATAAAACTACCAAACGACGAAAGGTCCTTAGAAGGTTGGTTAGACGATTATGGATCAAAAGCGAGTCTCCCTTGAAAATGACTTTGAAGGAGCCACATGTGAAAGCAAAAACCAAGGCATGGTATAGCGAGAGCCTCACTTATTAGCACATCGAACAATCCTTCCAGTTTCCTCGAAAAACTGGGTATGATCCGCCCATTATCGTCCCAGAGGATACCTTCTACCGCAGCCATATTTTCACCGAAAGCAGCGTCAACATTTAGTTTTAATGTACCAATGCACGGAGAATTCCATTTTTCCCCCATGGATTTTTTTGGGGCATAAACAAAGTTTATCAATATGCATGATAGAAACTCCTCCGCTTCAACCTTGGAAGAATTTAAGATCGAATTAATGCGTACCACAATTTCCTAAAATATCCATCCATTCTGTGCCTTCAAAATATTCCACATAAGATAAACTATTCGCATGAGCTCCTCTTCACTATCCGGCAGGAAAATGGCTTCAAATTTCTGTAAGAGAATATTCCAGTCGCAACTTTTGTAAGAAGTCTCCTGTGTGTTAAACTGTTAATTATCCCAAAAGGCTTACGAAATTTTATAATATAAAATGCAGTGCTACGTAGTCTCTTCTTGACTATGACATATCTGACATAAATTATCTCATATTCCTTTAGTTTTTAAGGCAACCCCCGTAGTGAGATCATTGAGGAGAATTTCCCCGAGAAAGTGAATAATTCTTTCTTTAAATTGAGCTTCCATAAATTACGCCATAGATGATGAAGAAGATAATGTTGCAATGGTGGTTTGACTATTCAATTCGTACGACATAATGTATATCGTTTTGACCGAATTGAATAAACCCCATCAGTAGAATAATGACAGATTAATTTATCCACACGTGTTCTCGGAGATAAAAGGATCGGTAATATGTTTTTGCTTTATAAGGATTGAATATCTCGGAAATAATAAGGGGGAATTGAAAATATATATCTTTGGGTAAAAATAGTTTTTTTTGTATACCTTTATTTTTAATTCTTTCAAGCATAACCCTGTCAAAATACTCAGTAGGACGGACAATTTGGCATTCAGGTCGGGATATATTGTCATGAGGCCGAGTTGTTTTTCATTGAGGCCGGACTAAAATAACACGTCCTGGACAACTTTTCTCACTCGGACGGGCTAAAATTCCCGTCCTACATTTTTTTTTTTTTAATTTTTTTGCAAAATTGTCCGACGTTTTTTTCCTTTTTATTCTGAGGCCAAATTATATCCGAATTATATTTTTTTTTCAATTACAAATCTTGTGTTCACGTCGTCATGATTGAAAGTAAAAAAAAAACCATAGTCGATCATATGCAAAAATCCTTTCTGCCATCTTCGATCATCTGAAGAAAACCCAGATTTGATGACGAAAGGAGGTCAAAGTCAAATAGGGATGGTATAGGTCAAAAGTCGGCAGCAAATTCAATCACAAAGTGCTGGGAATATAATTTTTTCCCTTTTAATTAGTAGGTCCGGCTGCTTCCTAGGGGTGGGGGTGGGGGTGGGGGTGGGGGTGGGGGTGGGTGGTTTCAAGGAGGAATCACGAAAGTAGAAAAAGAAAAAAGAAAAAAAAAGGAATTAAATTTTTTTTCATAAAGAAGATGCAAAGTGATGATCAAAGCTGAAGAAAAAACGAAGGAACTTTTTTTTTTCGTTTTTGAATGCAAGTCAGGCAAGACGAGAGAAAAAAATGGCTAAGGAATTGCATTTTTTTTTTGTTTGATAATGAAAGGGAAACACAGGAAAGGTGAAGCAAGAAAAAGGAAAAAAATAAAAGAAATCAAGGGATATTTGCAGATGATTTTCAAGAAAACAGGAACGATGATCGACAAGGGATATTTGCAGATTCGTTTGGTGAGATTTGTAATTGAAAGAAAATTATAATTCGGCCTCAGAATAAAAAAATAAAAAAAGTTGGACATCTGCGGAAAAAAAAAAAAAGAAAAAGAAATGCTGGACGGGTATTTTTAGCCCGATCGAGTGAGAAAAGTTGCTCAGGACGTGTAATTTTAATCCGGCCTCATGACAATATATCCCGGCCTGAATTCCAAATTACCCGTCCTACTGAGTATTTTGACGGGGCTATGCTTGTAAGAATTGAAAATAGGGGTATACTAAACAAACTATATATTTTTATCCGAAGGTATATATTTTGAATTTTCGTCAATAATATATTTCTTCCATAGATGGAAGGATTTATAAGGCCACTTACCTTACAGTACAATAGAGCCTGCAAAGAAGGGTGTGCACGAAAGTATTGCGGACATCGATTGTAATATCCGCTTACACATTATGTTAATAGCAGGTTGGGTGTCCTTGTAGAGGAAGGCATATCCATCAGCCACACTATATTTCTTGTTACTGGCATTGCTCCAGAAAATCAAATTATCAATGACATCAAAACCCTCCTTCAAAGAAGCTGCCGCATAGCAAATACCTTTCCAAACCGTATAGCTGGTGGTTTTAGGCTTCTCAAAGGCAGGATATTCTGAATCGAGTCACGACCCACAGCGAATGATCATCAGTGAGAGGTTGCCAGAGAAGCTTTCCAAGGAGTGCAATATTCATGAGTTTCATGTTTTTGAAACCTAAACCTCACTATCTCTTGGTTGACAAGCCTTATTCCAAGAAAAGAAGTGCATCCATTTTTTCCCCATTTTCCTCACCCCAAAAGAAGCTTCTACAGATTTTCTCCATTTGATCCAAGTTACTTTGAGGAAATTTGACCATTTGCATTGCATAAAAAGGATGAATTGCCAATGAGCTCTTAATTAGGATCATTCTGCCTGCTCGAGCCAGGCTCTTAAATTTCCAATTGGTTAATTTCCTCCTCATTTTATCAACAATAAAGCTATTGGTGTTCCTAGTAGTCTTGGAATGTAGTAGTGGCATCCCAAGATATTGTCCCACGTTGTCAGTGCATTGCATATCGAGTTCCTGGTTGATTAGGATTTTCATGTGAGGCTATGTATTCTTCGATACACAAAATCTGGATTTACGACTACTAACTTTCTGGCTTGAATACTCACAAAATTTATCAAGCACCTGCTTAATCACACCAGCCTGTTCCACAGAAGCATCTCCAAACAGGACCAAATCATCAGCAAAAAAGATATGAAATAGATGAGGAGATTGTCTACTAACCTTGATCGGTTTCCAGTGGCCATCCCTGACTGCATTATCTATTTACTGGCTTAGACACTCCATGCAAAGAACAAATAAATACGGGGCCATGAGGTCTCCTTGTCTAAGTCCTCTTTGCGGTTTGATAGAACTCAACAAGTTACCATTCCACAGCATTCTCAATTTAGACATTTTGAGGGAGAATAAAACCAGATCAACAATCTTCTAGGAGAATCCTACCTTGGCCAGTACTAGCTCCACGAATTCCAAATCTATTTTTAACAACATAGCTCCCTTTTTCCAGGTCTTCTGTTTAAAGAAGTGCAGTACTTCATGTGCAAGAATGATATTACCAGTACTACCTCTCCCTGGTATAAAAGCAGCTTGATTTTGGCTCACCAAATTCCGAATGACAGATTGAAGTCCATTTGCAAAAACTTTGGAAATTAGTTTCACAGAAACATTAGTCATAGCAATCGGCCTAAACTTGGTAATATTTTCAGGCGGGGTTAACTTTTGGAATTAAGGAGACCACTGTGTGATTCAGGCGTTCATCAAATTTACCTTCTTCAAAAGCATTAACAACAAACGGGATGAGGGACTTACAGGTGATGGGCCAACATTTTTTTTAAGAAATCAGCAGGGATTCCATCTGGACCCGGAGCTTTGTAGTCTCCCATCTCAAATAAAGCATCCCCTATCTCTTTCTCAGTGACTCTTTTGTTCAAGAAACAAATGTCTGAGTCCGAAAGTGTAGGTAGTCTAAAATCAAAGTCCGGAATATGTAGGTTTGGGTCCTCTCTATAGAGGTTGGAATAGAACATCTTCACGATTACATTTAGGGTAGTAACATCATAACACCAGTCTCCCTGTTCATTTTAAGGTAACTGGTATTCTTTCTTTGCTTTCTCTTGATTGTTGACAGGTGATAAAAATGAGAATTTCTTTCCCCTTCAGTGAGCCACTTAAGTTGGGATCTTTGATGCCAATAAAATTCCTATTGTATCAGTATATCGTCTAGTTCTTCATTAAGGGCACTATGTAGATTTGATAAGAACATGGAGGGTGCCCTTTCCAAACTTTCTTCAACGCCTTGCATTCTGGCCGAGAAATTCTTTTTTTGAGTAAAGATGTTTCCAAAAACATGTGTATTCCAGTCATTTGCTGCAGTGGCAAACTTTTTAGTCATGTCAAATAGCATGCTTCCGCCAGACCCTTCGAAAAAAAATGCAGAAGTCCACTTATGGTCTGAATGTTCTTTGGGATGATGTTTAATCACAGCAGATTCGTATTTTACTTTCCCTGTTAAATTTATTTTCGCTCAAATATTCGCATTGTTACATAGTATGATCGAATAATTTAACAAGGCTTTTATTAATTATAAACAAAGTGATACATTTATGTGATTTTATTAGAATAAAAACAATAGAAACATATCTTGTGAAACAAACAGTATTTTTGTGTCATAACGGATCGATCAAGAAATGATGGTGATTGTGACTAAAGATAAACAATTAACAAGTAAACAAACATAGAAACAAGAACACAGATTTAACGTGGTTTTCGGCAATATGCCGGCTACTCCACTGACAATCGAGGATTATTTTATTATCACTTGAAAGTTACAATTTATAACAGATAAGGTACAAATGGTATTTATAGCCTTGGGAATCAAACCCTAACCGACTTAACACCCAAACCAGATAATAACTAAAATACCATAGAAGTAACTTTATCTAGAACCAGAAAACCATGCAGACGTGTTCCCCAAGTATTACTCAGAACGCACTCAGCAAACCAAACTCAACAGATGATCAGTCTGCTGACCCCATTCAGCAGAACACCAGACTCAGAAGACACATTCAGGCCTTGCTGACCACCATAGTTTCCACACAGATTCAGCAGAGTATCCCACTTGGCTGACCAAACTCAGTAGCATAGTTTATGTCACCATTACAAATCTCCACCTTGACTTCAACTTCATGCAAACTGACCAGATGCAAAACCAAGTGCAAGATTTCCTCTTTGTATCCAGATTTGAATACCTCAGAAGAACCCAACCTTCAACTGAGCCTTCAGATTCGGTAGCAAATGGGTTGGGTTCTTTGTCTTCAGCCGAACCCACATAGACGCTTTCTAGCAAATGTCAGTGCAGGTAACCCTTCAAAATCATTTAAAGAGGCAGTAAGATTTGATGGATGGCGCCGAGCTATGGTAGAAAAATACGGGCCCTAGAGGAACAAGTCACTTGGGTCCGGGGAAGAAAGCACTCGGTATCAAATGGGTATATACCGAAAAGTTTGTGAGTTGGGTAATCATCAACGGCTAAAAGATCGGTTGGTTGCTTTTGGTAATCACCAAGTCGAAGGGATCGATTATCATGAGACTTTTGCTCAGGAGGCAAAAATTGGTAACAGTTCAGGCATTTCCCGCAGTCGCTGCTGTTAAAAAATAGGAACTTCACCAGATGGACGTCCACAATGCCTTCCTTCACGGGGATCTGGATGAGGAGCTCTATATGCGAATTCCTCCTGGCTTTGAGCATCCACACCGTAATATGGTATGTAGGATGCTCAACTCCTTATATGGGTTGAAGTAGAAGCTTCATTGCTGGATTGTGAAAATGGCATCCGTTTTGAAAATGTATGGATTTCACCAATCTTATTCTGTTACTCTATTTTTACTCTTGTTCGTGGGGATGTTCACATTAATGTGTTGGTTTATGTCGACGATATGATTCTTTCTGGAAACAATGCGACGGCACTACAAGTGTTCAAGAATTATTTGAGCAGCTGTTTTTAAATGAATGATTTGGGACGGTTAAAGTATTTTCGTGGGTTGGAGGTTGTCGAAAATTCAACCGGCATATTCTATCCCGATGAAATTATGCTTTGGATATTATTGAGGAAACAGGCTTGTTAGGGGCTCGGCCTGTCGAGTTTCCCATGGAACAAAATCATCGTTTAGCTATTGATGAGAGTGACTTGTTGGATGACCCTGGTAAATACCGGAGATTGTTGGGTCGTCTAATTTATCTTGATGTCACTCGACCCAATCTGACATATCCAGTTCATGTTCTTTCTCAGTTTATGCAAGATCCGCGGCTCACACATTGGGATGCCGTGTTGCGGGTAGTCCGCTATTTGAAGAAGAACCCCGGCAAGGGTATACTCTTGCGAGCTGAAAGCCCTTTGTGTTTGGAGAGGTGAAGTGATTCGGATTGGTCTAGTTGCCCGGTTACTCGCCGTTCATTGAGTGGGTGGTTCGTGGTGCTTGGTACATCACCGGTCTTATGGAAGACTAAGAAACAACAGACAGTGTCACGTTCTCCTGCAGAGGCGGAGAATCATTCCATGGCAGCTATTACGTGTGAATTGTAGTGGCCCGGGCAGCTTTTGCTGGATATACAAAAACCCCAATCCGGATCCGTTAAATAATTGGATCGTCAGATCTGATTCACAGTACCGATCGAGACACTCGATCATGCACAGCAGAAGCTACAAATTAAATTCATATGTGATTTTACCATGATTTAATTCACATGATTAATTAATATAACTACAAGAAGGTTTAAGATTTACCCAACCGGAGAGAAGCCGTGATCTTCCGAGTTGTATCTCCAAGCTACGATTGGTAGACGTCTATCTCGCATTCGAACCTCCTCGAATATGCCTGATGGGAACCAACTTTACAGTACATTTCTGTACAGTTCAACCCACGATTATCACATTTCTGGCATGTTTTGGGTGAGTTTAGACCCTATCTTGAGTATTAAATGAGGATTTATTGCACGGCGAGTGACTGTCGGTTTTCCGTAAACTCGACCTTATTTTAGCATTTTATACTCGTTTTTCCCGAGCACCCGTAGTTTGCGGGGTTATGCGTTTTCGTGTTGTTTTCATATGGATACAGGACTAGGGTGTCTCGAGAGCCTGAAAGACGAGAAGTATGATGTTTAGACGTGCCCGAGGCGAAACACGGAGGTTGAAGGTGGAAAAGTGAAGATTATGGCTACAAATGGCTGTCCGGACGGCTAACTCACTGGTTTTTGAGAAAAATTTGATGAAGAACCCATCCGGACGGACAGAGAATCATCCGGACGGACAGAGGAAGCATCCGGACGGACAAGAGCATGTCATCCGGACGGACATCTATGCATCCGTCCGGACACTGAGAATCAAACGATCCGGCCGGACATTGAGGACATCCGGACGGACGAGGCTTTTCTATATAATTTGCTCATTTTCTCACACAATGACCAAGTAGAAAAAAAGAAGGCGATAATATTAGATAGTTTTGGAGATTTTGGGCGATTTTCTTCGTCTTTTAGAGCTAGACTAAGTGTTATATATCATTAGAATCCTCTTTCAATCCCTCTTTGATCTACTAACTTTTAGCTTCGATCCGTAACTTTTCACTTGACAAAAATTCGATCTTTTGTAAGCACATTTGGCATCTCCTTCAAGTTGAGTAAAGTAAGTATGTTCTTTTGTTATTCTATTGTTGTTGTGATGTTTTTCTTCCGTTTTTATTGCTTAGATTCGATTATGAGTAGCTAGATTCCTTGTATGGTTGAACTATGTGAAGGCGGGTGAAACGCCGTTAGATTGATGAACCGGGAGGTAGTGTAGTGCGTAAATAAATGTTCTAATTAATAATCCATTTCTCGAAACTTGTTTGAATCGTTTTTGAGCTAGATTGATCACCTAGTTCACCATTGCACACACTTAGCTTATAAATGTATGTTGCGGCGACGTGTGGGAACGGGGTTTCGAGACCGTAGAAGTTTTGAGCTTGAAAGGTAGTTCGACACCTACCCGTGTACTAGATTGGCGCCCTAGTCATCAAGTCAGTTCAATCACGGGGTTTGTTCTATGGGTTATTGTTGTTAGCGGCAAGGTAGAGTAAGGCACACTCCGGGGCAATCTTTACGAGGGTAAAGTAATCCATTTGAAAGCGTAGTTGACCATACCTCCTTTAATTGTTTAGAATTCGAGTAGTGTAATCTTTCTTTTATACAATAGTGTAACTTCATATCTATCTGTTTGACCTGAACTGAGCACTAAGTCAATTGTGGCATTCAAAACCAATCTCTGTGGGTTCGACCTCGGACTCCTCAAGCACTATCACGCAATCGACCCGGTCCCTTTGCCGGTTAGAAAGTAGATTTTGCTAAGGTTTGAGTTTTACTTGATCGACCGGACCGTAGAAAATCCGCTTATCAAGTTGGCGCCCGTTGCGGGATTGGCAATGCTTTGATATCACAAAAGTTGACCGAAAGCTTGGGCTTAGGTCGTTTTCTTTATTGTTTTCTTGTTGTTTGATTTGACTTGCAGTGTATGACCCGGAGTTTAGGACTCCTCTGAGAGCCTTTTACCCGGAGATTGATAGGCACGCAAGCCAATTGAGAAAAGATAAATGCCTCGGCTTCGAGACACCGTGGGCGGACAAGAAGCTTGATTCTTCTTGAGAGGAAGAAAGTATGGCGACCGGCGGAAGAGATAGGTTGAATGGTGATGATACATCTCAAGTTGGAGGATTGGGCCATCTAAACACCCCTCATCCACGTGAAAGAAATCCTCCTTTGGTTGCAAGGGCGGATGGGAGGAATTTGTTCAATCCCGCTTTGGAAGGAATGTACAACTTCAACAACAAGCATTGGGTCGGGACAATCGTGATTACTTGATTGGTTCAACAATTAGCGGACGCAGAATCGGTTTCTTCAAGCTAATCGAACAACGCGAATCAATGACAGCAGAATGACCCTTTGCCAATCAAGGGTTTGTTTGTTGAGAGATTATGTGGTTACTCCATACCAAGGGTAGCCACAACCCAATCGAAAATTCCATTTGTCCATGCTAACAACATGGAACCAAAGCAAAATGTTATAAATCTTATCGGTGAGAATGCGGTTTTCTATGGGCAAAGGAATGAGGATCTAATGAGTTTTGGACAATTACCTACAAATAATCTCGACATTGAAGTATAATGGAGTGACCGATGAGGCACTCAAGTTGATGATGTTTCGATTTGCTTTGAGAGGGCTGCAAAAACATGGTTTAACACCTTACCAAATGGCTCCCTATCTACTTGGGCGGAAGTGGCGATGTTTTTACGAAAAAGTATTTTCCTCCGGCAAAGATTGAAGATTTGAAGCGTGAAATTCATAACTTTAGTGGGAGAAAAGGAGAGACTATGAAAGAGAAAGTTGAGAGGTTGAGCTTTGATGAAAAAGTGCCCTCCCACAATTTGAGTGCGGTTGAACAAGTTATAAATTTCTATCGAGCCTTGGATAAATCGGATAGAAATCTTTTGGATCGGCAAGTGGAAAGGGTTTGACAAGGATTGATCCCGAGTTGGCTATGCAACATATTAATGATGCAATTGAAAGGGATGATGAATGGGTCTCAAGTTCGAGGACAGACAACCCGAATGAGTCTCACCAAGCTGTGAAGGCACTTGAAGAACGATTCGACAAAGAGGCATTTGCACACAATGAGTTGTTGGCTTTGCAAACCAAGGTGAAGAAAATGGAAGATGCATTACAGTTTGTCGATTATGTGGAGGTAATCATTCATTTCGATTTTGTTCGAATCCGAGTAGGTCGACTTGCCCTCATGATTACCTCGGCAGACACCACGGCCGGTCCCACGGCCGATTCCTCAACAACCTATAGCAAGTGTGTCTCGGCCACAACCGATTGCGGTGGTGGAAGAGTTGGTAGCCGTACTCAGCAGATTGGGAGTGGGAAGCTCGAGTGGTAGTAGTCAACAAAGTCCCGGGAAGAACCCTCGGTTTGGGCAACTTGCAGAGTTTTGGTGGGCGCGAATCCAAATAATCGGTGGGGTAATAGTCCAAGCTCATGAGCTCCACCATACTATCAAGATTTTGAATCATCAATGGGACTTGGTATGGAAGAAGAGATGCAACCGAATGATGTGAATTACATTGGAAATAATTCGGAGGAATTGGAATCGAGGGCAACAACAACCAAGGAAAATTTGGAATCACAACAATTGCAGGAATAATGGGAGGAACCAGAATTTTGGGAATTCATGGAATAACAACCAGAAAGGCCAAAATTGGAACCAAGGAAATCAAGGTGGCCAAGGGAATTGGGACCGAGGCAACCGAGAGTGGAACCAAAATAGTCAAGGCCAAGGCAACCGTGGTTGGAATCAGAATAGAGAGCAAGGGAACCCTCAGAATTTCCAAGGTGGTTGGAGAGAGAATAATCAAGGTAGTTGGGGTCGACAACATCAAAACTTCAACAACCAAGGTTATGAAAGCCAAAATCAAAGTTCAGGTAACCAGAGTTGGGGTCAGAATCGACAAGGCCAATGGGGCAATAATCAGAATAGAGATAATGGGAGTCGAGCAAGGGCAACAAAGCGACAACCAGCGAGAATACTCAACAAGGCGGGAATCAAAATTGCGAGACTTATCAACATCCGAATGCCCATAAGCAAAAGCGGCTCAATAATCAACAAGGGGTAGTCGGGAAGTCAAAGGAAGTCTTGGAAGAAGGGCTTGATCGATTGAATAAGCTTTTGGTGAGCAGAGAGCGGCCATATGGAATTTGGAGATTCGAGATGGGCTAGTTGACCGAGAATAGATCTCAACCACCTTTGAGTGCGGGGCTACCTAGTAACACGGAGAGGAACCCCAAGGAATCTAAAGATGTTTGTGCGGTAGTCACCGGAGTGTAAAAAAGCGGATCAACAAGGTCGAGAACTTGAGAAGATGACACCAAACTCCGAGAAGAAAGTGTGTGATTACAAAGGGCGTTGGGTGAGCAAGAAGGTTTTGATGAGGATGTTGAGAAAAGGGCTGAAAAAGAGAGAATCTCGAGGTTGGAAAGGAAGTGGAAGAATACAAGCGAAAGTGGGAAGAAGCGTCGAGGCCAAAGTCGGATCGATAATCATTGATGTAAAGGAAGAAGAGCCATCGCCACCACTCGAGCCTAAAGGTAGTAAAGGTAAAATTCCCCTCCTCCCGGGTTTTGGCGTGACCACTTTACCATTTCCTCCCAAAACAACTAAAAAAGAGGTCTTGACCCAAAGTCAAGCCAAATTTTTAGAAATTTTGAGAAATTTGAAGTGACCATGCCAATGTTGGATATCATTGCTAACATCCCATCATATTTCAAGTTTTTAAAGAATATGCTTTCAAGCAAGAGAAAATGCAATGAGATGGTCAGTTGAGTTATGAATGTTCCGCCATTTTGAGAATAAAATCCCTCCCAAAATTCAAGATAGAGGCGGTTTACTATCCCGATAACCATAGGAGAGACTGTTTTCAAAAATGTGCTTTGCGATTTGGGGGCATCGGTTAGTTTGATGCCAAAGTCATTTTATGATAAGTTGGGCCTAGGGAGATTAGAACCAACGGGCATGACTTTGCAAATGGCGGATAGGTCAGTTAGGACACCGCTAGGAGTAGCCGATGATGTGTTGGTTCAAGTTGATAAATTTGTGTTTCAGTTGATTTCGTGGTTCTTGATATGGACTCGATTCTAAGACACCTCTTTTGTTAGGTCGGCCTTTCCTAAATCTTTGGGGAGACCTTGATACACGTTAAGAGGGGATATAATTTTAAGAGTTGGTCAAGATAGTGTCAAGATTAATGTGTACAAAACCATGAAACACCCGAGAATGAGATGAGCGATTGTTTTTCGATAGATGTCATCCACCCGTGTGTTTTGGAGAATGTGAATTTGCAGGGGCACAAGGAACCATTGGAGAAATGTTTGATGAAATCATGCAAGGTATTGGCGACGACCGGGTGATGCGAGTTTATGCCATGTATCTCGGCGGGAGAGTTCATGGAAGCTAATTTGGACTAAAAGCTGGATCTCGGTTCGCGGAGGATATGCCAAAGCCATCCATTGAGGAACCACCGACGGATTTGGAGTTGAAACCGCTTCCTCAACATCTCAAATATGTTTTCCTTGAAGGTAGTGATTTACTTCCAGTTATTATATCTGTTTCACTAACGGCCTTGCAGGAAGTAAAGCTAGTTCAAGTCTTGAAGATGAGGAAACGAGCTTTTGGATGGAAAATGGTGGATATCAAGCGGATCAGTGCCGACATATGTAAGCACAAAATCATTCTCGAGGATGGGGCGAGACCGAGGCGTCAACCGCAAAGGAGACTAAACCCGCATTTACTGGAAGTGGTAAGAAAGGAAGTGGTGAAGATGTTGACGTTGGGCATCATCTACCCCATCTCGGACAGTGAGTGGGTGAGTCCCACACAGGTGGTACCTAAGAAGGGCGGCATTACGGTGCTAACAAATGAGCAAGGTGAGTCTTTTTTATGCATACACATTCTTTGGTCATCAGTCTGCATTGATTTTCGCATGTTGAATGAAAAGACTAGGAAGGATCATTTCCCACTCCCGTTTGTTGATCAAGAGTTAGATAAGCTTCTTTGGTCATGCATTTTATTGTTTTCTTGATGGATTTAGTGGTTATTATCAGATTCACATTGATGTCAATGACCAAAGAAAGACCACGTTTACTTGCCCCTATGGCACCTTTGCATTTCGAAGAATGCCTTTCGGGTTGTGTAATGCACCCGCGACATTTGAGATGCATGCTTGCCATTTTTTTGATTTGATTGATAAGTGTATGGCGGTGTTTATGGATGATTTCTGAGTTTTGGGGGCAGTTTTGAAGCATGCTTGACTAATATAGATAGGGTGCTCGCTAGGTGTGAGGAGACCGATTTGATTTTGAAGCCCGGGAGAAGTGTCATTTTATGGTGGCGAGGAATTGTCCTAGGTCATAAGGTTCAAATTTGAGGGATAGAGGTTGATAGGGCTAAGGTAGATGCTATTTCTAGGTTGCCTATGCCTACTAGTTTGAAAAGCGTTAAGATCTTTCTTGGGACATGCGGGGTTTTATCGTAGATTTATCCCTAAGTTTGCCCAAAAGGCTACACCTCTTACCTCTAGATTGAAGAAGGGAGTAAATGTGACTTTTGATGATGTGTGTGTGGAAGCTTTCTAGGAGATTAAGAAACTTTTGAGTGAGGCTCCTATTTTGATAGCTCCAAATTGGGAGCAAGAGTTTGAGGTCATGTGCGATGCTAGCGATTTGGCGATAGGGAGCGAGTGTTAGGACAAGCGATGGATAAGTTGTTTCGACCGATTTATTATGCGATCACACCTTGAATCCGGCTCAACATAACTACACTACGATGAGAAAGAATTCTTTGGCGGTAGTTTTGCTTTCGACAAGTTTAGATCCTATACGGTGTGGTCTAAAGTGATTGTCCATACCGACCATTCCGCATTGCAATATTTGTTCGCTAAGAAGGATGCGAAACCGCGTTTGTTGAGATGGATCTTGCTCCTTCAAGAGTTTGATGTGGAAATTAAAAACCGTAAAGGTTGTGAGAATGTGGTAGCCGATCATCTTAGTCGGATTGAGCGAGTTGAGGTGACTAATCGAAAGGGTTGAAATAGATGACTTGTTTTCGGATGGCGACTTTTTGTTGTAGACACTATATTTACAGGAAAAGCGAGGGAATTTTACGAAGAAGAAAGGAAATGAGGAGCTCCGTGGTTTGCACCGATAGTGAATTACGGAAAGTGGATTTATCAGTCGGAGTTAGATGAGAATCGAGAGGAGGAAGTTAGTGAGTGAAGCTAGATACTTCGTTTGGGAGGATCCTACTTGTTTCGATTGTGTCTTGATGGCGCTCGAGGAGAGGAATAAGCGAGGGCGAGAGATTGGCGTGTTATCCATACGCCATGATAGAGGCGGTGGCCATTTCTCGGGACAAAGGACCGCATTGAAGGTTTTGCAAAGCGGGCTATATTGGCCGACAATTTTTAAGGATGCCTACGCTTATGTAAAAACTGGGACGCGTGTCAGCGTTCGGGAGAATTTCTAAGAAAAATGAGATGCCTCAACGACCTATCATTGTTTGTGAGGTTTTCGGCGTTTGGGGAATTGACTTTGTGGGACCCTATCCTTCTTCTTTTGGCAACAAGTTCATTTTGGTAGCTTGTGATTACGTCTCGAAGTGGGTGGAAGCGATTGCAACCCAGCTAATATGATGTACACGTGGTCATTAAGTTTCTAAAAAAGTTCATTTTCACACGGTTTGGAGTACCTAGAACTATCATTTCTGACAATGGCACTCATTTTGCGAATAGAGACTTAGATAAGTTACTTCTTAAGTATGGGGTGACTCATAAGTTGGGGACGGCTTATCACCCTCAAACGAGTGGTCAAGTGGAGGTTTCAAACCGAGGTATTAAAAGGATTCTTGAACGAACTGTTGATAGAAATTCTAAGAGTTGGTCTAAAAAGTTGGATGACGCTCTTTGGGCTCACAGAACCGCATTCAAGACTCCAATTGGTATGTTGCCGTACATGATTGTCTTTGGAAAAACGTGCCACTTACCAGTGGAAGTTGAGCATAGAGCGCATTGGGCTATTAAAGAGTTAAATATGGACGAGACTCTTAGTGGAGAGAGAAGGATGTCTCAGTTAGTTGAATTGGAGGAGTTTCGACTACTAGCCTATGATTGTTCGGCACGATACAAAGAGAAAACCAAGTTTCTCCACGATCAATTGATAAAGCCGAAGAAGTTTGAGGTAGGAGATGAGGTTCTGTTGTATGATACTCGTTTGCATCTTTTTCCGGGAAAGTTGAAGTCTCGATGGTCGGGACCTTACACAGTTGAGAGGATTTTTGACTTAGGGGCTGTAGACATAAAGCACCCCAAGCATGGGACTTCAATCACAAATGGCCTCCGTTTGAAGAAATATGAAAAGTTGCCGTTTGATGAAGCTCTCGAAGTGGTGATTTTGGAGGATCCTAAGATAGAGGAAGCCAAGTGTTTAGTCCTGTCATGGACTCCAATGCATGACATCTTCACCTTATAACTCACCGTTCGTTTTCTTTCTACATCTCGTTTTCCTCGCTCGTATCGGTAGTATAATCTTGAAAAAACCGATATAGTATAAGTCACTATGTCGAGCCAACGACATAAAACAAAGGCGCTCGGTGGGAGGCAACCCATCATTTCCTGTGTTTTTACTGGTTTTGAACTTGTTTTGCTGTGTTTTGGTGTTGAGGATTGAGTCCGGATGATCCGAGGGGCCTTCATGCTAAAAATCATTTTTCCCCTGTTTTTACCCCTGTCCGGACGGCAAACATACCCATCCGTCCGGATATCTTACTGGTTTTTACATTGGCTGGGCAGACTACTTGTCCGTCCGGACATCTTTTCCATCCGTCCGGACAGTTCTTCCCTGTCCGTCGGTCCCGAAAAACTATCCGTCCGGACACACTCTCAACCCCCTATAACCACCGATCTTCTTCACCATTCCCTTCATTTCTCTTCAAACATTCACGAACCGCAAGCCGATCCCCCCTCTCCCCAAACCACCAAATCCTCATTTCTTCACCGTTTTCATCCATTCTCGTTGCTATAATCACCTTACCACTCCCTCTCTTCGATTCTCCAACCAAAATCGTCAAACAAACGCTCGTTTTGGAGAATCAGCGATTTCACTTTCATTTTGCTCCGCTACAAAAATCCGATTTTTGGCCCATTCGTGGATCGTTCGGGGATTCCGACTGCACCATTGCACTCCTAACACCGATTTTGGTAAGTGTCAACAAACCTTTTTGAGTTTTTTTCAACTTTTTTCTCGGGGTCGATTTTCGAGTCGAGCCTCGATCGAGCTTTTACTGATTTTGTTCTTTTTCTCGTTTTGGTTGTTGCATTGTTGTTGTTGGCGGTGTTGGGTGTTGTGGGTACGTGTGCATGGTTGTTTTGGGCTGGTTTGGTTGTTGGTTTCGGTTATTTTGGATTACGGTTTTGGATTGCGGTTTTGGGTTGATTGTGTTGATTGTGTTGTTTGTGGTGGATTCTTTGTGGTTCGATTGTGTGAGAATGAGTCCTAAGGTCAAGTTTACATTTGGAAAGGGTAAGGGAAAATTTGTAGAACCCCCTCAGAAAAAGAAAAGGTTTGAGGATATTCCGGTTGATTCGTTGAATAAGCCTTTAGTCATAGGTGGAGGCAGGAGAGTAGACACTGTTAGAGAGGCTAGAAAAGGCCCTTGTATGGAGATCGGTAGATGAGGCGATGGGGATTTGAGGCGATGATTACGATGATGAGGAGGTACCTTTGGTAGAACCGAGGCAGGCCAAGTCTCAGACGCTTGAACCAAGCTGTGGGTGCAAGTGCCGGTTGAAGCGACCTAGTGAGGTTAGGACAGCCCGGGAGGTCAAGTGGTGACTCCGAGAGAGGCTCGAGTTTGATTTGAAAGGCTGCGGCTAGGAAGGCACACTGGGGGAGTTGTGCCTTATCGAGAGAGGTTCGTTAATGATAGTGCGGGGCGGCTTTTAGGATGCGGTTTAAAGGTAGAGAGATCCTAGAAAGGAGGTCGACATGGAAAAGGTTGAGAAGAGCTTTAGGGACAATCTGATAAAGCGGAAGTGGGTTGATTTTGTCAAAGTACCGGATGAGGAAACCGAATTACACGTTGTCCCGGGAGTTTTTGGCCAATTTGAGTGAGGTGGACCTAGACACGGGTGTCGTTCGAGTTAGGAATGTGGATGTGCCCTTCACCGCTGAGGCTATTTCTGCCTTTTATAAGGCCCCGGTTGTCACTACGGATTACTTGGATGTTATAAAGGAGAAGCAAGACACGGGAGAGGATCCGTTTGAGGAGCTTCGGTTAGCAATCAGCCCTAAGATTCCTTGGTCCATGAGAGCCAGTGGGGTCACAAATGTCCGGTATATGCTTAAGACGACTAATTTTTCTCGGAACTGGAAGGTTAAGGCTCGGTTTGTACAGAATCGCCTACTTCCAAAGGATAATTTTCACAAGTTCATCATGATAGATTTGGCGATGCTGTATGCGTTACACTTTGAGTTACCGATTGATGTTGGCCGGGTTTTATACATAGAGCTTACCAGAAATCGAAAGGATCAACGTACGAAGCTCATGTGTATTCATCTGTTGAATGGGCTGTGTTTACAAGCGGGGTGAAGGAGTATGCGAGGATGAGCGATATCTGAAGAAGCCCGTTTCCTTAAGTCCTCAGCACGAGTCGGGCCCGGGGAAGTTACCTGTCGAGGGTGAAAGTGAGCCAGTAGAGCCAAGGGTTCAGGGTCCGGTTACCGAGCCAGTAGAGGAGACTGCATCAGGTTTCATTCCTACCATCCCCATCGCTGCTCGAAATCGTTATCTGTTGATGGATGGGGTGCGTCAGATGTTAGACCGACAGAGGGTGCAGATGAACACAGTTATTCAGGGTTTGCAGGCACTTGGGACACTTGTACCGGCTATGCCAGAGCTTTCCTTAGACACACGATCTTACGAGTTTGCACCGGTTCTTGAGGAGGCCATAGCGATTTGTCTCGAGGAGGATGCGGTTGAGACGGCTTTTAGAGCTGCTGCGTCTGCTCCAGTGGATGAGGCTGGCCCCTCTCAGACTGCTCCAGCTCCGACATCTCAGGCCACTCCAGTTTCGACTTCTGAGGCTCCTCCTACTACGTCTACAGATGCTGCAGGCACAGTACCACCTACATCTGAGGATCAGACGAGCGCGTAGAGTTTATGCTGTTCCTTTTGCGTCGTTCCTTAGATTGTGACTTCCTGTTTTTATTGGACTTGTCCCCTATCTTTCTAGTTGTTTTGAGATGACTTTGTTGCTACTTTTTCACCTTTTCATACTTTCTGTGACTTTTCTTGGATTTGTGGATTGGCTGCTATTGTATATTTGAATCATATTTGACTATCTTTGTGACTTACTTGTTCAAGTTTTCTGACGTGATGAGGTCGTTTTTTTTATTATCCCCGGAATCCCCCATATTATATGCTTTGGCACGCGGACCATGTCCCGTGCATGTATTTCTTGGATGTTTTTCAATGACTAGGGATTCGGGATGGACTACTTTCACGACCGTTACGGGACTTGATCGCGCCGTTTTGCCAGGCTCATAAGCTAAGTCTTTCTTTTTCCTTCTTGTTCACACACCGAGGACGGTGCTTCACTTAAGTGGGGGGGAGACAACTTAGCTTATTCGTTTGTTCTTAAAAGTATTATGCCGTGATGTGATAAACTTGGTTTTTACTCGTTCCCGAGTCGATTTTTAGGCCGTTTTTCAAAATTTTCCAAGATGTTAACACCACGTTATATGCATGATGTTCACAATTGAGTGGTGAAAGGTCTTTAGTTTTGTGAATGTCTCACAGTGAGTCTTTATTGTCATGATACGGAACACTTTTTAGTACACGTTTGACGACGTTTTTTGCTTATCACGATTACTTTACACACTTGTACCCCTAGTTTCGAGCGAAATAGAAGGATTGGCCTTGGTAGGAACACGGATGGCAGTTTTGGCGTTCTTTTTGACCTACTTTAGCCAAATAAGCTGAGCCGAATGTTTGACCTTCGTAGCCCCTCTCAGCTTTGATAGAATGGTCTGACCACCATTCGCTTTATAGCCGTTTCGTTACTTAGTCAGAAACCTACCCTTGAGCCGTATTTTGGTCACATTCCCTTCATTTGACCCTACGAGTGGACTTAGTCTATTGTTAAACCACACTTGCCAAGGCAAGTGTGAGGTGGGGGGAGTTGTTGTTTTTGAGTCGGGTTTTTGTTTCCTCAGTTTTGGAGCTATAAAGAGAGGAGGAGATCAGTGGGGCTGGATGCTCGGTTTTCATTTCAAAAAAAAATTAAAAATCAAATAATTGTGCTGTATATAGAAATAAAGGGTTGAAAAAGCAAGGAGCTTAAAGCAATGATGATGTTAGAATTGGGATAGTCAGATAGATACTAAGTATTCGAGCTCATCTCACGACACTTGAAACATAGTCGAGTTTGGTAATGAATTCGGGTATCTTAGTGTCCTATAGTCCCCAAAGTGTTGAAATTGATTAAAAAGGAGTTTGGTGGGTTTGTTTGGTAAAGAAGACGTGGTACGTGTTTGGATTATGTTCACTCGTATTTCTTTTCTCCAGTTTCCCAAATTACCCACCGACTAACCGAATTTACCTTAGCCTAACGTTATAACCATTCAAGTCCTGTTTGGACCGTGTTTAACCTTGGTTAGTCCTGATTAGTGGAGTTTCTAGGAAGGGCAGGATTGTGTAAAGTCATTTGTCCGGTATTTCCCAACCCGAAATCGTATTAAGCATGAGTCGTCGTCATTCAACACACACTCACTCCGTGTCATGATCTAGTAGAGTCAAAGTAATACATTCACTTAACTAAGTTCTTTTCACCTCGATATTTTGAAATGCATGCATGTACCGTAAAGTTGATTCCTTGGTATTGTTTGAGCGCCTAATTTACTCGAGGGCGAGTAAAGGCTAAGTGTGAGGTGGTGATGGGAACCAACTTTTATAGTACATTTTCTATCTGATTCAACCCACGATTATCACATTTTTGGCATGTTTTGGGTGAGTTTAGACCCTATCTTGAGTATTAAATGAGGATTTATTGCGGCGAGTAGTGGTATCGGTTTTCCGTAAACTCGACCTTATTTTAGCATTTTATACTCATTTTTCCCGAGCACCCGTAGTTTGCGGGGTTATACGTTTTCGTGTTGTTTTTATATGGATGCAGGACTAGGGTGTCTCGAGAGCCTGAAAGACGAGAAGTATGAAGTTTAGACGTGCCCGAGGCGAAAACACGGAGGTTGAAGGTGGAAAAGTGAAGATTATGGCTACAAATGGCTGTCCGGACGGACAAGGTGTTGTGTCCGGACGGCTAACTCACAGTTTTGAGAAAAATTTGATGAAGAACCCATCCGGACGGACAGAGAATCATCCGGACGGACAGAGGAAGCATCCGGACGGACAAGAGCATGTCATCCGGACGGACATCTATGCATCCGTCCGGACACCTGGAGAATCAAGAACAGTCCGGCCGGACATTGAGGACATCCGGACGGACGAGAGGCTTTTCTATATAATTTGCTCATTTTCTCACAGCAGCCAAGTAGAAAAAGAAGGGGCGATAATATTAGATAGTTTTGGAGATTTTGGGCGATTTTCTTCGTCTTTTAGAGCTAGACTAAGTGTTATATATCATTAGAATCCTCTTTCAATCCCCTCTTTGATCTACTAACTTTTAGCTTCGATCCGTAACTTTTCACTTGACAAAAATTCGATCTTTTGTAAGCACATTTGGCATCTCCTTCAAGTTGAGTAAAGTAAGTATGTTCTTTTGTTATTCTATTGTTGTTGTGATGTTTTTCTTCCGTTTTTATTGCTTAGATTCGATTATGAGTAGCTAGATTCCTTGTATGGTTGAACTATGTGAAGGCGGGTGAAACGCCGTTAGATTGATGAACCGGGAGGTAGTGTAGTGCGTAAATAAACGTTCTAATTAATAATCCATTTCTCGAAACTTGTTTGAATCGTTTTTGAGCTAGATTGATCACCTAGTTCACCATTGCACACACTTAGCTTATAAATGTATGTTGCGGCGACGTGTGGGAACGGGGTTTCGAGACCGTAGAAGTTTTGAGCTTGAAAGGTAGTTCGACACCTACCCGTGTACTAGATTGACGCCCTAGTCATCAAGTCCAGTTCCAATACGGGGTTTGTTCTATGGGTTATTGTTAGACGGCAAGGTAGAGTAAGGCACACTCCCGGGGCATTCTTTCTGAGGGTAAAGTAATCCGCTGAAATGTAGTTCAGCCATACCTCCTTTAATTGTTTAGAATTCCGAGTAGTGTAATCTTTCTTTTATACAATAGTGTAACTTCATATCTATCTGTTTGACCTGAACTGAGCACTAAGTCAATTGTGGTATTCAAAACCAATCTCTGTGGGTTCGACCTCGGACTCCTAAAGCACTATCCTGCAATCGACCGGTCCCTTGCCGGTTAGAAAGTAGATTTTGCTAAGGTTTGAGTTTTACTTGATCGACCGGACCGTAGAAAATCCGCTTATCAAGTTGGCGCCGTTGCCGGGGATTGGCAATGCTTTGATATCACAAAAGTTGACCGAAAGCTTGGGCTTAGGTCGTTTTCTTTTATTGTTTTCTTGTTGTTTGATTTGACTTGCAGTGTATGACCCGGAGTTCTGGGACTCCTCTAGAGCCTTTTTACCCGGAGATTGATAGGCACGCAAGCCAATTGAGGAAAAGATAAATCGCCTCGGCCAGACACCGTGGGACGGACAAGAAGCTTGGATTCTTCTTGAGAGGAAGAAAGTATGGCGACCAGCCGGAAGAGATAGGTTGAATGGTGATGATACATCTCAAGTTGGAGGATTGGGCCATCTAAACACCCCTCCTCCACGTGAAAGAAATCCTCCTTTGGTTGCAAGGACAGATGGGAGGAATTTGTTCAATCCCGCTTTGGAAAGGAATGTACAACTTCAACAACAAGCACTTTGAGTCGGGACAATCGGCGATTACTTGATTGGTTCAACAATTAGCGGCACGAATCGGTTTCTTCAAGCTAATCGAATACTTGAATCACGACAGCAGAATGACCCACCTTTGCCAATCAAGGGTTTGTTTCAGCGAGAGATTATGTGGTTACTCCATACCAAGGGACTGGCCACAACCCAATCAGAATTCCAGCTGTCCATGCTAACAACATGGAACCAAAGCAAAATGTTATAAATCTTATCAGTGAGAATGCGGTTTTCTATGGGCAAAGGAATGAGGATCCTAATAAGTTTTTGGACAATTACCTACAAATAATCTCGACATTGAAGTATAATGGAGTGACCGAGGAGGCACTCAAGTTGATGATGTTTCAGTTTGCTTTGAGAGGGGCTGCAAAAACATGGTTTAACACCTTACCAAATGGCTCCCTATCATTACATACAGACTAACCCTCCATAGACTATCCGTAACGAAACGGGATTATTTCCGTAAACCTTCTTCATTACATCTTATCCTTATTTACCATCAACCCACTAGTGATCAATTAGTTCATAACCAATATGAACTCGGCCGATCGATCAGTTTCCAGGATCAACAAATAAGGGGATTGTCTTTCTCTTCCCGCAGGTAGGAATTGATTCCATATCTGTGAGACACACACTTCTCACTCATTCCAGAATAGTGCCAACGTGAAAGTGATTCGGACCGTGATCACATATGGATTAACCTAAATCTTGAAGTGATTGCAGATTCCTACTTGTTTCAAGATAGGGTTTGTTGTGTTCGTTAAGGATTGCTAAGAGGCGCGGTCCGAATCACTTTCACGTTGGCACTATTCTGGAATGAGTGAGGAGTGTGTGTCACACAGATATGGAATCCATTCCTTCCTGCGGGAAGTAGAAAGACAATCCCCTTATTTGTTAATCCTAGAAACTGATGGATCGGCCGAGTTCATATTGGTTATGAACTAATTGATCACTGATCGCGTGAAAAACACTTACTAGCAATGGGACTAGGTCTATCATAGTAGAGTATGGGCGAGTCAAGGTCGATCCCACAGAGACTCGTAAGAACGTATAATTATCAAGATTGAGCTTGTCACAATTAATGGTCTACGACCAACTATAATCTAGACGGTAGTAAAACTGGTGCCACGAACAAACAATACTATGCTAGTTCTCACAAAGCAAACAAGAGTATCTAATGTATTAGTTCAATTATGAGTAATTAGTTATTTCCCCCACACATGCAATATTCCTCCCCATTGGTGAATTTTAATTCATTGTTCAGCTACGGGTATAACTCCTAACCCTATCTACTCCGACCATGGTAGTAGACAATCTATACTCAAGCTACAATCCTTACTTGGTCCGTAATAGCCCATACACATAAAGAACTAGAGTTGTCGATATTGAGCGCTAACTCATACCGCAAACCCGCCTAGACAGCTGTCGACACTGATCAGCACGTTCCTAGGGTCCATCAAGATAATGTCAAAATTAACACTTCACTATTTGTATTTCATGCTAATTTTACGAAGACATGCAAATAGTTGATCAGGCTACTAACATGTAAATTAAATCTATCGATGAACGTAGCTGGCGCCGATTATCATGAATTAGTAATTTACTAGGTATTCAGATCTAGCTATATTGACCATCGCAGATCTGAAGAACGAAATCACTATTCCATGATTTTTTCACCAACGAATTAAACTAAATAAGAAATTAAAACAAGGGGTAAAATAAACTAACTACGTCATAATTAAACTCAATAAGCAATTAAAACATACTAGTAGAATAAAACAACGATAGATCTACATCTTGGAAAATACATAAAATCGTACCTTCGAAGACGAGTGTAGATCTCCCTCGGATCTCTCCATAGGTGGCGACTCCGCCGTCTCCCTGACCAGAACTCATAAAATAATAAAATAAAGAGAACTTTTATTGCTAGTAGTTGTGTGCTACCAATGCTACATTCAATTCTGAGGCGAAGACTCTTATTTATAGCTGCCTAAACCGACTTAGAAACACCTCGATCTACCTCTGGTCCAAGAAAACGCGTTTCGGATGATTTTGGAACCTCGGCAAGTCGATGCCCATCCTCGATAAACCAAGGGAAATTTTATCCCTTTTCTTCTGCCGACTTAGCTTGGAATGTTCTGGAATACCCTAGGCCAAATCCTTTCGTTCAGACCACTCCAGATTCGTCCATGATGCTCAACCCAATATTTTGAATCCTGAAAATAATCAAATAATGCATGAAATAATATCGAAATAGGGAAAATAAATGCTAAGTGCAGATTTCTCGACTCATGAACCCGACATATGATATTCAACTCATATGGCTCATATTTATAGGTCGAAACAACTATTTTTAGCTCTTAATGGATATAAAGTTGATATCGTAGGATAGACTATTTTAACCGTCATCAACTACCACCCACTAGCCTTTCGCTTGTCCTCGATCAGAGTATCAAGGCGGAATGTACCTCAAAGAACAACCTCCATCAACTACCACATGTTCAACAAAGACTTTTCCGGCAGAACATACATTAAGCCACAATCCATTAGCTCCCCATTAATCACTACTTATCATGCATCAATGTGTCGTGTGATGAATCAGTCGTGATAGTGCGTTAGTGAGGAGAATAAATTTGTATTAACCCCACAATCTTAACTTACCTGCGCATACACTCGCTCATCTTGCCTTCAGACTTGGTTACACAATATGGTACCTTAATTGGGTCGGGCAGACTCGGGCACTGAGCATCGCTCTTAAGACCTCGTTTGTTTCTTTTTATGCGAGGGTCGTGCCTTTTTTGCACGAGTTCTCTTCCCTTACTACCTTTATTGCATATATTTTTTTCTCTCTTTCTTTTCAAAAAAAATTTCTGGCTGATTTCCTCACTTTTTTCTCTTTCTCTCACAAGCCCGTTTGTCCCGGTTACCTCTTGTGGCATTGAAGTTGCTTCCCTTGTCTTACAAAAATTTGTTAAAGTATACAGACAGACAAATAATGATTCCCGGTTAAAACAATTTATCATATAATCTTAAACACTTCTCACTAAGATTATGTGCTCAAATATCAAGTGCAATGATAGAATAATAATTAATAAGTTACTACTTCATGCAACATAACATATGCTCATTCTTCCATACTAAATTGTATATGCTATAACTATCTGATTTTTTTGTCAACCAAGATATTAAAAAGGGGTTATAGGTGTGGTTCTCGCTGTATTGACCGCCCTTTCCGCAGGGACCAAGAGATTGTATCTAGCCGTAAGAAGAATGTTTGGTATAACTAACGCACTTCTTGGTCTTCGACCCCCGATCGGAACAATAAGAACTAGCATTCTTATTGAGACTAGAACTCATAGGGAAGAAAATCAATGAGATAATTCCTGAATCATTGATTAATCAAATTCAATCTTCAAACCGGACATGAAAAAAAAAAAAAAAAAAAAGGATATAACTCACTTCAAATTGAGCTTGGGATCCTTTTCTACCGATTCCTAACTCGAAAACATGCAATTAGCAAGCTAAAAGCAGTGTTAAATTTTCAAAATTATTCCCTTTTTCGACTGCCCAGCTAAGACGCCTACCCTCACTTATTATAGACAGTGTCCCCAATGACTAATAATAAAGAAAATAAAAGGTACTTAGCTCTGGAATTGGTCGGCTGAGTCAAAGTGAATCCTGGAGCAGAATCCTTAGCTCCTCGGACATCCATCTTCCAAGTTGTTACTGCTTCCCAAAATACTTCCAAAAACTATGAGTAACATGCGAAGGGTAATAAGAAAATAAGGTGGCGGTAATTGTGCATTCCGGAGGAATGCGCAAAAACAGTTTAAGCCACTTTATTCTTCATTGGCCTAAGCAAGTCAAGAAAACTTTTACGAGGGTATCACATGAGAATCGTGAAGGAAAAAACCACATATATCTCTAGCCAGATGTCCGAAGATATATGTGATGAAAAAAACCTTGCGATTGTCAGGCTATTTAATTGACTCAAAATAAAATAAACAAAAGCAATAAATAAGGGTTTAGAAATAGTTCTGAGTTTATAGTCGCCAGCTCGACTGTACTAATAGGGCTCCTTTATTCATACCGTGGATCCGTCAACATAAAGACTTCCAACTCAGGGTTATACTTGTTCCCTAGGTAATACTATGAAAGTCTGCCCAGTGTATTCATTCCTAACTTCATATGCACCTGAATTGAAAACGTTCGTGACTACATGTGGTCCATACCATCTAGACTTCAACTTCCTAGGAAAAAGATGAAAATGCAAATTATATACTAGCACCTTATCTCCAACTTGAAATGTGCGGTTTAGAATTCTCTTATCATGCAGACACTTCGTTCTCTCCTTGTAAATCTTTGCATTTTCATACATTTGAAGTCTAAACTCCTCCAATCTATTCAACTTTAGCATTCTCTTTTCACCGACTAAATTCTCATCCATGTTTATAAATCTCGTAGCCCATAGCACTCGGTGCTCGAGTTCTACCGGTAAATGACATGCTTTTCCAAACATAATCATGTACGGTGACATCCCAATCGTGGTCCTATAAGCGGTTCTATATGCCCAAAGAGCATCATCTAATTTTAAAAACCAATCTTTCCTTGTAGGATTCACAGTCTTCTCTAAGATCCTCTTAATCTCTCTGTTCGTGAGTTCTACTTGTCCACTCGTCTAGGGGTGATATGCTGCTGCAATCTTATGTCTAACCCCATATCTCATCATCAATTTCTCAAACAACCTATTACAGAAATGACTCCCTCCGTCACTAATTATGGCTCTGGGCACTCCAAACCTCATCAAAATGTTTTTCTTAAGAAACCTTAGGGCAACCCTGGCATCATTAGTAGGTGAGGCCACTGCCTCCACCCATTTGGAAACATAGTCAACTGCTACCAGGATGTAACAATTTGATTCTGACGATGTGAAAGGCCCAACAAAATCAATTCCCCAAACATCGAATAACTCCACTTCTAAGATACTTTGCAGTGGCATCTAATTCCACTTAGAAATGTTACCGGTCATTAGACAGGAATGACAGGCTCTTGTAAATTCGTTAGCAAATTTATGAATTGTTGGCCAATAGAATCCACACTTAGTCTTCTATGCCATAACCAGCTAGTTGACTGTTTGTTTTTGACAAACAAACATGTTTCTGCCTTGGCTGTTTTCCAATCCACCACATACATGTTATCTTTTCTTCTTCTTGCAAGTACTACTGTGTTGGTTTGGCTGTGAATGACTTTGCATCCTTCCTTGCTGAAGTGCACATTATAGCCTCTGTCACAAAATTGACTAATGCTCATCAGATTGAAATTAAGTCCCTTGACATATGCCACATTTTGAATCTGCAGATTGCTCTTGAGCATTGTGCCTTCCCCCTTAATCTTGCCAGGGTTTTCTTTGCCTCCAAATGTGACTTTGGGTCCATCAAAAGCTTTGAAGTCAGTGAGCCATCTCTTGTTTCCTGTCATGTGTTTGGAACATCCACCTGTACATGTACGGACATCCTACAAAACAATTTAATTAAGTTTAGGTACCCAACCTTTGTTTGGGTCCATACTGATAGCATGATCATGCCTCCTACTCCAAGTGTATATCCAAATGATCTTCTTTTTGGATAGTTTAAGTCATCAACTTCATATATATAAGGCATGGCAGAATAGCTTCTAGTATTTCTACTGAAGTTATTCTGATACTTTTCTCAACTTTTTGTTGCATTTGCATCCTTCTTCACTTTCCAATATGCAGTGGGAAACCTGGTTTGCTTCATGTGTCTAGGAACATACCTAGTTTGATTTTTCTTAAACACATGATGCATATTGTGGAATGGTTTCTTTTGGTATTTTGGAGGTGCAACATTCTTATCATCCTTTGAAGGATAAAGTCTTCCTTTACCTTTCAGAAGGTCCTTGCTTTTGATTGACTTGATTGATGATTTAGTCTGCTGTTTTACTGCACTGGGTTTTGACTTCACCGGTACATGATGAGTGGTTGAGACCATGGTCTTCCCTTTCTGAATTTTGGTTCAATGTTGACCTTGGATTCAGAATTGTGTTGACCATTGTTTCTACTCTCATCTTGACTGTTGTAGCCAAGACCAGATCTGGATCCAAACCTTTTTGAGGGTTTGTAAACTGGTTCATTTCAACTGTGGGGATTTTCTCAACTGATCTGTCAACAACAGATGTATGAACCTCTGCTGTTTGTTGATCATTTGAGTAGATCTCCTTATTAGTTAGTTCAGCTTTTGCTTTATCCAGTTCTTTCTTTAATCTTTTATTTTCCTTTCTTAGATCCTTGCATTCCTTTTCTAGAATTTCATGATTCATTTCAATTTCATCAAATTTAGTCATGAGATTTTGGACTAGGTCTGCTGGATCTAAAGGGAGAATAGAAGATTGTGCAGTGTTAGATGTGGATGCATTTGATGAAGAGTAAGAGCTAGATGTTACCTCAGTTTCATCTGATTCTTTGGCCATTAGACATAGGCTTGTTTTCTCAATGTCTGAGCTATCACCTTCATCTTCATCTAATTCATTGGTCATGAGGCATAGACATGCTTTTTCATTGTCTGAGCTGTCTTCTTCATCACTGTTATCTGAGTTATTATTAGATGATTCTTCATTCTTTTCACTGCTAGATTCAGCCTTTAGTGCTTTCTTGCCTTTCCTCTTTTCAGATGCTTTGTATTTCTTCTTTTCATCATCTTTATCATTTTCTTCAGGACAATCAGCCTTGAAGTGACCTTTCTTGTTGCAGTTGAAGCATCTGTATTCATCATCTTTCTTCTTCAAGTCTTTGTTTGAGCTTGACCTCTTGTTTGATGATGAGTTTCCTTTGAATGGCTTCTTTTTGCTAAACCTGTCAAAACGTTTAACTAATAAAGCTACATGTTCTTTAAGTTCATGCGTCTCTTTGCTGATACAATCGGCAAAGTTACTTTGTTGGGGTGCAATCAGTGCAGTGGCTTTTTGTGTCTCTGACGGAGCACCATCTTCACCGTTCAGTTCGAATTCATGAGCTCTAAGTTGGGACATCAGTGTCATAGTGTCAGTGCTTGCAAGGTTTGTGGTTCCTCTGATTACTGATGTTATGATCTTCCATCTTTCAGGTAAGCCTCTCAAGATCTTTAAGCATACTTCTTTCTGGGGATATGTGTGTCCAAGCTGTTGCAGTTCACTGATGATGCTTGAGAATCTGTTGTCCATTTGATCAATGGATTCACCAATTTTCATTTTGAAATTTTGAAATTTCTGTTTTGCAACAGATAATTTGTTTTCTTTAACTGCTTCAGATCCTTCATTTATCAATGCTAGCTTGTCTCACATCTCCTTTGTTGTTTTGCAATCTTTGATTCTCATGAACATGTTGCTATCTAGAGTCTTCAAAATTATATCCTTTGCAACAAAGTCTAGATTTGCTCTTCTCCTGTCATCCTTGGTCCAATCTTTCTTGGGTTTGTCTATTTCCTTTCGTTGATATGCTCCTGTGGATACCACAGTCATGATCATGATTGGTCCATAATTGATTACGTCCAGCATCTCCTCATGAGTTGCTGCAAGATGAGATAGCATTCTTATTTTATACTCATCAAAATTATTAACATTGAAAACAGGTACTTTTGACATAAAGTTTGAGGAATCCATAAGCACAGATAATAGATCTATATGTGAATGAATAGAAAACTCAGATTTGAAAACTACTTTGAAAATATGTGATCTCCTTGTTACCAGAAATTAGATCTGAACAGGTTCTGATACTAAGAACACTGCTCCGATACCAATTTTTGGTCCCATAGAAGGGTAAAACTATAGTCAGAGGGGGGGGGGGATGAATGACTATAGTGGAGTTTCAAAAACTTTTCTTGTATTTAAAAGCTTTTGGGCAGCGGATAAGTCCCTTCTTACTATGTTGTTTCAAAGTAGTTTGGACAATCACAGATATAGATTATAATCTAAGCAATTTAAATGAATGCAGTAAAGTAAATTGCAAAAAGTAAATTGACACAAGGCTTATAGTGGTTCAGGGTGGTGTAATCCCTTAATCCACTCTTCTCCTGTGATGATTGGAGGAATTCACTTTTGTTTTCACAGATACAATAGTATGATTGTCCTTGACTTCCCAAGCTTCACAATCTACAAGACTATCACTCCTTGACTGCAACAGCTTCAGTGATTCAGTCTCTTTTACTGCTCCTTGAGATCAAATCCTTCAGCAGCTATCACAAACACAACTCCTTCTCAGATGACTTCTGATTCAGTTGCTTCAGTTTATTGTGAATGAGATTCACAAACTTGATTGATCAATCTCAGTGCTGAATATGAAATTGTAGTTCTGATGTCTAAGTTGATCTGTAGATAAATCCTTGTAAGTTCAGAGAGAAGGCTTTTCAAAATGATAGAGTTTCTGCTTAGTTTTCTTTTTCTAATCGTTTTTTTTTATCATCTGTCAATGCCTTCTATTTATAGCCTTGACTATCCTTGATTTGAAATTCCGTCCGTTGGCTATATTTATGAGGGGAATAATCCTTGATTTTATTCTTGATTCCCCTTTAATTATATTCTCCTTGATTTCAGTGATCGGATTTTTCCTTCAAATGTGTACAGAAAATCCGTCCTTGATTGATCCTCTATTGATTGTGCATTAAATGCATGATCCTCTGAATCTTCATCATATTTCAATTTTGTTCTGATAAGGATTACTTCGCCGTTCTTTGAACGGTCGAGTGATCCATCTGACTTTACCGTTTAGATATTCCTTCACTGTTTTTGCCTTCACTTTGCCGAAAGTCAGTTTACTCTGCCGATTCACTGTTTCCTTCATCACTTCAGTTTAAGGAGAATCTTTGTACTTCACTGATCATTGATTTGGGTGAGATCAGTGTACACCATATTAGAACATTAAATTTCATCACTTGAAACATACTTAGAATTATCCAAGGTCATCACAGACTTCCTTGGTTATAAGTCAAACCATTAAGTCTTCACTGCTTCTCTGCTGGTGCTTGGTTGGCTTCACTCTGCCGAATATCTGTTTTACTTTGCCGTCTTACCAACTAGTACAATATTTGTCTGACTTAACTTATACAATATGTCAGACTCTAAGTAAAGACTTATACAGAGAATTCTAACTTATTTCAGGCTTGCTATAACAGCTAGTATGACCATCATCAAACATAATAAAATGTTCCTAACAGTATTGAAGCATGTGTAGGATACATGTTTGTTCGTCCGGAAATCGCGTATCCTTTCAGCAGGAATAAATATCCGAAATGGCCTTCTTATAAGGAATGACTAGCTCTCATGAATCTTAGCAAAATGGGAGTAAATGAGTTATTCCGAGAGAGCATGATATCCAGATTATAAGATACGATCGTTGATGTATTGACACTCAAGATACAATTGTATGGATATTATAACATCGATATGATTCTATTTACAGGGTAACTGTTTCACATGGAAGGTAGTAGTCATTGCTTTAGACTCTTCTGGTGATTGGGGTTAACGGTGTGCTACTAGACGCTATCCCGTGATCGTTAGGTATGAAGGGCATTTTCGTAATTTGCACTTTCTGTTTACGGACAACATATTCGGAAGCCTATTGGGTCATACACATAAGAACATCTAGCCGTATTAAAATGCGGTTATAGTGATAACGAAATAATGAAAGTTTATCTCGACTATAAAATGTTATAGTGAATAAATTAATATGACGGTATTTATTTATTATGAATAAATTAAATACAAGATATTAGTTATATTGAGTAATTATAGAATAATACGGATGCCAATATAGGCATATGAGGCGCAGACTGTAGTGTATAAGATATACTTGGATTGTGCAATTTAATTAATAAGATTACCATATATTAATATTGAATATTAATTGATTTTGAAAAAAATAGATTTATGGTAATAAGATAAAGATATTCAATATTAGATATTGGTAATATTATAGATTTATTTAATATAAGATATGAAATTAAAAGAGATAAATTAATCAAAATGATATTCCTTATTTTATGAGGGAAAAGTTTTTCTCTCTCATCAATCTACTAGAAGCTTCTCCTAATCAGATTAAGAGCACAATGAGGCACCACATTCATCTCGTACATCACAATTCCAAGAGCTAATAGTTCTTGTGAAAATCGAGAACTTCTTCTAGAGAGTTTTAGAGAGAGAAAAAATGCCGGTCTAGCAACTGGATTTTTCTAGTAGCAATCTAGGGAGGATTCCGGCGAGTTGCTCGTATGGATATCGTTAGAGGCGGACACATGGACGGCTTGCACGCACTACTACTCTCCATTGACGGTCAGAGCGTCGATCAATTATATCAACCAAGGTAATCACCGCCAACTACTTAACGTGTTTATTGTATTAAACGAAGTCGATCTTGGGATCGGAAATCAAAATTTAGAATTCCAGCTGCGTAAACTAGTTGATTTCTTAACATCATCGCCAGCCCCTCAACTCCTTGAAGGGACTTCTTGCCATGAACTTGACAATGGTGTGGATAACGTGCGTGCTATGACTCCATCATCGAATCATATTACTGCTAAGGTTACATCGAGCAAGGAGCCTCTTAAAAGTGCACGGCTGGCGACACCTCTTGCTCATCCGCATCTATTACCAGTGGAAGTTTCAGAATTTAGCTCTAGGCGTATAAACGATGATTGCTATCAACATCTGACCAACATGTTCTGGACTAGACTCAAAACCAAGATCTTCAATTATCTTTTAGAGGAGTTGGCCTAAAAAAAGGACGATGTTTACAAGATATTTGACGAGATGAAGTGCCATATTAATTCAGACCTTTCTGGCTTGGAAACTCTCTTAGGTGCCTTCTCTGATAACGCATCGCATCACATTGCAGCTCAGAAGTACATTGCGGGGAGGCTTACCGCAACTTTATATGAAGAAAAGCATTCTACCCTTTCACAACAACTTGCTAAATTTAAGGCAGCGGAGGCAGATCATCTGAAAGAGATTGAATCAACAAAGTCAAGCCTCACCGAGCTCGTGTCCAGAAGGGAGAATTTGGTGAAGAAAGTTGAGGCATTGAAGAAAAAGGATGCATAAATGTCCTTGTTACTTGCGAGCCGTGAAGAGGAGTGGACCTCGGTTGCAACCCGGGGAACATGAAGCCTTAGAGAAGATGACAGAGCTGCTTGAGCTTGCCCACAAAGAGTTGTTGGATTACAATCTTGTTTAGTTAATTTGTTGTTCCTTCCCTCGAGAAACATTTTTTTATATCTTTCTTTTGTTTTCTTTTTGTTTTGAGATGTAATAAAATGTTAATTGATATGAATCAATAAAAACTCTATTATTCCCTTAACGCCATGCGATTCGTTTCTTTCTTTTCCTCGTATGAAGACCTCTTTTTTTTGTATGATGGAGCTCCATACTTTTTTTGGTATGGTATGACTGAACCTGAAGCTCACTCTCTTCTTCTTTATGTTTCTGAATGGATCTTTTTTTTTGGTATGACTGAACTTGCAGTAACTTCCCAAGCTACATGCGTACCCCGGGAATGCTTTTAGGGGATCAAGTCAAACGTAGTTCAATATTTTTTTTGTTTCTTCTTTTTTTTGTATGTCAACACCAGGTTAACGTAGTTTAGGCTCGTGCTTAGGAGCATTTATTTAGCTATGCATAAAATTTCTTGAGAAATTTTCCATTGATTGGGCCGAGCTTGACACCATCTTCGTCCACCAACTTGTATGCACCATTAGTATACACTTCCCCAACAACATAGCGCCCATCCCATTTTGACGTAAACTTGTTTTTGGACTTGTGTGTCATGATGATAGGTCTTCTCACGGCGAGGACTGTGTCATCAACTTGGAAGGATCTTGGACAGACTTTCTTGTTGAATGCCTTTGACAACCGTGCTTGGTAGCATTCAAGAGTTTGCTGAGCCTGGAGCCGTTTCTCATCCAAAGCTTCCAACTCTTCCAGGCGAAGGCAAGCGTTCTATTCATCAGTCAGACCTTCTTGAATAGTGATCCTCAGAGAAGGTATCTTCCGTTCAAGGGGTAGCACAGCTTCCACACCGTATATAAGTGAATATGGAGTGGATTGAGTCGGAGTTCGAAATGTTGTACGGTAGGCCCACAGTGCTTCACCCATCGGCCCATGCCAGTCTTTCTTGTGCCTTGCAACCTCCATCTTCAACAAGTTGAATAACGTTTTGTTGAAAGCTTCAGCAAGTCCGTTAGCCGGCGTATTGTACATGGAGGACTTGTGTTGTTCGAAGCTGAACTGCTCACACAGCTTATCCACCAAGCTATTCATGAACGGTTTTCCATTATTCGTGATTATGTAGCATGGAATTCCATAGCGATATATAATGTTTACCCAGAAGAAGCGGACTACATCCTCTTTCTTTACATGGCGTAGTGCAACAGCTTCAGCCCATTTTGAGAAATAATCAGTGGCCGCCAAGATGTAGAGATGTTGGCCTGATGATTTCGGCAGCGGACCGACCACAACCATTCCCCAAGCGTCAAAAGGCCATGTTGCTATGGTTGGATGCAATGGCTCGGGAGGCTGATGGATAAAGTTAGCGTGGAATTGACATCCTGCACATTTCCGAGCGTAATCCATGCAATCTTTCACCATGGTTGGCGAATAATATCCCATCCTTTTGATGTAGAAGTGGAGCTTTGGACCAGATTGATTGGCGCAGCAAATCCCGGAGTGAGCCTCTTCTATAGCGTGTAGAGCTTCATCCTCTCCAAGGAAATGAAGAAAGGCTCCTTCAAAAGAGCAACGATACAAGGTATCGTTGTGGAGGAAGAAGCATGGAGCCCGACGTCTTATGTCAACTTTCTTCTTCTGATCGTTACAGAGTCTCCCGTGTTTTAGGTACTCCACTAATTAATGTCGCCAGTCTTCTTGGTCTATTTCATAAAAACACACAGCATGACTATCATTATCATCTTCCTCCTCTTCTTCAAAGTATAGAGGAACCACCCACTGCTCGCAGACGGGGACGTGCATCTTTCCATCACCGATTGCCAGTGTCGCTACCAAATTTTCCAGAGCGTCTGCTTGTTTATTTTCTTTTGTCGGAACATGCTCAACTGTGACGTCACCAAGGTAAGAAATGATTTTCCTTGCATAATTGCAGTATATGACTAACTCTATTTTTTTACATCGTAGGCGCCTTCAAGCTGGTTGATGATCAAATGAGAGTCATCATAGACGTTCAGTCTGCATTGCTTCATATCCATCGCCATCTCAAGCCCTAAGATCCGAGCTTGATACTCAGCAACATTGTTGGATCAACATTCCATCAATTTGAAGCAGTATGGCAACACTTCACCTTCCGGGGAAACAAAGATGACTCCGGCACCAGCCCCATTCCGTCACGCTGCCCTATCCAAGTACATTCTGTAAGGTGGGAGGACTTTAATCACCATGCCATCCTCATCAGGCAAATCGTCTGAGAGTTCCCACTCTGCAGGTATGGGATGGTCTGCCAAGAAGTCCCCAACATTTTCCCTTTCACAGCCTTTTGAGGAACATATACAATTTCAAACTGTTGCAGTTGAAAGTACCATCTCGCCAATCGGTCTGACAATACTGGCTTGGACATGACGTATTTCAGTTGATTTTCCTTTGACACCAGATGCACAATATGTGCTTGAAAGTAGTGATTTAGCTTCTGGATAGCGAATATGAGCAACAGGAAGATCTTCTCAAATGGAGAGTATTTCAGCTCATGAGGAGTCATCGTTCTGCTCAAGTAATATAATTCACTTTCTTTGCCCTTGTCTTTCTCCTGAGCGAGCAGTGCACCTACCGCCCGTTCTTGGATGGTGATATAAAGGATAAGAGGTTTACCTTTAACAGGGGCTGCCAAGACTGGAGCATTCATCAGATATGATTAAATGTTTTCAACCGCTTTTCTACATGAGCTGTCCCACTCGAACGGAACTCCTTTTTTAATCAGAAGGCTAAAAGGTTGGCACCTTCCAACGAGGTTTGATATGAACCTTCGTATGTATGCTTGTCTCCCTTGCAGGCTTCTAAGTTCATGTAGATTACGAGGCTCTGGCATTTTGATTATGACTTCAACTTTGGACTTGTCGATTTCTATTCCTCGATGATGTATGATGAAGCCGAGGAATTTGCCTGAACTGACTCCAAAGGTGCACTTTAGGGGGTTCATCTCAAGTTGTTTATGTGGTCGGCCTTCTTCTTCGACTTGATGAGCACGTCATCAACATAACATTCAACGTGTTGGTGTAGCATGTCATCAAAGATTTTCTACATCGCACGCTGATAAGTTGCCCCAGCATTCTTTAATCCAAATGGCATCACCTTGTAGCAATAGATACCCTTGGGTGTTCGAAATGCCTTGAGTTCTTCATCTACTAGAGCCATCCGGATTTGATTATACCCCGAAGATCCATCCATGAAGGATAACACCTCATGACCTGTGGTTGAATCTACCATCAGCTCAGTGATCGGTAAGAGAAAATCATCATTGGGGCATGCGTTGTTCAAGTCTCGAAAATCTACGCAGACGCGAATTTGCCCATTCTTCTTCCTTACGAGTATGATGCTTGAAATCCATGTTGGATATCTAACCTCATGAATGAAGCTTGCCTCAATGAGTTTGTTGACTTCTGCTTCTATGAGAGGCCCAAGGTCCAGTCTAAACCTCCTTTGAGCTTGGTTGACAAGGCACGATCCTTTCTTCACAAACAATTGGTGGACCGCCACCTTTGGGTCTAGCCGGGCATCACTTTGTACGTCCATGCAAAAACATCTATGTACTCTTTCAATAACATGAGATAATCCTTTTCCTCTTCTGGGGACATAAGAGCACTGATGAAGGTTGGTCGCGGCTCATTTTGGGTGCCGAGATTGATTTCTTTTTAACTCATCAACTGTGGAATTGACCCCTTCAGCATCTTCTTCCACATCATCATTACTAAGAGTAATATGATGGACGGAGGCATATTGAAGGTCTCCTTGAATCAAACCTCCCGCATATTCTACGAACGCTTCACTTTTGGTTGGGAAGCCTTCTTGTTCCTCAATGTTCTTATAGAAAGAGGAGCCTACACTCTCTTCAAGCTCATTTTCTTGCTTTGCCAGAGGCATATCCTCCATATCGTTCTTGTCATGAGTTCCAATTTACACCACCGTGCGCATTTTAGCCTCCATTATATTTCCACAATGAACGAGAGGACATGTACAACGCTTCATTCTAGACGGGACCAGGCTCTTGATTTCTTTAGAATCAATGTTTGTCATCTCTTTTACAGAAGCATGCATGTGTGTTGATCGTCTTCGGCTCTTGATACCCTTAGATTTTAGTGGATTCTTGGTTGTGACCGAAAGCCTTTCAAAGACCGAGACACGTTCTTTCTTGGGTTGCAACCTCTCAAACACTTATTGTCTTGCATGTAGAGGTTCTGGGATGTTCGATGACGATGATTCATCTTCAACTCCAACATAGTTATTAGTTTCTTTCCTTATTGATATACGGACATGCGGTGAGGGGTTATACCCTAGACTTTTTCGAGACCCAATAACCGGAACATTTGCGTTTATAGACCTTTGGATTCCCGTAGATTCTTTTCTTTTTGCCCCCATCTTAAGAGCAGGTCTTCGGGATCCATTTTCTACCTTTGCAAGGAGTTTTTAGGTGATAGGATCAAAGCCTTCCTTTCTTGTGGCTGGCAATGTTCCATGTTCTATAACCAGACCTTCTTTAGGACGGGTAAACCCCTGTAGAGGTGCATCCATCTTCACGGTATTGATCTTGGGAAGCGGCAGCATTAGGCCACTCAACGCCTTGGATCTTTGAGGTGGATAAGTATCTCCGCATTCCATTAAGGCATGTTGAGGCATTGATGACTTTGCCTCTCCACGCTTGCCAACCTATTTCTTATCTTCAGATGACATGGCCTTCTCTTCATCATCTCTTTCTTGTGGCTTGGAAATGCCTACTATCTTCAAAGGAGTCGGCTTCAAGTAGAATTTTGCATCTGCAAAGTGAGTCTCAGCTTTAGTGAAATGTTTTTCATCAGCAACGACCTTTCTTAACACCCAATTGCACCAATATTTAAAGCACTGTTGAAGGTTGAAGGGATGACTCCATTCTCATGTAACCACGGCCTCCCTAACAGTATGTTGTAGGATGTCCTAGCGTCAATCACATGGAACAGTGCACTTGAAGATAGCTCATCAATCAAAATGTCATGTCTGACCCTAATGGCTCTTTGCCCCCTTGGTAGAACCCATGAATCATAAGGTGACTACCGGAGAATTCATCCATAGACTCTTTCAATACTCGGAGTGGCAATATGTTTACAGCCGATCCTCCATCTAGTAGCACACGATTAACCTTTTGCTCACGCGTGTATGCTGTGACGAACAGCGGACGGTTATAGAGCGCTGATCCGAGAATCATATTATCATATGTGAAAGTGATCTCAACCGTGCAAGCGAGCTTTGCATTGTTGGACTTTGCATTGTTGGAAGGCTCTTCCTCAGTCAATGAGTATTCATTTTCTTTTGCAACGTCTCTTTCCTTTGCATGGATAGCATAACATGGGACAACTTTCTCCTCTAAGTTTTCTTCAGTCGTCTTAACTTCGAGGACTCTCTTGGGCATGTACTGCAATAAGGTGATTAGAGTGCGAGGGCTTCTGTAGTCAACCTCTTCAGGGAGAATGCTCTTCACTTTATTGTTTATCTTCCTTTGTTTCTTTTTAAACTTTCTTGCCCTTCGGCCTCCCTTTGGATTGGAAGACTTGGCATAATTCATCTTTGGTTATGTTGGGTTGAAGTAGGTTGACTTCCTTTGCTATTTCTTGTGGGTCACCAGAATCCATCCACCATCACCTTTCTCTGCTTCCGCAATGACTCTTGTTTGATTGAGAGACGTTCCGGACTCTTTCTTGGCTATGGGTATAGAGTCGTTGAATTTAATTGCAACGGGGTCAAGTGATCTGAACTGAATGGTCATGCAGTGACCATTTGTCGGTTCTGCTTTGGTGATTTGATTCGTGCTTGCCTTCTGTTCTTCAAGCACTACCTTCCATTCCTTAGCCAAATGCATAACTTTGTCCTTGAATACAAAGTATTTTTCGATGGGATGACCAGATAATCGATGATATTTGCAATTGTTTCCTTCATGAACTTTCGCTGCATCTCCTGGTTGCTTTGTTTCTGGAAGCATGATGAGCTTTAATTTCAGCAGTTCATAAAAAATTGCAGGTACGTCAAAATCAAAGAATGGATACATCCTTTGTTGCCTCTCGTTCAATGTAGGCCTACGCCTTTCACCTTGTCATGGTTCAACCTTCCTCCACTCAAGCTGGATTGGCATCGGGTTGTTGACCTTTACGGGAGCTATAGTGGTGGTGTTCAACTCCTTCTTCTCCGTTTTAGGAGAAGCTTTTACAAACCTTTTAATTTCTTGTTTTTCATTCCCTTTTCTTGGATCTTGAACAGGGGATTGGAATTCATTGGCCTCAATGCTTAACTCCATATCATGGGCACGAGTGGCTAACTCCTCAAGCGACCTTGGCTGAATCCCCTTAAGGATGTATTGCAGTCCCCAATGCATACCTTGGATACATATCTCAATAGTGGAGGCTTCAGAGAGTTGATCTTTGCAGTTGAGGCTAAGGCTCCTCCATCTATTGATGTAATCCACGACCTTCTCCTCTTTCCACTAGTGGGAGTTGGTCAGCTCCACCATAGTCACAGTTCTACGAGTGCTGTAGAAATGATTGAGAAAAATCTGCTCCAGTTGCTCCCAGCTGTCTAGAGAGGCATGGGCGAGATCGGTGTAACAATCAAAGGATTTTCCTTTGAGAGAACGCATGAATTGCTTCACCCGGTGATCTTTATAGGTCCCAGCCTTGTTGCAAGTTTCAACGAAATGGGCGATGTGTTGCTTTGGGTTGCCTTTCCCGTCGAATTGCTGGAAATTCGGTGGTTGATAACCGACCAGCCTTTTCAAATCATCAATTATTTTGGAGTATGGATTGATATAAGTCTGAGACGACTTCATGGACCCTCTGACTTTGTCACTGATCATCCCCATAATGAACTCTGTAGTTGGCTGATTAGAATGGTTCCGTCTGGGGAATCTTTTGATCACTCGCCAAAGTAAAAGACTTTGAGGCTTCCTGAACTTTGAAGGTGTTTTCCGGAGCAACCCTCAAGTTATTCACCATGCAAAAAGATTTGAAGGCTTCTTGATCCTTGGAAGTGACATCATGCTCGTCCTCTTCGTCATGCTCCACCTCTTTCGCCTTACTTGTTTTTCCAATAGAATCAAGTTTGCTGGTGAGCTTCACAATTTGCATGTCTTGAGTTGAACATGCGACGTGAGGGCTTCAATAGCCTTTGTGTGGCTAGCCATATGCTCCTCCAGAGTGGTGGAATTCGTCATCATTACGTCAGCAGCCATTGGTGACGCGGACCCATCAGAAGTTTCCTACGGGAAAATGAGGGGGATGCCAAAGTCCTTTGACATGCTACAAGTGATAGGACCCAAAGGTTGTCCCTGAGATGGGAAAACATCATTAGCACTAGCAACCTTCGCAGTAGCGCCCTTCGAAGCCACAATCTTTGCAGCAGCAACCTTCGGAGCGGTAGAAGCAACGTTTGGTGCCATTTGTTCTTGATTTCTTTGAAAAGGAGAGATGAAAGGAGAGATCGGTCCCACCGGGCGTGCCAGAAATTTGTAACGCAAATTTCATGTTTAATCCCTGAAAGTAACAAAGAATACACAAAATTGTAAAAATCGAATTTTTATTAATTTTGAAAAATAAAAGTGGTACAATCTCTTTATTCCTTTGATTCTCCTCTTTAATTGTTGAAAATTATTGGACTCCCGGATTTAGCGGAAGATCATGACTTCAGTTGATTTCCTCCGGATATGGCGGAATATTTTGACTTTGTGGTTGGCTACTCCCGGATATGGCGGAAGAATCGGACTTTGGTTGATTTCTCCCGAGTATAGCAGAAGATCTCGAATATGTGGTTGCTCTCTCCCGGATATGGCGGAAGATCTTGACTTTGTGGTTGGTTTCACCCGAATATGGCGGCAGAATGTTTGATTTGAATGGATATTTGAAGAAGTGCTTTGACTCACCTTCGCCCTCCTGATTGGGTTGGAAGATCCTCGAAGCTGGTTAAAGAACTCTGGATTTCTTGGTGGATGATCTTCAAGTAATTGTTGAAGAACACTGGATTTGATAGAGAATCTTGAAAGGTCGAAGAACACTTAATTGCTCCTTGTGCTCCCTTGATCTCCTCCTTCTTGGTGCTTGAAGCTTGAATGGAGTGCTTGATGCTTCCTCTCCAATCTTGAATCCTTGTGTGCTTCCGTTTTCTGTGTCAATGCTCTGTGTTTTTGTGTTTGCAAATGACCAAAACCTCTCCTATTTATAGTGCTGGATGAGTGCCCTGGAATTAATTCGCATTTAATGATCCACACTCATTTATTGTGTCCACACTCTGATTGATTCCTAAAATATCCTCATTTAATTAATGTGTCCAGACTTTTCTGATTGGTCCTTGCAATTTCGAGAAGATCTCCACATTTATTATAAATCAATAAAATCTCCTAATTAATTGATTTTTAAGAGATTTTTATGATTTATTGACTTTTATATTATCTACCAATATTTAAAGTTGGAAATAATATAAAAATACGTAGATTTAATGACATGTGTAGTGTGTGACAAATATAATATGTCATACATATTTTGCATATCTACATAGCAATTTAATTAAAAATAATAAAATCTTTAAATTTATTTTAATAGATTTTGATTAATAATTTATTTTACATCATTCCCTAGTATATTTTATGGGAAATAATATAAAATAAATTTAATTTAGGACAATTGTATTATGTGACATATTTGACGTACCATATAATATTTTGTTTCTACAAACCTATCTCAAATCATCAATCAAGACATCGATTTCGTTAACCGTCACATAATTTGGCTATAATAGATTTAGCTACTCATGATCTCATCAAGAACGCAAGCAAATATTTCGTTAACCGTCACATAATTTGGCTATAATAGATTTAGCTACTCATGATCGCATCAAGAACGCAAGCAAAGATTTCGTTAACCGTCACATAATTTGGCTATAATAGATTTAGCTACTCATGATCGCATCAAGAACGCAAGCAAAAATCATATCAGAATCCATATAAACAAATTAAAGAAAGAAATTTACCAATTGTATTGAAAAGTGCAACAACAAAAAATTCCACCCGGATCGAATAATCAATGAAAACGCATCAAGAAAAACATCTGCTTGAATTCTATAAACATAATCTCAATATCTCTCGAAGAATTCCATAAAATATGAAGAGCTAGAGTTTTGAGAGTTAAATTCGCCTCTTCTGAGGTCTACTAGTCGAAAAAAGTGTAAAAAATGTATACCCTAATGAATGTCCACTGTTTTAGTTATAAATGAAAATTTATAAATTTTAACCTAGGAGCTGCAACTTTGAAATCGAAAGTCGCCACTTCTGGGGAAGAATACTCCAAAAAAAGCTGCGACTTTGGGCTCAGAAGTTGCAGCTTTTGAAGCAGTTTCTCCAAAATTTCATCTTTTCTTCATTCGGCTTCCAAATTTGCAATTGTCTTGTATCCGCAAAAACGCTTCGATCATCGGGTTCCAAATCACCTAAAATCTGTGAGACATGACAGAAATACCAGGCATAACTCACGCAAATAAAATAGGCCATGAAATGTGCAATAATTCACCTAAAATGATGAGGTTTATGGACTAATTGCCTTTGACCTCGTTGTGAATGCAACGGCGAATATTGCATATAAATCGACAAACCACCCCGAAAATAAGTCAAATGAGTCATAAACAGGGGTAAATAAGTCATTCCACTCAATGAATCTTGTAAACTTAGGGAGCAACAATTATTTGTCCTATAAGCTCGACATGATGAAAGCCAGAGCCGGTTTTGTGAAATTCGGGGATCAATTCCATTTTGCTGGACAAAGGCCTTTAGATTTGAGGTATAACTTTTTTCAATCAACAGACAACAATTCATCGATTCGTCTTTGATTTGACGGGTACTGTTTGCATTAGTGCGTTTTTATTTCATTTAGAGAGACAAAAAGATTGATTCACAAAACCAGATTAGAACAAACACAGCAGATTGAGAATTAGGAGTGATGGGTAATTCATTGTGCGGTACTGGGTTTGATGTTTACTTTATTATCATTTCAAAACCAAAACTCGTGGGTTAGTAAAAAAAGAAGTGGTGGGTATTTGTTTTAAAGTGGGTTACTGGATTAAGGGTCGAACAGTTGTGTAAGTGGATTTTGTTCAAAGACTTATAGTTGGGCTTAAAAGAAGTTCTTTTATAACTATTATATAATGATTGAAATTTCTAGGGTCCTTAGAAAATGGAGGCCCAGGCCTTCTCAACCTTTTCTCAGGGCAACCTCTGATGGAAGAGTTTGATAGGATGTAGTGAGATTTTCTTCGAGCCATTATGAAGAGAATGAGCTTTCTGGATACCATCATTTCGTCTATCATGGCTTGTATATCTACTCCTAAGTTCCAGATTCTTATCAATTGACACCCATCTCCAGAAGTGCAACCTTTTAGTAGGATAAGACAAGGAAATCCACTCTCGCATTTTTTTTAATATTATGTGCATGCAGAAGTGTTTTCATCGATGATTCAGCGGGCAGTTGATTCTCATTCTCTCCATGGTGTGTTTTTTGGCAAGCAAAATTCACATGAGTTGACGCACTTTTTATTCGCAGACTACAATTTGGTGTTACATAAGCTACATGACTTTTGTCAAGCCATCTCCAGCTGCTAGTCAAGCATGAAAGTTTATCGGGCAAAAATTAAATTTACGCAAATCATTTTTTTTTTCTTTAGAAAGCGCATCGGTAGAGCAGTAAGTGTTGAGCTATCTTCTCTTTTTCAAATTCCTTTATATAGTGGTAAAAAGAAATACTTTGGTCTACCCTTAATAATTGGACGGTCGAACAGAGAGTTCATGGGAAATTGAACGGATGGAATAGAAAGCTTTCATCCCTACTAGAAAATAGAATATTCTCAAAGCTATTGTTGAGGCTTTTCTTCTGTATGTGATGAAGAGCTTTGCCTTTCCAAAAGTGATCATAATGGATTTAGAGAAACTTACTGGACAATTTTTTTGTGGCTCGTCGGAGGGTATGCGAAAAGTTCATTGGAAATCTTGAGAGGCGTGTTGCAAACGGAAGGCAAATGGAGGGCAAGGATTTCTTGATTTAGAATGTTCTACCTATGGTCTCCTTGCAAAGCAATCTTAAAGGATTACGACCGAATACCGATCTATAATCTGTCTTGGCTCGCGTCCTCAAATCAAAGTACTTTGGAAGGCCTGATTTTATATATGATTCTATTATTGGGCACCCCTCGGCGATTTGGAGAAGTGTCATGAATGGTAAAGAGCTTCTTTACATGGGTCTTCGTTGGAAAGTGGGTACCACTTGAACCGTGGATCCATGCTCTCCCAGACTTTCTGACAAATTTGATAAATGATAATAATTTTCTAATTTCATTCATCAATCCATTCAGTTACATCATAAGGAAAACCCTAACTCCATAAAATACCAACTATGTCTTTCACCTACTCAAAATGGACTCATTCTTAATTTAATATAATATTACAATCGATGCCCGCAATACCCCACTCGAGTTGGAGCATGGAGATCGTAAATGCCCAACTTTCTAAGTAAGAAGTCAAATTGTTGTTTTCCCAGTGCCTTAGGGAAAATATCAGTGATCGAGCTTAGCCCGCGGAGTAACATAATCAGGAGCAATGAGGCCATCAATAATTGTGTCACGAACAAAGTGACATTCCGCTTCAATATGTTTAGTCCTCTCATGGATTACAGGAATCTAAGAGGAATGCCTGGCGGTATTCGTACACTTAAGTCACCAAGAAGCTGTTGGAAGTAGCGCCCGAAAAACAACTTCTGGAATTCTTTTTATAATGAGTAAATGACAAATTTATTCTCATCTTATTATTTACTTCGTGCTCATAGTATTACACTACTGAAAACCCCAAGTCGTATCATATGTAGCCATATAACTTAGTGTGTGTCACACATGAGGATTAAGTTTATGAACTGTAAGTCCGTGGTGAACTTAATCAAAGTATGGGGTCTGATGATTAAACCACCATTAATGCGCCAAGAGCACTTTATGGTGTGACCGCCTTAGCCGGACCATCGATATTGGTTATCTAAGTGGGGCATTTATATATGATGTAGTCATATAGGACTGGACCGATTTAATCTGCGTTTCTCATATAATTCCGTGATTGAGAAATCTTATTAGATCACAAGATGATTGTATATGGATTAACCTTAAACCAGAAGTGATTAAAGACGCCTGCTTGTTTCAAGATAGGGTTTGATGTGTTCGTTAAGGATTTCTATGAGGCGCGGTCCGAATCACTTTCATGTTGGCACTATTCTGGAATGAGTGAGAAGTGTGTGTCTCACAGATATGGAATTAATTCCTTCCTGCGGGAAGTATAAAAACAATCCCCTTATTTGTTGATCCTAGAAATTGATCGATCGGCCGAGTTCATATTGGTTATGAACTAATTGATCACTAGTGGGTTGATGGTAAATAATGATAAGATGTAATGAAGAAGATTTACGGAAATAATCCCGCTTCGTTACGGATAGTCTATGGAGGGTTACTCTATATGTAATGATTATATCAATGTACACTTATTGACTCGACTTTCTAAGAATAAGTTATATATATCTATAATCGATAGAGTTCAGTTTCGGATTTATGGTGGCGTAATTCCAAAGTTTATAAGTTGAGTAGAAATATTTTGTTTGATTAATATTTTACTCATTTTATTGTAGCTACTTGTTATAGGTCCCCAGGTTGGCTCCTAACATTTGAGTGAAATCTAGTATTTGGAAACTCGAGAATAAATTAAATAGTTGGTCTATTTAATGAATATGCGGATATTATTTATACGGTAAATAATACATAATATAGAAAAGACAATTTTTATTATCCCAAATGGCATAAAAATGGCGCCATATTTTTTTGATTTTGGGAAAAGAAATTTTCTCCTAATTAATTATAATATGGAAAATATAATTATTTATGTGTTAAATAATTATAAAAAATAAATTAGTTTTCTTATTGGATAAATAAGAAATTGTTTTCCTATTGGATAAATATTTTATTTTCCTTAAAGGAAAAGATAAATATATGTGTATAAGATAAACTCTAAAACTATTTGATTATTAGCCTATAAAAAGAGTTTCTCTCAACACCAAATTATTGATTTGAACGTGATTTTTTAAGAAAAGTCCAACGTTACTTTTGTGATAAAAGGCGAGTAATTTTGATTTCTTGTCCTAGCCATTGGGAAGAAGAAACTTGGTTTTTCTTGATGTCATATTCTAGTGATTGAAGACGGTTAAAATAGTATATCCTACGATATCAACTTTTTATCCATTATGAGCTAAAAATAGTTGTTTCGACTTATAAATATGAGCCATTTGAGTTGAATATCATATGTCGGGTTCGTGGGTCGAGAAATCTGCACTTAGCATTTATTTTTCCTGTTTCAATATTATTTCGTGCATTATTTGATTATTTTCAGGATACGAAATATTGGGTTGAGCATCATGGACGAATCTGGAGTGGACTGAACGAAAGGATTGGGGTTACGGTATTCTACAAAATTGACATCGGATTACCGAGGATGAGCACCGACTTACCGAGGTTCCAGAATCATCCGAAACACGTTTTCTTGGACGAGGGGTAGATATAGGTGTTTCTAAGTCGGTTTAGATAGCTATAAATAAGAGGTTTCGCCTCAGAATTGAATGTAACATTGGTAGCACACAACTACTACAATTACTAAGCAATAAAAGTTCTTTGTTCTTTATTTTATTATTTTATGAGTTCTGGTCGGAGAGACGACGAAGTCACCGCCTAGGGAGAGACCCGAGGGAGATCTACGCTCGTCTTCAAGGGTATGATTTTTTGTCTTTTCCAAGATATAGATCTATCGTTGTTTTATTCGACTAGTATGTTTTAATTGCTTATTCAGTTTAATTATGAAGTAGTTAGTTTATTTTACACCATGTGTTATAGATCGAATTCGTTGGTGAAAAAATCATAGAATAGTGATTGCGTTCTTTAGATCTGCGATGGTCAATATCGCTAGATCTGAATACCTAGTAAATTAATAATTCATGATAATCGGCGCCAGCTACGTTGATCGATATATTTAATTTACATGTTAGTAGCATGATCAACTATTTGCATGTCTTCATAAAATTAGCATGAATACGAATATTGAAGTGTTAATTTGGACATTATCTTGATGGACCCTAGGAACGTACTGATCAGTGTCGACAGCTGTCTAGGCGGGTTTGCGGTATGAGTTAGCGCTCAATATCGACAGCTCTAGTTCTTTCTGTGTATGGGCTATTATGGACCAAGTAAAGATGGTAGCTTGCATATTGATTGTCTACTACCATGGTCGGAGTAGATAAGGTTAGGAGTCGTATCCGTAGCTGAACAATGAATTAAAATTCACCAATAAGGAGGAATATTGCATGTGTGGGGGAAATAACTAATTACTCATAATTGAACTAATACATTAGAAACTCTTGTTTGCTTTGTGAGAACTAGCGTAGTATTGTTAGTTCGTGGCACCAGTTTTACTACCATCTATAGTATAGTTGGTCGTAGACCAATAATTGTGACAAGCTCAATCTTGATAATTAGACGTTTTTACGAGTATCTGTGGGATCGACCTTGATATTACGATTGACCTAGTCCTATTGCTAGTAAGTGTTTTGCACGCGATCAAGATTTTCTAGCGCCGTTGCCGGGGACTCGTGTCAAGAATACTTTTTATTTAAGAATGAGTGACTGTATATATTCGAGTCTGTTTAATAGAGTTTGTCTTATTGTCTGTTTATATTGGAGTCATACAGAGTAAGATCTGTTAAAATCAGGAAAAAAATTGCTTCCGGTTTACCGAGGGTATTCCGTGGTAAACCGAGGGTCCCAATTTTGACATAATCGTTTCTGTCAGTTCAACGTTGAGTCATTAGTCAGAGTCTTTATTTTTGAGTCTGCCAGGCGTGTGTAATAGCCACCGAGGCAAATCACTAACGTTTTATTTTCTTTATGTGTCTTGTAGTACGCTACACGTAGTTCAGCAGCCAAACTCGAGAGATTCGTACCTGAGATCGAAAATTTTGCTAGACAAAAAAGAAAGAAAGCTCGAGAGAGATTTGTTAGGATGGCGGACGATGTGATTTTGCATGAAGGAGATCACAGCGAATAGGAAGAAGAGATTCCACCTTTGGAGGATTCAAAAATCAACATGGCATAGAACGGACAAAATGGACAAAACGGAGCAGAAGTTGTGGTACAAGATAGTAGGAGAAATCTATAGAGTTATACAATGCCAACGATTGAGAAATTTGTGCCAGCAATTGTTCAGCCAGAGAATGCGGCTGAGATCTTTCGCCTGAAACTGAATGTCGTACAGATGGTGACTAATTACACTACCTTCCATGGGGTACCAAACGAAGATCCTAGTGTACACGTCACCAACTTCTTGGAGATAGTCAGCATGGTCAAACCAGCAGGAGTACCTAAAGATAACATCAAGATGAAGTTGTTTCCATTCACTCTGAAGGACAAAGCAAAGATATGGTTATTGTCTCTAGCACCAGGGTCGATCCATAATTGGACCGATCTGTTGCAGAAGTTCATGAACAAGTATTGCTTGCCTGGGAAGTCACTACAGATGAGACAAGACATCATGAATTTCAAGCAGAAACCCACTGAAACTTTTGAAGAAGCTTGCGAAAGGTTTAAGGAAGCACAAAGGAGATGCTCTCACCATGATATCACCTTGCCCGTACGAATGCATAGTTTCTATCATGGATTATGGCCAAGTGAACAAATGAGATTTGATGCATCGAGCAACGGATGTTTTGCGTCGCTATCACCTGAGGAAGGTGAAGAGAAATTGGAACAAATTGCACTCACCAGTCAATGGGGAACACATCAGATTGAGACCGCCAAAGTAGCTGAAGGCGTATTTGGAGAAGATACTTCTCAAAAGATCTTATACCAGCTAATGGCGATGAATGAGAAGATAAATGGCATGCAAGGTCGCATTGCCAAGGTTGATAAAGTTCAAGACATCGAAGCAGCCAACACTGAGGACGTGAACTATATAGGGAGGCAAGGAAATCCTTATGGGGGCAGATATCGCCCATGTTCTCACGACCACCCTAATTTTAGACTGAGTGACCCTACTGGGGGTTTTCGACAAAGTGATCCAATAGGTGGAGAGAGACCCAGACAAACTGGAGGATTCATGTCTCAATTTAACAAGTCAGATGGTTAGGAAGCAGTCATGGATAAAATGAGTTCAACTATGACTGATACGGTCAATCAACTTACGAAATCCATGACTGAGCTGAATACAAACTTCACCACATATTGTCAGAAGAATGATACAAGACTGACCAATCAAGAAGCCTTAGTGCATAATCTGTCGCACCAAGTGGGGAAGATCGCCGAACAAGTGTCAGCCCATCCTCCGGGAGGATTTCCAAGTAATACTGAGAAGAACCCGAAGGACGTGAATGCAATTATGACTAGAAGTTGAGAGGAAGAGCCTAGACCAGTTATACCAACTGTACAGGGAGAATCAGAAAGCAGTTAGCAGCACAACGCAGTACAATCTAGAGAAAAAGAGGGGCCGGTAAACCGGGACACCATTCCTGTAAACCGAGAGTCTAAAAATTAGACAGACAAGCAGGCAGAGCCGCAGCAGTCACCAGGTAAGTCTTCACGAACTGTAACTATTAATCCTGCTACTTTACCTTATCACCCTAAGAAATATAAACTGAATAATGATGATGATCGTTATAAAAATATTATAGAGATATTTAAGAAGTTGCAAGTGAATATACCTTTGGTAGAAGTTCTGGTTGGAATGCCAGAGTATGCGAAATTTTTTAAGAAAGAAATCTCTACCAAAAGGAAGTTGTTAGACATTGAGACTATTTGCCTTAACGAGGAATGCTCGGTAGTTTTGCAAAGCAAACTGCCTCCTAAGTGTAAAGATCATGGGAGCTTCCTCATACCTTGCACAATTAGAGGAGTGTGCCTAAACAAAGCATTGTGTGATCTTGGAGCTAGTGTCAATCTAATGCCACTCTCATCTTTCATAATTTAGGCATGAAAGAGTTGAATGAAACATCTATAACCCTTCAATTAGCGCATAGGTCTATGAAGCAACCATGTGAAGTGGTGTAGGATGTTTTGGTGAAAGTTGATAAGTTTGTATTCCCTGCAGACTTTGTGGTGCTAGACATGGAGGCTAACCATGATGTTCCACTAATCTTAGGAAGACCTTTCCTAGCAATGAGTAAGACATTGATAGATGTTCATAAGGGTGAGCTGATTCTAAGGGTGAATGAGGACAAAGTAGTGTTCAATGTGATGAATTCAATGAGGTATGATGAAGATGAAGGAGAAGCATGTTACATGCTAGATGCCATAGACGAGCTTGTTTTGGAACTAGATCAGCAAGTGGCACTAGACCCTAAGGTAGCAGAGACTTTGCTCCTGAAAGAGGAAGTAGAAAGTTATGAGGGAACCTGGCCTGGGTGTAGCGAAAGTCAAGTACGAGAATAGAGCCTATATCTTCTGTGGATCTAGGAGGAACAATTCATAGACCTTCGTGGAATAAGTTCTTTGACCTATAATTGACTGGTAAGCTGTTAAGATCATCGTTAGAGGAACCACCAAGGAACTTAACATTGAAACCTTGGCCATCTCACCTGAAGTACGTGTACTTACAAGATGATACTCTTCCCCTCATAATTTCATCGTTACTATCACTTTTAGAGGAGGAGAAACTTTTAAGAGTACTAAGAGAGCATAAGGGAGCGTTTGGGTGGACGATTGCAGATATTAGAGGAATAAGCCCATTAGTGTGCATGCATAAGATCTCTATAGACCCTGAAAAGAAAGTGGTAGCATAACCACAAAGGAGGTTGAAACCACAACTAAAGGATCTTGTTAAGGAAGAGATTATAAAGATGTTGGAAATTGGAATCATTTTCCCAATTGCAGACAGTGAGTGGGTAAGCCTGATTGATGTGGTGCCCAAGAAAGGAGGATTCACTGTCAAACCTAATGAGTTTGATGAGTAAATCCCTGTGAGACTAATTACTGGACGTCCAGTTTGCAATGATTTCAGGAAACTGAATGACACAACTCGTAAAGATCATTTTCCCCTACCATTCATTGACCAGATGTTGGAAAGATTAAGCGGTCATGTTTTTTTATTATTTCTTAGATGGATATTCTGGTTACCATCCGATCCATATTGCCCTCAAGGACCGACATAAAACAAATTTCACATGTCCCTATGGAACTTTTGCATACAATCACATGCCTTTTGGATTATGTAATGCACCAGCAACTTTCCAAAGATGCATGATGTCATTATTTGCGGACATGGTGGAGGATTTTCTGGAAATTTTCATGGATGATTTTTCTGTATTTGGAGATAGCTTTGATAAATGTTTGGACAATTTGAGTAGAGTGCTGAGGAGATGTGAAGAAACCAACCTTGTACTTAACTGGGAGAAAAGTTATTTTATGGTCACAGAAGGAATAGTGTTGGGTCATAAGATTTCAAAGAAAGGAATGGTGGTTGATAAGGCAAAGATAGGGGTAATTGAGAAGTTACCCCCTCCAACGAACTTAAAGACGTTGCGAACATTTCTTTGCCACACAGGATTTTATAGGAGGTTTATAAAGGACTTCTCTAAAATTTCTAGACCTATAACGGAATTACTTACAAAGGATGTGCCTTTTGTGTTTGGAGAAAAATTCAAGCAATTTAGCATTCAACATATTGAAGCGAATGCTTATAACCGCCCCAATTCTGGTAGCACCAGATTGGAACAAACATTTCGAGCTTATATGTAAGGCAAGCGACACGGCAGTTGGAGCATCCCTGGGACAAAGGGAGGATAAAATCTTTAACCCTATCTATTACGCCAGTCGTACCCTTAATAGTGCCCAGAGGAATTATGTTACTACAGAAAAGGAACACTTAGCTGTCATATTTGCATTTGACAAGTTTCGACCATATATGATAGGATCAAAAGTCACTGTATTCACTGACCATGAAGCTCTGAAATACCTTCTAACCAAGCAAGAATCCAAGCCAAGATTGTTGAGATGGATTATACTCTTACAAGAGTTTGACGCCAAGATTAAAGACAAAAATGGATATGAGAACCAGGTAGCTGATCACCTGTCAAGATTAACTTTGATGGAAGAAGAGCAACCAACTAAGATCCGAGAGTGCTTTCCTGATGAACAACTTTTTGCTGTCTCAGTGGTATCTCGAGTTGAATCTCAGCCCCGACAAAGTACATCAAGAGTGGGCAAGGTATACCCTTGTTTGCTAATATTGTCAATTATCTAGCAGGAAGATACCTACCACCGGAATTCACGAATGCGGATAAGAATAAGTTTTTCACATATCTGAAGCATTATCATTAGGATGATCCCAACCTATACAAGTTGTGCCATGATGCCATTCTTAGGAGATGCGTCCATGATGATGAGATTCTATGTATTTTGCACCTATGTAATTCTAGAGAAGCTGGAGGTCACTATGGGCCAAACAAGACATACCTGAATTTCAAGACCATCAACAAATTATCAAAAAAAAAAGTTAGTTGAAGGCCTGCCAGAGATCACATTCAAGAAAGAAAGTCTATGTGATGCATGTCAGAAAGGGAAACAAATCAAAAGTTCTTTCAAGTCAAAACCCTATCAATCAACAACAAGAATTCTACATCTGTTGCATATGGACCTGTTTGGACCAGTCACACCAGTAAGTGTAAATGGTAAGAAATACACCCTGGTAGTGGTGGATGACTACTCAAAATACACCTGGACCATCTTCATGAACAAGAAGAAAGAGACACTCAAAAAGCTGCCAGATTTGTTAAGAAGACTCCAAAATGAGAAAGATCTGAAAATCATCAAGATCAGATCAGATAGAGGCACTAAATTTCTAAATGAAATTATCAGAACCTATTGTGAATAAAATGGAGTACTGCATCAATTATCTGCAGCAGGAACCCTACAACAAAATGGGGTAGCAGAAAGAAGAAACAGAACTCTCAAAGAAGCAGTCAGAACAATGATTGCAGAAGCATGCTTGCCAAAGAGATTTTGGGCTGAAGCAGCAAACACATCATGCCATACACAAAACAGATCAATTATCAACAAACATCATGGAAAGACTCCATATGAAATATGGAATGGTAGAAAACCTAATATCTCATATTTACATATGTTTGGATCAAAATGTTTTGTTTTGAACAGGAATCAGCTGCATGCCTTTGATGAAAAGGCTGATGAAGTAATCTTTATGGGATACTCAGACACCAGCAAAGCATTCAGAGTACTCAACAAAAGAACATTGGTGATTGAAGAATCAATACATGTAGTCTTTGATGAACCAAATACAAATGGTGAAAGTCTTCAAGAACAAGAAGAAGAAGCAACACAAAGGCAAGTGTATATGAATACCACAGTACCAGCAACTATTCTGCATCACAATTTTGGAAATCAAGATGAGCCACAAGTCAATACAACAGAAGAAGCACCAGAACTTGAAGCTCATGCACAACATGAAATTACAGAAGCACCAAGTGAAGAACAACTTCAACCAGACCTAAATTGGTTAAGAGATCATCCTGAAGAACAAGTTATTGGAGATATTCACATAGGAGTAAGAACCAGAAGACAACTAGAGCATATGTTAACATGTTTTCTATCACAAGTGGAACCCAAGACAATAGATGATGCAATTCAAGATGCAGATTGGATCACAGCTATGCAAGAAGAACTAAATGAATTTGAAAGGAATGAAGTCTGGGAACTTGTTGACAGACCAGATATGGCCAACATCATTGGAACAAAATGGGTATTCAGAAACAAGATGGATGAGCGCTAGTTGCAAAAGGCTATTCTCAAGCAGAAGGAATACATTATGATGAAACATTTGCACCAGTAGTAAGATTGGAGGCAATCAGACTCTTTCTAGCTTTTGCTACACACAAAGATTTCAAAGTCTATCAAATGGATGACAATAGTGCATTTCTGAATGGACTTTTGGAAGAAGAAGTATATGTGGAACAACCCCATGGTTTCCAACTCAAATGAAAGGAAGAAAAAGTATACAAACTAAAGAAAGCTCTTTATGGACTCAAATAGGCACCCAGAGCCTGGTATGAAACACTATCACAATTTCTGTTCAAGAATGGATTCAACAAGGGAACTATAGATAAGACTCTATTCAAACTAGAGGAAAGAACAAGCACATTGCTAGTACAAATCTATGTTGATGACATCATCTTTGGATCAGAGGATGAAAAGTTATGTGAGAAATTTGCAAATCTAATGAAGAGCAAATTTCAGATGAGCATGATGGGAGAATTAAATTATTTCCTTGGTCTTCAAGTAAAGCAAATGAAGGATGGCATTTTCATTAGTCAAGCCAAGTACACAAAAGACCTTATACACAAGTATGGTATGGACACAAGTGGCACAGCAGATACACCAATGTGTGCAAGAGTCATTCTTGGAAAAGTTGAAACTGGAAAGGATGTTGATCAGAAAATGTATAGAGGAATCATTGGATCCCTACTATACTTAACTGCAAGCAGACCTAATATAGCATTTGTAGTAGGAGTGTGTGCAAGATTTCAAGCTCAACCAAAAGAATCACATCTTCTAGCAGCCAAAAGAATAATCAAATACTTGAAAAACACTATCAATGTAGGAATTTGGTATCCAAAAGATGGAGGACTCAAGTTGATATCATATTCAGACTCTGACTATGCTGGATGCAAAATAGATAGAAAAAGCACATCTGGAACTTGTCAAATGCTAAGCAGCAGACTAGTTTCATGGTTTAGCAAAAAGCAAAACTCCATATCTACATCAACAGCAGAAGCAGAATATATAGCAACAGGCAGTTATGCACAAGCACTTTGGATTAGACAACAGCTAAGGTACTATGGAGTGGAGGAGAAAACAATTCCAATCATGTGTGATAACACAAGTGCAATATCTATTACTGAAAATCTAGTGTTGCATTCAAGAACAAAGCACATTGATGTGAGACATCACTTTATCAGAGATCATGTTGAAAAAAGAGATGTCATTCTAAAATACATACCCACTGAAGATCAATTGGCTGATATCTTCACTAAACCACTCAGTCATGAAAGATTTAGCATGTTGAGAACTGAGTTAGGAATGATTGAAATCGACTAAAAACCAAAGAGCGGCTAACTTGAGTAATCGGCTAAGTGACTTCATCTGCTGATCAAACCTTTGCCGTTACAGGAGATGTAGCAAGTAAGGCACTGGTACTCGGTGAAGTTAACTTTACTGATTGTTGGGAACAGTCAAATAAAGCAGCTCAGTTAAAAAGTCACTACACCGGCTAAGTGACCAGCAAAGGCACTTCACCGAAATAAAGATTGGAATCATGGGTAAATTAAAGTGTGAACATAATCAACTTTTATACACGTGGATAATAAGGGAGTTATGGAAGATTATCCTGAAGATGATTACACACGTGGAGATCAATTTATAATTATGGAGGTAATTATATTATTCTTTTCGAATTACAAATGCCTCGATTCTCGGGCTCTATCATTACTTACCACAATCCACTCCCCCACTTCACTCGAATATCGCGATTTACATACACAAAATCACGCCATTATGTCACAAAATCCTCCCATATTCAAACCACGTTCACACTACCCAGATCATCCTATATAAACTACACTTAGAAATTTTCATAAACTTTTACACTCCCTTGCATATCATACTTTCCTCTGCAAATTCACATTTCACTCTCAAAAATTCTTTTAACTTCCAAAAATGGCTTCATCCTCCTCAACCACCAAAACTGGGTATGAAAAATCGATTGCCACTGGATCATTCTTCCAAGAAGAACACTACTTAAAGCTTTGTGGAGATGATGAAGAAGCAAAACGACTGGCAGCTGGATGCAAAAACCTAAAATTATCAACCTTTCTCAATCCCCCAGTAACCGAAGTCTGCTATGAAAATCTAATTTCTTTCTGGAAATCTGCAAAATACGTCTCTGGGCTCCTTGCAGAAGAAGATGACGAATGGGAAGAAGATAAGATTGTTGCATCTGTCAATGGAAGAGACATAGTGATTACAGAAAAGGTAATCTGAAAACATCTTAAACTTTCAAATAAGGGTCAAGCAAAAGTAACCTTAGTACCACAAAACCTGGATGATTTCTAGGTAACCATCGCCAAACAGGCAAACCCAGGATCTAAGAAAGTCAATTGTCTTAGATCCGCTTTATAGAAGCCATTCAGTGAATTCAGTGCCCTAATTGGCAAAACCATCGAAGGAAAGTTGGGAGCAAATAATGCCATGACAGAAATCAGAATGCGGTTAATGGGAATCATCTACAACAATCTGGAGTTCAATTGGGCAAAATACTTCTTTTTAAGACTCAAAGAACAAATTCAAGGTAAAGTTAAAGCAGCCAATAAGGGAACAACAGAAGGAAAGACGAAGAAAGGACAATTCTGGGTCAAAAAGTCATATGGGATTCAGTTACACTATCTGATGCAATGTCTCAAGGTCCCTGTTGTACAACTTCACAAACTGCATGAGTCTAAGGTCATGTTTACCTATGTTAAACAGCAAAAACAAGCAGGAGGAGGGAAGAGAAAGAAAACAACAACTCATCCCTCCGGTCAAAGAAAGAAACAAAAAAATTCATTTAATTTGGACAAGACAGCCTTTGGAAAATTAATCGATGAAGAAGAAGAAGAAGAGGACACTGATGTTGAGGCAGAACAACATGGAGAAGAAAATGAAAGTGAGGATGAACCACCTCTAAATGAGGAAATCACAGGAGACACTGGAGATGATGAGGAATCTCCAGAAGGACCTGCACAATTGTCTGCAAACGATATTGATGATCGAATTGCAGAATATCTTGAATGGAAAGAAGGCGATTCCAGAAATCAGATTTGAGATTCGGAACGCATGCTTGCTAAGGAAGCATGGCTCTTCAATTTTCTGGGAATCACCACTCTGGTTGGTGTACTTGATGAATCTCCTCTCTGGGACATGGTAGATGCAGCAAAGGCAAAACTGCCCCAGATCTCTAACAGCCACAATGATGACTCAGATGATGGTAGAGATGATGATGATAACACTGATCAAGATGATGGAGATGATCAGGATGACAATGATAATGATGACCATCATGCCGATTTTCATGACAAACAAGGAGAAGAGGTCACTCATACACCGGATGCAATTGATGATGACATTCTTCTAAGCACCTTCCTACAGCCACATGCATCCCACAAGTCAACAACACCAGCTAAGACAACCACACAACCACTATCTGCTGCAACTCCGGCTGACAGCATAAACATAGTGGACACTGGCTCAGCTACTGCCACTCCAGTCAAGACAATCCCTAGCACAGAGCAAGGGGAACAGCAGCTCAAGCCACACCGGCATACACATCTACACAAATTCTTGAAGACTTGGATGTCTATGTAGATGTAACTCAGCAACAAGACAGAGGACAGCAAACAGACCTAGGACCAGCTGACATCCGGCACAAACTCTCTCAGCTGGCCACTGGTATCTCAAATGAAACCTTTGAAAAAGCAGTAGATCTACTGGCAGAAGAACTAGAGCAGCAAGCCATGCATCTTAGATCCATGACCTCGGCATTCAATGACAAAAGCTACTCCATTGAGCAAAAATTTGAGGCCATTGCTGAATACATCGAGGCACAGAACATTGTTGTTCAACGCCAAGGAGACATGATGAGACAACTCAACATTAACATCACAAACAATCTTGCAGGTCTCAGGCAACACATATCTCAGGAAAATGACTCCATGGCAGTGGCATTTGGAACAAGATTCTGCAGTGTCACTGAGAAACTGACTAGTCATGATAACAGATTCACATCCATCGAATCAAAGCTGGACTCTCTGATTGGAACGGCAGAGGCAACATATAGCATCTTACTCCAGCAGAGGGATGATGCTGCCAAAAAGAGGGAAAATCAGGATAAGCCTGAAAGATCAACTATTAGACCCCCAAACTTCACTGAAGAACAACTGAGAGCAAGGGACAGAGAAATAAGGATCAGAAATAAAGCAGAAGAACATCAAAGGAGGGCTAGAGAAGAAAGAGAAAGAGCCCTAAATGAACCATGCACTGGATTTCCTCTTCCTATGCAAAGAAGAGATGATGACAGAGACAGATCCGGCAAACAGCAAAGGCAAGGATCTAGTCAACCAAGAGGATCAGCAAGTCAACACAGACTTAGCACCAGAGGAAACACCAGCAGAGGCAGCAGCAGCTCCAGATACACTGGTGGGCACAAAACGTACACTGGTCACAAAAGCAAAGCAGAATATAAAGCAGATGTACTGGACCATGTAAGAGAATTTTTCAGTGTACAGGAAGGAATTTATCCTCATCTCTCACAAGATGAAGCATGGGCTGATTGGCTAAGCTATCAGGATGAAAGGATGAGAACTGATATGGCCAAACTCTACAATGATGTCAAGAGAGAGTTTGCACTTCTAAAACAATCCAACAGCAAACCAAGATCAGCCATACCACTTTCAGCAAAAGGACCAGAAGACTTGCCAACTGAACAACAAGAAGACTTCAACTATATGGCAAAATTCTTCAACCCTATGGGTAGAATGGACAAATAGGACCAGTGGAGTCTCTACAAAAGTCTCAAGTTTGCTGACTAACATATTGCTGAAGCTAGGGAGAGACTTAAGAAGTACTTTGGAGAACCTTGGGCAAATGAGACCATGTCAGATTTCAACAGACTCTTTGCCAAGAAAGTATTCAAGGGAGTATCAGAATACACTGCTATGGCATACAGGAAGTGGAAGTTTCCAGAAATTGATTGGAAAGACATTGAAGAGGTTCAGACTACAAAGTTCAAAAGGTACAAGGCTGAATTAAGCAAAATGTAGTTTGTAACAGTTGAATAAATTTTTGAACTTATTACCCTTGAATGGATGAATAAAATTGTTGAATTTTTGTTATGTTGATTATTATGAAAAATTGGCTTACTTATGTTCAGGCTTATGAGGGTTTTGGCATCATCAAAAAGGTGGAAATTGTTAGGAACATTTTATTATGTTTTGATGATGGCCATACTAGCTGTTATAGCAAGCCTGAAATAAGTTAGAATTCTCTGTATAAGTCTTTACTTAGAGTCTGACATATTGTATAAGTTAAGTCAGACAAGTAATGTACTAGTTGGTAGGACGGAAAAGTAAAACAGACATTCGGCAGAGTGAAGCCAGCCAAGCACCAACAGAGAAGCAGTGAAGACTTAATGGTTTGACTTATAACCAAGGAAGTCTGTGATGACCTTGGATAAGTCTAAGTATGTTTCAAGTGATGAAATTTAATGTTCAAATATGGTGTACACTGATCTCACCCAAATCAATGATCGGTGAAGTACAAAGATTCTCCTTAAACCAAGTGATGAAGGAAGCGGTGAATCGGGCAGAGTAAACTGACTTTCGGCAAAATGAAGGCAAAAACAGTGAAGGAAGATCTGAACGGCAAAGTCAGATGGATCACTCGACCGTTCAAAGAACGGCGAAGTAATTCTTATCAGAACAGAATTGAAATATGATGAAGATTCAGAGGATCATGCATTTAATGCACAATCAATAGAGGATCAATCAAGGACGGATTTTCTACTATACATTTGAAGGAAAAATCCGATCTCTGAAATCAAGGAGAATATAATTAAGAGGGAATCAAGAATAAAATCAAGGATTATTCCCCTCATAAATATAGCCAACGGACATAATTTCAAATCAAGGATACTCAAGGCTATAAATAGAAGGCATTGACAGACAGATGAAAAAAAAAGACGATTAGAAAAATAAAACTAAGCAAAAACTCTGTCATTTTGAAAAACCTTCTCTCTGAACTTACAAGGATTTATCTACAGATCAACTCAGACATCAGAAATACAATTTCATATTCAGCACTGAGATTGATCAATCAAGTTTGTGAATCTCATTCACAATAAACTGAAGCAACTGAATCAGAAGTCATCTGAGAATGAGTTGTGCTTGTGATAGCTGCTGAAGGATTTGATCTCAAGGAGCAGTAAAAGAGACTGAATCACTGAAGCTGTTGCAGTCAAGGAGTGATAGTCTTGTAGATTGTGAAGCTTGGGAAGTCAAGGACAATCATACTATTGTATCTGTGAAAACAATAGTGAAATCCTCCAGTCATCACAGGAGAAGAGTGGATTAAGGGATTACACCACCCTGAACCACTATAAGCCTTGTGTCAATTTACTTTCTGCAATTTACTTTACTGCATTCATTTAAATTGCTTAGATTATAATCTATATCTGTGATTGTCCAAACTACTTTGAAACAACATAGTAAGAAGGGACTTATCCGCTGCCCAAAAGCTTTTAAATACAAGAAAAGTTTTTGAAACTCCACTATAGTCATTCACCCCCCCCCCCCTCTCTGACTATAGTTTTACCCTTCTCTGGGACCAACAAATACCACACCCAATCACTATCGCATGATTGCCCCGTGGCTAGGGGATATCTCAAAAGTTTCATGTGTGTTCTGAAAATTATGAAGCAGGCGCACACTCGGAGCCACTAGAAGGTGCATGTCATATGTGTGCTAAAAGTTTGGGCGCATGCCAAAGGTAGTCCGGGCACACGCCTGGCTTGGAAATTTCGAAAACAGGCGGATCAGCAATGTGGGTCGCATGCCTAGTGCCTATTACACGCACGTCTACCCCTATTTTTGGGGTATTTTTGTTCTTTGTTCCCTTATATGTGTTGAAATAGTGTCCTAAACCCAACTGGGTTGGACCGGATCCGACCGGTTCGGATCATTTCTACTATTTCTTTATGTTTATACATATATTAAATGGCTTTTCTGTTGTCATATATTTGCTCTTTTAAAGAACCAATTATGAATTGTTTTATGATAACGTCCTTAGTATTAAACTGTGATAGAGAAACCATGATAGGCAATTATGGTTGATGAGATCTCTAATCACTTTTATAAGTTTGATACCTAAATGTCTCTAGGCTGATGTACTATTAAACAGGGCTTTGATAGTATGTAATGGCTAGCACGTATTACATGTCTTTTGTCTTTAAGGGAAATGGCAGATCTCGTCTATCGAAGTGTAGAGACACTTGGACTGTACATGGACGTGTATTAGAGAATGCGTACGTTAGACTAACCCACTTACATTAAGTGTCGCACTATGAGGCAGTTGTGTAATTATCCTTTAGACCGGAGTCTTCATGGCATCACGGTGTGGATTGTCATGCTTTGATACTATTGAGGTTTCCCCTAGCCATGGGGAGATCATACGGTAGTGATTGGGTATGATACTGAAGCATGCGGAGTATACATGTTTGGTCGTCTGGGATTCGCGTACCCTAACAGTAGGGGTGAATATCCGAAAGGGCCTTCTTATAAGGAATGTCTTACTCTGGTGAATCTTTGCAAAGTGGAAGTAAATGAGTTACTTCGAGAGAGCTTGATATCCAGATTATAAGATACGGTCGTTGATGTTTTGACACTCGACTAACGACTGTATGGATATTATTACAGCGATAGGATTGTAAGTTACACGGTAACTGTTTCACATGAAAGGTAGTAGTCATTGTATTTGACTATTCCAATGATTGGGGGTCACGGTGTGTTGCTAGACGCTATCCCGTGATCGTTAGGCATGAAGGGAATTTTCGTAATTTGCACTTTGTGTCTACGGCCAACATATTCGGAAGCCTATTGATGTATAACATTTATATGATAAAAATTACGATGTTTTATATACTTTATCAACTCTTTTTATATAAAATATAAGAAATTATAACGATAATCTTATGAAATATTAATAGTTATGAATAAATCTAAATACTATAAAAATCTAGTAAAAGTAATAAAAGTTATAAATTTTTATCTTGGTTTAGTAACCGAGTGTGTCGTGTCGATTTACGTGGGTATTTTTGGTATTTTATTTGCAGATTTTAGGTAAACCAAGACCCCGAGTGACGACACTTTTTGAAGTAAAAACATGTCTTTTGAAGGAAGTAAGGAAGTGCCATGAGATTTAAAGTTCAAGTGGATCAACGGTTCGTGATACTATTATCGAAATATATATTCGACGAACAAATGGAGCATCAAAAAGGCATTTTCTGAAGAAGAGTCCTTCATAGAAGTTATAGATCTTTTCAAGATGTTTCCAACGCTTCTTGAATTATGACATTTGGAGATCCAGAACTCAAGTTATGATTTTATCAAGTTTCAGATCAAGATGTGAAAATAAACAACCCGGATCAATCCGGATTAACTTCGGATCGAACCGAGGAAACATAATGATTATCAAACATGTGGTCCTGCAGAGAATAATCTAGGGGATAATATTTTTTATTCCCGGATCGATCCGGCATCACCTCGGATCGATCCGGCCCTGGGAAATTCTGCCTATAAATAGAGCAGTTCATACAGCCTGCAGGGTATACCAATATATCTTCAAAACCTCTTTTAATTAGTAGTAGTATGTATATAGGCCTTATGCCATAAATAAAGTAGTAATAAGTATCGTTATAATGCTCGAGAAATTATCAGAAGATCAATGTTGTTAAAGTCGTTGTAATGTCCGGAAGAATACAACCTCTGATTCAGCAGTTGTAATCGGGTAAAATTTCTAAAGTATTTATGTTTGTATTGTTTGTTTTTATCTTTTTATAATGTTATTAGGCTAAATCTAATAACTAGCCAAAGTTATGTAATCGTTTTATTTCGATCTTTTCGGTAAAGGAATGCTGTTTAATTAAAATTGACTAAAATTGAGTTAATTGAATCTTTTTCTATTTTGCAACGTATTGATAATATTCGGATTGACGTAATTAACCAAGATGAATCGCTCCATATAACCTAACGATGAACTGACCAGAGAAGTTAGGATATGAGATAAAAGATAGAAAAACCGGAGGGTAAAATTGGCCGTGTGAAAGCGTGACTTCGGAATCCTATTTCCTACCCGGGGGCAGATTTGTCTTGGGAAAGATGAATCTTATTAAAATTGTGCTCGAGATCATAATAATGTTAAAATCAACGGTTTAATTGAAACTAACACCGGAAAGTTAAATCGATCCGCCTGACAACCGGAGCCTTTTGAATAACATCGGCCGTCGACAAAACGGAATAACCTCTTTTATCCGGGGTAGATTTGTACTCGGTACCTGTTCAGACTAACTAAGATTAGCATGGGGCAGTTGTGGAGATTGAACTGATGACAATGACATATGACAATTTCATACGCTCGTGTGAGGAGGAATTGTTAACCTCAGGAGTGCACCGTTTCATTTACTCAATTGGACCTAATATAAAAGGAAAGTTCGAGCACATTTCGTTTACTGCAAAGATCGTATAAATCAATTATATAAACTTTGGCTAGTTCTATAATAATATATTGGTATCTATATATTTATATCTATATATATATTTTGCAATCTATGTACATCTATATATATTATATTAGATTAACTTTTAAATTACGCATTTATTTTATGTTAAGTAGAATAGTAGTCATCTGTGTCATAAAACTGCGATTTAGATCGAGTTAATAACAGCTCTTTGGTGTTTAACCACACTTAGAAGAATTACCAAGTTTCCCTGAGGATTCGACACTCTGACTCACCACACTAGCACTACAGTTTGACCCGATACACTGTCGGTTAAGGACTGGTATAGCACTAGAAAAGGCCACGTCAGCTTTCTGGCGCCGTTGCCGGGGAACGTCAGCTTTCTGGCGCCGTTGCCGGGGAACGTCGCTAATTTTTCTTTGTGTCTATGGTTACTACTTGTATTAGCTCAAAATTCTCGAGAATAAGTCAACACTTTTTCTTATCTCATTTCTATTTTATTTTTCGTTGGTATCTACTTTCTTTTAGTTACCAATTTTTCTTCTTTTATCAAAGTCGAGTATTTTCTATTTTCGTTAGTTGATGACCAGAAGTGGTAAGGCCCCACTCACTCCTTATAAGCCTGACAAACACTTACGAAAGGCAGTTAAGAGTAGAGAGTAAACGTGGTCATACTAGTCAGGGAAATCCTGACGAATCATCTTCAAACAAAAATACAAGAATGGCTGAAATCAGTGATGAAACACCTGAACAAGGGCTAGAACATGCTCTAGGGCATGGACAAAACCCTGTTAACCCTAATAATCAAAATAATAATAATAGAAATAATCAGAATCGGAACCAGAATAATCGTAATAACCCACCAAACCCGAGACCTATCTGTGATCAAACCATAAGAAGAAACCAGACTAATAATCCCATTATTTTACCCAATGAAGGAGCGAATAATTTCGAAATTAAATCTCATCTTTTTGGTTTAATTGACGCAAGAGCCCAATTCCTAGGAGAGGATGATGAAGATCCACATCATCATCTCTATCTTTTTGAAAGCTGTGCAAATCTGACCTAAAAGTCAAGGTGCTCTAAGGAACTAACGAGGATGACTATGTTTCCTTTTTCTTTGAAAGGGCGAGCACGAGATTGGTTTATGTCTCTTCCACATCATTCACTTACTAGTTGAGAAGAGATTCAAACTGAATTTCAAACAATATTTCACCGGGACGAAATTTGGAATTAAAAGTCGAGGTTGCTAACTTTAGACAAGGATCTGAAGAAACGCTTGGGAATGCCTGGGAAAGATTTAAAAAACTATTAAGAGCTTGTCCCGACCATGGTTATTCCTTAGATATGCAAATTCAACTTTTATGTCGTAAATTAAGAAAAGACTCACGTGCTGATGTAGATCATGCATGTGGTGGTTCTTTAATGATGAGTGAAGCTCAAATAGTTTACGATGCTATAGAAAAGATTTCCAAAAATAACAGAATGTGGGAAACCGGTTCTAGCACCAGAAAAGTAGCTTTTGCAAGAGAATGTACATCTAATACAGAAGTTTTAGCACATTTGGAGAATTTGAGTAGGAAATTTGATGGCCTACAATCAAACAAAAACCAAAGTTCAGATAATAGTACACCAACTGAATACTCAAATCAGGATAATATGCCATTAGGGATCGAAGAACCAACAGGATATTCAAGAGAGGAGGTGAGTTTTCTTCAGCAGCATAGGAATTTGAACAATGCATACTCAAACTCGTTTAATGCGATTAGAAGAGATCACCCTACTTTTCGATGGTCTGAAAACCCTAGTAAGCAAGGACAACCGCCATATCCAGTCCCATATAGGAATATGAATAATAATCAAGTTTATCAAGAAAACACATCTAATCAGAATTTACAATCATTACCTAGATCCTATCCTCAACATACCACTCAAAGTATACCAGTAACTCAAAGTTCAACTCAACCTGCAGAAGGGGTTGAAAAATGGGAAAAGTTAATGGAAAATATGATGGGTGTAGTATCTACTCAAGCTAAGAATATGGAAACAATGATGACTTCTATTGGTACAGTCACTAAAGATATGAGTACAATAAAAACATCTATGAGTGGCCATGATACCAGAATGAGAACGATAGAAGCCTCATTAAGAAATATGGAAGATCATTTGAGTAGGGAAGGTGAACGTAACAACAGTACACCTCCAGGAGGATTACCAAGTAATACTGAAAGAAACCCAAGAGAGGTAAATGTTGTAGTTACGAGAAGTAAAAAACTCTGTGGTAGTAATGGAGTAGAAAACTTCGGAAATAATGAAGTAGAAAATGATTTAGATGGAAGAAATGATGAAACTAAAGATGAACTTGAATTCACTAATGAGGAAGAAGAAATTATAGAGAATTTGGAACCTGAGAATGAAGGTGAGAAATGGGTAAAAATCCCTAGGATTTTGAAAGATCCCATGGATAAAGATTTAAGGACTTTATTCAAGGAACATGTTAGAATAGAGGATAATGAAAACAAGGATGAAAAACAGGAAGAACTGAAGGAATCTGAAGTAGAGATTGATTCAGGGAATGTTTTAAAAGAAAAAACTCAAGATCATGATACTTGGCGATCAAGTAATACTCAAAGGTTTAAGGAGAAAGGAAAAGAGAAAATGACTTTGGGATCGAAGGTTATAGATTTAGAATCTTTACCTTACCCACCTAAAGATCAAATTAAAAAGATTAAAACTAATAAGAAGTATGCTCGTTTCCTTGATACTTTTCGTCATATTCATGTTAATATCCCTGTTATCGAAGCTCTAATTAGTATGCCTGCTTATGGAAAGTTTCTGAAAGATATTCTGTCAAACAAGAAAAAATTAGAGGAATATGAGAATATATGCCTAAATGAAGAATGTTCTCATAGTTTTATAAAGATAAGTTACCACCTAAAGCTGAAAGATCACGGAAGTTTTACCATTCCATGTGAAATTGGAGGATTTACATTTAAGAAGGTCTTATGTGATCTTGGAGTTAGTATAAATCTCATGTCTTATGAGGATTATAAGAAGCTAGGCATAGGAAATCTTACGAAGACTGAAATGACTCTGCAAATGGCAGATAGATCGATTAAATACCCTAAAGGAATTATTGAGGACGTATTGGTTAAAGTAGACAAGTTCTATTTTCCAGTAGACTTTGTAGTTATGGAAATGGAAGAAGGATATTCAGCGCCACTTATCTTAGGTCGACCATTTCTAGCTACAGGAAGAACTTTAATAGATGTCGAGAAAGGAGAGTTAATTTCGAGAGTCAATGAAGATGAAGTTACTTTCAATATTTTCAAAGCTATGAACCATCCATACTGAGATCACGAGAATCATGTTCTTTTATAGAAGATATTCATTACGTCTATGATGTTCGATCACCAACTTTGAAGACAGATTAGAAGAATGCTTAACTCTATCTATATATAAGGAAAATGAGAAAGACACCGAAATGAAAGAAATAATTCTTTCTCTAGATAAAGGAAGTTTTACTTTTAAACCATCATGGCATAAGTATTTGGAATTAGAACTAGAAGGACCGGTTCTTAAACCATCACTGGAAGATCCACCTAAGAATGCTGGAATTGAAACCGTTACCTTTAAATCAAGTATGCTTTTCTTGAAACTAATAATCTATTACAGTTATTATTTCATCATCTTTAATCGAGCAACAAGAAGATCAATTACTTAGAATGTTGAAAAAGCATAAGAAAGCTTTTGGATGGCGATTGCCGATATTCGAGGTATTAGCCACGAGATTTGCGTTCATAAGATAATTACGAAGGAAGATGTTAAACCTTGTATTCAACCGCAACGCCGCCTCAACCCAAATTTGCAGTTAATTGTTAAGAAATAGGTCATTAAGCTATTAGAAATGGGGATAATTTTTCCCATATCAGATAGTGAATGGGTAAGTCCAACTCAAGTTGTACCAAAGAAAGGAGGTTTCACAGTGAAAGAGAATGAAAAGAATGAATGGATTCCGACAAGGAGATTCTGAGTTATCGAATGTGCATTGATTTTAGAAAAGCTGAATGATCATACTAAGAAAGATCATCATCCGCTTCCATTCATAGTTCGGATGTTAGAACGTTTAAGTGGACATAAGTATTCTTGTTTCTTAGATGGTTATTCAGGATATTCTGAGATATTCATTGCAAAGCAGGAGATAGAGAAAAACTACTTTCACTTGTCCTTACGGAACTTTTGCTTATAAAAGAATGCCGTTTGGTTTATGTAATGCACCGACTACGTTTCAAAGGTGTATGATGGCTATATTTGTCGATATGGTTGAAAAATTCTTAGAAATTTTTATGGATGACTTTAGTGTTTACGGAGATTCATTTGATGTTTGTGTGTTACACTTAGAACGAGTGTTACAATTTGTGAAGATACCAATCTAGTACTAAATCGGGAAAAATGCCACTTAATGGTATCGGAAGGAATTGTTTTAGGTCATAGAATCTCGAAGAAGGTATTGAAGTTGATAAAGCTAAAGTCGAAGTAATTGAAAAATTACCTCCACCAGTTAATTTAAGAACTCGAAGAGGATTTCTCGGACATGCAGGGTTTTATAGAAGGTTCATTGCAGATTTTTCAAAAATAGCAAAGCCTCTAAGTCATTTACTTGAAAAGGAAGTACCTTTTAACTTTGATAGTAAATGTATGGAAGCCTTTCAGACCCTAAAAGCGAGGTTAACTACTGCACCAGTGCTAGTAGCACCAGATTGGAGTTTTCCATTTGAGATTATGTGTGATGCAAGTGACTTAGCTGTAGGAGCAGTTTTAGGTCAAAGATATAACAAAATTCTCAAAGCAATTTACTATGCATCTCACACATTGAACGCAGCTCAACTTAATTACGCAACTACAGAAAAAGAACTGTTGGCTGTGATTTTTGCCTTAGATAAGTTTAGATCGTATATTGTTGGATCTAAGGTAATAATTTATACAGACCATTCAGCCCTGAAGTATTTACTGAGTAAGAAAGATGCTAAACCACGTCTTCTTAGATGGATTCTCTTACTTCAAGAATTTGATATTGAAATTAAAGATAAAAGGAAGTGAGAATGTAGTGTGGATCATCTAAGTAGAATGGAAAATGGTGAAGAAATAGGAAATGAAATTAAAGATTCATTTCCTGATGAACAACTATTTAGAATAGATACTCCTTCAACCATGCAGTTATTAAAGAATAGAATCCCTTCTAAGGAAATGTCACCTTGGTTTGGAGATATCATTAATTACCTAACACGTGATTATATTCCGTCTCATTGGACTTGGCAACAGAAAAAGAAGTTCTTTTATGACTTAAAATTTTATTCTTGGGAGGAACTAGACCTTTTCCGTAAATGTTCGGATGGGATAATCGAGGAAAATGTGTGCTGATAATGAAATTTTAAGTGTTTTGTCATTTTGTCATGATCGTGAGGCGAGGAGGTCATCATGGAGGTTGGAAAAGCTGCTTTTAAAGTTTTACAATGTGGTTTTATTGGCCTACACTATATAGAGATGCTTATAAGTATGTTAAATCTTGTGAATCTTGTCAAAAATGGGGAAATGTATCTAAAAACATGAAATGCCTATGCAACCTATTTTAGAATGTGAGTTATTTGATGTTTGGGGTATAGATTTCATGGGACCTTTCCCTATATCTTTTGGGAAAAGATTTATTCTTGTAATGGTAGATTATGTTTCAAAATGGGTAGAAGCTGAAGCTCTTCCCACTAATGATACCAAGGTTGTCATACGATTCCTTAAAAAGAATATATTTACCAGATATGGCATTCCGAGGGTGATGTATTATTTTTATATGATTAAATATACGTTATATTAATATGTTTTATTAACGAATTCTATATAAAATATATGAAATTATGGTATAAATAGTATGAAATGTTAATCTTTATAATTTAGAGTAGTTAGTAGTAAAAATAGTAAAAAGTTGTAATTTTGTACCGATTTTAGTAAATCGGAGTGTCGTGTCAGATTTACGTGGGTATTTGTGGTATTTTATTGCAGATTTATAACCCGAGACCCCGAGAATCGACATATTGAAGTATAATCATATCTCTGGAATGATTTAGAGAGTGTCATGAGCTTAAATGGTCAATTGAATAGCTTAAGTGGTCAAGTGGCCACTCAATCAGTTAAGTGGTATAGAGAAATGTCTTCGACAAACGAATGGCTCATCAAAACGACATTTTCAGAAAAAGTGTTCTTCACGAAAGTTGTAGATTTTTCCGAAAGCTTTCCAATGCAATTTAAATTATGAAGATTGGAGGTCTACAACTTAAACAGTGATCAAGTGGCTAATCGATTTGGGTTAAGAAAAATCCCGAAATAGCTTCGAAGGGACACAAGGTAATCAAGAAGGCGTTATCTGAAGAATAGTTCTTCATGAAAGTTGTAGAGTTTCTCGAGACCTTAATTTTGGCATTTCGTTTGCAATTTTTGGAGGGCCAGAACTCGAGATATGAATTTTAGAAGTTTAATAATTATATATAAAAATATATATAATCTACGCACATGCTGAAGAGATCAAGCTAGTGGATGTAATCATTATACCGGACCGATCCAGCTTGATCCCGGACCGGTCCGGCCAAGGACTCCATTTTCTATATAAAGGAGCTCATTTCAACATATCGAGGGGTACCAAAATATATATAAACCATATCATATATATATTCTCCTCTCCTCTCTCTTTTCTTTTTCTTTTTTATTTTGTAGTTTGTAAATAAGGCCTTAAGCCAAAAATAATAATCTCGTAGTATCGTTGTAATGCTCGAGAAATTATCGGAAGTTCGGTGTTGTTGAAGTCGTTGTAATGTCCGGAAGAATACAACTCTGATTCAGCATTTGTATTCGGGTAACTTTTCTTAAGTATTTATGTTTGTTTTTATATTTTTCGTTGTTATAATGTTTTTAGGCTAAATATAATACTGGCCAAAGCTATGTAATCGGTTTTATTTCGATCTTTTCGTTAAAGAAATGTTGTTAAGTTAAAATGATTAAAATTGAGTTAATTGAATCTTTTTCTATTTTGATCATATTCGTATTGACGTATTTAATCGATCGAGGAATTCATAATCTAATTATGAATTGGCGCCTAAATATTTAGGATATGAGATAAAAGATAGAAAAACCGGAGGGTAAAATTGGCGTGTGAATAACGTGATAACGGAATCCGATTTCCTACCCGGGGGTAGATTTGTTTTGGGAGAAATGAATTTTATTATAATTTGTACTCGAGATCGTAATAATGTTAAATCATCAGTTAATTGAAACTTAAACCGGAAAGTTGAATCGTCCGGCTTTGACAACCGGAGCCTTTTAAATAAAATTGACCGCTTTGTGAACGGAATGACTCTTTTATCTAAAGGTAGATTTGTACTCGGGACTGTTCGAGAAAACCGTAATAATGATTGTGGACCTTGGAGTGATGCAATGGACATATGACAATTTCATACGCTCGTGTGAGGAGGAATTGTTTACCTCAGGAGTGCACCGTTTCATTTACTCAATTGGACCTAAAATAAAAGGAGAGATCGAACACATTTCATTTAATCGAAAGATCGTATAAACCAATTATATAAGTTTTGGCCAGTTCTCTAAAATTATCATTTAATATTTTGGTATCTATATATACTTATATCTATATATATAAATTGCAGATTTATGCAGATCTATATATATTTATGTATTTATATATATCATGTTAGTATAGTTTTTAATTTTCGTATTTATTTTATGTTGACTAGAATAGTAGTGATACGTGTTATAAAATTGCGGTTTAGATCGAGTTAATAATGACTCTTTGGTGTTTAACCACACTTAGAAGAATTACCAAGTTCCCTGTGGATACGATACTCTGACTCACCATACTAGCACTACAGTTTGACCCGGTACACTGCCGGTTAGGATCGTTTAACCCAGGAAACGTCTGTCAGATTTCTGGCGCCGTTCTCAGGGATAGGTTTAGGTCTGTCAGCTTTTTGGCGCCGTTGCCGGGGAACGTCGCTAATTTCTTTTTATGTGTCTATGGTTACTACTTGTATTAGCTCAAAATTCTCGAGAATAAGTCAACACTTTTCTTATCCCATTTCTATTTTATTTTTCGTTGGTTGTTACCTTATAGGTAAATTACCAATTTTTACTACTATCAATTTCTAGTTATTTTCTATTTTCGTTAGTTGATGACCGAAGTGGTAAGGCGCTCACTCCTTATAAGCCCTGACATAAACACTTACGAAAAGGCGGTTAAGTAGAGAGTAAGCGTGGTCATACTAGTCAGGAAATCGACCAAGAATCATCTTCAAACAGAAATACGAGAATGGCTGAAACTAGTGATGAAACACTTGAACAGAGGCTAGATCATGCTCTAGGGCATGGACAAAACCCTGTTAACCCTAACAATAATAATAATAATAATAATAATAATAATAATAATAATAGAAATAATCGAAATAATCGAATCGAACCGAATAATCGTAACAATCCGCCAAAACCGAGGCCTATCTCGTGATCAAACCGTGAGAAGAAAACAGGACTAATAATCCCATACTTTTACCTAATGAAGGAGCGAATAATTTCAAAATTAAGTCTCATCTTTTGGTTTAATTGACGCAAGAGCCCAATTCCTAGGAGAGGATGATGAAGATCCACATCATCATCTCTATCTTTTGAAGAAGCTGTGCAATCTGACCAAAAGTCAAGGTGCTCATAAGGAATTAACGAGGATGACTATGTTTCCTTTTTCTTTAAAAGGAAGAGCCGAGATTGGTTTATGTCTCTTCCACATCATTCACTTACAAGTTGGGAGGAGATTCAAACTGAATTTCTGAAACAATATTTCACTCTGGACGAAATTTGGAATTAAAAGTCGAGGTTGCTAACTTTAGACAAGGATCGAGGAAACTCTTGGGAATGCGTGGGAAAGGTTTAAAAAAATAAGAGCGTGTCCCGATCATGGTTATTCCCTAGATATGCAAATTCAACTCTTCTGTCGTAAATTAAGAAAAGATTCACGTGCAGATGTAGATCATGCATGTGGTGGTTCGTTAATGATGAGTGAAGCTCAAATAGTTTACGATGCTATAGAAAAGATTTCCAAAAATAATGAGAATGTGGGAAACCGGTTCTAGCACCGGAAAAGTAGCTTTGCGAGGAGAATGTACGTCTAATCTGAAGTTCTAGCACATTTAGAAAATTTGAGTAGGAAATTTGATGGCCTACAAAACAAGAACCTAAGTTCAGAAAATAGTACACCAACTGAATACTCAAATCAGGATAATGTGTCATTAGGGATAGAAGAACCAACAGGATATTCAAGAGAGGAGGTGAGTTTTCTTCAGCAGCATAGGAATTTGAACAATGCATACTCAAACTCGTTTAATGCTATTAGAAGAGATCACCCTACTTATCGATGGTCTGAAAACCCTAGTAAGCAAGGACAACCGCCATATCCAGTCCCATATAGGAACCAAGTTTATCAAGGAGATACGTCTAATCAGAATTTACAATCATTACCTAGATCCTATCCTCAACATACCACTCAAAGTATACCAGTAACTCAGAGTTCAACTCAACCTGCAGAAGGAGTTGAAAAATGGGAAAAACTGATGGAAAATATGATGGGTGTAGTATCTACTCAAGCTAAGAATATGGAAACAATGATGACTTCTATTGGTTCAGTCACTAAAGGTATGAGTACAATGAAAACATCTATGAATGGACATGATACCAGAATGAGAACGATAGAAGCCTCATTGAGGAATATGGAAGATCATTTGAGTAGGGAAGGTGAACGTAACAACAGTAGACCCCCAGGAGGATTACCAAGTAACACTGAAAGAAACCCAATAGAGGTAAATGTTGTAGTTACGAGAAGTAGGAAACTCAGTGGAAGCAATGGAGTAGAAAACTTTGGGAATAATGAAGTAGAAAATGATTTAGATGGAAAGAATGATGAAACTAAAGATGAAATTGAATTCACTGATGAGGAAGAAGAAATTATAGAGAATTTCTTGAAAAGGAATAGAAGTTGAACACGAAAATGAAGGTGAAAAATGGGTAAAATCCCTAGGATTTTGAAAGACCCTATGGATAAAGATTTAAGGAATTTATTCAAGGAACATGTTAGAATAGATGAAAGCGGTAATAAGGATGAGAAGCAGGAAGAACCGAAAGAGTGCAAGTAGAGATTGATTCAGGGAACAATTTAAAGGAAAAAATTCAAGAACCTGAAACATGGCGACTAAGTAATACTCAAAGGTTTAAGGAAAAAGAAAAGAGAAATTGACTAAGGAGCCAAAGGTTATAGATTTAGAATCTTTACCTTACCCTCCTAAAGATCAAATCAAAAGGCAAAAAGCGATCGAAGTATGCTCGTTTCCTTGACACTTTTCGTCATCTTCATGTTAATATCCCACATTATTGAAGCTCGATTAATATACCGCCTATGGAAAGTTTCGAAAGATATACTATCAAATAAGAAAAATTAGAGGAATATGAGAATATATGCCTAAATGAAGAATGTTCTGCAATTCTGCAGCATAAGTTACCACCTAAACTGAAAGATCCTGGAAGTTTTACGATTCCATGTGAAATTGGAGGATTTCTGTTTAAGAAGGTCTTATGTGATCTTGGAGCTAGTATAAATCTCATGTCTTATGAGGATTATAAAAAGCTAGGCATAGGAAAGCTTACTAAGACTGAAATGACTCTGCAAATGGCAGATAGATCGATTAAGTACCCTAAAGGGATTATTAAGGACGTATTGGTTAAAGTAGACAAATTCTATTTTCCAGTAGACTTTGTAGTTATGGAAATGGAAGAAGGATTTTCAGCGCCACTTATCTTAGGTCGTCCATTTCTAGCTACAGGAAGAACTTTAATCGATGTTCAGAAAGGAGAATTAATTTTGAGAGTCAATGAAGATGAAGTTGCTTTCAATATTTTCAAAGCTATGAACCATCCATATACATCACCAGAATCATGTTCTTTTATAGAAGATATTCATTCTTCTATGATAATCCAGTTACCAACTTTTGAAGACAGATTAGAAGAATGCTTAACTCTGTCTATCTATAAAGAAGATGAGGAAGACATTGAAATGAAAGAGATAATCCTTTCTCTAGATAAAGGAAGCTTTACTTTTAAGCCACCATGGCATAAGTATTTGGAGTTAGAACTAGAAGGACCGGTTCTTAAATCGTCAATAGAAGATCCGCCGAAGAATCGGAATTGAAACCGTTACCTTTAAATCGAAATATGCTTTTCTTGAAACCGATAATCTATTACCGATTATTATTTCATCAACTTTAAGCGAGCAACAAGAAGATCAATTACTTAGAATGTTAAGGAAGCATAAGGAAGCTTTTGGATGGAATGATTGCCGATATTCGAGGTATTAGCCACGAGATTTGTGTTCATAAGATAATTACGAAAGAAGATGCTAAACCTTGTATTCAACCGCATAGCGCCGCCTCAACCCGAATTCTGATTAATCGTTAAGAAAGAGGTGATAAAACTATTAGAAATGGGAATAATCTTTCCTATATCGAGATAGTGAATGGGTAAGTCCAACTCAAGTTGTACCAAAGAAAGGAGGTTTCACAGTGAAAGAGAATGATAAGAATGAATGGATTCCAACAAGGGAAATTACAGGATATCGAATGTGCATTGATTTTAGAAAACTAAATGATCATACTAAGAAAGATCATCATCCACTTCCATTCATAGTTCAAATGTTGGAGCGTTTAAGTGGTCATAAGTATTTCTTGTTTCTAAGATGGTTATTCAGGATATTTCTGATTTTCATTGCAAAGCAGGAGATAGGGGAAAGACTACTTTCACTTGTCCTTATGGAACTTTTGCGTATAAAAGAATGCCGTTTGGTTTATGTAATGCTCTGCTACGTTTCAAAGATGTATGATGTCTATATTTTACGATATGGTTGAGAAATTCTTAGAAATTTTTATGGACGACTTTAGTGTTTACGGAGATTCTTTTGGTAAATGTTTGTCGCACTTAGAAAGAGTGTTACTGTATTTGTGAGGATACCAATTTAGTACTAAACTGGGAAAAATGTCATTTAATGGTATCAGAAGGAATTGTTCTAGGTCATAGAATCTCTGAAATAGGAATTGAAGTTGATAAAGCTAAAGTCGAGGTGATTGAAAAATTACCACCACCAGTTAATCTAAGGACTCTAAGAGGATTTCTTGGACATGCAGGATTTTATAGGAGATTTATTGCAGATTTTTCGAAGATAGCAAAGCCTCTAAGTCATTTGCTTGAAAAAGAAGTACCTTTTAACTTTGATAGTAAATGTATGGAAGCTTTTCAGACCCTGAAAGCGAAGTTGATTACTTCACCAGTATTGGTAGCACCAGACTGGGATTTGCCGTTTGAGATTATGTGTGATGCGAGTGATTTAGCTGTAGGAGCAGTTTTAGGTCAAAGGTATAACAAAATTCTCAAAGCTATCTACTATGCTTCTCACACATTAAACGCAGCTCAGCTTAATTATGCAACTACAGAAAAAGAACTGTTGGCTGTAATTTTTGCCTTAGATAAGTTTAGATCTTATATTGTTGGTTCTAAGGTAATAATCTACACAGACCATTCAGCTCTGAAGTATTTACTGAGTAAGAAGGATGCGAAACCACGTCTTCTTAGATGGATTCTCTTACTTCAAGAATTTGATATTGAAATTAAAGATAAAAAAGGAAGTGAGAATGTAGTAGCAGATCATCTAAGTAGAATGGAGACCGAGGAAGAGATAGGGAATGAAATTAAAGATTCATTTCCTGATGAACAACTATTTAGAATAGATACTCCTTCAACCATGCAGTTATTAAAAAATAGAATTCCTTCTAAGGAAATGTCACCTTGGTTTGGAGATATCATTAATTACTTAACCTGTGATTACATTCCGTCTCATTGGACTTGGCAACAGAAAAAGAAATTCTTTTACGACTTAAAATTTTATTCTTGGGAGGAACGGACCTCTTTCCGTAAATGTTCGGATGGGATAATCGAAAATGTGTGCCACGATAATGAAATTTTAAGTATTTTTTCGTTTTGTCATGATCGTGAGGCAGGAGGTCATCATGGAGGTTGGAAAACTGCTTTTAAAGTTTTACAATGTGGTTTTTATTGGCCTACACTATATAGAGATGCTTATACATATGTTAAATCTTGTGAATCATGTCAAAAATGGGGAAATGTATCTAAAAAACATGAAATGCCTATGCAACCTATTTTAGAATGTGAGTTATTTGATGTTTGGGGTATAGATTTCATGGGACCTTTTCCTATATCTTTTGGAAAAAGATTTATTCTTGTAATGGTAGATTATGTTTCAAAATGGGTAGAAGCTGAAGCTCTTCCCACTAATGATACCAAAGTTGTCATACGATTTCTTAAAAAGAATATATTTACCAGATATGGCATTCCGAGGGCAATCATTAGTGATAGAGGTTCACACTTTTGTAATAGACCATTTACTAAGTTAATTGAGAAATATGGTGTAACGCATAAGTTAGGAACGCCTTATCATCCGCAAACTAGTGGTCAGGTAGAGGTATCGAATAGAGAGATTAAAAGAATCGTGGAAAAACAGTTGATTCAAATCGTAAAAACTGGGCAGTTAAATTAGATGATGCATTATGGGCATCTGATAACGACTTTTAAGACACCAATTGGTTGTTCTCCCTATAAGCTAGTCTTTGGTAAGTCTTGTCATCTCCCAGTTGAGTTAGAACACCGAGCCTTCTGGGCTATTAGATTTCTAAATTTCGATCCTAAGGCTGTCGGTGATCATAGATTGCTTCAATTGATAGAACTAGAAGAATTTCGTCTCGATTCTTATGAAAACGCTCGAATCTACAAGGAACGCACGAAATCTTTCCATGATAAGAGAATCTTTAAGCGTGAGTTCCATGTAGGTGATCGAGTGCTCTTGTACAATTCACGTTTAAAGTTGTTTCCAGGTAAGCTTAAATCGAGATGGACAGGTCCATTTGAAGTAACAAGGGTTAACAAAACTGGAGCTGTTGAACTAACTGATGGAAATACAACTTTTATAGCCAATGGCCACAGAGTAAAGTTATTTGTGGAGGGAGAAGGAATCACAAAGAAAGAAGAAGTAATGCTATTGATTGATCCCCCGACAAATTGAAAAAGCAGAGAAAAAAAATGAAAAACTAAAAAGCAGAGAAACTGGAATCAGCCAATACCAGGTTTTATCTATCTTTACACTACTTTTGTGTGTTTTTATGTTTAAACTCTTTTCGTCTTTTACCGGATAGACGTAAAAGAACTGGATGTCTTTTTTAGATAGAATAGGAGTTTTTATTTTACTTTTGAAATTAGGCCTTGATAAAGATGTCGCGTTTTCTATAGAAGCTTTAGTTTTTGAACAAAACAAGAAATTGTTGAGAGAGATCAGATTGAGAGAAGTATGTAATGGAACATCAAGAAGTGCGATGAAAAGAAGGGCAAAGTTTCTAATGAGATGCAGAATCTGTGGAAAAAGTGAACATGTTGGACGCTGTGGGAAAAACACAACCAAATCCCAGGATGAGTGTTTGAATATTGTTAGGAAGGGAACGATTAGGTGGTTATCCGAAAATCCCGATGGAATTCCGAGAGATAATTCAAATGCTTCGTTTTTAGGAGTTAGGTTGATCGAGCGTTATATCAGAACTCTGGAAGATGTAGAAATCGAAGAATCAGGAACCCCTTAAGTTTCGAGTCGTTTCTTATATTTTATTTTATAAAATTTTCGCATAACTTCTGGAAATTTTATAAAATTGGATCTTTATGAAATTTGAGGAGTTTTATAAAAGTTTTATAAAAGTTTTTTTAGTTTTAATTTAGATGTTTTATAAGAGTTGATATAAATTTATTAAAATTTTTATAAGCTTTTTATTAAAATGTTATAAAGATTTTATTAAATTTTTAGAAATTGTTATAAAATTATAAAATTTCCTTCAAATTTTATTTTTAGTAAGTTTTAAATTTTATAAACTTATTTTTAAGATTTTAATTAAGTTTTATTAGAATTTTTATAAGTTTTCATAAAAAAATCATAAAAAGTCAAAAAAATCGAAAAAGTTGAAAAATTTGGGCACGGACCGATCCGGCCTTAACCCGGACCGGTCCGGGGTCTAAAATCATAAAAAGACGGGGACCCTTCTTTTCTTCTTCTTCTTCCCTAATTCTTAAAATGTTGCACTCCACACACCCAAACCCCACCACTCGAAAATTTTATCAATTCTTCCACAAAAATTCACCTCTCACACTACCACTACTTGATTTCTTCCTCTTTTCATCTCCTCTCTTACACAAAAGTTTGGAAAAATCAAAAAAGGATCAAAAACAAGCCACATTTCATTCTGGCGACTTTTCAACTTTTCCGGCCTACTTTTCAACGTTTTCTACATATTAAGGTATAATTTAGTTTATTTAGTTATCAATTTCGTATTTTTCATAATTTTTTAGATTAATTTCAACTGTTTTGATTTTTGAGTGTGTTGTGACATTTTTATTTTTTGTTGTTTTTGTTGTTGTTTTTGTTGTTGATTGGCATTACCAATATCGTAGAATGGCTGAGTCGAGTTGGATTATTACCGGTTGATACACCGGGATGTTCGTCTACCATCTAGAGAGTTGTTTGTTTAGAATATTTAAGTTTTAATAAGTTTTTTAGTTAAATTTAAAGTTTTATTTTCTTTAGTTAAGTTCACGTTTTTCTTTTAAGTTTGTAATAATGTATCTTGTTTAATATATATGTCTTAGTTTTTTAAGTATACGCTAAAATAAAATCAGAAAAATAACGTTAATAGATAATTTTAATTTTATTTTGAACCTACTTTTTACTACTCATTGAACATCGGGACGATGCCACTTCGTAAGTGGGGAGTAGAGTTAGGTTAGAAAATTCATTAAAATTTTCGAAAAATAGTTAAAAATAATTATATTATATGTCTAATTTAGATTTTAATAAGATTTTAAGTTTATATAATTGAGTAATTAATATTAGATATTGTTTTATGAAATTATATAAGTATGTTGATATTTATAAGTAAAATTTTTAGAATCATTTTCAATATGAATTATGAGTTTGGAATTGGACTAAGTATGTTGATTTTTGGCACCACAAAAATATAACTATAGCCAAATAACCTACCTCAGCCTTGATTAGAGTGATCAAGACCTCACTCGAAATTGTCAATTGTGATTAAATAACCAAGCTTTAGCTAATTTTGGTCTACATTTCCTTGAAATTCCGCAAGTTTGTACGTACTTATAAAAAGAAATGAAGACATAAAAGCTAAGTTTTGGTATATGCTGAGATTGGAAAAATTAGATAAGTATTAGTATATTCGATCTTACCAACTGACACTTGCAAGATAGTCGATTTTGGTAATAAGTTTGGATATATTAATATTCTATAAAAGAATTAAGAACGAAGCACCCTATTTACACAGAATTAATCGAATACCAGGTATCTTCTTTATCTGTGATTAACAACTTAAAAATAAAAAGAATATATCGGTTGTAGCTACCAATGATTGGAGTGAGTAGGGTATTATCACGAAATGTCCTATATCACTATGAGGTAATTAAGCTCCCGATTGCCTGATGATAGTAGTCCAGCTAGGGTATTATCTAGAAATGTCCTATTGCTGGGAATGAAGGCACAAGATAAGATGAAAAAGAAAAAGTTGAATCATAAGATCTCAGGAATTATTACAAGTTTAAGGAAACCGGACTTGTAATTTTCGATCGAAAGAGTAGTACTCCGATCAATCTTGATGAAGCAATGCCTGTAAGTTTGATTTTCTACACACACTCACGCTTTTAGTTCTTAATCTAAAAAAAAAGATAGAAAATCTGAAAAATAGTTGGAATAAGAGGATGTTATTAATCGAGATTACGTTTTTTCAAGAATATGAAGATGTAGGTACGTACGACTTGCCTCTTTCTCTTTTTGATTTCCTTTTTTCCGATTAACCAACATCTTGAACCTAAACTTTATAAGCCATTTTTGTCGACTACCTGACCAAGTTTCCGATTCCAGAATTTCATAATAGTTGCGATTAAAAATAATTCTGATATTTTATTTATACTTATTAAGTATTACATGTACAGTTTCATCTAAATAATATTTAATGTTTAAGTTATTTTAGTTATATACTCTTTCTGTCTTCTTAAGATTTTAAATTAAGATAGATAATATATTTATAATATTGACAATATAAATTACAATCTGATTAATTATACTATCTTTTATTACCGCTTATTTTTGCTCGAGGACGATCAAAAGCTAAGTGGGGAGTAATTTGATGTATTATTTTTATATGATTAAATATACGTTATATTAATATGTTTTATTAACGAATTCTATATAAAATATATGAAATTATGGTATAAATAGTATGAAATGTTAATCTTTATAATTTAGAGTAGTTAGTAGTAAAAATAGTAAAAAGTTGTAATTTTGTACCGATTTTAGTAAATCGGAGTGTCGTGTCAGATTTACGTGGGTATTTGTGGTATTTTATTGCAGATTTATAACCCGAGACCCCGAGAATCGACATATTGAAGTATAATCATATCTCTGGAATGATTTAGAGAGTGCCATGAGCTTAAATGGTCAATTGAATAGCTTAAGTGGTCAAGTGGCCACTCAATCTGGTTAAGTGGTAATAGAGAAATGTCTTCGACAAACGAATGGCTCATCAAAACGACATTTTCAGAAAAAGTGTTCTTCACGAAAGTTGTAGATTTTTCCGAAAGCTTTCCAATGCAATTTAAATTATGAAGATTGGAGGTCTACAACTTAAACAGTGATCAAGTGGCTAATCGATTTGGGTTAAGAAAAATCCCGAAATAGCTTCGAAGGAACACGAGGTAATCAAGAAGGCGTTATCTGAAGAAGAGTTCTTCATGAAAGTTGTAGAGTTTCTCGAGACCTTAATTTTGGCATTTCGTTTGCAATTTTTGGAGGGCCAGAACTCGAGATATGAATTTTAGAAGTTTAATAATTATATATAAAAATATATATAATCTACGCACATGCTGAAGAGATCAAGCTAGTGGATGTAATCATTATACCGGACCGATCCGGCTTGATCCCGGACCGGTCCGGCCAAGGACTCCATTTTCTATATAAAGGAGCTCATTTCAACAGATCGAGGGGTACCAAAATATATATAAACCATATCATATATATATTCTCCTCTCCTCTCTCTTTTCTTTTTCTTTTTTATTTTGTAGTTTGTAAATAAGGCCTTAAGCCAAAAATAATAATCTCGTAGTATCGTTGTAATGCTCGAGAAATTATCGGAAGTTCGGTGTTGTTGAAGTCGTTGTAATGTCCGGAAGAATACAACTCTGATTCAGCATTTGTATTCGGGTAACTTTTCTTAAGTATTTATGTTTGTTTTTACATTTTTCGTTGTTATAATGTTTTTAGGCTAAATATAATACTGGCCAAAGCTATGTAATCGGTTTTATTTCGATCTTTTCGTTAAAGAAATGTTGTTAAGTTAAAATGATTAAAATTGAGTTAATTGAATCTTTTTCTATTTTGATCATATTCGTATTGACGTATTTAATCGATCTGAGGAATTCATAATCTAATTATGAATTGACGCCTCGTATTTAGGATATGAGATAAAAGATAGAAAAACCGGAGGGTAAAATTGGCCGTGTGAATAACGTGATAACGGAATCCGATTTCCTACCCGGGGGTAGATTTGTTTTGGGAGAAATGAATTTTATTATAATTTGTACTCGAGATCGTAATAATGTTAAATCATCAGTTAATTGAAACTTAAACCGGAAAGTTGAATCGTCCGGCTTTGACAACCGGAGCCTTTTAAATAAAATTGACCGTTTGTGAACGGAATGACTCCTTTTTATCTAAAGGTAGATTTGTACTCGGGACCATTCAAAAAAACCGTAATGTGATTGTGGACCTTGGGTGATGCAATGGACATATGACAATTTCATACGCTCGTGTGAGGAGGAATTGTTTACCCAGGAGTGCACCGTTTCATTTACTCAATTGGACCTAAAATAAAAGGAGAGATCGAACACATTTCATTTAATCGAAAGATCGTATAAACCAATTATATAAGTTTTGTGCAGCTTTCTAAAATTATCATTTAATATTTTGGTATCTATATATACTTATATCTATATATATAAATTGCAGTTTATGCAGATCTATATATATTTATGTATTTATATATATCATGTTAGTATAGTTTTTAATTTTCGTATTTATTTTATGTTGACTAGAATAGTAGTGATCTGTGTTATAAAATTGCGGTTTAGATCGAGTTAATAACAGCTCTTTGGTGTTTAACCACACTTAGAAGAATTACCAAGTTCCATGTGGATACGATACTCTGACTCACCATACTAGCACTACAGTTTAACCCGGTACACTGCCGGTTAGGATCGTTTAACCCAGGAAACGTCTGTCAGATTTCTGGCGCCGTTCTCAGGGATAGGTTTAGGTCTGTCAGAGGGCTATCATTAGTGATAGAGGTTCACATTTTTGCAATAGACCATTTACTAAGATAGTTGAAAAATATGGTGTAACACATAAACTAGGAACGCCCTGTCATCCATGAGACGGTGGTCGCAGTAGAGGTGTCTAATAGAGAAATTAAAAAAATTGTAGAAAAGACAGTGGACTCGAATCGTAAAAACTGGGCAGTTAAATTAGAAGATGCATTATGGGCGTACAGAACAGCTTTTAAGACACCAATTGGTTGTTCTCCCTATAAGCTAGTCTTTGGTAAGTCTTGTCATCTTCCAGTTGAGTTAGAACACCGAGCCTTTTGGGCTATTAGATTTTTGAATTTCGATCCTAAGGCTGTCGGTGATCATAGATTGCTTCAGTTAACAGAACTAGAATAATTTCGTCTCGATTCTTATGAAAACGCTCGAATCTACAAGGAACGCATGAAATCTTTTCACGATAAGAGAATCTATAGTCGTGAGTTCCATGTAGGTGATCGAGTGCTCTTGTACAATTCACGTTTAAAGTTATTTCCAGGTAAGCTTAAATCAAGATGGGACAGTCCATTTAAAGTAACAAGGGTTTACAAATGAGTCGTTGAACTAAGCGATGGAAATACGACTTTTATAGCCAATGGCCACAGAGTGAAGTTATTTGTGGAGGGAGAAGGAATCACATTAAAGGGAGAAGTAATGCTACTGACTGATCCCCCGACAAATTGAAAAGCATAAAAACCGACAAATTGAAAAGCAGAGAACCTGAAATCAGCCGAATATCAGGTGCTATCCATCTTTACTCTACTTTTCTGTGTTTTATATGTTTAAACTAGTCTCGTCTTTTACCGGATAGACGTAAAAGAACTGGATGTCTTTTTTAGATAGAATAGGAGTTTTTATTTTACTTTTGAAGTTAGGCCTTGATAAAGATGTCGCATTTGCTATAGAAGCTTTAGTTTTTGAGAAAAACAAGCAATTGTTGAGAGAGATCAAATTGAAAGAAGTATGTAATGGAAAATCGAGAAGTTGGATAAAGAGAAGGGCAAAGTTTTTAAGAAGATGCAGAATCTGTGGAAAAAGTGAGCATGATGGGAAATGCGGAGAAAACACAACCAAATCTCAGGATGAGTGTTTGAATGTTGTTAAGAAGGGAACGATTAGGTGGTTATCCGAAAATCATGATGGAGATCAAAGAGAAAATTTGAACGCCTCATTTCTTAAGGTTAGGTTGATAGAACGTTATGTCAGAACCCTGGAAGATTTAGAAATAATGGAATTAGGACCCTTATAAGTTTTATAAAATTTATAAAAATTTTATATAACTTTTGAAAATTTTATATAAAGGATCTTTATGAAATTATTAAAAGTTTTATAAATTTTTTATAAAAGGTTTTAATTAAAAATTTGCAGAAGTATTATTAAGGTTTTATAAAAATTTTATTAAGTTTTAAAGAGTTTTAAAAAATAATAATAATAATAATAATAATAATAATATATATATATATATATATATATATATATATATATATATTTTGTCGGATCGATCCGACATGACCCCGGATCGATCCGGAGACTAAAAACCTAAAAAAAGGAGGCGGGTTCTCTTCTTCTTCTTCTTCTTTCATTTCTTTCAAACAAGCCGCCCTCCCTCTCTCCCCATTCGAAATTTTTTCTTCAAATCATCACATAAAATTACTATTAAACTACCACAATCCTTACACTCTTCTCATTTTCCTCTCTTCTCTTCAAATTTTCATTTAAATTGGAGAAATTTTCAAGGGAAAGCTTCAACTTTCATTCCGGCGACTTTTCATCTTTTCCGGCCAACTTTTCAACCTTTTAAGCATTATAAGGTAACATTGTAGTAATGTATTTTGTTAATTTCGTTTTTATGTAACTTTTTATTTAAATTCAACTATTTTGTCAATCATTTGTGTTGTTTTGTTTGTTTTGTTGTTTGTTGTTATTTTGTTATTGTGTCACTATCGTAGAATGGCCGAATCATCAAAAGCCACTAAAAAACGTAAGCCACATATCCCTACCCAAATCCCGGTCATAGAGACAAGACCTTTAACAGAAGAAGAATTGGCCGTTAGTTTTGATAGAACCGCGTCTGCTGCAGCTAAGAACGCGTTGAAAAATAAATTTGGACAGTGTTTAGTTGCAATAGAGAGGGGTCTAGATTTCAAGGATTTGGGAAGGGAGGTGAAAGAGATTTTCGAAAAGGCAGCGGTGGTTTGAGTTAGCGATTTAAGAGGCGGTGAAGTTAACACAACCTTAGTAGCTGAATTTTATTCTCTGGTAGCAACTCATAATGCAACAGAGAATGGTGAGTTAACTTCTGTAAGCCTAAGAACCAGGACAGTGCCGTTTAATCCCCAGGTTATAAATGCTATTTATGGTATCCCTGATATACCAGAGGATGAGGATTATTATACGGTATGGAATTTAGATGAGCCTGCAGACTTTGACTATATAGTCTCGACTGATTTCAAAGACGAGTTAGATCACTGACCGTCTGGCATGAAAACAGGTTTTCCTATGGAAAATGTATAAGGGATATGAGAGCTATTAAACGTTTTATTAGCCACACTCTTTACCCTACTCATCATTTGACATCTTTTGGTAAAGAAGATCTGTGTATTGCTTGGGCCATGGTCAACGATATACCTGTGGATGTAGGCAGGGTTATGTATAGGCGGGCCAAGGAATTTGTCTCAACTGCTAAACCAGGCAGTCACATGCCTTTTCCTTGTTTCATTTCTTCCTTATGTCGCCAGATAGGTGTCCCTGAACTTCCAAATGATAATCTGATTATGGTTGACGAAACACTTATAGGTCCTAGTTTACCACGTACGCCGGCAGGAAGAATAGATTTTATGAACCCTAACCGCCAACGACCTCAGCCTACTCCACATGTTTCTCAATCCACTACTGTTCATCCATCATCCAGTCAAACTCAAACTCAACTTCCAAACACCATCACATACGACATGTTTCAATCCTTGGCCTATGATGTTCATCGGGCCAATGCCAATATGGCTGTTTTTGCGGAAAGGAATATGCAGTGGTCTGAAGATTTACGTCAAGGCATGCGAGGTATATATCAAATGAATATACTGCAGAACCCTACCTATGCCGAGATGGATATTCCGCATTGTCAATCCGCACCGTATACCTTGCCCGACTTTATTCCACCGATGCCACCTCGATCAAACTTCCAACAAATGCCACATTCTTTTGGATTTCAAACTAGTGGTATAGGGGATTTTTCGACAGGTACTACGGCAGCTGCGACATCTGATTGGGAAGGATTTTGATCATTTAGCCATACCACGACGGGATGGGGAAGCACTTTTTCCGATGTCACGACAGGGATGAGCTCGATGGGATTAGATGGCTCGATTAGGATGTCGACACATTTTCAAGAACCATTTCATGATTCGACTTATGATCCGGCCAGTTCTCAAGCCATGCCAAGTTCGAGCCACGTCGAGATGAGTAATGAGGAGGATTGATTTAAACCATTTTATGATTATTTACATTGAAAACAATTTATTTTTCGTACAATTTTATGTTACTTCGATTCTATTTTCGTACGATTTTAGGTTATTTTGATTTTATTTTCGTACAATTTTATTTTACTTTCGTTTGATTTTATGTTATTACGCACCGTGTAGTAAAATTTATCGTTATCAATATTTTGATAACATAATAAAAAGAAACCAAAGTTAGGGAGAAAACATATCAAACTAGGAAAAAATCTGGGCATTTTTCAAGCCAAAACAACTCTGTCCGTGAATAGTGAGTTCCCGGATCGATCCGACCTAACCCCGGATCGATCCGGCGTGAGTGTACCGACCTGACAAGATTTCTAGCTGCTAGGCCGGATCGATCCGGCCCTTTTTAGGATCGATCCGGGAAGTACAAAAACGCCAAAAAATAGATCTTTTCTACTTTTACATGATAGATACATTTCTATAAAAGGAAATAGCAGCAGCCTTCAAACATTGCTCAATCCTTTTCTACTTCTATCTGTCTGAGCTTAGTTTCTTTATCTGATAAAAATGTCTAATCACTCATCCCCCTCGGTTAATAATTACGAACCACACATCGCTTTGACGGTGTGGTTCCCCAAAGCCATGCCTCGTGTTTTCACAATGACGTTCGAGATGTCTAAAATTTGTCCATTCTCCTATTACGATGGAGAAAGGCTTAAATACTGGAAAAAATTGATCGTTGGGGACGAAATCTAATCCGAGGTTGCGGATGGAAAAAGGCGATTAGGACTCCCGGAGGTAGAATTAACATTTCAATTGTTAGAGATTTTTATGCATCTCTTCTTGATATAACGACAATGACCTCGTCTCATCTTATTACTGTTAGGGGCATCGTTATATCCTTTTCTCCAGTCATCATAAATCAAATCTTTCAAATCCCACCATCTACCTTTGATCAAAACCCACACTTCGAGTTTCTATGGGAACTCGAAAATGCTTATAATGTTGTCAATCGTACTGCAGAAGCCTTTCAATATGAGTTTCCATTGTTTGATCATAACTATGATTCTTCAACTCTGGCTTTACCCCCTCATCTGAGGGCGTGGAAACGCTTCATTAATTCCCGGATCTATCCAACTAGAGATTTTTTATACTGTGGATATATTTTTATACTGGTATAATTTTTTATAGGTTTTTGATAGATAATCATAGATAAATACTAAACGTAAATTCTACATGACACTCCGGCTACTAAACCGGTACAAAAAAAACTAGTAAATACATAATATTTTATATAATACCTACTACTTATACATTTAGATAAATCTAAGGAATTAATGACTTGAAATGATATAATAATGCTCAAAATCTGAACTTTATCTTCTTTTAATCATCTTTTAGATCGAAAATATGTATCTATAAGACATCAAAACATTGCAAAGTGTAATCACATTCATAAAGATAAGAAATCAATAATAAAAACACATAATTCAACCAACTTTGCAAATAAATCATTTAAAACCCCACTTGCTCAATAAACCGATTAAACGCTCATTTTCTATGCAAATTATATAAATGTGGTGGAAATCATTATAAAATATATCATTAGAAATCGTATAAAATCACCCTTAACAACTCCCCCACACTTATCTTTTGCTCGTCCCGAGCAAAACAAAACAAGAATCAAGGCTCGAGAAAAGATAGACACCTCAGCAAATATAACATATATTCAATAAATCAGAGGTTCACCCTGGTGTGTGTGCATAGCCATAGAAAACTTCCACTAAGTCCAAACTTGAAAAATTCAAAGCAAACTAGCTAATACCCCTTCAAGCTAGTAATAAATGATACTTATAAGATGTACCCTACAAAACGTGACATATCCCGAAAAGAATGATAGAATATATCTAGGGCCTTTCTGATACACTCAGAGGATAATCCCTACAACATATCTGTCAGTTTATATTGGGGATAAGGTATACGATAACTAAGTCTTTCACTCAATTCATACCACTTTCTTATGTAAGTTGATTTAACTAAATTTCTCATTTAAACGCACATCAGAATGAGCTATTGCCCGTCATAGCAGAATAGGATATTCGAGATATACCCTACCTTACTCAAATCATAAGGTAGCTTCTTCTGACTGTCGTGAGCTTTTGGTCATCATAGTGGTATAGGACATTCGAGATATGACCTACCGCACTCAAATCATCGACCAGCTTCCGACACACACAATTAATTCCATTTAACTCAACTTTTTTTTTAAATACAATAGTTACGCTTTACTTATCATATTCAAACCTAAGATATTCACAGTATAACATACTTTGGATCTAAACACAAACTATCATAATTCTCACGATACGTACGTTAGCACTAAGCACATGACTTATAAGATAATCAAAAATCACTAATCAAAAGGGGTATAGCTTTATATTCTAGCTCATCATTCACTATGGCTTGTGAAAAATATAATATCGGGTGAAACAACTAACCTACTAAACATACGGTATAAAGCATCAATGACTAAAAAAAACGAACAAAGATATGCATTGCTTACTCGGGACTAAACAAAAATTTGAAAAATTTAGCCCTTAGCATAGAATCAAAATAATTTAAGCCAATGGTAGATACACATAAACCAATCCCTCCCCCACACTTAAATCACAACGTGCCCTCAGGTTGTGCAGAATTAAAAAGAAAAAGAACACTTAGCTGATTGTATTTCGAAAGTGGCAATTCCTGAAGTGGCCTAGAATCAGCTCCAGAAATGCTCGATGAAAGCAGTAGACTGCGGACCATCCACCGGAAAACTGAATTCGTCTGAATGCGCACAAATGCTATCACAAATATCCTACACACTTGACAAACACGGAAATATCTCAGGGACACGGGGGAATATAACATATCGCGCAGAAAAGTTTGATACAAGCACAGGAAATAATCGCTCAGATGGAAAAATCACCACACAGGGAAAACACAGGACATCTAAGCATATACGTATCACAGAGAGTATCACATGAGCATATATCATCAATTCATAGTCAAATATTCCTACTAGATCATAAAATGAAATGTAGTGAGTCTTTTATACCCAGATCCTCAAGGGTTTTGTCAAAACAGTCCAACAACCTAAGTCCAAGAAATGATGTATTTGAATTTTCTCTTTGTTATACCTCGGGATTTTCGGATAACCACCTAATCGTTTCCTCTTTAATGATATTCAAACATTCATCACAGGACTTAGTTGTTTTTTTTTTTTTTTAAACAGGAAAATGTCTATCCTAAAAAAACATCCAGTTCTTTAATGTCCATTGGTAAAAGACTAACCTAATGAAAATTAAAGCACGAAATTTAATATTTTTACGGTCGCCCCCGGTAGCGCTTTTGGTTAACGTCGTTTGCTCGACAAATCTATTTCTCACTGGATCAGGCCACTTCACCTTCCTTCCAGCCCACTACATCGTGTAAGCTCGATCATTGGTGTGGGCTGCAGAAACAAGATCTCAACACATGGGGTCAAGTTTTCGATTGTTTTCCAAACACTTTTAATCCTCCCCATTGTAGACTTCTTCTTTTTTGACTTTCTCTTTAATTGTGCCTCCTTTTGAGTTCTTCCATATCCCAACTACCAGCTATAACTCCTCTAATGAACCTTTGCCGTCATCCTCGGAAAACAAGTCGGGTGAAAATTCATCAAACTCAGTGACTTCGGTCATACCACACCCGAGGATGTCGAGAAAATGAACAATCAAAGGTTTCTCTTTGGTTTGTCCTATATAATGCTTGCACCTTTGACCATTCACTCTGAACGGCTGGTCACCATGACCTCATAGTTCTAAAACACCTCCAGGAATGATTTGCAGAATTTCAAAGGGGCCGGACCAACGCGTCCTCAACTTTCCAGGAAACAGATGCAACCTGGAATTATAAAGTAAGACTTGCTCCCCAACATGAAATTCTCGCTTCTTGATTTTAGCATCATGAAGAAGTTTCATTCTGTCCTTGCTAATCCTGGCACTCACGTAGGCCCGGAGTCTAAACTCATCCAATTCATGCAACTGCATCAGTCGATGTTCACCACATGACTGGGCATTAAAGTTCAAAAACTTAGTGGCCCAATATGCTTTATACTCTAATTCGACTGGCAAGTGGCAGGGTTTGCCATACACCATCTGATAAGGAGATGTACCCATGGGAGTTTTATAGGCAGTACGGTATGCCCATAGTACATCATCCAGTTTGAGACTCCAATCCTTTCTATGACTGTTCACAACTTTTTCCAGGATCCTTTTCAAACTCTGATTACTTCTCTCGACCTGGCCACTAGTCATAGGGTGATATGGTGTGCCAATTTTGTGCCGGACACCATATTTCTCAAGGACTTTTTCTAGTGGCTGTTGCGAAGTCGTTCCTCATCACCGATTAAGGCACGGGGACATCCAAATCTCACGAAGATATTTTTCTTGAGAAAGTTCATGACCGTTTTATGGTCATTACGAGAAGTGGCTTGAGCCTCCACCCATTTTGATACGTAGTCAACGCAGACTAAGATGTATTTGTTTCCACAGGAAGATGGAAACGGGCCCATAAAATCAATACCCCATACATCAAAGACCTCACATTCTAAAATGGGCTTCAATGGCATGTCAAAACGCCTAGTTAGAGCACCGGTTCGTTGGCACCTATCACAAGCCTTGCAGAAGGCTTCTGAATCCTTGAAGATCGTGGGCCAATAGAAACCGGACTGAAATATTTTAGCAACGGTTTTCCAGGGACCAAAGTGGCCACCAGTAGGTCCACTGTGGCATTGTTCAATGATATCACGTTGCTCTGATTCGGGGACACATCTTCTCAACAATCCATCTTTACAGATTTTAAAGAGGTAAGGTTCATCCCACACGAAGGTTTTCAAATCAGAGAAAAATTTCTTCTTCTCCTGATATGAAAATTCTGGATTTAAATACTGAGAATGCAGATAGTTGACGATAGAGGCAAACCACGGAACATCTGGAGTGCTGATGAGAGATAAATTTATGATCGTTTTTATGATATTTCGCCCCATTTCTGATACCATTTTGAACATTATTATATCAAATCAAGTCATAAATACTAAGTTTTATCTAAATATGTAAGTGGTAGTTATTATATAAATTATCGTATTTTTATAAGTTTTGTTAGTTTTGTACGGTTTTAGTGACCGGAGTGTCGTGGTCTGTTTTACGCGGGTATTTTCGTTTGTTTCTTTGCGAGAATCCTAAGATGAACTGAAATCCTGAGTATCGACACTTTTGAAGTCAATTTGAGTCGTTGGAAGAAAGTTATAAAGCATCACTAAGTCAAATGATCAAAGGGTTAATCGTTTCTTAAATAAAAATCCCGAGTATCGATGGGAATGGCCCTTCAAAAGCGGCATTTTCTGAAGAAGTGGCCTTAATGAAAGTCGTAGATCTTCATATAAACGTTCGATGCACTTTGAATCACGTCAATTGGACTTCTAGAACTCAAGATATGAAAGCGTCACTAGATCAAGTGGTCAATCCCGAAAGCGACACGTATTGGGAATGGCTCGTCAAAGCGACGTTTTCAGAGAAAGTGTTCTTCGTAAAATTTGAAGATCTTTGTACAAGCTTTCCGATGCAATTTGAATCATGAAAATTGGAGGTCTACAACCCAAGCGGTGGTCAAGTGGCTACTTGATTAAATCTTCTTGGAAAATGCCGAAAAGACTCGTAATACAAATGGCTCATCAAAATGCGTTTTACGAAGAAGAGTCTTTGATGAAAGTTGTAGAGTTTTCCGAGAGATTTCTAATGACGTTTAAATCACGATTTTTAGAGATCTACAACTCAAGTTACGAATTTTAGAAGTTTAATATATAATTATATATAATTATATATAACCGTCGATCATGTGCTGCATATGTTATCTGTGATCATTTGCAATGATGGATTCGGATCGATCCGGCACCAATCGGACCGATCCGGGAAGGATCAATTGCTTATAAATAGAGCCCGAGTGCTGACGGGATCATTTGTACCTAAAATATATATATATACCATATACTATATATATATCTCTTTCTCCCCTTTTATTTTGTAGTTTGTAAATCGGCCTTATGCGAAATAAATTCGATAGTAGTAATACGGTAGTAATGCTCGGGAAATTCCCGGAAGATCGGTGTTCTTGAAGTCGTTGTAATGCCGGAAAAAGGCGATTTACGAGTCGGTGCCGTTGTAATCGGGTAATTTTCTATAGTATTTATGTTTATGTTTTTCTTTGTTATTTTCATCTTTTTATCTTTTATAATATTATTAGGATAGATCTAATAACTAGCCAAAGTTATGTAATCGTTTTAATTCGATCTTTTCGTTAAAGAAATGTTGTTAAGTTAAAATGATTAAAATTGAGTTAATTGAATCTTTTTCTATTTTGATCGTATTCGTATTGACGTATTTAATCGATCTGAGGAATTCATAATCTAATTATGAATTGGCGCCTAAATAGTTAGGTTATGAACTCGTTAATAGAAAAACCGGAGGGTAAAATTGGCCGTGTGAATAACGTGACAACGGAATCCTATTTCCTACCCGGGAGTAGATTTGTTTTGGGAGAAATGAATCTTATTATAATTTGTACTCGAGATCGTAATAATGTTAAATCATCAGTTTAATTGAAACTTAAACCGGAAAGTTGAATCGTCCGGCTTTGACAACCGGAGCCTTTTAAATAAAATTGACCGTTTAACGAACGGAGTGACTCCTTTTTATCCAAAGGTAGAATCGCACTCGGGACACATTCGGAAAAACCGTATGTGATTGTGGACCTTGGGTGATGACAATGGACATATGACAATTTCATACGCTTCGTGTGAGGAGGAGTTGTCTAGTTTAGGAGTACACCGTTTCATTTACTCAATTGGACCTAAAAGGAAGATCGAACACATTTCGTTAATTGAAAAGATCGAGTAAATTGATTACATATACTTTGGCTAGTTTGGTTTATATATTATATTTTTTTTGGTACTATATATTTATATATATATATATATATTTTTACAATCTATGTACATCTATATATATTTATATATTTATATATATTATATTAGTATAGTTTAATTTTATTTTTATGTTTACTCTAACATCTAATCGATCTAACTATCTAACCCGAGGAAAATGTTATAAACACTGCGACTTAGATCGAGTTAATAATAGCTTCTTGGTGTTTAACTCCACTTAAAAGAATTACCATGTTTTCCGAGGAATACGACTGACTCACCGGACTAGAGCTACAATTTGACCCGGTACATTGCCGGTTAGGATCTGTATAGCCTAGGTAATGTCCGTCGACTTTCGGCGCCGTTTCAAGGTTAGGTTTAGGTGCATCGGTATTTTGGCGCCGTTGCCGGGAAAACGTCGCTAATTTCTTTCTTTGTGTCTAGGGTTACTACTTGTATTAGCTCAAAATTCTCGAGGATAAGTCAACACTCTTCTTATCACATTTCTATTTTTATTTTCCGTTGGTATCTACCTTCTTTTAGTTACCAATTTTCTTCTTCTACCAAATTCGAGTTATTTTCTATTTTCGATAGTAGAAAGTAAGCGTGGTCATAATAAAACCGAGGATAAGTCAATACATTTCTCAATCTCATTTGTATTTTTATTTTCATTGGTACCTACCTATTTGGTAAGATATCAATTTTTATAAAAATACTCGATAAATACCGAGTGGCTTCGGTAATTACCGAGAGAGAGAGAAAAAACCGAAAAAAAAAAAAAAAAAAACTACTCGGTAAATATCGAGTGGATTCGGTAATTACCGAGGAGAAAAAGAAAATGTGGTTTTTTTTATCGATTTTGTGTTATTTTCTATTCGATATTTTCTATTCCACAAGAATTGTCAAATCGAGTTACGAAAATGGCCGAAACCGTTGGTGAAACACTGAACAAAGGGATTGCTCATGCTCTCGAGGTATGGCCAAAACCTTAATCGAATTTACCTCAACCTAATAACGAGAATCGAATAATAGAAATAATCAGAATCGGAATAAGCATAATCATAATAATCGAAACCAGCCTAACCCGAGACCTATATGTGATCAGACCGTAAGAAGGTACCAGATTAATAATTCAATTCGTTTACCCAATAAAGGAGCAAATAATTTCGAAATAAAATCTCATCTTTTTGGTTTAATTGACACAAGAGCCCAATTTCTAGGAGAAGATGATGAGGATCCACATCATCACCTCTATCTTTTCGAAGAATTGTGTAATCTGACCAAAAGTCATGGTGCTCATCGGGAATTAACGAGGATGTCTATGTTTCCTTTTTCTTTAAAAGGAAGAGCACGAGATTGGTTTTGTCACTTCCACATCATTCATTGACTAGTTGGGAGGAGATTCAATCCAAGTTCTTAAAGCAATATTTTACTCTGGTAGAAAATTGGAATTAATAGTCGAAATTGCCAACTTTAAACAAGGATCGAAGAAATGCTTGGGAATGCTTGGGAAAGATTTAAAAATTATTAAGAGCTTGTCCCGATCATGGTTATTCCTTAGATATGCAAATCCAACTTTTCACGTCGTAAATTAAGGAAAGACTCACGTCTGGATGTAGATCATGCATGTGGTGGTTCGATTAATGATGAGTGAAGCCCAAATAGTTTACGATGCTATAGAAAAGATTTCCAAAAATAATCGTATATGGGAAACCGGTTCTAGCACAAGAAAAGTAGCCTTTGCAGGAGAATGTACATCGAATGCAGAAGTTCTTGCACACTTGGAGAATTTGAGTAGGAAATTTGACGGCTTATTAGCCAGTAAAAATGTAAACTCAGAAAATATCATACCAAATGACTACTCAAATCATGATAATGTGTCATTAGGGATGAAAGAACCAAAAGGATATTCAAGGGAAAAGGTGAGTTTTTTACAGCATAGGAATTTGAACAATGCATATTCAAACTCGTTTAATGCTATAAGAAGAGATCACCCTACTTTTCATTGGTCTGAAACCCCTAGTAAGCAAGGACAACCACCGTATCCAATCCAATATAAGAATCCAAATCTAGTTTATCAAGGAGATACCTCGAATCAGAATCTACAATCATTACCTAGATCGTATCCACAATATACCACTCAAAGCATACCAGTCACCCAAAGTTCAACTCAACCTGAAGGAGTTGATAAATGGGAGAAATTAATCGAAAATCTGATGGGTATGATGTCAACTCAAGCTCAAAATATGGAAACCATGATGACTTCTATAGGTACAGTCACTAAGGATATGAGTACGTTGAAAACATCTATAAGTGGACATGATACCAGAATGAGAATTGTAGAAGCTTCATTACGGAATTTGGAATATCATTTGAGTAGAGAAGAGGAACGTAAAAACAGTAAACCTCCGGAGAGGCGCAAGTAATACCGAAAGAAACCCGGGAGAGGTAAATCTTCATTATTACTAGAAGTAGAAGAATGTGGAAGTAATGGATTAGAAAACATGAGAATTAATGAAGTAGAGGATGATTTAGATGGTAAATTTGAAAAGGATATGGAAAATAAACCGAATTCACTAAAAGAGGAAGAGGACATTATTGAAGATTTCCTAAGACAGAACAGATATATTGAACCTGAAAATGAGGAATGGGTCAAGATTCCTAGAATATTGAAAAATCCAAGAATGAGTAGGACCTTGACCAATGATCATGTTGAGAATGAATCAAGTTTGGAAGGGCCAATTCAAACCAAACCTTATCCGGCTCAATCCAAATTCATCTCGGTTCAACCAGATAGGACAACACCATATCCAGTGCATATTTTGAAGAAAAATGTACTGAATGATGACACACAATGTCCTCAAAAGGCACAATCATTCAAGGAAGCTTTACCATCTTCGTTTAACGATGAGAAGTATGCATGTTTTCTCAACACTTTTCGGTGCTTAAATATTAATATCCCTTTCATCGATGTTTGTAAGGGAGAGTTTAGTTTGGGAGTTAATCATGAGAGCGTTGTCTTCAACATTACACTAGAATCTAGTTCTTGTGTAGACACTTTGTGTCCCCTTGTTGTGGATTGTACTAACACGCAGGTAATTGAAGAAGATGACTTTAGCAATAATATGAAGGCTCGCAAACCGAAAGCTCGAAAATCAAAGGAAAAGTTCAAGAATCGTGTGGATTGGTGGAAATTGTCTAACCTCTGTTGGAAACCAGTATTGAAGAAGGATGCGGTGCGTGAGGATGACCCACCACCAGTACATTAGAAAACTAAAGCACGATAAAGTCTGGCTATAGACTATAAATGTAGTCAATGACGGGTACTATCCTTCCTTTTTACTCCTTAAGCATTTATTTTTAGTGGATTATGTGCTTAATTGTTACGTGCTTTTGTGAGTAATTGTTAGAAGTATCCCGTTTTGTTTAGTATATTATATTAGTTAATCATTATCATTTTGGTCGAGCAAACAGCGTTAACTAAAAGCGCTACCGGGAGGCAGCCCCATAAAAATGTTAAATATAATAATTACTCATACTTTGGATGATACTTTGGTAATACTTGGATTGATTTTCATTTTGTTTCACCAAGTCTTAGGATGAATGTTTGAATGACATTAAGCGGGAGCGATTAGGTGGTTATCCGAAAATCATGATGGATAACAAAAATAAAATTCAAATGCATCATTTCTTAGACTTAGGTTGTTAGAACAATTTGAAATAACCCTTGAGGATCTGGGTATAAAAGACTCAGAGTTAATACTTGTCACATATTTCATATCATGATCTAGTCTGTTTTAAATTTCAAAAATAATGTGTGACATGTATTAGTTCAACTACTGTGGAATATTGTGTGTTTTAAATCAATAAAAGTTTATGTGGTGTGTTTATCTACCCTTTTGCATTACACTGTCACACTCCACACACTTTTATTTCATTTGCACACACAACGGTCATAACTTTGACCCACCCACCCACCCTTTTTTATCATCCGAGTATTTGTTTTGACTTGTTTTAGTGCACCATTGCTTTCCCAACAACTTATTTACACTCACTTTACATTGAGGACAATGTAAGTTCGTAAGTGGGGAGTGGAGTCGTTGGTCTAGCAATGGCATTAATGTTTATTTTGTATCAATAAATCCCTTAGTTTTCGATCTTTTTCGAGCATTATTTAGTTGATTAAAATAAACTGTATAAGGTATATATTTCATGGATTTGAAGATATAATGATCAATTTGGATGTGTATAACCAATGTGAACCGTAAGTGCATTGTAATTCCAAATATAGTTGTGTAACATGAATTCCTTCACGTAAGCCTTTGATATTGAAGCGAAAATTTTAAACTGTATCCATTCAGTATCCTAGTGGTTATTCTAGAGAAATAGCAGTAACTTAGTACCTAATTTTTGAACGTGTACTGTGAATATCTGAAGGTTTGAATGTGATAGAGAGGATATAAGTTAAGTTTATGAAAAAAAAAATTAAAAAAATAATAATAAATAAAGATGAACTATCTATATGTCGGTTGTAGCTACCAATGATTTGAGTGCAGTAGGGCGTTATCACGAAACGTCCTATATCACTATGAGGTTTAAAAGCTCCCGACTGCCTGATGATAGTAGTCCAGCTAGGGTGTTATCACGAAACGTCATATTGCTGGGAATGAAGGCATATGCTACACATGTGAAATTAAGTTCATCAAAAGAAAAAAAAAAGTTTAAGAGTGGTTGAAAACTTAGTTATCTTCTGACTATCCCCAGTATAAACTGAATGATATGCTTTAGGGATTATCCTAATAAGTACACAGGAGGACTTTGTGTGGAACGGCTACTGTTTATACCTAGGAAAGTCATTAGGACTGTCTGAATGGATATTTGTTAGTTTGCTTGAATTATTCAAGAGAGGATAGTGGAAATTGAAAAGGCTTGTCACACACACACTTTGTTATACATTTATATTGAGATTAACGCCTGGTTGTAATTCTATACGGTTGCAACATCTGGTTGTCTCTTATATCTTCTATCTTCATGAATTTATCTCTTCTTCATTTTGTTTTATCGCTTGTTTTGATCGAGGACGACCAAAAGCTAAGTAGGGGGTTGTGATGAGAGATAAATTTATGATCGTTTTTATGATATTTCGCCCCATTTATGATACCATTTTGAACATTATTATATCAAATCAAGTCATAAATACTAAGTTTTATCTAAATATGTAAGTGGTAGTTATTATATAAATTATCGTATTTTTATAAGTTTTTGTTAGTTTTGTACCGGTTTTAGTGACCGGAGTGTCGGTGTCTGTTTTTACGCGGGTATTTTTCGTTTGTTTCTTTGCGTAATCCTAAGATGAACTGAAATCCGAGTATCGACACTTTTGAAGTCAAGTTGAGTCGTTGGAAGAAAGTTATAAAGCGTCACTAAGTCAAATGATCAAAGGGTTAATCGTTTCTTAAATAAAAATCCCGAGTATCGATGGGAATGGCCCTTCAAAGCGGCATTTTTCTGAAGAAGTGACCTTAATGAAAGTCGTAGATCTTCATATAAAGCGTTCCGATGCACTTTGAATCACGTCAATTGGACTTCTAGAACTCAAGATATGAAACGTCACTAGATCAAGTGGTCAATCCCGAAAGCGACACGTATTGGGAATGGCTCGTCAAAACGACGCCGAGAGAAAGTGTTCTTCGTAAAAGTTGAAGATGTACAAGCTTTCCGATGCAATTTGAATCATGAAAATTGAGGACTACAACCCAAACGGTGGTCAAGTGGCTACTTGATTCGCACTTCTTGGAAAATGCCGAAAAAGACTCGTAATACAAATGGCTCATCAAAATGGCGTTTTACGAAGAAGAGTCTTTGATGAAAGTTGTAGAGTTTTCCGAGAGATTTCTAATGACGTTTAAATCACGATTTTTAGAGATCTACAACTCAAATTTACTTAATTTTAGAAGTTTAATATATAATTATATATAACCGTCGATCATGTCTTTGCATATTATTGTGATCATTTGCAATGATGGATTCGGATCGATCCGGCACCAATCCGGACCGATCCGGGAAGGATCAATTGCTTATAAATAGGAGCCTCAGTGCAGACGGATCATTTGTACCTAAAATATATATATATACCATATACTATATATATATATATATCTCTTTCTCCCTTTTTATTTTGTAGTTTGTAAATCGGCCTTATGCCGAAATAAATTCAGTAGTAGTAGTACGGTAGTAATGCTCGGGAAATTCCCGGAAGATCGGTGTTGCTGAAGTCGTTGTAATGCCCGGAAAAAAGACGATTTCTGAGTCAGCGGTTGTAATCGGGTAATTTTCTATAGTATTTATGTTTATGTTTTTCTTTGTTATTTTCATCTTTTTATCTTTTATAATGTTATTAGGCTAGATCTAATAACTAGCCAAAGTTATGTAATCGTTTTAATTCGATCTTTTCGTTAAAGAAATGTTGTTAAGTTAAAATGATTAAAATTGAGTTAATTGAATCTTTTTCTATTTTGATCGTATTCGTATTGACGTATTTAATCGATCGAGGAATTCATAATCTAATTATGAATTGGCGCCTAAATAGTTAGGTTATGAACTCGTTAATAGAAAAACCGGAGGGTAAAATTGGCCGTGTGAATAACGTGACAACGGAATCCTATTTCCTACCCGGGGGTAGATTTGTTTTGGGAGAAATGAATCTTATTATAATTTGTACTCGAGATCGTAATAATGTTAAATCATCAGTTTAATTGAAACTTAAACCGGAAAGTTGAATCGTCCGGCTTTGACAACCGGAGCCTTTTAAATAAAATTGACCGTTTAACGAACGGAGTGACTCCTTTTTATCCAAAGGTAGAATCGTACTCGGGACTGTTCAGAAAAACCGTAACAGTTGTGGACCTTGGAGTGATGACAATGGACATATGACAATTTCATAACGCTCGTGTGAGGAGGAGTTGTCTAGTTTAGGAGTACACCGTTTCATTTACTCAATTGGACCTAAAAAGGAAGATCGAACACATTTCGTTAATTGAAAAGATCGAGTAAATTGATTACATATACTTTGGCTAGTTTGGTTTATATATTATATTTTGGTAACTATATATTTTATATATATATATATTTTACAATCTATGTACATCTATATATATTTATATATTTATATATATTATATTAGTATAGTTTAATTTTATTTACTGTTTACTCTAACATCTAACTGATCTAACTATCTAACCCGAGGAAAATGTTATAAACCTGCGACTTAGATCGAGTTAATAATAGCTTCTTGGTGTTTAACCCCACTTAAAAGAATTACCATGTTTTCCCTGAGGAATACGACCTGACTCACCAGACTAGAGCTACAATTTGACCCGGTACACTGCCGGTTAGGATCTGTATAGCCTAGGTAATGTCCGTCAGCTTTCTGGCGCCGTTTCCAAGGTTAGGTTTAGGTCTGTCAAGTGCACCCGTCTATATGCATAACATGCTCGAGAGGAAAGTAAAGGTCTATCTCTTTAGGTTCTTTCTTTTCATCATTCTGCATTCTAGAAACATGATCTGCTACTACGTTTTTACTGCCCTTTTTATCCTTAATTTGAACATCGAATTCTTGCAGGATCATTATCCAACGTAGTAAGCGCGGTTTAGCATCTTTCTTTGTCATAAGATAGCGCAGAGCAGCGTGGTCACCCAAAGCAATGGATCGAGGCGCCCAACAAGTAACTACGAAATTTGTCCATAGCAAAGACTACAGCCAATAATTCCTTTTCAGTGGTTGTGTAGTTCACTTGTGTGGGGCTTAGTGTGTATTGGCGTAAGAGATGGGCTGGAATTTTCCTTAATTCGCCGACCTAAGATCGCACCAACGGCGTAGTTGGACGCGACGCACATGAGTTCAAAGGTAGGTTCGGTCGGGAGAGATAAGGATCGGGCGGAAATCGGTTGAATTTTAAGCTCATCAAGCGCATGCTTGCAACTATCATCAAAATTGAAAACAACATCTTCTCTCGAGTAAAGTGGAAAGGGCTTAGCTATCTTGGAAAAATCCTTAATGAACCTCCTATAAAAACCAACGTGTCCAAGGAAACCTCTTACTTCACGCACATTTTTAGGGAATTTCATCTTCTCTATAGCCTCAACTTTTGCCCTATCTACTTCCATTCCTCTTTCTGATATCTTGTGGCCAAGAAATATTCCTTCGTCTACCATAAAATGGCATTTTTCCCGATTTAGGACTAAGTTCTTCTCACACAAATGGATAATACTTGATCAAGATTGTCAAGGCGGTGATCAAAGGATTGACCAAAGACTGAGAAATCGTCCATGAATATCTCCATACACTTTTCAACAAGCCCATCAAAGATTGCCAGCATGCATCTTTGGAATGTAGCTGGGGCATTGCAAAGACCGAATGGCATTCGCCTATAAGCGAATGTACCATAAGGGCAAGTGAAAGTGGTCTTTTCTTAGTCGACTGGGTCTATGGGTATCTGGAAGTATCCAGAATATCCATCAAGAAAACAGTAGAATGCATGTCCTGCTAGACGCTCAAGCATCTGTCAATGAACGGAAGGGGAAAATGATCTTTCATCGTGACTTCATTAAGTTTTCTGTAGTCAATACAGACTCTATAACCAGTTACTAGCCTCAATGCTATTTCTTCACCCTTTTCATTCTTCTCGATAGTAATTCCTCCTTTCTTAGGAACTACTTGAGTAGGGGACACCCATTCACTGTCAGCAATTGCAAAAATAATACCCATGTCCAAAAGCTTGATAATCTCTTTCTTAATCACTTCTTGCATGTGAGGATTGAGCCTCCTCTGGGGCTGTCTAACACACTTAGCACCCTCTTCAGTTTTGATCTTGTGCATGCATATGTCAGGAGATATCCCCCTAATGTCTCCCACTTGCCATCCGAAAGCCTTTTCATTCTTCCTTAACACATTCAACAACTTCATTTCTTCTAACCGGGATAACTTGGCAGAGATAATTAAAGGAAGCTTGTCACCTTCTCTCAAGAAAACGTATTTAGTCTTGAGGCAAAGGCTTGATGTACCAAATCCATGCAGTGGTTCTTCTAAACTAGATTTAAGCTCCCCACTTTTCAACTCAACATCACTGAGTTTACTCAGTGGTCCCCCTGCCAAAGCTTCACCATTCAACGAACCTTCATCAACTTCAGCTCCTAATTGTTCTAGATTAACCCAACCATGATTATTCAGATTCTCCACTAATCGCTCATATTCAGTCTCAACAACCATGACTTGCTTTTCCATAGAGTCATTAAAGTCATCAGACATGTCCTCAATGGAGAAGCCAGTTGGATAATCAGAGGGTCTCTGAATAGCTTTAGAGACATTGTAGCTCACCTCCTGATCACCAACTCGTATAGTCACTTTGCCACCATCACAATCAATGAGGGCTCTGGTCAGTAGAAAAAAAAGATGCGCGAGTATTAAAGGAACATTCTCATCATTCTCAATGTATAGGACGTACCAGTCAATTGGGAAAGTGAATCTATCAATTTGAACTAAAACATCCTTTAATATCCCAGCAGCTTTCTTGGTAGATTTATCAGCGAATTGAAGATTCATGGTTGTGGGTTCTAAAAGATTATCTAAACAAAGTTGTTTACAAACAGACAATGGCATCAGACTAATGGATGCACCTAGGTCACATAAAGAATTTGGAAAGACTAAACCTCCCATCAACAACGTGAGCACAAATTTCCCAGGGTCACCCCTCTTGATTGGCAACTTATCATAATCAATCACAGAGCAATTCTCACCAATTAAGCTGATCCATGTCTTGAGCTTCTTTTGGAGGACACAACATCCTTGATGAACTTTGTATACTTAGGCATCTCAACTAAAACATCAGATAATGGAAGATTTACCTGAGTATTCTTAAGAAGATTAAGCACTTTCTCATACTTTTTGTCTTCATGCAAGGAGATGTTATTTTTTTCTGGGTGGAAATGGAAGTTTCTTTAAATCATTCTTAGAAAACACTTGCTTTGAGGATGAACTAACAGCTTTATCTTCCAAATCTTTCCACCTCACCACATTTTCACACTTTCTTGCTTGTCGAGGATCACCACGACTTCCACTAAACTCTTCATTTCTCGAGGATCACCACCGAGTACTATCATCTAGAACCGGGGGGCATGGATGTACGACTTCCCCTCCTGCCTCATCATTGGCAAGAGGGGTTAGTGGTTTCCCTGGTTCGGGGGACCACTAAGTTGAGTACCCGATCATAAATTCATAGCACTGGCTTCTTCTCTACCATAGGGAATTGTGGGAACTAGATCAGTGCATTGACTTTGATTTAACTCGGTCTGAGCCACTTGACCATCTTTGGGGTTCTTCTCAGTGAAGCTGGGTAACTGCCCTGAGGGTCTAGAAGCTTTTGGTCGCCTACTTGCCCGAGTCGCCTCTCAAGATTCTTGATTGAGCGAGAAGGAATTGGAAATTATTATTCTACGCTCCTTCGATAGGAATCCAATTTAGTGTCAAGATTACTAGATTGAGAGGGGCCTTGAGAATTCTGAAAGTTTTGTGGGAAAGATTGGATATACCGACTTTGAAACATAGGATTTGGATTGTTCGGCCAGTTCTGGTCGAACCTCTGATTTTGATTAGGAAAATTCATATTATGTTTCTGATTGAAGTTCGGATTTTGATTAAAACCCTGGTTTTGAAAATTGCTTTGGCCAGAGAACTGATTGGTGAATCTTTGATTTTGCTGGCCGTTGAAAGTATTAACTTCAGCGTTCTGTCCACCCATGGGACAGAAACGAGCGGTATGCCCCACATTATCACATGCCGGACATGTGACTGGACTGAACTGTCCCTGATTCTGGACAGTATTGACTTGATAGGTAGGAGGGGAAATAAACTGACACTGGCCAACCACATGGCCAGGTTGACAACAACTTTCGCGTAACGTAACTTGAGAATTGCGAGAGAATGACCGGTTCTGATTCGTAGGATTAGCGGATATTTTGAGAGCTGCCACTTTATTTGCAAAGATGGCGATCTGATTTTGCATGTTCACCTCATCGATCCTAGGTGGATGAGGTGTGCGGATAGCGTGAGATGAAGGGGCGTAGTTGTACTTGGAAATATCTTCAAATAAGCGCCATCCTCTTCAGCGCGTTTTCTTAAAAATGCCCTCACGATGAACTATTGACCATACCCATGGTGAGTTCGGTCAATCCTTTGAAGAAAGTGTTGACTTGCCTCGCAAGTCTAAACCATGATGAGGGCATTTCCGCAGGAGAGCCTTAAATCTCTTCCAAGCATCAAAGAAAGATTCATTTTCCTTTTGGAAAAATGTGAAGATTTCACTCAAGCAAATTTACATTTTGGATGGTGGGAAATATTGACTCAGGAACTCGTGCTCGAGTTCAGCCCCAGTTGTAATCGACTCGGCAGGAAGAGAGTTGTACCACTCTTTCGCTTCCTCTTAAGGAAAAGGAAACAATTTCAATTTAATTGCATCCTCACTAACTCCTTGTATGCGAGTTGTACCACATATTTCTAAAAATGTGTATGCGTGAGTGTGAGGATTCTCAGATTGAAAACCGTGAAAGATAGATGCGTGTTGCATCATTTGAATAAGACCTGGTTTGAGTTCAAAGGTTGTTGCAGATAATAATATTTGGTAAAATGCGGTTGGGTTGACTCGACTTCACCAGGCATGGCGTAGTCGACCAACGTCGCGTCTTTCATTCGCGACCATGATAATGATTTCTTCAATCTCTCTCGCTAAACGCGTCGTTCGAAATCTTGATCGACCGTGTTCTCTTCGTCGAGGAAGAGCCGAAGGCGGACTCTTCGCTGTTTGGTCCGACTATGGTTCGCTCGAGGTCGAGGGTGTAAAGCAGTGGACCTTTCTGACTCCGAGTTTGCATACCAAATCGAAAACCAACACCTAAATCACGAGGTTTCGGGGTTTTTTATTCCTTATGCTTCCGTAGAGTGGGATTCACCGAGAATCCATCACCCAACCTCGACGATTGAAACGTGTTCCTTGGATTTTTTTATATATTTTTTTTTCTCTCTCCCGGTAATTACCGACTCTACTCGGTATTTACCGAGTGCTTTTTTTTTTTTTTTTTTACCAAAAGGTGAAATATATATATAAGGATGTATATATATATATTTGTGGCGTGTGTGTATATATATATATAGATATGCTAGATATATATATATATATACAAGGGGGACAAGATAAGGGGAGGGGAATATTTTTTTTTATGAGTAGGGGACAAGGGGGACAAGATAAGATAAGGGGAATATTTTTTTTTTTTTTTTTATTTTTTTTTAAACCTACCTACAAAAAACTTGATAACAAAAACTAGAAAAATTAATAAAACTAGACAACCGTACCGAATCCCCGGCAACGGCGCCAAAAACTTGTCTCGGATTTTATGCAAAGCAAAATATAACAAGTAATAAAATAAATCAGTTTACCCCAAGTGCGAGGATCGTAGTATAGCGATTAAAACCGGAGTCGATCCACGAGGAATCGAGGTTTATCTAGTTCTTATTAATTTTTTCTAAATTGTCACGACTACTATTATTACTAAAATTTACACAAAACAAAACTAAAAACGAAAACAACAAAAGTAAATCGATGAAGATCAAAGATCTAAAGCCGGAAAGATAATTACGAACCGAGCTAACTAAGTTGTACCTATTTTATAACTAAAACTACAATAAACTTACTACGGTTAATACGATGAAAACGAAGCAAAACAGCACAAACGATTTTTCTCAATTAATTTAACAACGAACAAGCAATGATCCACCGATTCCCGCAACCCTCAATTTCTTCTCTAGATTATCTAGTGATGATTTAATAAAAATTGTGATTCACCTATCGAAGGTATGAATTTCTAATCTCTTAGAAAAGTTCGTCTATCAATCTTTTATCTTTCGATTTTAAAGATTAACGCTTTCATAACAAAGGTGTGAAATCTCTCAATTTCGCAATCTAGATATTCAACCTAACAACTCTCGTTATTTTTTAGGTTAAAAATCTAATCTTTACTACGGTGATCTAAGATTTAACGACGATTCTCATCAAACGTTAAACATCAAACAGCAACCATCTCTCGATATAAATTGCATAACAACAATCAAAACATAGAAAAAATACAATTTTTATTAAAACTTACAAGATAATCCAAATTCGAAATCGAGATGTTGCTAAGAATCGGCTTCACAAGGCTTGTTCAACGTGCTTTAGCTTCTCATCATCGTTTTATTATAATTTGATTTATACATACAAGCATATACATATACATACATAGACATATGTATACATATAACTTTATTCATTCATACAAGTATGCACATATTCATACATAGACATATATGTATATTTGCATACATATTACTTCAAGTCTTAAATAGATAGAAAGTGAAGAAAAAGATGGAAAAAGGGGCAGCCATTAAGGGAGAAATGGGTCGGCCATTTCTCTTTTTTAAGGTGAATGGTGGAGTTCTCCCCCTTTTGTGTGTATATGTTATATCATATATATAATGGGAGGTGATATAAGGGAGGTATCATTTGGGGGAGGCTAGGAGGTTGTTATGTAGGCTTGGGAGTCATGATGAGTTTGTTATGGAGGCTTGGAGTGAGGTTTGGAGTTTGTTAGGAATCATTATTACACTCCACATGCACCATTTGATACAAAAAAATATATCTTCGGTTCGTCCGTTTTTTCCGCTGTTCGGTAAAAAAAACCATAACTTGAGTTGTAGACCTCCGATTGACGTGATTCAAAATGCGTTGGAAAGCTCATTTTAGTATCTACAACTTTCATCAAGAACTCTTCCCATGAAAATGCCTCTAAGTCGGGTTAAATTTCCATCGAAAACAGGTTACGGTAGAAGTGCGTTGGAAAAATGATCCGTTGATCTTGTAAGCTTGTGGCATATTCTTCCATCCTTCAAAATCCATATTTTAGGACTCCAAAACGTGCCTTCTTCATCAAATATTCTCTTTGTCTCCAAAATATTCTCTTTGTCCCCTCTTAGATTTTTCTTGCTTCAGTCAGGCAAAACTCTCGTCTCGTGATTGATCTTTAGTTCCGTCTCTCATGATAATTCTTATCTTTTTACCGAACACAAAAAGCGAACCACGAGTAAATCTGAAAACAAAAGTTTTAACGAGTACAATATTTGTACTATGGATATATTTTTATACTGATATAATTTTTTATAGGTTTTTGATAGATAATCATAGATAAATACTAAACGTAAATTCTACGTGACACTCCGGCTACTAAACCGGTACAAAAAAACTAGTAAAAACATAATATTTTATATAATACCTACTACTTATACATTTAGATAAATCTAAGGAATTAATGACTTGAAATGATATAATAATGCTCAAAATCTGAACTTTATCTTCTTTTAATCATCTTTTAGATCGAAAATATGTATCTACAAGACATCAAAACATTGCAAAGTGTAATCACATTCATAAAGATAAGAAATCAACAATAAAAACACATAATTCAACCAACTTTGCAAATAAATCATTTAAAACCCCACTTGCTCAATAAACCGATTAAAAGCTCATTTTCTATGCAAATTATATAAATGTGGTGGAAATCATTATAAAATATATCATTAGAAATCGTATAAAATCACCCTTAACAAGAAGCCTTTCAATATGTGTTTCCATTGTTTGATCATAACTATGATTCTTCAACTCTGGCTTTACCCCCTCATCTGAGGGCGTGGAAACGCTTCATTAATTCCCGGATCTATCCAACTAGAGATTTTTTTGGAGTTACGGATGATGAGATGCTGTTGTTGTATGCACTGACTGTGGGGGCATACATTGACTGGGGGAATTGATGTTCAAAACGGCAATTAATTTTGCAGTGGAGAGGCGTAATAGGGGAAGACCACTACCGTTTGCCTGGGTTATCTCTCAACTGTGTGTTCATCTAAATCAAGTGCCTGAGTTTACTACAGACGATATTTTTCCATCTCGTGATTCTCAGTTGGGATTACTTCCGGTAGATACTCCCGGATGTTCATCGACAGTTTGATGTGTTGTTTGAGTTGGTAGAAATCAGATGATAGATGTCAGTTGGAAGTTTGTTAAGTTGGTAGTCAATTAAGTTAGTAGTTTAATCTCTTGTTTAATCAGTTTTATTTAAGTTTGTAATAGTTTTCATAATGTTTAATATATATGTCATTTTCTTTAATCAAAGTAATATATGTTGAGAAAAATAATAAAAATCAAAATCGTATAAAATTTTAATTTTTTCTTTCGAACCTACTTTTTATTACTCACTGAACATCGGGACGATGCCACTTCGTAAGTGGGAGTAGAGGTAAGTTAGTAAATAAAAAATTAAAATTTTCTCATATAAATTTATACTTAAGTGCTTAATACTTAGTTTAATTTTTCTTGAATAAAAATAAGTAGATAATATATAATTAATATGAATAAAAATAATATAAATTGGTAAGAATAGATTTTGATTAAGTAAAGTAAATTAGATATATTATAATTATATTATATGTCAGTTTTAGATTTTTATAAGATTTTAAGTATATGTAACTATACATAAATATTATCAAGTAATTTTCTTATGAAATTTAGTAGATATACTTATATCTATAATAAAATGTTAGAATAATTTTCTTTTCAAAACGAAATATGAATATGGAATCGGATTAGGAATGATGAGATTTTTAGCACCACAAAAATATATAAACTATATCCAAATAGCCTACCTAAATAAATTTCTAATTTTTGTCCACTACCTCGGCCTTGATTAGAGTGATCAAGACCTCACCAAAATAGCCATTTTGATTATAACCGACCCTTAGCTTATTTTGGTCTACATTTCTGAAAATCCCACGAGTTTATGCGTACTTATGAAAGGAGATGATGACACAAAAGCTAAGAATGGTGTATGCTGAGATTGGAAAAATTAGATAAGTATTAGTATATTCGATCTTACCTCATGACGCTTGCAAGATAGTCAATTTTGGTAATAAGTTCGGATATGTTAATATTCTATAAAAGAATTAAGAACGAAGCACCATATTTTCACAGAATTAATCAAATACCAGGTATCTTCCTTATCTTTGATCGACAACTAAAAAATAAAAAGAACATATCGGTTGTAGCTACCAATGATTTGAGTGCAGTAGGGTGTTATCTCGAAATGTCCTATATCACTATGAGGTTTAAAAGCTCCCGATTGCCTGATGATAATAGTCCAGCTAGGGTATTATCTCGAAATGTCCTATTGCTGGGAATGAAGGCATATAAAAAAAAATTCGAATCATAAGATCTCAAGAATGATTACAAGTTTAAGGAAACCGGACTTGTAATTTTCGATCGAGAGAGTAGTACTCCGATCAATCTTGATGAAGCAATGCTTGTAAGTTTGATTTTCTACACACACGCACGCTTTTAGTTCTTAAGTTTGATATAAAAAAATAAAAAAATAAAAAGAAGAAAAAATCTGGAAAAAAAGGGGTGAAATAATATCAGAATGTTATTAATCGAGATATTTTTGATCAAAATTATGAAGGTGTAAGTACGTACGACTTGCTTCTTTCTCTTTTGATTTTCTTTTCTATCCTTTCGATTAACCAACACCCTGAGCCTGAAAAAGTTATAAGTCATTTTGTCAACTACTTGACTTACTCCTTGATTCCAAATATTTCATATAAGTTGAGATAGGAGAATAATTCTAGAATTTTAATTATATTTATTAAGTAGATTATGCAGAATTTCATTTGAATGATAGTTGATAAATAATTTATCTAAGTTATATGCACTTTTTATCTTGTTAATTTCTAAGAAAGATATAATTAATATATTTATAATATTGAAATGATATTTTACTAACTTGAAATTTAATCTACCAGGTATATCATTTTTATTGTAATTTTTATATATTACCGTTTATTTTGCTCGAGGACGATCAAAGAGCTAAGTGGGGAGTAGTTGATGTATAACATTTATATGATAAAAATTACGATGTTTTATATACTTTATCAACTCTTTTTATATAAAATATAAGAAATTATAACGATAATCTTATGAAATATTAATAGTTATGAATAAATCTAAATACTATAAAAATCTAGTAAAAGTAATAAAAAGTTATAAATTTTGTACTGGTTTAGTAACCGGAGTGTCGTGTCAGATTTACGTGGGTATTTTTGGTATTTTATTTGCAGATTTTAGGTAAACCAAGACCCCGAGTGACGACACTTTTTGAAGTAAAAACATGTCTTTTGAAGGAAGTAAGGAAGTGCCATGAGATTTAAAGTTCAAGTGGATCAACGGTTTGTGGTACTATTATCGAAATATATATTCGACGAACAAATGGCCCATCAAAAAGGCATTTTCTGAAGAAGATTCCTTCATAGAAGTTATAGATCTTTTCAAGATGTTTCCAACGCTTCTTGAATTATGACATTCGGAGATCCAGAACTCAAGTTATGATTTTATCAAGTTTCAGATCAAGATGTGAAAATAAACTACCCGGATCAATCCGGATTAACCTCGGATCGAACCGAGGAAACATAATGATTATCAAACATGTGGTCCAGCAGAGAATAATCTAGGGGATAATATTTTTTATTCCCGGATCGATCCGGCATCACCTCGGATCGATCCGGCCCTGGGAAATTCTGCCTATAAATAGAGCAGTTCATACAGCCTGCAGGGTATACCAATATATCTTCAAAACCTCTTTTAATTAGTAGTAGTATGTATATAGGCCTTATGCCATAAATAAAGTAGTGATAAGTATCATTATAATGCTCGAGAAATTATCAGAAGATCAATGTTGTTAAAGTCGTTGTAATGTCCGGAAGAATACAAAATCTGATTCAGCAGTTGTAATCGGGTAAAATTTCTAAAGTATTTATGTTTGTATTGTTTGTTTTTATCTTTTTATAATGTTATTAGGCTAAATCTAATAACTAGCCAAAGTTATGTAATCGTTTTATTTCGATCCTTTCGGTAAAGGAATGTTGTCTAATTAAAATTGACTAAAATTGAGTTAATTGAATCTTTTTATATTTTGCAACGTATTGATAATATTCGGATTGACGTAATTAACCAAGATGAATCGCACCATATAACCTAACGATGAACTGACCAGAGAAGTTAGGATATGAGATAAAAGATAGAAAAACCGGAGGGTAAAATTGGCCGTGCGAAAGCGTGACTACGGAATCCTATTTCCTACCCGGGGGCAGATTTGTCTTGGGAAAGATGAATCTTATTAAAATTGTGCTCGAGATCATAATAATGTTAAAATCAACGGTTTAATTGAAACTAACACCGGAAAGTTAAATCGATCCGCCTGACAACCGGAGCCTTTTGAATAACATCGGCCGTCTGACAAACGGAATAACCTCTTTTATCCGGGGTAGATTTGTACTCGGTACCTGTTCAGACTAACTAAGATTAGCATGGGGCAGTTGTGGAGATTGAACTGATGACAATGACATATGACAATTTCATACGCTCGTGTGAGGAGGAATTGTTAACTTCAGGAGTGCACCGTTTCATTTACTCAATTGGACCTAATATAAAAGGAAAGATCGAGCACATTTCGTTTACTGTAAAGATCGTATAAATCAATTATATAAACTTTGGCTAGTTCTATAATAATATATTGGTATCTATATATTTATATCTATATATATATTTTGCAATCTATGTACATCTATAAATATTTATATATCTATATATATTATATTAGAATAACTTTTAAATTACGCATTTATTTTATGTTAAGTAGAATAGTAGTCATCTGTGTCATAAAACTGCGATTTAGATCGAGTTAATAACAGCTCTTTGGTGTTTAACCACACTTAGAAGAATTACCAAGTTTCCCTGAGGATTCGACACTCTGACTCACCACACTAGCACTACAGTTTGACCCGATACACTGTCGGTTAAGGACTGGTATAGCACTAGAAAAGGCCACGTCACCTATCGGGTCACACACATATGAACATCTATCCGGATTAAAATGTGGTTATAGTTGATGACCAAATAAGGAAAGTTTATCTCGAGACTATAAAGGTTATAGTGGTAAATTAATATAGTGGTATTTATTTATTATGAATAAATATAATACAAGATATTAATTATGTTGATTAATTAAATATACATATATGATGTGTATGTCGAAATTATATATATATGTGATATACAAGTATTTTGCAAATTAATTAATCATAGCATTATATTAATTAAAGAATATTTCGGAAGCCAATTTGTTGGTCAAAGGGGCACCACTTTCAATGTGTATAAGATACGCTTGGATTGTGCAATTTAATTAATAATAATACCATAATATTAATATTAGATATTAATTGATTTTGAAAAATAGATTTGTGGCAATAAGATAAATATATATTCAATATAAGATATTGTCAATATATATCTTGGAAATATATTTAATATTGGATATTGAATATTAATAAGATAAATCAATCAATTATATTTTCCTTCTTTTATTGGGAAAATGTTTTCTTCTCCTCCACACCAAGTAGGGGCGCCGCTTCTACTATAAATAAGAGGTGGGTGTCAAGCTCTTTTGTACATCACAATTCCAAGAGCTAATAGTTCTTGTGTAAAATAGAGAGCATCCTATAGAGAGCTGGAGAGAGGGGAAAAAGACCGGTCTAGCAACCGGAGTTTTCCAATAGCAATCCAAGATGGGATTCCGGCGGGCTGTTCGTGTGGACTAGCGGTAGAGGCCGAACACTTGAGCGGCTCTATGCAGAACTACTCTCCTTAGACGGTCAAAGCGTCGATCTTTTAGATCAACCAAGATAACCACCGTCTATTAGCTTATTTGTTTATTGCTTAAACGAAGTCGATCTTGGGTAAAAGGAAATCAAATTTTTGAATTTCGCTGCGTTCCCGCGTAGATTTCCTTACAATATGAGCATGGCTTAGTGTAAAGCTTTATACTATGTGTTGTTGTTAGGAACATTTCCATAGTTTTGATGATGGTCATATTAGCTGTTATAGCAAGCCTGATATATGTTAAAATTGGATGTATACGCTTTATTAGAAGTCTGATGTTGTATAAGTTTATCAGACTAAGCATTGTACTTAGTAGTCTGGTAGGCTAGCCCAGTGAAGTGAAGATAGAAGATCAGCTAAGTAAGAAGGTTGAGAATCCAGACTCTGTGAAATGAAGACTTATGGACTGACTTACAACCAAGGAAGTCTGTGATTACCTTGGGTAAGTCTAAGATATCACATAAGTGATGAAATATAATTTACTGTGAAGTGGTGTACACTAACCTCACTCACATTAAGGGTCAGTGAAGTTATTCTAAATCGGCTGAAGAATATCAGTAGAGAAGCATCAGCCACGTGAGTACTCAGAAGCTCAGAAGTTCAAGTGAAGTACTAATCAGTACATAAGCTGACTGAATCAAGATCAGCACAATGAAGTCAGCCAAGTTACAATAAGTGAGCTGACAAAAAGACCAAGTGGAATAAAAGTTCAGAACATAAGAACCAGCTAAACACAATGAACAAGAGTCAGCTGTGCAACTAAGCTGGCAGAAATAGAAGAAGAAGTCCAGCCACGTGAAAAATATGGAAGACAAAGAATGAAATCAAGACAGGATCTAGGATTATTCCCTATACATTAATTGCCCGACGGACGGTTTTTCAAAATCAGAACGAACCATGGCTATAAATAGAAGGTATCAACAAAAAGGCAAACACAACGAATCAATCTTTAGAATTCTAAGTGCCCATACTCTGCAAAATCAAGCCTTCATACTCTTGATCTAAAAAGACTTATCCATAAATTCAAGTTCAGAAATACCCAGAACCTTAACAGAATTATCCACCCTGAACTTGATCAGTTTGTGAATTCTTTAATTCACATCATTCTATCTCTCATTGATATTTCCTAAGTCAGTGAAGGGACATATATTCTCTTCAAGGACTGGAGCAACTGAATCAGAGAAATTTGAGAAGGAGTTGTGGCTTTTGTTATATATGCTGAAAGAATCGTCTGAAGGAGCAGTGTGTGAAGAGTTCAATCACAAAAGCAGACTGATAACTCAAGATTGTGAAACTTGTGTAGTGAAGGACAATCAAACTATTTTATTGGTGAAAAGCGATAGTAAATCCCTTCAATCATCACAGGAGAAGAGTGGATCAATGGATTACACCACTCTGAACCACTATAAGTTCTTGTGTTATTTTTTTTTCAGCATTTACATTACGCATTTACTTTCAGCTATTCATTATTTTTGTGTGTGTGATTGCTTATACTGTGAATATATATTTTGGAAGGGTTATTCCGCAGCACAAAGCTTTCTAAAAAGGAAAAGTTAAACTCCAACTTGAGTCATTCAACCCTCCCCCCCCCCCCTCTGACTCTAGTTTCACCTTTCTCAGGGACCAGCAGTTGTAACTTGGAATGCTTGTATTCTAGTTGCTTTGGCTCCGCACCGTGTTACAGAAGAGCATTGGAACACATTCCATTTGACCTTAGATCTCCTTGTTATATAGAAAAGTTAGGCATTTTGTTTCTAGTGGATTTGGCTCATCACTTAGTGGAGACCCTCTACGGGGAGATACTCGGGATCATTGGAAACCCCATCCCTTATCCTTGTTGGTTTGGATAAGAATCCAACATTTCTATGCAATGTGCTAAGTAGTGTAACTTATAATGGTCTAGGAGTCTAGAAGTCCCCAAGGAGCCTTTATGTGAATGAACCTATGTAGTTTGTTTAATCACTATACTTGATGTGTTTAAAATAAAAATCATGTTGTTCTTTTGTGAGATGAATTTTTGTATCGCTACATGGAATTATTGCCCCTCTACAAGGTGCAGATACCGAGCAAGGTGAAGATGCCTAGACTCCCATCCATAAGGAAATATAGAGGGAGCATATAATATCCACATGGTCAATCATTGCCCTTACACAAGGGTTAAAATCAGAGATCTGGCAATGAACCACATGGTCAACCATCGTGCCCTGGAGGTGTTAAGGAAATGTCATGGTGCATACTCACCAAGAAAAGTGTCCTTGGATCCATGTGTAACATATGTCTTTTTGATTGTGTCTACTATGTGAGACTTGTTAAAGGGAGTGAGCTACTTGAACATATATGCTAATAATGTTAATCCTTTTGTTATAATAAGTTTAGAGTCGGTGCTTCTACCATTTGCTATGTATCTTTGTACTTAACTTTTATTATTGTTCCCCACCCCGAGAATATGGTTGGGTGTAGGTCGAATTCGATATCGCTAAAGAGTGATTCCCAAATATGCATCCGAAGTTGCAACCTTTGTAGCTTATCTTTCTTTTACAATGGTACAAAATCTTCCATTTTCTTTTCAAATAGATTGAGATTTGTTGTACCTCTTGGTTATAAAGAAAGATTTGTAATGTTGAATGGATCTTCGATCATTGTGTATTAGTTTTGGGATCAGGGCTGGCCCTGGAAAAATTTGGGCCTTCGGCGAAGTCGCTGAATTAGGCTTTTGGTTCTTAGTGTTTTTTTCCTTGAAAACATACTTACAAAATATTACTTCAACATCATGCTTTTAACATCCATAGATACAAATTCAGTTCATTGATAGCTTCAAAACATACCTATAAAGTAGTAAAAATTCAACATATCTTTTCTAGCATATTTAGAAACAAAAACCAAATTCATAAATATACACAAAACATATTTACATATTACTATTTCAAGATCATTCTTGCAGCACATTTAGATGCGAAATCACTAATCAAAGTAGAATTATTTTGATTTTTGTTTGTTTCCTTTATATATATATATATATTTTTTTTTTTTTTTTTTTTTGGGCCTTTATAAATTCTGGGTATTTCTTTTTGGGGCATTTATCGATTGGAGTAAAATAAAATTTTCTACCATTATCAATTCAAATAAATTTTTTAACACATTATATTATGTTGGATCGAATTGAATGTACACGATTTTTTTTCCTTTAACGAAACATGTAATATTAGGCCCAAGAACCGTTGGGCCTTCGGCAACCGTCTCCTTTGCCTTCATCATGGGCTGGCCATGTTTGGGATGTTGCTTTAGTTGAAACTTGTGTTGCATGCGTTTCGATCGTTTGTAGAATCTTTTAGTTTATTGAGTCTACCATTTTGTTTACCTCTTTGTTCTCTAATGAAGATGATGTCAGGCTTATGTATTGCTAGAAATAATTAGGTTTTGATGATGAGTGTCAGGCTAGATGTTATAGATGCAAGCAAAAAGATGTTTTGAGGTGGATGTATAGGTTTTACTAGAGTCTGATATTGTATAGGTTAATCAGAAAACTGATGGGATTTCAGTAGATTAGGGTTAGCTTTTGAAAATTAATAGAGTCTAGGATTATAAGCAATGTTCAGCTAAATGCTGAGGGAAAAAACACAGTATCGAAGACCTGAAGGCTGGGGAACAAACTCTGTTTTGAAGACTGAAGATTAAGACTAAGGGTTCAAACTCAGTAAATGAAGATAAAAGTCAAGACTATGAAGTTAAACTTTAGGTAAGTCTATGATGGCTCGAATTAATTTTATAGATCTTGTTTAGAAGGCTTGGGTTTTATTAAAATAAGAAGAGAAACTTCAATTATATGAAATATGGTGTAATCTGATCTAATAAAATAATGATCAGGTGAGAATCAAGTCAGATAAGCTGGATACTACGAAGAAGCGGAGTTGAGTATATAAGTCAGCTTTTGCTGGGCAGAAGCACAGGCAAGCAAAAAGTCAGTAGAAGTTGAATATTTCGGTAGAACAAATTCAAAATAAGAGTTGAAATAGTACAAGTACTATTAGTGCTTTATCCAAATAGAATTGAAGATATATTTGAAGATAAGGAATAATTATGGGCGTCTGATCATGCATTTAATCAATGACCAATTTCAAATGTCTGTTACAAGGATTTCAACAACTTTCATTCATTGACAGACTATAATGTCACAAGGACAACTGACACTGACACGGGATCATAAATCAAGAATTTCGGAGGGAATATTTTATGCATATCCAAAAACGGCTAATTGGATTCAAATTTGAACATTGGATATGTGCCCATAAATAGAGGACTTGAAGACCAATAGAAACAACTTTTGCAACACTGAATTTCGATCAAGCATTGTTCTCTGCTGATCAACTTTTCTAAGTTCCCTGTAATTTCCTAAGTTATTCATTGCAATATCAAGAAACTTCAAGTACTGCATTTAATACAGGTCAATGTAGTTTTCAACACTTGAGGCCGAGCTAATGATATACAAGTTTACATACAGATGAAGCTCAAAAGAGAATCTAAGGATTAAAATGCGAAATATTACGCTAATCTAATGAATATTTAGAAATTAATGATGAAATGGGAGGAACTAGGGTTCTAAGGACTGAAATCCGACCAAGTGCTGAAAAGATGATTTTTTAGGTTGCCCAAATCGCTTATATAGCCTTTAAAAGTCGTGACCCCAATCCGTTGTAATATCTTCAAACAACACAGAAGGTGCATGCCTCTATCCAAAGAGCGTGCATCCTGACGAATATAATTGTCCTCAGCTCTAAATTCCTCTATGGCGTGCGGTGTCCACTTTGACGAGTAGAATACATTTTTGACGTTTTAGTATCAAAGGGCATGCGCATTGACACATATATATTATCACTAAAACTTCACTTTTCCTTGTTCTTTTCGCTCACAGTCCTTGTTAAACTCATTCTCATCCATTAAGCCATCTTCCGAGTTTTGTAGTCACGTGGTACCTGGAATCAAACACAAGCGAAACCAACCACCGCGTAATTCCGCCAATAATGCAACATTTCACCTAAAATGACGAGATTTTTGAACATAAAGGTCTTACACCTCGTAGTGCGCATAATGGTTAATAAGGCATATAAATCTCTCAAACTACCCTAAAAACATGTTGAATGAGTCATAAATGAGGATAAAGTCATGTATAAAATAATAGTGAGGTTGACTCACATCACTTAGATTTCATAAGTGCGAGATAATTCAACAAAGATTTCGACCCCTAATCTGTCTTGGTTACAACTAATTTGTAACATTCTTGACACAGATTTATTACTGAACGGGTCTTCAAGACTATTCTTGAATTCGTTTGAAGATGAATAACCAAAACCTTCTACAAGAGCTTGCTCTGTCATTGAGCTCATTAACAAGGACTCATAAGATGGATTTGGTTTCAGACAAGAAGATCCTAAAATACCTTATTGAAGAAAACAAGGTGGTGGTGCTTTGGTCCAAAGAATTAGCCATCAAGCCGGTGTCTTCTCACCACAGGAAAAACAATCGATTTCCACAGAAAATAGTTTGTCCCATCCAATTTCACAGCACAACTCTGATTGAGGCTTCCTGATAGCAAAATACATAACCGCTAACTTTTACCGACAGAATATCGGGTCAACGGGAGTATAGTGGTCACAAGGTCGAATCCACAAGCAGTAATGTCTAAGTACCAAAGCCGACGTATAACTTAGTTCAGGTCAATCAAAGGTTGAAAGGTCTTATACTAGTGCAGAAATAAAGATTATACTACCGGTGTTTACTTCTAGTTATTAAAAGGTATAGCCGAACTATGATCCCATGAGCTACTTTTACCCTTAAGGAAGGACTTGACCTGGAGCGTGTCTTAACCAACCTACCTATCCAATGTAGTTTAACGACATCCACGGGTGCCAACTCCTAATTCTAGTGATTAGACTGAACAACTCGATCTAACCACCCTATGTGAAGCTAATCGACTCTCCCTTTAGAAAACCGATTATCCTAACATGATTACGCTCTAGAGTCGCTCGAACAACGATGACAAACCTCTGTATTGGAAACGGACCTAACAAATAGGCCGAATCTACACAACGATCCTAGAACCCTTATCCCACATCTCACCGCAAAATGCATCTATAAGTTTGATGTGTGTGACAGTGAACTAGGTGATCAATCTAATTCAAAGATGTTATTATAAGTTTTAGGACGTGGATTAATCGTTTAAACATTAATTACACACTACACAACTCCCTATCTCATCCCCCTTAGGGTTTTCGCTCGCTTTCACATAATTCGACTACACATGCAATTAGCTACTCATGATTATGCAAATGACGGAATAAAGAAAGGAAAACATGCTAGAAATAATAAAAGGCAAATAATTCATTACCATAAAATAGCAGAAAATCTGATCCACAATGTATGAAGAAATAATTGCACCAAAAAAACTTGAATCTTTTGTTCTTGAAAAGGAAATCTAGGCTATAACAAGTGTGTAGAATCGAAGGGAGTAATCTATAGAATCAAAGGGTGTTTAATCTACAGTAAAATCGCACCAAAATCGCCTAAGAAAAGTCTAAAGTCGGCCAGAGATATCAAGGGGCTGAATGAGCTGCATATTTATAGTGTTGGTCGAAAATCTGCTTCTGTCAATCTCAAACGCCAGTTTGCCTCCTGTCAAACGCTAGTTTGCCTCCTGTCAAACGCTAGTTTGCCTAGAAATCTTAATGATATTAGGGTTTCCCCTTCCATGGATGAGCGTTTGCCTTAACTTGAACGCCAGTTCATGGATCATGCCTTGAGGGACAAACGCCCGTTTGCAATGTCTGAACGCCTGTTTGTCTTGAATGAGCTTTTTGATTCGGGCTGAACCCATCCAAACGCCAGTTTGGGGGTGATTTGAACGCTAGTTTGGCTAAAAACTCAACTTTCAGTATCAATGCTACTTCAGTCAAACGCCAGTTTGAACTGGCCAAACGCTAGTTTGAGGTAGGCTTAAGTCAAACGCCAGTTTGAGGTAGGGCAAACGCCAGTTTGCCTTGATTTCACTCCAAACTTGACATTTCCTCACTTTCATGCTAATTTCGAGCCACGACCACGCTTCTCATCCCAAAACATCGCCTTCCGGGTTCTCGAGTCACCTAAGTCCTGCAATAACATATACGAACAAACACCACGCGTAATTCCGCAAGACAAAAGTGCTCGGAAAAGAGTTAAATATCGTTAAAAAAAGGCGGAGTTTATTATCGATATGACAGTTTAACTCCATGTGCGTATAACTCTCGATATTACTCTCAAACAGGTCTAAAACTACCCAAAACATGCCAATAAAGTGATAAATGGGGGTTAAACTGCGCACCAAAGTACAGTAAAGTTGACTCTCATCAACCACCCCACACTTAGCCTTTGCTCATCCTCGAGTAAATTAGGCGCTTTAAAACAGACCAAGGGATCAACTTTACGAAACACGCATAGCACTCACGACATCAAAGTGAACGTAAAGTAGACACTGAATGTAAACAACTTGACTCTATCTTATCACGAAAACGAAGTGTGTGTGATATAAACCGAAAGCTACACTCAAAAGGATTACCGGCCTTGAATACCGGCCAAATGACTACACACAACTCATACCGGGCTAGAATCTCCACTAATCGAGGCAACCGAGGCTAAATACGGTCAAGTAGGACTTGAAGGGTTATAACGTTAAGCTCGGGACGGGGTTAATCGAAAGGAAAATTTAGGACTGGAGAAAGAGAAAAACACGAGGGAACCTAATCATTTCATGTATTCTTTCTTTGAAAACATACCAAACCACACCAAAACTATTTCGATCCTTTTATACTCATTGATAAACAACCCCAACTTTAACATCATACTTTCATTTACTCAGAACATCCTCCCTTGACTTCTTTTTCTCAACTTTATTCAAACTTCCTTTTTCTTTCAATTTCAATTTTTTCTTTTCATCTCTTTTCTCTTCGCTCTTTTTTTTTTCGAATTTTCTCGAACCAATAAGCCCCACAATAGATATCTCGAGCTCCTCCCCTTCATTATACTAGCTCGTACTAACCAACTCCTCTCGAAACACGCATCATCTCCCACCCCACACTTGCTTCAGCAAGTGTGTCTAAAATAACGACTAAGTCCACTCGTAGGGTGATCAAAGGAAACGTGACCAGTAATAAAGCTCAGGGTTAGGGTAATACAGGCTAAGTAACCAAAACGGCTCATTTTCGGACGGTGGTCAGACCGTCCTGTCAAGGCTTAGAGGGGGTACGAGGGTAAAATGTTGGGATTTTGGCTTATTTGGCTCTGGCGGGTCAAAGAAGAACCATGACTCTCATCCCGTATCCGTCCTAGGTAAACCTCTCTATTTCGCTCAAAACTAGGGGTGTAAGTGTGTGTAGCAACCAAGCTAAGCATAACCACGGTTCCATGTGCACTAAAAGGGTTCGTATCGTGACAAAATAAAATCGCTATGTTCACACTGCTCGACTACTAAGACATTTACCAACTCCATCGTGAGAAATATGCATAGACCGCGGTGTTAAACCCGTGAAAAGTTTTAAAATTTTAAGCCACGAACGGACTCGATACCAGGCATTAACTAAGCATATCACAAGTACCGGTATATTTATCAAACGAAACAATATGAAGCTAAGTCGTATCCACCCCCCACTTCGAATGAAACACTGTCCTCAGTGTGTGAATGAGATAGAAAAGAAGACTTAGCTTATAAACCCGGCAGAAAGGCGCTATCGAATCCCGTAATAGCCTCGTGTAAGCGCGACCCGAATCCCTATCAAGACAAAAACAATGCAAAACACGCACGGGACATGGTCCTCGTGCCAAGATATCGAATAGGGATAAGGGGGTATAACACTAATAAGGCCCTATCACGTCAGAAAACTCGATATGCAATGCACAACACACAAACTGGATTGCTATAGATGGAAAAATAACCCCTACGGGTAAAGTACAGAACATCTAAGCATAATAGGAAGGCCAAAGTGGCACATAATAGAAAAACAACATCCACAATGCGTACAAATAAAAGCCAAGACACGAATGAAAGTAGTAGCATGCCCTAAGGCTTACAAAACCCATCAAAATGAAATTGTAGCATCTTAAAACCGACAGTAGCATCAAAAGTAGGACAAATGTACCAAATAGACTAGACAGCTCCTAACCAACCCGGACACCGGGCACAGACTACAAAAGGAACAACATATATAACATAAAATCATGTCTGTCCGACTCGATTGCATCCGCCGTTCTAACACATTTTTTTATCAAAAACACTCATAAAACTCAGAGAATGTTGGGTTGCCTCCCACCAAGCGCTTGTGTTTATTGTCGTCAGCGCGACTTATTGAATTTCAAAAATAAGATAGGGTGCCGAGTTTATAGTCTTCGGCAAGACTCGTATCCCCCAAATTTTACATTCGACTCAACTGTCATCCTAGGGATATTCTCACTACTCACTCCCTCATTGGGCATCTCACAACTCAGAGGGCTCTCCTCAAATACTTCCAACCTTTGGACTTCCTCCTGCATACCCCAATCATTTCCCGGGGTGCTTAATGGGGTTGTAAACATTAAAGGTGACAATCTAATCACCCGCTCTCATTGTAATCTCACCCTTTTGGATGTCTAGCAAAGTCCTACCCGTAGCCAGAAAAGGTCTACCTAATAGAATCAGGGTTTGACTAGCCTCCTCCATGTCTAATACTACGAAATCAACCGGAAAGACAAGCTTCCCTACCTGAACAAGAATATCCTCAACAATTTTCTCCATTTTAGATTTATTAGACAAAATCCATTTTAAATATTTGACATAAGATGGCATATGAACAAGCGCATCTACGAGTGGGATATTTATCTCTACTTTTCTCAGGATATCGAGAAACTTGTTTTGCTTTTCAGAAATTATTGGCTTTGTAGGGATACGAGGGGGGTAAGGTAAATTAGATAAATCAAAGTGTTTTTTCATAGAGTCCATACCTGAGTTGTTCGTTCATTCCCCTGCTGTGTCTGACCGCTTGATTTGTTCCACATTCGGCTTCTCCGCCGCTTTCTCTATCTCAGCAGCTCATGTCTCCTTATCAAACACCACCCACTCTTCATCTTCTGCTCTAGTCTTCTCCGTCTTTTTACTCTTCTGAAACTCGGGTGCCTCGATGTCACTACCCACAACTTTACCACTTCTTGTACAGATGGCATTCACTTTCCTAGGATTCACTTGCCCCATTTGCGTCTCTAAATTCCTGACCACAGCTTGCAATTTTACATGGGCGTTTCTCATCTCCTTCAGTTTCTCTCTCACATCCCTATTATTCTTCGTTGCATCTAACAATGCTTTCTTTGTTGCTTCCAACGCTTCCTGCATTGTAGCAATTTCTCTCTCTTTCTTTGCAATTCTAGATCTCTCTTGACTGCCGCCAACTCTCTTCTCATTGCCTCTAACTCAGTTTCAACCCTGCCTCTTTCCAAATCCTCAGCCTCATCTTCTTTATTCAGATAATTCTCTGCTTCGGTCTCTTTATCTTTCTTTGACCAATCAACACCAAGATCTCCGCTACTTTTAGTAAATACTGCATTCACTTCCCTCAGATTCTATTCAGCATTGCTTGGGAGGCCACCACTCAATTTTTTCTTCAATGTGTTCATGATTTGACCCACTTGGGTTTCCAAGTTCGAATGGCGAGAATGGGTGGCCACTTTTGCTCTCTGACATTTTTGTTCAACTCGAAAGCAGATCCTATCTAGTCTCTCCGGGAGTATCTCAGCGGATGTCTTACGAACACCAGGCGTATTAAATTCGCTGTCTTTGGTTATTTTGATTGCTCCGGTGTAGATGAGCATTCGGATGCTGATAGGTGCCAGAATTATTGTTTCTCGGCGGCTGGCTCGCTTGCTGATTCTGATTGTAATTCTGATTATTTTGCTGGCCTTGATTTTGATTCCATCATTGACTCTGACCCCAATTCTGCCCTTGCTGTTGTTGATGGCCTTGTGACTGAGCTTGTTGGTTCTGGTTGTTCGGATAATTGCCTTGGTTATTCTGGTAATTCTGATTCTGGTCCCAAGGCCTATTGTATGAACCTTGACTTGGCCTAAAGCTTTGACCCTGATTGGAATTGTGGTTCCAATTTTGATGGTAGTTTTGATTCCAATTCTGCCCCTGATTCCAACCTTGACCTTGTTGATTCTGATTCCAATTACCCCCACTGCCTTGTCCAACATAGCTCACATTATACTGTTGCGAATCATCACCCATACCATACTCCATTGGCCGCCCTTGCTGATTGTCGAAATTCTGATTCCACTGTTGCTGGCCAAACTCTTGCTGATTCATACCAATCTGCCCCATCGCATACACATTCATCTTCTGCGGATCATTCTGATTCCCAAACTGTTGATGTGCTAGAGTAGGTATCAACTGTTGTGGGTAAGTGGGCTTTTTCGATGATGTACATTCCATGGCAGAATGTCCACCTCTCACTGCTGTAACTCTGTATCATCCCTCCTTAACTGTTCGTCACGAGGGTTCCTCAGTGGAGTTTGCAACGGCAGTGTTGCATTACCACCAGTAGTGTTTGAGGTTTGCCTATATGCATTTTGTTCATCAATGGGATCTTTGTCCTCTCTACGAGTCGTTATATCGTCCATGTCTTTAGAGGAATCTGAGAGAGGGCTTTCTACTGCTTCTTCTTCTTCAAACAGAGGATTTGGACTAGTAATTAGGATTTCTCCTTGGCGTTGACTGTTTCTGTGACATGCATAACCTTCGATCTCTTCAATCGGCTTGATGAGATGTTGTTTCGAAGATCGGGTCATGCACTGTAGAACAAGAAATAACAAGAAAACAAAATAAAAATGACCTAAGCCCAAGCTTTCTGTCAACTTAAGAGATATTAAATGTTACTCCCCGGCAACGGCGCCAAAATTCTTGATAGCAAAATACTTAACCGTTAACTTTTACCGACAGGGTATCGGATCAACGGGAGTATAGTGGTCACAATGTCAAATCCACAGGGAGTAATGTCTAAGTACCAAAGCCGACGTATAACTTAGTTAAGGTCAATCAAAGGTTGAAAGGTCTTATACTAGTGCAGAAATAAAGATTATACTACCGGTGTTTACTTTTAGTTATTAAAAGGTATAACCGAACTATGATCCCACGAGCTACTTTTACCCCTAAGGAAGGACTTGACCGGGAGCGTGTCTTAACCGACCTACCTATCCAATGTAGTTTAACGACATCCACGGGTGCCAACTCCTAATTCTAGTGATTAGACTGAACAACTCGATCTAACCACCCTATGTGAAGCTAACCGACTCTCCCTTTAGAAAACCGATTATCCTAACATGATTACGCTCTAAAGTCGCTCGAACAACGATGACAAACCTCTGTATTGGAAACTGACCTAACAACTAGGCCGAATCTACGCAACGATCCTAGAACCCCTTATCCCACATCTCACCGCAAAATGCATCTATAAGTTTGATGTGTGTGACAGTGAACTAGGTGATCAATCTAATTCAAAGATGGTAAAATAAGTTTTAGGACGTGGATTAATCGTTTAAACATTAATTACGCACTGCAAAACTCCCTATCTCATCCCCCTTAGGGTTTTCGCTCGCTTTCACATAATTCGACTACACATGCAATTAGCTACTTGTTAAGGGTGAATTTATACGTTTTATAACGTTGTATTTTATGATGTTCTCCCCCATAATTCATATGATTTGCATAGGAAATGTGGTTTTAAATGATTTATTAAGCAAGTGAGATTTTAATTAGTTTATTCGCAAAATGAGGTTGTGTACGTGTTTTGATTATGGTTTTATGAGTATTTGGATTGTGTTACGTTTTGCGATGTCTTAATGTGATGTAGATACATGTTGGAGGCTAAATTGATGATCAAATGTTGATATAATTCGAGCTAAATCGAGATAGAGATGAAAAGAAGGATAAAGATGGAAGAAGGAAGAGATAATGATCAAGAGATCGAGTTCCGGCATCGATGGACGGCGTCCACGGTCCGTCCATGGTGGGCGGCGTTGCTCAATCGACGCAGCGTTGAGGTGCGATTACATTGAGCCTTCAAAGCGTGCTGCATAGGCGGCGTTCACCTCCGTCGAAGGCTGCTTTGGAAGCGTCCAAGATAGTGGGACGGGCGTCCAAGCACCGCCTTAGCCTAAACCGACCTAAAAATCTATAAATAGACGCGATTTCTCAAACCCTAGACACACAATTCGAACCCTAAAAACCTAGGCGCAGCTTGGCTGCGTTTTCTCGATTTTATCTACTTTTATGCAATTTAATTCCTAGATTAGATTAGATAGATTCATGTCTTTTATTTCATCAATTCGAGTTGCAACAAGGATGTTAAGAGGCTAAACCCTCTTGAACAAGCGTTGTGAAGCCGTCCATCAACAATTCGATTTGATTCGTGATTGATTTGTGAGTTTCTATCTCAAGTTTGTTTCTTTTATCATGCTTTACATTGTTTTATTGCAAGTCGTATCGAAAGATGTTTGCTTTATGATTGTTTTATTGATGAAAATCATATAAACATTAGATCACCATGCTAAAAGAATAGATCTTGATCTAACTAAAGCGAGAGTTATTAGATTGATTTTCTAGATTAGAAATTGAAAGATTTCACGCTAGGTTAGAAAGAGCGTAATCTTTAACATCGAAAGATAAAAGATTAGGAAACGAACTTGTCTACGAGAGTAGGAGTTTATGCCTTTGATTAGGTGAATCACGACTTGAGTAGAGATCACGAATTAATCCGAATTAGAATTGAATGTTGATAGGATAGGTGGATCAATTGCTTGTTCGTTCGTTATAATTTGATTTTAATCCTTGAACTTGAATTGTTAGATTAGTCTACTTTTTCTGCACTTTAGTTTAGTTTAGTTTATCGCTTTCAATCTTTCCTAGCTTTGGATTTCATCCTCTGTCTAGTTTATTTTCAGCATGTTTGTCGATTTTAGTTCCTGTTTAGGTTAGTTTTCGTGACAATAGTTAGTTAAAAACAAAAGCTAGGGTTCACAACAGTCTAGTTCCCCGTAAGATCGACCCGGCATAGCCTCTACACTACGATCCTTGCACTTGAGGTTAACCGGTTTATTACTTGTTGTTTTGTATTGATAAAATCCGGGACACTACTCATGATTATGCTAATGAAGGAATAAAGAAAGGAAAACATGCTAGAAATAATAAAAGGGAAATAATTCATTACCATAAAATAGCAGAAAATCTGTTTCACAATGTATGAAGAAATAATTGCACCAAAAACTTGAATCTTTTGTTCTTGAAAAGGAAATCTAAGCTATAACAAGTGTGTAGAATCGAAGGGAGTAATCTATGGAATCAAAGGATCAAAGGGTGTTTAATCTACACTAAAATCGCACCAAAATCGCCTAAGAAAAGTCTAAAGTCGGCCAGAGATATCTAGGGGCTGAATGAGCTGCATATTTATAGTGTAGGTCGAAAATCTGCTTCTGTCGGTCTCAAAAGCCAGTTTGCCTCCTGTCAAACGCTAGTTTGCCTGGAAATCTTGATGATATTAGGGTTTCTCCTTCCATGGACGAGCGTTTGCCTTAACGTGAACGCCAGTTCTTAGATCATGCCTTGAGGGACAAACGCCCGTTTGCAGTGTCTGAACGCCAGTTTGGCTTGAATGAGCTTTCTGATTCGGGTTGAACCCATCCAAATTCCAGTTTGGGGGTGATTTGAACGCTAGTTTGGCTAAAAACTCAAATTTCAGTATCAATGCTACTTCAGTCAAACGCCAGTTTGGACTGGCCAAACTCTAGTTTGAGGTAGGCTTGAGTCAAACGCCAGTTTGAGGTAGGGCAAACGCCAGTTTGCCTTGATTTCTCTCCAAACTTGACTTTTCCTCACTTTCATGCTAATTTCGAGCCACGACCACGCTTCTCATCCCAAAACATCGCCTTCAGGGTTCTCGAGTCACCTAAGTCCTGCAATAACATATACGAACAAATACCACGCGTAATTCCGCAAGACAAAAATGCTCGGAAAAGAGTTAAATATCGTTAAAAAAAGTCGGAGTTTACTATCGATATGACAGTTTAACTCCCTGTGCGTATAACTCTCGATATTACTCTCAAACAGGTCTAGAACTACCCAAAACATGCCAATAAAGTGATAAACGGGGGTTAAACTGCGCACCAAAGTACAGTAAAGTTGACTCCCATCACTTTCTCCAAGGTTAATCCGAGTCAGATAAGCTGAGCTGGTCACAGATGGAACCGGTGGTAGAAAGAATCGGAGGAATTGGTCGCAATTCGGAAGTGATTTGTGATGTCATTGTGTTAAGCAACGAAGGAGACGAGAAATCTTGTAGAGAGAGGGAAGAGAAGCTTCCAAGGGACAAATTGATGGAGGTCACCGGAGCACACCGGTGACTGGTGCAGTGCTGAGACAATAGTATCAGCCATGGTTTGGCTCTGATATGAAGATAGAATTTTTGGGAGAGATGATAATTGAGCATATATCTAGAAAAGGAATCACCAGCTCGAATATGTTGATGCCTTGATCGTATATTTATATATGGAACCAACAGTACAATAATCTTTAGGAAATCGATCTAAGAGAAGGATCTAAGAACACATTTGTACAAAAGGACTAAATCTTTTATACAGCTCCCAAAACTAATTAAAATAATTAAAAGCTCATCTAATTACTTAGGCATATTCTAACAAATTAAAACACCTATGATAAAAAAATTGGGGTTTTTACAATTCAATCCCAGTATCGATCGACTGGATATTGTGTTTTCTAGTGTTATCTGAAATCTAAAACCTGTGACTGATGTAGGAAAGAAATACATATATAATGTTGGAATCATCTTGTCAATTCTTGTGAATTTCTAATGAGATTAGAAAAAAGAACAAACGGAAAAAAGTATGACAGAATGGTTTATTGTAAAAAAAGACAATTTAAACATGGAAATATGCAAAGATGACAGTGAATATTTTTTATGGGAAAAATAGGACATGTCCTTATTCTATTGTGTTTTAAATTATATCGTATTCAACTACAAAAACGAATATATCTTTTGATATGATTGTCGAAAGATGGTAATTCTTTCATCACATTTTTTCTTTTTTCGTCCTTTTTATTTAGACATCTCATTTGATATTTTTTCAATGTCATTTTCAAAGTCATTTTTGTAAACAAAACATATAAACAGTGGAATAGTAAAATATTGTATTTGATGTCAGTTTCACTGCAGCAAACAGTTGGTTTGGGGTTATGAATGATGTATTTATTCTTATCACCCAATTTATATTTTCACTGTCATGATTCTTATTTTTATCCTCTTGTTCTTTTGTCCTTTTAAACCAACCCTCCTAAAAAAAAAAACTTGCAGATGGAGAAATGCATATAAATATATATATATATATATATATATATATATATATATATATATATATATATATTACCAGTCCTAATCCACATATGTAAAATGAAAACTCAAGAGGAAATAGTAGATCCTCGATTTTCTGGGATAACTCTAGAGGATCTATTCTTGAAAATCGAAGAAGTTATCCCAGAAATGCAAAAATATTGTCTTTTGATCTTCAAAAGACAATGCCCATATTTTTACCACCATAGCTTCTACTTCTTGGATAAGCAAACTCTTTCTTTATACTGACATTTTCTTCTTCATATAAACAAGCCTTCTCTTCATCAATCCTTTCCATGCCCACACTGCAGCTTCTTGGTGTCATCATCTTACACGAGTAATCTGATCCGCTCATCGTCGTCTTTATTATCTTTTGTTGTTTGGTATCGAATCTAACGTCAACCCGATTCGCCAGGGTTCGAGTTGAAGCAGCCCTGATGAGCTCTCTTAGATCTTCGGTGTCCGTATATGTATATGACTCGGATGAATTCACGCTAAAGGTTCTTGGCAAAATGCTTACGGAATATGTTGAAGGCATCCCTTTATTTGCACAGCTTATGAGATTTTTCACATAAAAATCTCTAGCTTTCCTTAGAGCTTTCAATGGCGTTGTGATGAATTTGAGTAGCCATTTGTTTGATTTGGTTTCCATATTGCAAGAAAAATTTTAAGTTTTCTGCCTGAAATCAAGAATTGCTACTATAAGGGTTGAAGGTTGAGATATATATATATATGATCAAATGCTAGCAGGCTTGCACCATATATATTATTCAAGAAAGTAGAGATTTGATTGTTTTTCACGTACAGCAGATCTTTGGTACCTCAGTCTACCGAAAAATTCCAAGATGAGTGTCCACTATGCATATATCACGTAAATGCCGGCCGATCTCGATCCACAATTTTTAAACATTTATATTACTGGATAAAAAATCGATAATTCTTTCACTTTTTTTTTTCTATTTTTTTTCGCGTTATTTATTTCGAAACCACAATTGCTATATTCCGATGTAATTTATAAACGTTTTCATTTGTTTGAAATGCACTGTCGAAAAATTACATTAATAACGATCGATGCAATGATATTAAACAATGTCTCAAAACGAAGAGAATGAAAATTAAATATATAAAAAAATGATGAATTTTTAATCAATTTTGGAGGTCTATATAAAAACATGTAAGTGTTTAGAAATAAGGGTGGAAGGAAAAAATATTAATGGGTTGAAATATTAGAATAAATGTCGTTTAGCCTATAAAGTTTTGATAAAATGTCCTCCCCCACCTTATAAAACTTATTAAAATATCCTTTTTAATTTAAAAAAAATTTCAAAATGTTATTTTTTTCCCCTTAAAATCTCCGGTATCCAGGAACCAAATGATCATATTTTATTATATATTGTTGGTCCTTGGAATGGCTAACACAAATTTAGAGGGGGTGGGGTGAATAAACTGTCCACTAAAGCTGGATTTAAAACAAATTATGGTTCGATTAAAACTTGTGTGGAGTTAAAGTGATCGAAGTGAGTTTAAGTCAAGCTGACTTAAGCAAAAACTGAGTCAACCGGCAGCGGATATAATTCTAGCCTTTTTCTTGATCTTGTTATTCTATGTGAAAGCTGAGTGTGTTAAACTGAATTCTGGTTAATGTAAGTCTGTGAGCTGTGAGTTGTATAACAATCAAATTATCAGAATGCTGTAAATAAATGCTAAGTAAATAAATAAATGCGTAAAGTAAATAAACAAGAATTATAGAGGTTCCAGGTGGTGTAATCCTGTCAGTCCTCTCTTCCCCTATGGTGCGGAGGAAAATTCCACTAGAACTTCTTGAGGTGAACTGTTACAAAAAGTCCTAAACAATAGTCATTGGCTAATCCCTAGCTTCACTATCTAAACAGTTGTCCACAGGTAGAATTGCCGCTCTTCAATTGCTTGAGCACTGGTCCTTGAAGGGTTACGTATGCCTCTTCACCAGCTACCACCACAAACACAGTCTACCCGACTGCTTGTAACAATTGTCCTTGGCAGAACCTTCCCGGTTTGCTTCACAGTCTGAACCTTTGATGTAGAATCAAACCGGGAAGTCTAAACCTTTGATGTAGAATCAAAGTTGGGCTGAGAATCAATAAATTGATTCTTGTTTGTGGTTCTTCAAAGTGCCTGAATCTGGATAAATTCTGTGTAGCTTGAACACTTGAAGAAATTCTTGATATGATCTTGTTATAGCGCAGAGATGATAGCAATTCGAATGACTAAGACTAGTGCACAAAAATGCTTGTTGATCTTGATAATTCTGTTAAATCTTCGTATTTGATTCTTGGTGCAAAGTCCTCTATTTATATTGTGAGTTCCAACGTTCATCTTCCATGAATTCGAATTGTATCAACGTCTATCTTGTAACGGCTATATTTTCTGACCGCTCTGATGTGTCAGTATTTCATCCAATAAAATAGCTTCCTTTAAAACGTTCGAGTGTACTATCAGTTTGTTGGATGGCTGACATATAAAACTGAGTTTACTGATTAGTTTTATACTGTGTTCATCAGTTGTCAGTTTCTTGACTGACTTAGAGCATTAACTGAGATTTTACTCTTCTTCAAATATCAGTACTCCAGTTTACATCTGATTATAATTGACTTAATCAGAGTACACCACAAACAATTATCTTCTAGGAATTCATTGTCCTTATGATTCTTAGGTCTTCATACAAGATCCATAAAGTCAGTTCAGGTCACCACAAACTTGCCTGAAGTCTAACTTTATAGTCTTGACTTGTAATCTTCATAACTGAGTTTGAACCCTCAGTTCTTCAATCTTCTATAAGCGAGTGCGTGACCTCGGCTTCTTCATCAACTGAGTTTGAAGCCTCAGTTCTTCAATCTTCTAGATAAACCAACCAAGTTTGTGTCCCTCAGCGAACTTATCTTCTTCAGTTTCATATTGGTGTATTCTGAGTTAGTTTGTTTATCTTAACGATTTCCAGTTTTCATTTTCACGACACACTATCTATTACAGTGCTTGTCTGATGTAACCTATACAAATATCAGACTCTAATAAAACCTATACATTCAATTCTAGACATCTTATAACTTTTCACTATAACAGCTAGCTTCAGCACTTCATCAATGAGGTTAAGATAATATCCTGAATAAATATGATGAATTATCATCAAAACATAAATTTTATTTCCAACATATATTAACTATTAATTAATTTTCCACATGCTTTCGGTTTGATATGTAATCATTGACCGTGATATCTTTGTCACGGTCAACAGAAGACAGACCTTACACTTTATAGCTTAGGGCATTCCCACCCCAGATTGGAAAAATATATCAGTATATATACAATGTATTTTACTTTCCCTTTTATATTTATTTTCGCTCAAACATTCGCCTTGTTACATAATATGATCAAATAATTTTACAATGTATTTATTAATTATTAACAAAGGGATACATTTTATGATATTTTATTATAATAAAAACAATAGAAAAATATCCTGTGGAACCAAGAGTATTGTTGTATTATATTTTTTATTATCAAATCAAAGTTAAAAAGAAAGAATGAGAAGAATGGGTTGTATTATATTGGAATTGTCAATTCGAAGTTAAAAAGAAAGAATTAATATATTTATAAATCTTAGGTATAGATTGTGGACAGTTTTATATATTATATAGATTTTTGTCCATAAGGACAAAATTATCAAAAAAATCGGGATAGAAGGAAACTGTAATTTAATAAGGACAAAAGTAACAATTATGAAGTAACAAATGTGGAATAGAGTAAATATGAAGTAACAATTGTGAAACACAAACTAACATTAACACGTGAAGTAACAATTTTAAAGTAAAAATTATGATTTTTGTCCTTTATAATCATGAAAATGTTACTTTTATCCTTCCAGACTCATTTATTAATTTTTTTTGTCCATGTGGCCCCTTCCCCCTATGTTATATTCATTATTCAAACAAAATATACTAGTTTAACCGTAAAAAAAACCGATAATGTATCGTCCCCTCGTCCGGGGGCTGCGTTCACTCCTAGGTAAACGTATGGAACATGATTAATGCTATGTACTATCTACGTCCCAAAATGTACATCCGTTTGGATTTTTCACACAGATATTGGAAAAGTTGGATAAATTTGTATGTGTCATTAATTTTGATAAGGAAGTCTAAAATGACTTTTCATTGTTATTAATGCAAAGTAGTGAAAAGTTTGTGAGTATATAATAAATTAGGGTGAAAGAAAGAAATGTAATAAATATTTTATTGGTTTTTTAAATTGATTTATATTATGGACAAAACCAAATAACCAATTGACTTACATTTTAGGATAGATGTTGGGAGATATTGTCCACACTCTTGAATGCCTAAAGAAATATAGTAGCGTCTTTACTGGAACCAATTGGTTTTAGTACAACGGTAAGCGCTTGAACCCTGGTTGGAACATTATTTAAAGAAAAAAAAATTGTGCAAGTGTTGGGACAGATTGCCCACACTTGAGGGGGGTGTTGGGAGAGATTGTCCACACTCTTGAATACCTAAAGAAATATAGTAACAACGGCTTTACTAGAACCAATTGGTTTTAGTAGAATGGTAAGCGTTTGATCTTTAACAATAGACGATAAGTTATACACTTAACCCTTGTATTTCATGAAATAATTAAGATAAATAATTAAGATATACATTATGTAATAAAACAAAACATGACATAGTGTAGAACGAATGCCAGATATTTTAAGGTAGATCTTGTGAGAAATTTTGTATTGGAAGGAAGAATATTTTAATCTACATAAGGAGCAAGTTCTGATGAGCAAAAGATATATGCTTAAGGAATTTCAAAGACTTAGTAAAAGGACATTATAGATAAGATTAATTTGTGTCGCTATCATGTACAGATTGGATGTTTCGATTCGCATATGTTTTAATAGATTGAAATTCTCCTCCGGAGACTCCTCTGTGTTTGATAGCCTTTTAGTTTCTAGTTTTTCCCGTCGTTATTAAAATCTATTCAATTAAGAATGGAATAACCCCAATATCTTATTTGTTGGCAGAGATAACATAGAACATCTTGTATTATTTTGTAGGGAAGCGTAAATAAAGTATAAAAATGGAAGAAATTAGGTAAGGGGAGGGGGAAGAAAAAAGAAATGGACGATTATTGCAAATCAAATTTTTTTGTTAAAAGATAAAGTGTATTGGAAAATGGTGAAAAAAACGAAAAGCAGCGTTAAAGGACAAAATTACCTTATTACATTTAAAGACACATTCCACTATCAAGCAAGTCAATTAAAAATAATCTACTATCTTTCAAAAAAAAATAATCTGCTTAAAAACTTTTAATATCAAACAAATTTACTACCATACAAATTCATTAAAATAAATGCAAAAACTAAAAAAATGCAAAAACAAAAAACGTAAAAAAAAAAAAATCGTAATAAATCAGGTGGAATAATGATTTGTCTTTTTACCATCTTTCAATTACACTGAACTAAATCTCAATTAATACATGAAATTTATCTTTTGTAACATTTATTCAAATCATTTATATAAATGCGAAAATCCACATAAGTGGATTTCGAGACCCCAAATCCAATATCAACCACCCGAAATCTACTATTCGCCAAATAATGTAGTGGAATTGACGCCCTAACCTACAATTCGTTACAGTGAAACAACAGAATACACTATAAATCCATTATTCACTGTTTCACTACAACACCTTCCAATAAGAATTCCACTATGTACGCAAATCCATTATTTTGATATTTTTTTAGAAAATGAACTCGAAATTGACTGCATAAAAGTATCAAACAGGGTATCAAAACAAAGAGAACTACAGAAAAGAAAAATATGGTGAAGTAATTATGATTTTTTAAATATATATGGATCAAATTTATATTCATTTTTATGGGTAATTGTTTAAAAAGCTAATTTGAAAACAGTTAAAATACACTCAGGATACATTTATAAAATCATTGTTATAAAGGACAAAATTAAACTAAACGGACTCAATTACCCTTCTTAAAAATAAATGCGGTAATGTGTACCAATACGATCAACCTTGAAGCCCGGCCTTGGGTCCCCTCGTTGCCCTCGATGTTTCTCTCTTATCAATCCTCCTTCTGTCGTAACTTGCTTACATCTTTTTCTTTGATTCTTTCTAGATCGGAGCCTTTTTTTCTTTGCGCCCACTACGTGTTTGATGATATGCATGTACCAAATTTCATAGCTTACATGATTATTTGCTTTGATGACAGGGAACTGATGAGTGGAAGATTACTCATGTGCTGCATGATGCTACGGCCGTGGTAATTTTACTCAGACAAAGTGTTATACCGCATTTTACTCAAACAAAGTGTTTAATTTGACAAAGTGTTATACCAAATACCAAGTCTATGGGGTCCTAGTGAATGTGGCTAGTTTCGGTTCCATAATGATTTGCCTTTCTTTTGTAAGATCAATGGAATCTCTAATCTTTAATGTAGTAAGTTAGATGTTGCCTGCATATTGACAAGTCTTTGTGTATGCTGAATGTTTGGTTTCTCAATTTCTCAAATTTTATATTTAAGAAGACGATGAATACATGTTTTATTTTGGTGCCCAGAATGCATAGTTTCTCTCGTATGTATATTTCAATAATTGCCTTTTCTTTACTCTTTGTTAAATGCATCTGCAAGCTTAAGAATCTTTCTACATTTAGAATGACTTGTGATTTTTAAATAGGTGAACTTTAGAATCCCGGAAACTAGTAGGGCACCGGATAAAATTAAATAGGTCATCGTAGGCATGAATGGTATGCATATTTTCTTAAAACTTATTAAACTACATTGTTTAAACAGAATAATAAAATAAAAAAATTCTGAAAATTCAGTGGGCCCGGGGGCACGTGCCCCCTACTCCACCACTTCTTGTAAGAGACACCGAGGACGAGATGAGCCACATCGTAGTGCACCAAGATTGATCTAGCATTTCCAAAATATGCGTTCCACTGAAAAGCGGGCCTGGGGATCCAATTCCTCATTCCACGTAATTATTACCATTAAAGAGCCTTTGAAATTTGTTTGGATGGACCCCCCATCCGTCATCTCCGTATCGTCAGGGAGTTCGTCTATGAGTCTCCACTTCAATGCATCATGTTATACTACCACATTCTGTTCATTATTCCAGATCACATGAGAATCACCATCGGGAGGGTTCGACTTAATGTATGATGTCATCCCCTCTTGTGGTTTTAGGTGTTGTTCAAATTGACCACTTAGGCGAGTAGCTTTTTTATCTGCCATGCCACGTCCCGTATTTGGATTTCCGTGTGTCGCATAGCCCCCACAACAGATGAGGCTCGTTTTGAAGGTGCGTTAGGCTGTTTCTACGTCCTTGTTGGTTCTTTCTGTTTTGATTGTTCAACCCCCACGTTTTGTATGCTTTGATTTCCTTTATTGCTCTGCTTAGTTCCTTTTGTGTCTTTGCCTCTTGCTGGCATTCCCTCCGTAATAGCTTTATATTTGGGGCCGCCTCCTCTATTTGCCTTTAAAATCTTTGAATTTCATCTGTGAATTCCTCTTCAACATGTTGGTTTTCCTTTGGCTCATCATCCTCTGATAGCACTTCAAACCTCGAGCATGACCGCCCTTCAAATCCCTGGCCTGCATTAGAATCTCTTGTAGTGTCTCCTTCAGCGATATGATGTGTTTCAGTTTGTTTTATCGTTCCTCTGTCTCTCGGAGCTGGAGGTTTTCTCCGCCTATTAGTACAATCACCCACGGCCCGAAAGGCTTCTCAGGGGTGGGGCCTTGAGGGACTATCGGATTTAAGAAATCATGTGTTTCTCTCCTGTGATTTGCATCAACACTATCACACACCTTTGGACACTCATGGGTTTTGTGACCGTAGCGTCCACATTCAAAGCAAGTTACCTCTATCCCCTCATGTTTTTAATTAACAAGCCAACCACATATTTTTTTATACAACTTTTATAATTTTTATATTATAAAGGAAAAAACAAAAAACAAAAAATAAAAATTTCGCGTGCTATATTGAGGAAGTCATAGTTTGTTTGTGTTTGTTTTTTTTTTGTTTTTTTTTTTCAAACCCCATATCTTTTGATATAGAACTTTCAAAACATAATAAAACTTTCACTGATTTTGTTTTTAGTGAGATTAATTGTAGAAATTCATTTCAGTGAATCCGAAAATCGATAATTCGGACGTGATTTTTACGAAATGACGTCGGAATACGATGTGTGGTCTAAAAATAAAGAGCATGAAAAAAAATAAAATTGGAGTTCTAGATTGAGAGATATGAGTGTTTAAAAAAGATGGATAAAAGAGATTTTTTTTTTTGTTGGCAAAAAAGGCGCCAGAAAATTACAAAAAATCAAATAAAATAGTTTTGTCATTTATTCAAAATATTTAAAAAGCTGTCGTTCTCTTTAATTGATGAAATGTTGGTGTCCTTCTCACTCATTCTACCTATAAGTAAACATGAAACTTGGATCATTATGCTTCTTGATATAAAACAACTTCACCGAATTAAAAATTAACTAATATAAGTGAACATGAAACTTGTTTCATTACAATATTGAGTCTGATTATGCTTGCCCGGCACAGAGTGCAGTAGTATTAAATAGTCGTAAATATCAGTCAATTGCTTAGACCGCCGTCCTCGACTCCTCGAAACAGTGCAAAAATTAACTTAGGAGTTGACAAGAGCTTTATTCTCACACTTATATGAGGGTGAGCATTCTCTTATTTTACCAATATGAGACTTTACACTGATAATATGAAAGACAAAAAGAATATTGTACACTTGGAAATGTTACTTAAAAACATCATGCAACAACAAGAGGTATATTTCAAAAAAGTGTGGTCGGACAGGTTATCACTGACGGAAAATTCTATCATGGGAATTTACTCTTGAAGGCGTATCTACGCGACAAAGATCTGGACCACACAATTTCCACACACGGGGCACTGTGTATTCCACCTCAGAAAACTGTGTGATATACATACTTAATAACAAAAATCGTTTGATGTATGGTTAAAATATCAAATTGGGTTCGGGTTGTGTCGGGGCACAATGAAAATAACAAAAAAACAATCTTGTGCCACACGGTTCGGTTTGAAACCAAACTAAGTACTAATGTAGTTTGTAACTGATTTTGGTCAATTTGGTTTAAGCCGATTTGATTTTCGATTTGAATTGTTTTATTGTTCCTTATTAAATTGACATTTTAACAAGGGGTAAAATAGGAAACTAAGACATGTAGGGTTTATCTTAAGGTAGTAGGATATTTGAGTGATTTTATGGTGCAAGCGGTTGTAGGAAGGTTGCACTAAAGTGACATCTTTTAAAGTGAATTCATTTTAAGCTCTCTTTCACATAATACACTTTTGGCGTGTGTGAGAGGTTAGAAATGAAAGGTGGTAGGTATCCACTTGCACAATCTTTCTTTCACAATCTGACGATTCTTACCATAAAATTTTTCAGGATATTTACTGCGCATATGTAAAACTCATAGCATCACTTCAACGAATCTCTTCCAAAGGCTTTCCAGAAAAAGAAAATGGCGGAAACTTCTCCAAATTCAAACTCAGAATCTGCAACTGTAGGTCGTCGACTTCCTCAAGATCTGATTACAGAAATCCTCATGTATCTTCCGGTGAAACCCCTCATGAGATTTAAGTGCGTATCAAAACAATGGCTGTCTATGATATCAAGCCCACAATTTGGCAGGTCCCATTTCTCCAAATCTTTAAGGGAGGACAAGCATTCCAATAATCAGCAGCTCTTATTCACTACTCATTCTGGTATGAAACAATGTTCTCTTTATTCTGTTTTGCATGAGCCTTCTGCCCATGTTTCCGATATCGAATACCCGTCTCAGCAGCCCGACGTGTTTCTTCAGATTGTTGGTATTGTTAATGGGTTGGTTTGTTTATCTATGGGTGAAAGAGGTGAAAGGGGTTTGTATGTGTGGAATCCAGTTTTGAGAAAATCTAAGCTTTTGCCTAGTTCAAATTCCATTTTGAATGGTTGTTCCTTTGTTGCCTATGGATTCGGGTATGATGAGTTAAATGATGATTACAAAGTCGTGGAAGCGTTGTGTGTTTGTCGCGGAGGTGTTTATGAGACTGAACTTAAGGTATATAGTCTCCGGGGAGATTCATGGAGGAGAATTGAAGATTTAAAGGGTGAGATTCTTAATTATGCTACCGGAAAGTATGCTATTGGCAAGATCTTTTGGATTTCCAATCAAATTTATACTTCGAGTCAGAACAAGAAGATTGTTTGCTTAGATATGGTGAGTGAGAAATATGAAGAAGTGAGAGGGCCATATTATGAATGTGGTGTTTGTAATTGGGGAATGGGAGTGTTGAATGGGCGTCCTTCTCTGCTTTGTGATAATTACTCAACGAAGGCAGATTTGTGGATAATGGATAAGTTTGGGGTTGAAGAATCTTGGTCTAAAGTGATTTCTCTTCCTTATGGAGATGTTCGTCCTGCAAATGCATTGCCCTATTATGCAAACTCGGTTCTTTGCATTTCAAGAGATGGGGAAATTGTTTTTGTAAATGATTCAGGTTTGCAGGTTTGCCGTTCTAAGGGCAAAAAATTTCAGAGGATTCAGCTGGGTGGTTTCAGTTCGATCCGTGACGTTTCTCTGTATGTTGAAAGCATGGTTCCTTTGTAATGCCATGTAGCTGTGATGTTGCCTGCATATTGACAAGTGTTGTGGGTGGATGAAATGAAATTAAAAGAAATGATATGGTGGATGTTCGTAGATGTCTTTTTTCCAATGTTCTTCATTTTTTTGCACTTTCCTCCTCTGTTTATTTCTCAACTGAATGTAGTATTTTGGTGAGGATGTCATGTTAATGTGATCAAAGTTTATGAATTTGTTTGGCATGATTTTCGACTTTCTGTTGATTGATATCTTGTAGGTAGGTTGTTGATCCATGAAAGAATGTTTCTCTGCTAACCCTTTTTTTTTTCAGAAAAAAACAACGGAAAACCATACAACGAAGATCTTATTTTTTGGGAGATCATTTTATTTTGGGGGGTGATTGTAATGATATCATATGTTTTAAGTTGTTAACAAAATCAAATCTGTTAGAAAGCATCTTCTCAACCGGAAGAAAAAGGTTGAAACTAACTCAGCCAAGAAGATTCAAAGGCTCAAAGAAGATATCAAAGTTGTAGATAATCAAGGGGGAGACAGAGTTATATAATTAATCATCTAAAGAAGAATTGGCGGACGCTTACAAAGATGAAGAGAACTACCGGGCGCAAAGTCGAGAATCCGCTGGTTAAAAGAAGGTGACAAAAACACTTCTTTCTTTCATGTTGTTGTTAATGGCAGGAGGAAGAGACTCAAGTGGCTGGTGTAACAATGTGGATGATATTTGCAATGAATTTACTACTTATTTTGCTTCTTTGTTTACCTCTTTTGCTCCTAATAAGAGAGATTATGCAGCTTTTGAAGGTTTTGCAGAGGAAAATCACTGATGAGATGAACCAAATGCAGTGTTCAGCATGCACAACAACTCAGCTCCAGGCCCTGATGGATTATCTCCAGGTTTTTTTTAAATCAGCTTTTAACATTATAAAAAAACGACCTTAAGGATCTTATTGATAATTTTCTTCCGCGGGGCAAAGCTTCTTAAAAAAACTAAATCACACTAGCATCTCTTTGATTCCTAAGGTCCAAAACCCTGAGGATGTTACTCAATTCAGACCTATTAGCTTGTGTAATGTCGTTTATAAAATTTTGTCTAAAGTCCTCTCCAACAGGCGTAAATCTGTTCTTGGTGTGTGTATAAGACAAAATCAAAATGCTTTTAAAATTTCTCGTGGAATTCCTTCTATTAATCATCCTTTATTCGCAGATGATGCTCTAATTAATATTTCAAAAGCAGATGTTTTGCAAGCGCAGGCTCTTAAAAATATTTTTGCAGACTATGAAAAGTGTAAAGGGCAAACCATAAACAAACAGAAATCAGCCATCTTCTTTAGCAAAAATGTTACTCTCTCTTTAAAGACCAATATTTTAAAGATTTCCAATGATCATAATGAGGTAAAAAAATTCTAAGTATTTAGGCTTCCCCTTATTTGTTGGGAAGTCAGTCAAAAGCGGCTGTGTTTAATTATTTGAAAGAGGAATTGTTGGCCAAACTTGAGGCTTTGAAATATAACCTTTCTTAGCTCTGGAAATATAACCCTTATTTATTTATTTATTTATTGTTTAGCTAAAGTATTTTTGACATTTTGTTACAAGACATGATAACATCAATACTATATTGTTAAAAAGCATGCTGTTTTTTAATTATTGGAGGTGATTAATGTGGTCCTAAAGCTAGAATACGTGATTACAGCTGATGACAATGAAATTGTAAAGGAGAAATCATTGCTGCTCGTGTTTTTTTTTTTAAATGACTGTAAATGATGTTTTTCAGATTTAATCTTCTAAAAAAAAAAAAAAAAATTGACAAATTAATGGGTCATTTAGAGGTATGGATCTTTTATTCGATCAATTGATTTAAAACTATTTCTTAAACATATTACTAGGTAGATAAATTCTAACAAGGGGTAAAATCGGAAACAAACACATGTAGGGCTTATTATCTTAAGGTAGTGGGATAAATCTTTTAATGAAGAAAGAGACTTTCATTGATACCGATTCAAGAAACATCATTTACAACGGCTGTAAGCAGCCACGATGAAAAGGAGCGGTCCATACTACCTCTCCTTTCAAATTACTAGCAGAAAGCGAGCCATGTTATGACTAGCTAATGGGTTGGTTTGTTTATCTATGGGTGAAAGGGTGAAAGGGGTTTGTATGTGTGGAATCCAGTTTTGAGAAAATCTAAGCTTTTGCCTAGTTCAAATTCCATTTTGATAGGTTGTTCCTATGTTGCCTATGGATTTGGGTATGATGAGTTAAGCGATGATTACAAAGTCGTGGAAGTGATGTGTGTTCCTCGTGGAGTTGTTTACTGACCTTGAACTCAGGGTATATAGTCTCAGGCAGATTCATGGAGGAGAATTGAAGATTTAAAGGGTGGGCTTATTTCTTATGTTATCGAAAACGGAAAGTATGCAATTGGCAAGATTTTTTGGGTTTCCCATGACATTTATACTTTGAATCAGAACCAGAAGATTGTTTGTTTAGATATGGTGAGTGAGAAGTATGAAGAAGTGAGAGGGCCATATAATGAATGTGTGATTGTAATTGGGGAATGGGAGTGTTGAATGGGCGTCCTTCTCTGCTTTGTGATAATTACTCAAAGAAAGCGGATTTGTGGATAATGGATAAGTTTGGAGTTGAAGAATCTTGGTCTAAAGTGATTTCTCTATCTTATGGTGATGTTCGTCCTGCATTGACCTATTGTGCAAACTCGGCTCTTTGCATTTCAGGTTTGCATGCTGAAGCGAGTATTCAGTTTTTGTAGTAGTAAGTTATTGTAGTAATTAAGATGTTGGCAGCATATTGACAAGTCTTGAGGGTGGATGAAATGACAGAAATGATATGGTGGATGAAATGACAGAAATGATATGGCCAATGTTTCTTTCAAGATAGGTGCAAGTTTTTCAAGATATCTCCAACAATCCATTCCCAGACTTGGAGTAGGGGAAACATATACCACTGACAACACCCAGCTAATAGATTGATTTTGGCAAACAAAAGAGAGTAGTCACCTTGTCTGACCGGAGACATTATATACCTAGCTTCCACGCAGTTGACCCTATTAAAATGACATTATGCCTTTTTGACTGTTGGCATGAGTCTTCAAAAGGCAAACAATATCTGGTTTGTGAGTTGTCGGCATATCCATCATTTTTTGGTAGAATTCTGGGGATCCAATTCCTCTTTCCACGTAATTATTCTCCATTAATGAGTCTTTAAAGTTTGTTCGGATTGACCCCCCCACCATCCGTCATCTCCGTATTGTCCGGGAGTTCATCTATGAGTCTCCACTTCAATGCATCATGTTATACTACCACATTCTGTTCATTATTCCGGATCACGCGTCAATTACCATCGGGAGGATTCGACTTAATATATGATGTCATCCCCTCATGTGGTTTTAGGTGTTGTTCAAATTGACCACTTAGGCGAGTAGCTTCTTTGTACGCCATGCCACGTCCAATATTTGGATTTCCTCTTCAACATGTTGGTTTTCCTTTGGCTCATCATCCTCTCTGCGACACTTCAAACCTCGGCGTGACCGCCCTTCAAATCCACGGCTGCACTAGAATCTCTTGTAGTGTCTCCTTGACCATATCTTTGCGTTTGATTTGTTTTATTGTTCCTCTGTCTCGCGGAGGGTGGAGGTTTTCTCCGCTTTATTAGTACAAGCATCCACGGCCCGAAAGGCTTCTCGGGGTGGGGCCTTGAGGACTATCGGATTTACGAAATCATGTGTTTCTCTCCTGTGATTTGCATCAACACTTGTCACACACCTTTGAGCGGTCATGGGTTTTGTGACCCTGGCGTCCGCATTCAAAGCAAGTTAATTTGCATCCCCTCATATTCTACCTTAAATCATTAGCCTCGGATAACGACTCAAGTTACGAGAATTTTATGTAAATTCATTTCCACGCATACTCTTGCATATCTCCTTCTAGCCGATCCTGTAGTGACTACATCAACCCTGATTGGTCTGCCGACTCTCTTTGCCAAGTCCAAGAAGAAATTATGATTTTCAAAATGTTCAAGTGGCACTTACAGGAAGCAAATCCAAGCAGCGTTGATACTATTTTTTCCTTCGATGGCACAAAAAGGTCTCCACCTCATTACTGATTAAGTAGTGCCCTTGAACAAGCCAAGGACCTTTACTTAGATATGTCTCATAGTCCTCTCTGCAACAAAATCTAACCACATAGTATCTCAATTCAAGGTCTACAATCAGTCGCAGACTCAAGATCTCGGGTAAGGCGTGCAATAAATTTTTTAAAGGAAAATAAAAAATTTAAGTGGGGGGGGGGGGGGCAAACGATATGCACAATACATAAATTAGTGTATTTTTCCCCTAATTGTATGTGGGTCCGCCACTGTCTAGAATATCTAAGGTCTCTTTGTAACACTGCACTCAACACTTCTTTAGCCACTAGAACTTGGCTGAAAAATCTTGGAAATCCCCAACTTGTACAATAAGTAAGAAAAAAGTGGTGCATCCAATGCCTTTGTGAGAATATCAGAAACCTGCTTCTTGGTATTCACAGGTAGCATCTTAATGAGATCAGATTTGACTTTGTCCTTTACAACATGACAGACAATTTCAATATGCGTGGTCCTTTCATGGAACACAAGATTGCGTGCAATATGCATAGCACTGGCATTATCATTGAACAACACATCAGGCAACTAAGCAGGATCTGTAATTCTTGTAGAATGTAAATTAGCCATCGAATTTCATAGCCAACATTGGCCATAGCCATCGTACTTTCTAAAGAACTTCTTTCAATTGTTATGCGCTTGCTTGGCTTTCCATGAAAGCGAGCATCAACCAAAAACATCATGTATCTCAAAAGCAGATCTCCCGGCTTCATGGCAACCGACTTAATAATCTTATCCGTAAAACCTTTTAAAAGAAGGTTGTTCTCTGCGGGAAATAATATGCCTTGTCCTGGGTTGTCTTTCAAATACCTCGATGATACATGAAGCGACCTTCGTGTGATTCTCGGTAGGAGTGTCTATCAACTGAATCAAATGTTGGATTGCAAAAGCTATATCTAGTTTAGTAAAAGTAGGGTAGATCGACTTGCCAACCGAGAGATCTCAGATGCGATGATTGTCGACTTGCCAATCAAATGTTGGTTTTCCTTTGGCTCATCATCCTCTGACAAAGACTTCAAACCTCGGCGTGACCGCCCTTCAAATCCTCGGCTGCATTAGAATCTCTTGTAGTGTCTCCTTGACCCATATCTTTGTGTTTGATTTGTTTTATTGTTCCTCTGTCTCGCGGAGGCTGGAGGTTTTCTCCGCCTATTAGTACAAGCATCCACGGCCCGAAAGGCTTTCGGGGTGGGGCCTTGAGGACTATCGGATTTACGAAATCATGTGTTTTCTCCGTGATTTGCATCAACAACGTCACACACCTTTAGAGCGGTCATGGGTTTTGTGACCCTGGCGTCCGCATTCAAAGCAAGTTAGTTTGCATCCCCTCATATTCTACCTTAAATCATTAGCCTCGGATAACGACTCAAGTTACGAGAATTTTATGTAAATTCATTTCCACGCATACTCTTGCATATCTCCTTCTAGCCGATCCCTGTAGTGACTACATCAACCCCGATTGGTGCCGACTCTCTTTGCCAAGTCAAGAAGAAATTATGATTTTCAAAATGTTCAAGTGGCACTTACAGGAAGCAAATCCAAGCAGCGTTGATACTATTTTTTTCCTTCGATGGCACAAAAAGGTCTCCACCTCATTCTGAGTTAAGTAGTGCCCTTGAACAAGCCAAGGACCTTTACTTAGATATGTCTCATAGTCCTCTCGCAACAAAATCTAACCACATAGTATCTCAATTCAAGGTCTACAATCGATCATGAGACTCAAGATCTCGGGTAAGGCGTGCAATAAATTTTTAAAGGAAAATAAAAATTTAAGTGGGAGGGGGAGGGCAAGCGATATGCACAATACATAAATTAGTGTATTTTCCCCTAATTGTATGTGGGTCCGCTAAATTATACAGAATATCTAAGGTCTCTTTGTAACACTTTGCACTCAACACTTCTTTAGCCACTAGAACTTGGTTTGAAAAATCTTGAAATCCCCAACTTGTACAATAAGTAAGAAAAAGTGGTGCATCCAATGCCTTTGTGAGAATATCGAAACACGCTTCTTGGTATTCACGGGTAGCATCTTAATGAGATCAGATTTGACTTTGTCCTTTACAACATGATGAGACAATTTCAATATCGTGGTCCTTTCATGGAACACAAGATTGCGTGCAATATGCATAGCACTGGCATTATCATTGAACAACACATCGAGCAACTAAGCGGGGATCTGTAATTCTTGTAGAATGTAAATTAGTACTTTGAATTTCATAGCCAACATTGGCCATAGCCTGCATACTTTCTAAAGAACTTCTTTCAATTGTTTATCGCTTCTGGCTTTCCATGAAAGCGAGAGCATCAACCAAAAACATCATGTATCTGAAGCAGATCTCACGGCTTCATGGCAACCAAATTTTAGTAATCATCCGTAAAACCTTTTAAAAGAAGGTTGTTTCTGCGGGAAATAATATGCCTTGTCCGGGTTGTCTTTCAAATACCTCAGTGAGTCAGAAGCGACCTTCATGTGATTCTCAGTAGGAGTGTCTATCAACTGAATCAAATGTTGGATTGCAAAAGCTATATCTAGTTTAGTAAAAGTAGGGTAGATCAGCTTGCCAACCAGAGATCTGTATGCAGTACTGTCAGCTTGCCAATCAAATGTTGGTTTTCCTTTGGCTCATCATCCTCTCGACAAAGACTTCAAACCTCGGCGTGACCGCCCTTCAAATCCTCGGCTGCATTAGAATCTCTTGTAGTGTCTCCTTCACCCATATCTTTGCGTTTGATTTGTTTTATTGTTCCTCTGTCTCGCGGGTGGAGGTTTCTCCGCTATTAGTTCAAGCATCCACGGCCCGAAAGGCTTCTCGGGGTGGGGCCTTGAGGACTATTGGATTTATGAAATCATGTGTTTCTCTCTCACGTGATTTGCATCAACACTATCACACACCTTTAGACGGTCATGGGTTTTGTGACCTAGCGTCCGCATTCAAAGCAAGTTAGGCGCATCCCCTCATATTCTACCTTAAATCATTAGCCTCGGATAACGACTCAAGTTACGAGAATTTTATGTAAATTCATTTCCACGCATACTCTTGCATATCTCCTTCAGCCGATCATGTAGTGACTACATCACCCCCCAATTAGTGCCGACTCTCTTTGCCAAGTCGAGAAGAAATTATGATTTTCAAAATGTTCAAGTGGCACTTACAGGAAGCAAATCCAAACAAGCATTGATATTATTTTTTCCTTCGATGGCACAAAAAAGGTCTCCACGTCATTACAATTAAGTAGTGCCCTTGAACAAGCCAAGGACCTTTACTTAGAGATGTCTCATAGTCCTCTCTGCAACAAAATCTAACCACATAGTATCTCAATTCAAGGTCTACAATCGCGTGACGTAGGATCTCGGGTAAGGTGGGCAATAAATTTTTTAAAGGAAAATAAAAATTTTAGGGGGAGAGGGGGCGGGGCAAACTATATGCACAATACATAAATTAGTGTATTTTTTCCCCTAGTTATGTGGGTCCGACACTTTCTAGAATATCCAAGGTCCCTTTGGAACACTACAGTCAACACTTTTTTAGCCCTTGAACTTTGCTGAAAAATCTTGAAAATCCCCAACTTGTACAATAAGTAAGAAAAAAGTGGTGCATCCAAAGCCTTTGTGAGAATATCAGCAACCTACTTCTTGGTATTCACAGGTAGCCGCTTAATGAGACCAGATTTGACTTTGTCCTTTACAACATGACAATCAATTTCAGTATGCATGATCTTTTCATGGAACACAAGATTGCGTGCAATATGCATAGCACTTGAATTATCACAGAACAACACATCAGGCAACTAAACAGGGATCAGTAAATCTTGTAGAATGTAAATCAGCCACTGAATTTCACAGACAACATTGGCCATAGCCTTGTACTCAGCTTCTAAAGAACTTTTTGCAATTGTTATCGCTTGGCCTTCCATTAAATGAGATCATCAACCAAAAACATCATGTGTCTGAAGCAGATCTCCGGCTTCATTGCAACCACACTTTTTAGTAATCATCCGTAAAACCTTTTAAAAGAAGGTTGTTCTCTGCGGGAAATAATATGCCTTGTCCTGGATTGTCTTTCAAATACCTCAGTAGTCTGTAAGCAGCCTTCATGTGATTCTCAGTTGGAGTGTTTAACAACTGAATCAAGTGCTGGATTGTAAAATCTGTATATTGTCTAGTAAAAGTAAGGTAGATCGGCTTGCCAACAAGAGATCTGTATGCAGTATAGTATTGTCATCAAATAAGACTGAATCTCCATGTTGTAGAGTCAGCTTGACACAAGTGTGTGTGAGTCTTATATAATATTTCATACCATTGCCGTAAAAAAACGATCCTTAAAAGTAACATAAACATATTATATATTATATAACCACCGGGCAGACTAGCAAGCAAGCACAATCCTGGCTCGTAATTTTTGTTAAGCGTCGTAGCTAGAAACAATATTTCTTAGTCAATTGCTTCTTGATACAAATTCACCAAATTTAAATTAACTAGTATAAGTAAACATGAAACTTGGATCATTATGCTTCTTGATATAAAACAACTTCACCGAATCAAAAATTAACTAATATAAGTGAACATTAAACTTATATTATTACAATATTGAGTCTGATAATATGAATGACAAAAGGGATATTGTACACTTGGGAATGTGACTGAAGAAACATCATACAAGAAGTATATTTATAAATATAACCGTTCTCACATTTTCCTGTATTCTAATAACATAATCAAATAAGTGTGGTCACACAATGTTATCACTGACAACCAAAAAAGTGATATACATACTTAATAAAAAATTCGTGTGATGTATGGTTAGAATATCAAATTGGGTTCGGGTTGCGTTAGATCAATCTTGTGTGATACGGTTCTGTTTGAAAACAAACTAAGTACTAATGTAGTTTGTAACTGATTTGGGTCATTTCGGTTTAAGCCGATCTCTGATTTTAGATTTGAATTGGTTTTATTGTTTTTCACTCATCCTTATTAATTTCTTTTGAGTGGATTCACTCATCCTTATTAAATTGACATTTTGACAAGGGGTAAAATATTTTCTCAAAAAAAAAAAAAAAAAAACAAGGGGTAAAATAGGAAACAAACACTTGTAGGGCTTATTGTCTTAAGGTAAGGTAGTAGGATATTTACAGCGCATATGTAAACTCATAGCTTCACTTCAACGAATCTCCAAAGGCTTCCAGAAAAAGAAAATGGCGGAAACTATTAGCTGTATATTGTATGTACTGATTGTCTTTATTGTTAGGAATATTTTTAGCCACTGATTTTAGCCAGTGTTCTAAAAATCGCTAAAGTAGGTCGAGTGCAGTTGCAGGGCGCCTAGCGCCTAAGCCTAGGCGGCGCAAGCGGTTCTAGGATTTTTAAGGGTTTTAGGGTTTTAGGCGCCTTACACTAAGCGAGTACAAGTCTCTTGAGTTCCAACATTCAAAGTAATAGCTTATTACGGTTTGGGGAAAACTCAGAGTGTAATATCTTTACTTTGGATGACTTGATCCGAAGAATTCTAGTTTACAAAGCTTTTCCTAGATGGAACCCTAATATCCTAGGGTCGCCTAGGCGGCGCCAGTGAGTCGCCCAGGCGCTAGAAGGGCCTAGAGCGCCAGGGCGCTAGAGCGCCAGAACGCCTTAAAATCGCCCGACACCAGTCGCCTAGCCGAGATCGCCAGAGCCAAGTCGAATCGCTTGGGGTGCTTTAGCGCTAGGCGGCGCCCTGGCGACAGCGTTTGCGATTTTTAGAACACTTTGGTTTTAGCCGCATTCATAGGTAGCTTTTACTAGACTTTTCTATATATTGTAACACCATTCAATTGTGAATATAATTTTCAATCATAATTAAATCAATCGTGTTATGGTATCGGAGCCTCACGATCAAATTTTTCTTTCAACCTAAATTCTCAAATAGCGACCGCCGGTCCCCATCCTCCTCCTCCTTCATCCCATCGTCCCTCTCAAGGTCACCTGAAATAATGGCTGCCCCCAATGTTATCACCTTCAATACGGCTGCTCAAGCCACAACTAAACTCGTTTCTACCAACTATTATATCCGCACATGCAAATCGAGTCTCTCCTTGTCGAAACGGCTTTTTGGATATATTGATGGTACAAAAATTGCTCCGGCAGCCACCATCACCAACGCTGCTGGCCAAACCTCGCCCAACCCCGAATTTGTTACTCATACGCGCCAGGACAACCTCATTCGAAATCTGCTGATTGCCTCCTTACGCTGGCGCGCCACTCCTCTACGGCACAAAAACAGCGGCTCAGGCATGGAAGACCCTCACCGATGTCTTTGCCACTCCATCTCGGGCCCGAGTTCGTAATCTCAAGGAAGCTATGCAATCCTATCAACGTGGTACAGCTCCTGTCCATCAATACCTCTACGCCATGAAACACAAGAAGGATGAATTGGCTTTACTTGGGTCACCGATCGACCATGACGATTTTATCCATTTGATTCTGCACAACATCGGCTCGGAATACTCGGATATTGCCTGAGCCATCTCTGTTCGCGATACCTCCATCACCTTTGAGGAGCTCCATGAGAAACTCCTCAATTTCCAGCCCTACTCGCCGCCGCCACCATCTCAACTCGGTCTAGCCACTGCTCATGCCGCTTATCGGCCTCCATCTCATCCCTCCAGGCAGCAGCAGGTCTTTGTTGACTCCCAGGTAAACAGCGGATGGCACACACAGCCAAATTGGAGAAATATAGGGCCGGCTCAATCATTTAATCAGGACTCGGCTCGTACATCTGGCCCAAATCAGCGTCCCCCATCAGGTCACTCACGAAGCACCAGCTCAGATCAGCGCCCTGGCTCAACTCGTCGTCTATTTCTCGGTGAATGCCAATTATGCTTTATTCAGGGTCACTTTGCGCAGAATTGTCCAACTTTTGGTAGTCAGCTTGGTCATATTTTTGGCTCGTCGGGTCAACGGTCTCCACTGCCTCGGGCAAATGTTGCAGCCCCGGCACCCGACTCGGCTCATTTTGATCCCAATGCTCCGAATTGGATACTGGACAGTGGAGCATCGCATCATGTAACCACCGACCTGCAAAATTTATCTTTGCATGCACCATACACTGGCACTGACGATCTTCTGGTTGGCGATGGTAAGGGCCTCTCTATTACTCATACTGGCACTTATTCAATTCCCGTTAATTCCGTTAAATCTATTTCTTTAAGTAATGTCCTCTGTGTTCCCAGTATGTCCCGAAACTTACTGTCTATCTCACAATTGTGTAAAGCCAACAATTTATCGATCGAATTCTTACCTTCTGAATTTGTTGTGAATGATCTTCGGACGACCCAAACTATCCTCCGTGGTCCAGTTAAGCACGGCTTGTATGAGTGCTTGATCCTTCCATTGTCGCATTTGCATCCAATAAAGCCTTCTCTCAAGATTGGCATCATCGGTTGGGCCACCCGGCTCATCCTATTTTATCGTCCGTTTTACGCACTTATAATTTACAGTCTAGCAATAATTCCTTTACGCATTGCTCTGCATGCTTAGAGAGTAAAAGTCACAAACTGCCATTTGGTGCATCTACTTTACATTCTTCTCGTCCTCTCGAGGTCATTTTTAGTGATGTGTGGACATCACATGTTATTTCCGTTGATGATTTCAAATACTTTATCATTTTTGTTGATCATTTTACGCGTTATATTTGGTTTTATCCACTAAAACGAAAATCTGACGTCCATCCTACGTTTATCCGCTTCCGCTCAATTGTTTCCATTAAAATACTTTACTCTGATAACGGTGGTGAATTCATTTCCCTTCGTGAATATTTTGCAACTAACGGTATTTCTTTCTTCACCACCCCACCTCACACCCCTGAACACAATGGTATTTCTGAACGTCGTAATATGCATATTGTCTAAACCGGCTTAGCCACTTATCAATCATGCTTCCGTACTCCACCACCTATTGGCCCTTTGCCTTTCTACGGACCGTTTATCTTATTAATCGTATGCCCACCCCCACTCTAAAAATGCTTACCCCATATGAAGCCATCTTCAAAACTCCTCCCAATTATAACAAACTTCGCATATTTGGATGTCTCTGTTATCCTTAGCTCCGCCCTTACACCAATCACAAACTCCAACCTCTCTCCCGTCCGTGTGTTTTTCTTGGCTATGTTCTTAATCAGCATGCCTACTATTTCTATGATATTTCCGAATCTCGAATGTATATCTCGCGTCATGTCAAGTTCGTTGAGTCTGTTTTCCCCTTCAACACCAACACAACTTCGGTCCCTTCCACTCCTTCCCCTTCCTTTGCGTCCATTTGTGACTGGGTTCCTCCCTCACCCTCTCCTCCACCACAACCAACTCCACCTCCACCACCACCTCCCTCACCTCCACCACCACCTCCACCACCTCCTCCCTCTCCACCTTCACTATCCACTCACCTCATGCGTACTCGTGCTCATAATCACATCCACAAACCTATTCAAAAGCTCAATCTTCACACTCATATTCCTCCTTCCCTTGACACTGAACCTCCCAACATCACTCAAGCTCTAAAAAATCCGAATTGGAGAACTGCCATGCAGGAGAAATATGACGCTCTCATCCGAAATGAGACGTGGTCTCTGGTTCCTTCTCGTCCTAATCAGAATGTCATCAGTTCTAAGTGGATCTTTCGTCTCAAGCGTCACCTAGATGGCACCATTGATCGCCACAAGGCTCGGCTTGTGGCTAAGGGGTTCACTCAACGCCCTGGTATTGACTACTATGAGACGTTTAGCCCGGTGGTTAAACACACTACAGTCCGTGTTGTTCTTGCTCTAGCTCTCTCTCAGGGGTGGTCTTTACGCCAGCTCGATATCAACAACGCTTTCTTACAGGGTCATTTGTCCGAGGATGTTTACTTGGCCCAGCCACCGGGGTTCATCAGTACTGAGCTTCCTCATCATGTGTGTAAGTTATGTAAGGCTATTTAAGGTTTGAAGCAGGCCCCTAGGGCTTGGTATGAGGAGCTTAAAGGATTTCACCTTTCCAGTAATTTCAGGAATGCTACTGCTGACTCATCGCTCTTTGTCTACACTACCGGTTCCACTATTATTTATCTTTTGGTATATGTGGATGACATCATTATTACAGGGAATGACACCAAGGCTCTAGAAACATTCATATATCTGCTGGGTCATCGGTTTGCGCTCAAAGACCTTGGTGCACTCTCTTATTTTTTGGGCATTGAGATAATCTACAATGATCATGGGTGCATTCTATCTCGAAGCGATATGCCATCGAGCTTAGCTCGTTGTCACATGGATCAAAGCTAATCCGGTCACTAATCCATTTGCCATCCGATTTATGCCGCTCTCACCGCTCGATCTGGATCTCCTCTTGATGATGCGTCCCGAGTATCGTATGGTTATCGGCGACTTACGGTATCTTTCATTCACCCGTCCAGATCTTGCCTTCCCGTGAACAAACTCTCACAGTACATGCATGCTCCTACCGATATTCATTGGGCCTATGCCGAGCGCATGCTTCGTTATTTGTCTGGGACTGTTGAGTTAAGCCTGCAGCTTTATCGTGACTCCCCTCCGGTTCTTCATGCATTCACTGATACTACACGGGTGCTGACGTGGCCTTTTCTAGTGCTATACCAGTCCTTAACCGACAGTGTATCGGGTCAAACTGTAGTGCTAGTGTGGTGAGTCGAGTGTCGAATCCTCGAGGAAACTTGGTAATTCTTCTAAGTGTGGTTAAACACCAAAGAGTCATTATTAACTCGATCTAAATCGCAGTTTTATGACACTGAGATGACTACTTATTCTACTTAACATAAAATAAATACGTAATTTAAAAGTTATTCTAATATAATATATATAGATATATAAATATATATAGATGTACATAGATTGCAAAATATATATATAGATATAAATATATAGATACCAATATATTATTATAGAACTAGCCAAAGTTTATATAATTGATTTATACGATCTTTGCGAGAAGCGGAATGTGCTCGATCTTTCCTTTTATATTAGGTCCAATTGAGTAAATGAAATGGTGCACTCACGAGGTTAACAATTCCTCCTCACACGAAGCGTATGAAATTGTCATATGTCATTGTCATCGATTCAATCTCCACAAGCGCCCCATGCTAATCTTAGTTAGTGCGAGCAGTGCGAGTACAAATCTACCCCGGATAAAAGAGGTTATTCCGTTTGTCGAGACGGCCGATGTTATTCAAAAGGCTCCGGTTGTCGAGGCGGATCGATTCAACTTTCCGGTGTTAGTTTCAATTAAACCGTTGATTTTAACATTATTATGATCTTGAGCACAATTTTAATAAGATTCATCTTTCCCAAGACAAATCGCCCCGGTAGGAAATAGGATTCCGTAGTCACGCTTTCGACACGGCCAATTTTACCCTTCGAGTTTTCTATCTTTTATCTCATATCCTAACTTCTCTGGTCAGTTCATCGTTAGGTTATATGGTGCGATTCATCTTGGTTAATTACGTCAATCCGAATATTATCAATACGTTGCAAAATAGAAAAAGATTCAATTAACTCAATTTTAATTAGACAGTATTCCTTTACCGAAAAGATTGAAATAAAACGATTACATAACTTTGGCTAGTTATTTAGACTTAGCTAAAAAACATTATAAAAAGATAAAAACAAACAATACAAACATAAATACTTTAGAAATTTTACCCGATTACAACTGTTGAATCAGAGATCGTATTCTTCTGGACATTACAATGACTTCAGCAACATTGATCTTCTGATAATTTCTCGAGCATTACAACGATACTATTTTTTATTTATGGCATAAGGCCTATATACATATATACTACTACTAATTAAGAGAGGTTAGAAAATATATTGGTACCTATATATTTATATCTATATATATATTTTGCAATCTATGTACATCTATATATATTTATATATCTATATATATTATATTAGAATAACTTTTAAATTACGCATTTTTTTTATGTTAAGTAGAATAGTAGTCATCTGTGTCATAAAACTGCGATTTAGATCGAGTTAATAACAGCTCTTTGGTGTTTAACCACACTTAGAAGAATTACCAAGTTTCCCTGAGGATTCGACACTCTGACTCACCACACTAGCACTACAGTTTGACCCAATACACTGTCGGTTAAGGACTGGTATAGCACTAGAAAAGGCCACGTCAGCTTTCTGGCGCCGTTGCCGGGGAACGTCGCTAATTTTTCTTTGTGTCTATGGTTACTACTTGTATTAGCTCAAAATTCTCGAGAATAAGTCAACACTTTTTCTTATCTCATTTCTATTTTATTTTTCGTTGGTATCTACTTTCTTTTAGTTACCAATTTTTCTTCTTTTACCAAAGTCGAGTATTTTCTATTTTCGTTAGTTGATGACCAGAAGTGGTAAGGCCCCGCTCACTCCTTATAAGCCTGACATAAACACTTACGAAAGGCAGTTAAGAGTAGAGAATAAACGTGGTCATACTAGTCAGGGAAATCCTGACGAATCATCTTCAAACAAAAATACGAGAATGGCTGAAATCAGTGATGAAACACACGAACAAGGGCTAGAACATGCTCTGTGGCATGGACAAAACCCTGTTTACCCTAATAATCAAAATAATAATAATAGAAATAATCAGAATCGGAACCAGAATAATCGTAATAACCCACCAAACCCGAGACATATCTGTGATCAAACCATAAGAAGAAACCAGACTAATAATCCCATTCTTTTACCCAATGAAGGAGCGAATAATTTGAAATTAAATCTCATCTTTTGGTTTAATTGACGCAAGAGCCCAATTCTAGGAGAGGATGATGAAGATCCACATCATCATCTCTATCTTTTGAAGAAGCTGTGCAATGACCAAAAGTCAAGGTGCTCATAAAGAACTAACGAGGATGACTATGTTTCCTTTTTCTTTGAAAGGACGAGCACGAGATTGGTTTATGTCTCTTCCACATCATTCACTTACTAGTTGGGAAGAGATTCAAACTGAATTTCTGAAACAATATTTCACTCCAGGACGAAATTTGGAATTAAAAGTCGAGGTTGCTAACTTTAGAAAAGGATCTGAAGAAAAGCTTGGGAATGCCTGGGAAAGATTTAAAAAAACTATTAAGAGCTTGTCCCGACCATGGTTATTCCTTAGATATGCAAATTCAACTTTTCTGTCGTAAATTAAGAAAAGACTCACGTGCGGATGTAGATCATGCTTGTGGTGGTTCTTTAATGATGAGTGAAGCTCAAATAGTTTACGATGCTATAGAAAAGATTTCTAAAAATAACAGAATGTGGGAAACCGGTTCTAGCACCAGAAAAGTAGCTTTTGCAGGAGAATGTACATCGAATACGGAAGTTCTAGCACATTTAGAAAATTTGAGTAGGAAATTTGATGGCCTACAATCAAACAAAAACCAAAGTTCAGAAAATAGTACACCAACTGAATACCCAAATCAGGATAATATGCCATTAGGAATCGAAGAGCCAACATGATATTCAAGAGAGGAGGTGAGTTTTCTTCAGCAGCATAGGAATTTGAACAATGCATACTCAAACTCGTTTAATGCTATTAGAAGAGATCACCCTACTTATCGATGGTCCGAAAACCCTAGTAAGCAAGGACAACCGCCATATTCAGTCCCATATAGGAATATGAATAATAATCAAGTTTATCAAGAAAACACATCTAATCAGAATTTACAATCATTACAGATCCTATCCTCAACATACCACTCAAAGTATACCAGTAACTCAATGTTCAACTCAACTCGCAGAGGGGTTGAAAAATGGGAAAAACTAATGGAAAATATGATGGGTGTAGTATCTACTCAAGCTAGGAATATGGAAACAATGATGACTTCTATTGGTACGATCCACTAAAGATATGAGTACAATAAAAACATCTATGAATGGCCATGATACCGAGAATGAGAACGATAGAAGCCTCATTAAGAAATATGGAAGATCATTTGAGTAGGGAAGGTGAGCGTAACAACGATGAGACCTCCGGGAGGATTACCAAGTAACATCTTGAAAGAAACCCAAGAGAGGTAAATGTTGTAGTTACGAGAAGTAAAAAACTCGTGGTAGAAATGGAGTAGAAAACTTGAAAATAATGAAGTAGAAAATGATTTAGATGGAAGAAATGATGAAACTAAAGAGGAACTTGAATTCTTTGAAGAGGAAGAAGAAATTATAGAAAATTTCTTGAAAAGGAATAAGTTTGGAACACGAGAATGAAGGTGAGAATTGGGTAAAAATCCTAGGATTTTGAAAGATCCCATGGATAAAGATTTAAGGACTTTATTCAAAGAACATGTTAGAATAGAGGATAATGAAAACAAGGATGAAAAGCAGGAAGAATGAAGGAATCTAAAGTAGAGATTGATTCAGGGGAATGTTTTAAAAGAAAAACTCAAGATCATGATACTTGGCGATCAAGTAATACTCAAAGGTTTAAGGAGAAAGGAAAGAGAAAATGACTTTGGGATCGAAGGTTATAGATTTAGAATCTTTACCTTACCCACCTAAAGATCAAATTAAAAGATTAAAACTAATAAGAAGTATGCTCGTTTCCTTGATACTTTTCGTCATATTCATGTTAATATCCTCATTATCGAAGCTCTAATTAGTATGTCCGCTTATGGAAAGTTTCGAAAGATATTACGTCAAACAAGAAAAATTAGAGGAATATGAGAATATATGCCTAAATGAAGAATGTTCTGTAGTTTTATAAAGATAAGTTACCACCTAAACCGAAAGATCTGGAAGTTTTACCATTCCATGTGAAATTGGAGGATTTACTGTTTAAGAAGGTCTTATGTGATCTTGGAGCTAGTATAAATCTCATGTCTTATGAGGATTATAAGAAGCTAGGCATAGGAAATCTTACGAAGACTGAAAGTACTCTGCAAATGGCAAATAGATCGATTAAATACCATAAAGGAATTATTGAGGATGTATTGGTTAAAGTAGACAAGTTCTATTTTCCAGTAGACTTTGTAGTTATGGAAATGGAAGAAGGATATTCAGCGCCACTTATCTTAGGTCGACCATTTCTAGCTACAGGAAGAACTTTAATAGATGTCCAGAAAGGAGAATTAATTCTGAGAGTAAATGAAGATGAAGTTACTTTCAATATTTTCAAAGCTATGAACCATCCATACAGATCACCAGAATCATGTTCTTTTATAGAAGATATTCATTATGTCTATGATATTCAGTTACCAACTTTTGAAGACAGATTAGAAGAATGCTTAACTCTATCTATATATAAGGAAGATGAGAAAGACCCCGAAATGAAAGAAATAATTCTTTCTCTAGATAAAGGAAGTTTTACTTTTAAACCATCATGGCATAAGAGTATTTGGAATTAGAACTAGAAGGACCAGTTCTTAAACCATCACTGGAAGATCCACCTAAGAATCTGGAATTGAAACCGTTACCTTTAAATCTGAAGTATGCTTTTCTTGAAACTAATGATCTATTACCAGTTATTATTTCATCATCTTTAACTCAGCAACAAGAAGACATTTTACTTAGAATGTTGAAAAAGCATAGGAAAGCTTTTGGATGGACAATTGCCGATATTCGAGGTATTAGCCCTGAGATTTGCATTCATAAGATAATTCTGAAGGAAGATGCTAAACCTTGTATTCAACCACAACGCCGCCTCAACCCAAATTTGCAGTTAATTGTTAAGAATGAGGTCATTAAGCTATTAGAAATGGGGATAATTTTTCCCATATCAGATAGTGAATGGGTAAGTCCAACTCAAGTGGTACCAAAGAAAGGAGGTTTCACAGTGAAAGAGAATGAAAAGAATGAATGGATTCCGACAAGGGAGATTACAGGTTATCGAATGTGCATTGATTTTAGAAAACTGAATGATCATACTAAGAAAGATCATCATCCGCTTCCATTCATAGTTCAGATGTTAGAACGTTTAAGTGGACATAAGTATTACTGTTTCTTAGATGGTTATTCAGGATATTTCTGAGATATTCATTGCGGCAGGAGATAGAGAAAAACTACTTTCACTTGTCCTTATGGAACTTTTGCTTATAAAAGAATGCCGTTTGGTTTATGTAATGCACCAACTACATTTCAAAGGTGTATGATGGCTATATTTCTTTGATATGGTTGAGAAATTCTTAGAAATTTTTATGGATGACTTTAGTGTTTACGGAGATTCATTTGATGTTTGTGTGTTACACTTAGAGCGAGTGTTACTGTATTTGTGAAGATACCAATTTAGTTTTAAAGCGGGAGAAGTGTCATCTAATGGTATCGAAGGAATCGTTTTAGGTCATAGAATCTCGAAGAAGGTATTGAAGTTGATAAAGCTAAAGTCGAAGTAATTGAAAAATTACCTCCACAGTTAATTTAAGAACCCTAAGAGGATTTCTCGGACATGCGGGGTTTTATAGAAGGTTCATTGCAGATTTTTCAAAAATAGCAAAGCCTCTAAGTCATTTACTTGAAAAGGAAGTACCTTTTAACTTTGATAGTAAATGTATGGAAGCCTTCAGACCACTTAAAAGCAAGGTTAACTCTCGCATGCACGGTGCTAGTAGCACCAGATTGAGAGTTGCCATTTGAGATTATGTGTGATGCAAGTGATTTATTTGTAGGAGCTGTTTTAGGTCAAAGATATAACAAAATTCTCAAAGCTATTTACTATGCATCTCACACATTGAAGCTTTGACTCAACTAAATTTCTAAAGAACTACGTAAAGAAAAGAAGCTGTTAATTGTGATTTTTGCCTTAGATAAGTTTAGATCGTATATTGTTGGATCTAAGGTAATAATTTATCTGAGACCATTCAATACTCAAGTATTTACTAAGTAATAAAGATGCTAAACCACGTCTTCTTAGATGGATTCTCTTACTTCAAGAATTTGATATTGAAATTAAAGATAAAAAAGAAGTGAGAATGTAGTAGTGAGATCATCTAAGTAGAATGGAAAATGGAGAAGAAATAGGAAATGAAATTAAAGATTCATTTCACGATGAACAACTATTTAGAATAGATACTCCTTCAACCATGCGGTTATTAAAGAATAGAATTCCTTCTAAGGAAATGTCACCCTGGTTTGGGGATATCATTAATTACTTAACACGTGATTATATTCCGTCTCATTGGACTTGGCTTGAAAAAAAAGTTCTTTTATGACTTAAAATTTTATTCTTGGAAGGAACCGGACCTTTTCCGTAAATGTTCGGATGGGATAATCGGAAAATGTGTGCCTGATAATGAAATTTTAAGTGTTTTGTCATTTTGTCATGATCGTGAGGCGAGGAGGTCATCATGGAGGTTGGAAAGCTTGCTTTTAAAGTTTCACAATGTGGTTTTTATTGGCCTACACTATATAGAGATGCTTATAAGTATGTTAAATCTTGTGAATCTTGTCAAAAATGGGAAATGTATCTAAAAACATGAAATGCCTATGCAACCTATTTTAGAATGTGAGTTATTTGATGTTTGGGTATAGATTTCATGGGACCTTTCCTATATCTTTTGGAAAAAGATTTATTCTTGTAATGGTAGATTATGTTTCAAAATGGGTAGAAAGTGAAGCTCTTCCCACTAATGATACCAAGGTTGTCATCACGATTCCTTAAAAGAATATATTTACGGATATGGCATTCGAGGGCTATCATTAGTGATAGAGGTTCACATTTTTGCAATAGACCATTTACTAAGATAGTTGAAAAATATGGTGTAACACATAAACTAGAACGCCTATCATCCATGAAACCAGTGGACATGTAGAGGTGTCAAATAGAAATCAAAAGAATCGTGGAGAAAGCAATTGGACTTGAATCGTAAAAAGCGGGCGGTTAAATTAGACGATGCATTATGGGCGTACAAAAGCGACTTTTAAGACACCAATTGGTTGTTCTCCTATAAGCTAGTCTTTGGTAAGTCTTGTCATCTCCCGGTTGAGTTAGAACACCGAGCCTTCTCGGGCTATTAGATTTTGAATTTCGATCCTAAGGTCAGCCGGTGATCATAGATTGCTTGATTAATGAGAACTAGAAGAATTTCGTCTCGATTCTTATGAAAATGCTCGAATCTACAAGGAACACACGAAATATTTCCACGATAAGAGAATCTATAGTCGTGAGTTCCATGTAGGTGATCGAGTACTCTTGTACAATTCACGTTTAAAGTTATTTTCGAGTAAGCTTAATTCAAGATGGGCGAGGTCCATTTAAAGTAACAAGGGTTTACAAATGCTGAGTCGTTGAACTAAGCGATGGAAATCGACTTTTATAGCCAATGGCCACAGTGAAGTTATTTGTGGAGGAGAAGGAATCACGTTAAAGAGAGAAGTAATGCTCTTGGTGATCCCCGACAAATTGAAAAGCAGAGAAATCAAGAAATTGAAAAGCAGAGAAACTCAAAACGACCGAATACCGGTGCTATCAATCTTTACTCTACTTTTACGTGTTTTATATGTTTAAACTAGTCTCGTCTTTTACCGGATAGGCGTAAAAGAAGCTGGATGTCTTTTTAGATAGAATAGGAGTTTTTATTTTACTTTTGAAGTTAGGCCTTGATAAAGATGTCGATTTGCTATAGAAGCTTTAGTTTTTGAGAAAAACAAGCAATTGTTGAGAGATCAAATTGAAAGAAGTATGTAATGGAAAATCGAGAAATTCGATAAAAGAGAAGGGCAAAGTTTTTAAGAAGATGCGAGAATCTGTGGAAAAAGTGAGCATGATGGGAAATGCGGAGAAAACACAACCAAATCTCGGGATGAGTGTTTGAATGTTGTTAAGAAGGAACGATTAGGTGATTATCCGAAAATCCCGATGGAGATCAAAGAGAAAATTCGAACGCCTCATTTCTTAAGGTTAGGTTGATAGAACGTTATGTCAGAACCCTGGAAGATTTAGAAATAATGGAATTAGGACCCTTATAAGTTTTATAAAATTTACAAAAAATTTATATAACTTTTGAAAATTTATATAAAGGATCTTTATGAAATTATTACAAGTTTTATAAATTTTTTATAAAAGGTTTTAATTAAAAATTTGCAGAAGTATTATTAAAGTTTTATAAAAAATTTATTAAGTTTTAAAGAGTTTAAAATTAAAAAAAAACAATAATTTTTTTGTCGGATCGATCCGACATGACCCCGGATCGATCCGGAGACTAAAAAAACCTAAAAAAAGGGAACGGGTTCTCTTCTTCTTCTTCTTCTTTCATTTCTTTCAAACAGCCGCCCCTCCCCTCTCCCCTATTCGAAATTTTTTCTTCAAATCATCACATAAAATTACTATTAAAACTACCACAATCCTTACACTCTTCTCATTTTCCTCTCTTCTCTTCAAATTTTCATTTAAATTGGAGAAATTTTCAAGGGAAAGCTTCAACTTTCATTCCGGCGACTTTTCATCTTTTCCGGCCAACTTTTCAACCTTTTAAGCATTATAAGGTAACATTGTAGTAATGTATTTTGTTAATTTCGTTTTTATGTAACTTTTTATTTAAATTCAACTATTTTGTCACTCATTTGTGTTGTTTTGTTTGTTTTGTTGTTTGTTGTTATTTTGTTATTGTGTCACTATCGTAGAATGGCCGAATCATCAAAAGCCACTAAAAAACGTAAGCCACATATCCCTACCCAAATCCCGGTCATAGAGACAAGACCTTTAACTGAAGAAGAATTGGCCGTTAGTTTTGATAGAACTGCGTCTGCTGCAAACTAAGAACGCGTTGAAAAATAAATTTGGGCGGTGTTTAGTTGCAATATAGAGGTCTAGATTTCAAGGATTTGGGAAGGAGGTGAAAGAGATTTTTGAAAGACGGCAGTGGTTGGAGTTAGCTTGAGTTTAAGAGGCGGTGAAGTTAACACAACCTTAGTAGTTGAATTTTATTCTCTGGTAGCAACTCATAATGCAACGAGAGAATGGTGAGTTAACTTACGTAAGCCTAAGAACTAGGATAAAGTGCCGTTTAATCCCCAGGTTATAAATGCTATTTATGGTATCACGATATACCAGAGAGGATGAGGATTATTATACGGTATGGAATTTAGATGAGCTCTGAGACTTTGACTATATAGTCTCGACAGCCCAGACGAGTTAGATCCCACAGCCGTCTGGCATGAAAACAGGTTTTCCTATGGAAAATGTATAAGGGATATGAGAGCTATCAAACGTTTTATCAGTTCGACTCTTTACCCTTCTCGTCATTTGACATATTTTGGTAAAGAAGATCTGTGTATTGCTTGGGCCATGGTCAATGATGTACCCGTGGATGTAGGCAAGGTGATGTATAGGCGGGCCAAGGAATTTGTCTCAACTTCTAAACCAGGAAGTCACATGCCTTTTCCTTGTTTCATTTCTTCCTTATGTCGCCAGATAGGTGTCCCTGAACTTCCAAATGATAATCTGATTATGGTTGATGAGACACTTATAGGTCCTAGTTTACCACGTACGCCGGCGGGAAGAATAGATTTTATGAACCCTAACCGCCAACGACCTCAGCCTACTCCACATGTTTCTCAATCCACTACTGTTCCTCCATCATCCAGTCAAACTCAAACTCAACTTCCAAACACCATCACATACGACATGTTTCAATCCTTGGCCTATGATGTTCATCAGGCCAATGCCAATATGGCTGTTTTTGCGGAAAGGAATATGCAGTGGTCTGAAGATTTACGTCAAGGCATGCGAGGTATATATCAAATGAATATACTGCAGAACCCTACCTATGCCGAGATGGATATTCCGCATTGCCAATCCGAGCCGTATACCTTGCCCGACTTTATTCCACCGATGCCACCTCGGTCAAACTTCCAACAAATGCCACATTCTTTTGGATTTCAAACTAGTGGTATAGGGATTTTTCGGCAGTACTACGGAAGTCGCGACATCGATTGGGAAGGATTTGGATCATTTAGCCATACCACGACGGGATGGGAAGCACTTTTTCCGATGTCACGGCGAGGATGAGCTCGATGGGATTAGATGGCTCGGTTAGGATGTCGACACATTTTCAAGAACCATTTCATGATTCGACTTATGATCCGGCCAGTTTTCAAGCCATGCCAAGTTCGAGCCACGTCGAGATGAGTGATGAGGAGGATTGATTTAAACCATTTTATGATTATTGACATTGAAAACAATTTATTTTTAAATGCGATTTTATGTTACTTGATTTTATTTTAAATGCGATTTTAGGTTATTTTGATTTTATTTTAGTAGAATTTTATTTTACTTTCGTTTGATTTTATGTTATTACGCACCGTGTAGTAAAATTTATCGTTATCAATATTTTGATAACATAATAAAAAGAAACCAAAGTTAGGAGAAAACATATCAAACTAGGAAAAATCGGGCATTTTCAAGCCAAAACAACTCGTCCGTGAATAGTGAGTTCCGGATCGATCCGACTAACCCCGGATCGATCCGGCGAGCTGCACCGACGACAAGATTTCTAGTTGCTAGGCCGGATCGATCCGGCCCTTTTCGAGATCGATCCGGGAAGTACAAAACGCCAAAAAGAGATCTTTTAACTTTTACAATAGATACATTTCTATAAAAGGAAATAGCAAAGCTGACCTTCAAACATTGCTCATTCCTTTTCTACTTATATCTGTCTGAGCTTAGTTTCTTTATCGATAAAAATGTCTAATCACTCCTCCCCTCGGTTAATAGTTACGAACCACATATCGCTGACGGTGTGGTTCCCAAAGCCATGCCTCGTGTTTTCACAATGACGTTCGAGATGTCTAAATTTCGTCCATTCTCTATTACGATGGAGAAAGGCTTAAATACGGAAAAATTGATCAGTGGGGGCGAAATCTAATCCGAGGTTGCGGATGGAAAAAGGCGATTAGGACTCCCAGGAGGTAGAATTAACATTTCAATTGTTAGAGATTTTTATGCATCTCTTATCGATATAACGACAATGACCTCGTCTCATCTTATTCTTGTTAGGGGCATCGTTATATCCTTTTCTCCGATCATCATAAATCAAATCTTTCAAATCCCACCATCTACCTTTGATCAAAACCCACATTTCGAGTTTCTATGGGAACTCGGAAATGCTTATAATGTTGTCAATCGTACTGCAGAAGCCTTTCAATATGTGTTTCCATTGTTTGATAATAACTATGATTCTTCAACTCTAGCTTTACCCTCATAAATCGAGGCGTGGAAACGCTTCATTAATTCCCGGATCTATCCAACTAGAGATTTTTTTGGAGTTACGGATGATGAGATGCTGCTGTTGTATGCACTGACTGTGGGGGCATACATTGACTGGGGGATATTGATGTTCAAAACGGCAATTAATTTTGCGGTGAGAGGCGTAATAGGGAAGATCACTACCATTTGCCAGGTTATCTCTCAACTATGTGTTCATCTAAATCAAGTGCCTGAGTTTACTCTGAGGCGAGATTTTTCCATCTCGTGATTCTCGGTTGGGATTACTTCCGGTAGATACTCCCGGATGTTCATCGACAGTTTGATGTGTTGTTTGAGTTGGTAGAAATCAGATGATAGATGTCAGTTGGTAGTTTGTTAAGTTGGTAGTCAATTAAGTTAGTAGTTTAATCTCTTGTTTAATCAGTTTTATTTAAGTTTGTCATAGTTTTCATAATGTTTAATATATATGTCATTTTCTTTAATCAAAGTAATATATGTTGAGAAAAATAATAAAAATCAAAATCGTATAAAATTTTAATTTTTTTCTTTCGAACCTACTTTTTATTACTCACTGAACATCGGGACGATGCCATTTCGTAAGTGGGGAGTAGAGGTAAGTTAGTAAATAAAAAAATTAAAATTTTCTCATATAAAGTTAGTAAATAAAAAATTAAAATTTTCTCATATAAATTTATACTTAAGTGCTTAATACTTAGTTTAAGTTTTCTTGAATAAAAATAAGTAGATAGTATATAATTAATATGAATAAAAATAATATAAATTGGTAAGAATAGATTTTGATTAAGTAAAGTAAATTAGATATATTATAATTATATTATATGTCAGTTTTAGATTTTTATAAGATTTTAAGTATATGTAACTATACATAAATATTATCAGGTAATTTTCTTATGAAATTTAGGGCCCGTTTGTTAAAACTGAAGACTGAAATCTGAAGTCTTAATTCTGAATAAATTAAGTAACTGAATATTTTAAGTGCTGAAATTGATTAGACTGTTTGGTAACATTTATTATATCTGAAATTAGAATTTGTTTCGTGAGTGTGTATGTGGGTGTGGGTGTGGGTGTGTGGAGGGTGGGTGTAGGGTGGGTGGGGGTGTTGGTGTGGGGTAATGGTGGGTGTGGGTGGGTGTAGGGTGGGGTGTGGGTGTGGGTGGGTGTCGGGTGTGTGGTGTGTGGGGGTGGGTGTCGGGTGGGCGTGGGTGTGGGTGTAGGGTGTGGGGGTGTCGGGGTGGCTATGGGTGGGTGTGGGTGTGGGTGTGTGTGGGGGGTGGTGGGTGTGGATGTGGGTGTGGTGTGTTGTGTGTGGTGGGTGTGCGGGTGTTAGAGTGGGGGTGTGAGGGTGTATGTGGGTATGAGGGTGTGGGGTGTGTGGGTGTAGGTGTGGGTGTGGGTGTGGGTATGGGTGGGTGAGGGTGTGTGGTGTGTGGGGGTATGGGTTGTGTGGGTGTGGGGTGGGTGGGGGTATGGGTGGGGTGGATGGGGGGTGGGGTTGGGGGTTGGGTGAGGTGTAGGTGTGAGGTAGGTATGGGTGTGGGGTGTACCCATACATAATGTAGATTTATTGAAAAAATTCAGCATTAAGTAGTTCCTCAACCACTTAAAATTTTCCATAATTTTTCACAGGAAATTCAGAAGATCTTAACTAATTAAGAGGTGTTAAAAAGTATTATCAAACAACACTTATTTTAATAATCACTTATTCTTTTAAGAATAAGTGTTAAATGGTGTAAACAAACAGGCCCTTAGTAGATATACTTATATCTATAATAAAATGTTAGAATAATTTTCTTTTCAAAACGAAATATGAATATGGAATCGGATTAGGAATGATGAGATTTTTGGCACCACAAAAATATAAAATATAGCCAAATAGCCTACCTAAATAAATTTCTAATTTTTGTCCCTACCTCAGCCTTGATTAGAGTGATCAAGACCTCACTCGAAATAGCCATTTTGATTATAACCGACCCTTAGCTTATTTTGGTCTACATTTCCTGAAAATCCCACGAATTTGTACGTACTTATGAAAGGAGATGATGACACAAAAGCTAAGAATGGTGTATGCTGAGATTGGAAAAATTAGAAGTATTAGTATATTCGATCTTACCTCATGACGCTTGCAAGATAGTCGATTTTGGTAATAAGTTCGGATATGTTAATATTCTATAAAAGAATTAAGAACGAAGCACCATATTTTCGCAGAATTAATCAAATACCAGGTATCTTCCTTATCTTTGATCGACAACTAAAAAATAAAAAGAACATATCGGTTGTAGCTACCAATGATTTGAGTGCAGTAGGGTGTTATCTCGAAATGTCCTATATCACTATGAGGTTTAAAAGCTCCCGATTGCCTGATGATAATAGTCCGGCTAGGTATTATCTCGAAATATCCTATTCTTTGGGAATGAAGGCATATAAAACAAAAAAAGTCGAATCATAAGATCTCAAGAATGATTACAAGTTTAAGGAAACCGGACTTGTAATTTTCGATCGAAAGAGTAGTACTCCGATCAATCTTGATGAAGCAATGCTTGTAAGTTTGATTTTCTACACACACGCACGCTTTTAGTTCTTAAGTTTGATAAAAAAAAAATAAAAAAAGAAAATCTGGGAAAAAAAAGGGGTGAAATAATATCAGAATATTATTAATCGAGATATTTTTGATCAAAATTATGAAGGTGTGAAGCACGCACGACTTGCTTCTTTCTCTTTTGATTTTCTTTTCTATCCTTTCGATTAAACCAATACCACGAGCCTAAAGCGTATAAGCCATTTTGTCAACTACTTGACTTAGTCCTTGATTCCAAATATTTCATATAAGTTGAGATAGGAGAATAATTCTAGAATTTTAATTATATTTATTAAGTAGATTATGCAGAATTTCATTTGAATGATAGTTGATAAATAATTTATCTAAGTTATATACACTTTTTATCTTGTTAATTTCTAAGGAAGATATAATTAATATATTTATAATATTGAAATGATACTTTACTAACTTGAAATTTAATCTACCAGGTATATCATTTTTATTGTAATTTTTATATATTACCGCTTGGATTGCAAAATATATATATAGATATAAATATATAGATACCAATATATTATTAAAGAACTAGCCAAAGTTTATATAATTGATTTATACGATCTTTGCGAGAAAGCGGAATGTGCTCGATCTTTCCTTTTATATTAGGTCCAATTGAGTAAATGAAGCGGTGCACTCGAGGTTAACAATTCCTCCTCCACACACGGCGTATGAAATTGTCATATGTCATTGTCATCGATTCAATCTCCACAAGCGCCCATGCTAATCTTAGTTAGATACGAGCAGTGCAGTACAAATCTACCCCGGATAAAAGAGGTTATTCCGTTTGTCAGACGGCCGATGTTATTCAAAAGGCTCCGGTTGTCGGCGGATCGATTCAACTTTCCGGTGTTAGTTTCAATTAAACCGTTGATTTTAACATTATTATGATCTTGAGCACAATTTTAATAAGATTCATCTTTCCCAAGACAAATCTGGCCCCGGGTAGGAAATAAGATTCCGTAGTCACGCTTTCGCACGGCCAATTTTACCTTCGGTTTTCTATCTTTTATCTCATATCCTAACTTCTGCGGTGGGTTCATCGTTAGGTTATATGGTGTGATTCATCTTGGTTAATTACGTCAATCCGAATATTATCAATACGTTGCAAAATAGAAAAAGATTCAATTAACTCAATTTTAGTCAATTTTAATTTAAGCAGTATTCTTTACCGAAAAGATTGAAATAAAACGATTACATAACTTTGGCTAGTTATTTAGACTTAGCTAAAAAACATTATAAAAAGATAAAAACAAACAATACAAACATAAATACTTTGGAAATTTTACCCGATTACAACTGTTGAATCAGAGATCGTATTCTTCTGGACATTACAACGACTTCAGCAACATTGATCTTCTGATAATTTCTCGAGCATTACAACGATACTATTTTTTATTTATGGCATAAGGCCTATATACATATATACTACTACTAATTAAGAGAGGTTAGAAAATATATTGGTACACCCCTGAAATTTGTATGAAGCGCGCTCTATTTATAAGCGAGAATTTCCAGGGCGGATCGATCCGAGGTGATGCGGATCGATCCGGGAATAAAAATATTATCCCCTAGATTATTCTCTGCGAGGACCACATGTTTGATAATCATTATGTTTCCTCGGTTCGATCCGAGGTTAATCCGGATTGATCCGGGTAGTTTATTTTCACATCTTGATCGAAACTTGATAAAATCATAACTTGAGTTCGGATCTCGAATGTCATAATTCAAGAAGCGTTGGAAACATCTTGAAAAGATCTATAACTTCTATGAAGGACTCTTCTTGAGAAAATGCCTTTTGATGGGCCATTTGTTCGTCAAATATATATCTCGATAATAGTATCACGAACCGTTGATCCACTTGAACTTTAAATCTCATGGCACTTCCTTACTTCCTTCAAAAGACATGTTTTTACTTCAAAAAGTGTCATCACACGGGGTCTTGGTTTACCTAAAATCTGCAAATAAAATACTAAAAATACCCACGTAAATCTGACACGACACTCCGGTTACTAAACCAGTACAAAATTTATAACTTTTTATTACTTTTACTAGATTTTTATAGTATTTAGATTTATTCATAACTATTAATATTTCATAAGATTATCGTTTTAATTTCTTATATTTTATATAAAAAGAGTTGATAAAGTATATAAAACATCGCAATTTTTATCATATAAATGTTATACATCAGTGGCTTCCCTCCGGACCTTCATGCTTTTTCTGATGCGGATTGGGGTGGATCTCGCGATGATTATGCTTCCACTGGAGCTTATGTTGTCTATATTGGCAGGAATGCCGTCTCTTGGAGCTCCAAAGCGATCCCACTATTGCCGGTCGTCATCGAGGTGAGTACCGCTCTGTTGCCTCCACCATCGCGTGGAGCTCATGTGGGTTACTTCTTTGTTACGTGATCTTGGTTCCCCTCCCACTTCGAGCTCCGGTTGTCTATTGCGACAATTTGGGCACTACACAGTTCTGTCACAACCCTGTCTTTCACTCGCGGATGAAACACGTTGCCATTGATTACCACTTTATCCGGGATCAAGTGCAACGGGGTTCATTACGGGTTGCTCATGTTAGTGATCAGGATCAACTTGCTGATTGCCTCACCAAGTCTCTCCCTCGCTTGGCCTTTGTTCAGCGGTCACGACAAGTTGGGTCTCGTCCCTCGCCCACCTTGAGGGGTGGTATTAGCTGTATATTGTATGAACTGATTGTCTTTATTGTTAGGAATATTTTTAGCCATAGTTTTAGCCTCATTCATAGGTAGCTTTTACTAGACTTTCCTATATATTGTAACACCATTCAATTGTGAATATAATTTTCAATCATAATTCTAAATCAATCGTGTTAGAAACTTCTCCAAATTCAAACTCAGAATCTGCAACTATTGGACTTCCTCAAGATCTTATTACAGAAATTCTTGTGCATCTTCCGGTGAAACCCATTTTGAGATTTAAGCGCGTATCAAAACTATGGCTGTCTATGATCTCAAGCCCACAATTTGCCAGGTCCCATTTCTCCAATCATTTCAATAATCAGCAACTCTTATTCACTACCCAATCAATGTTCTCTTTGGCGGTTTTATCGACACCACAAAATAACTATCGACAATGGCTTTAATTTATTATTTTCATTTACTTATTCACACCACGCTTAAAAACTAATAGCACCACGGCATTTAATAAGTTTTAAAAACCATACACTTTAGCCCATAATGTTTTAAAAAATAAACACTTTAGTCTCTCTAATTTCTATCCCCTACATTACACCCAGACCCGTCCATTGGGCAAGGCCAACCAGACCATGGCCTAGAGCCCACCAAAAAATGCTATTTTAAGGGCCCACCAAAAAAATAACCTAGTAGTATTATAGAACTAGAAGCCTATGTTCAGCAGCCTAATAGTTTTTTTTTCTTTTTTTTTTTAAAAAAAAGAAGCCCATGTTTCAGCATTAGAAAAAGTCTTTCACATAAAAAAAAAGTAAAAGACAAAATTAGTACTTTTTTTTATATCAAGGAAATTAGGTAATAGTAAAAAAAAAAAAAAAAGAAATTAGGTAAAGCCTTAAAATAGTACATTAATATTTCTGAAGCGACTTTTGCCATCCCCTTCTTTACTGTAGTGACTATTGCAATCCCCTGCTCACTCTCTTCTATGAGTGAGTTGAGTGATTACATTTTCTGATTTACACTAAAGACTAGCAGTGCAATTGTGCAAACAGAAATTGCAAAAAAAATAATAAGTTCAAGATTGAATTGAAAGACGGATATTGTCTGATCTCCAGTGGAAAAATCATTTTGCAATTTTGTGGTCCATTTACAACTTTACTACTCAGCAGCTGTTTATGATTATCTCAGATTCTCACAGGTATGTTTTTTTTTTGTTTTTCAAAATTTTTTTTTTTTTTTTGAGAAAGGGTGGTTGAATTTTTTAGGCAGAAAAATTGATTTAAGTGTTTGTGTTTGTTTCTATTTTATTTATTGATTCATTTTTTTTTTGTTCACTTCATCTCATCTCACAAATGTTTTTCATTACTATAACCATATTTATCTATTTGAAAAGTTGTATTGTCATCATAATTCATTTTAATTTCATGTGCATTTCATTATTTTGCATGACGTGAACAATAAATCATGGTCCGTCCAAAAAAATACCTTTCGGATATGAAAAAGGAAAAAGAAACAAAGGTAGAAGCATTAATTCAATCACAAGCGGGAGCTATTCATAAGTTTTTGTTGGTGCGAGTGCAGAAAGTACGAAAGCTGTCGAAACATGATGACATCTCAATTGAAAATGAGATGATGAATGTTGAGAATGAGAATTTGGTTGATGATGAAGAAAGCGACAAGTTTTGTGAAACCGGTGGAAATGAGAATGAAGATCCAAGCATATTATTTGGACCTCAAGATCATGATGATCCTATTAGTTGGGACAAGATAGATCAAGAATTAAGAGAATTTTTGTCGAAGGTGTCCTATAAGAAAAGATAATGTTGATTATCCAAAAGATGATTGATTAGGCATAGGCATTTCTTATGAGTTCACTTCACTCGTCATTTACGAATGGTGAGAAACATGATGAGAAAATGGCTCGTCTATTCAGAGGCTTTGGATAAAATATTTTGTTTTTGTTGTAAGTTGTTTAAGAAAGTGGAAAACACGACTCAGTTGGCGAATGAGGGGTTCAAAGACTGGAAAAATATTAGTGAGAGACTTAAAGGACATGAAAGTAGCAATGAACATAATATTTGCATGGACAAGTGGATCGAGTTGGCTAAGAGATTGCAAAAGAATGAGACCATTGGTACACAAACATTAGAACAAGGAGCATATTAACAAGGAGAAAGAACATTGGAGAGCAGTGTTATTAAGAATACTTGCCGTTGTCAGGACGCTTGCTGAGAGAAATTTAGCTTTACGTGGAGACAGTGCAAAAGTATATGAAAGTAACAATGGAAACTTTTTGGGCTTGATTGAAATGATTTCCTCATTTGATCCGGTGATGCAAGAGCACCTATGTCAGATTAAAAATGGTGGGGCTCAATACCACTACTTGGGCCCTAGAATTCAAAATGAATTGATACAAATGTGAAAGGGTGAGGTTAAAAGTACAATCGTTGCAAAAATCAAGGAAGCTAAGTATTTCTCAGTCATACTTTATTGCACACCGGATGTAAGTCATGAAGAACAAATGTCTCTTGTTATTTGATGTGTGGATGTTTCAACGGATGAAATAAAGGTGAAAGAGTTTTTTCTGGAATTTTTGAAGGTAGATGATACATCGGGGATGTGACTTTTTGGCGAGCTTCAAGAAGTTTTGAGTAGTCTTAAACTTGATATTCAAGATTTAAGAGGTCAATGTGATATCCCACATCGGTAAATTAAGTGAATGCTCACCCCCATATAAGTGTGAAACATAAAGGTCTGTCAACTCGGGTTAGCCCTTTTAGACCAAGCGAGGAAGGCGGTCTAAGCAGTTGACCGGATATTTATGACTCATTTAGCGCTACCAGGCCCGGGGTCTGGGGGCGTTACAGAATGGTATTTAGAGCCGACTATCAGACGGAACTATGCGATGCATCGTACAAGAAGACGGTGTAAGGATGGCCTCTAGTTACCTCTGGTAGGGACGATCTGGGACAAGTCTTGGCCGTCCTGGCGAGGACGCCAGTCCCTTATAAGGGGGGAGGATGTGATATCCCACATCGGTAAATTAAGTGAATGCGCACCCCCATATAAGTGTGAAACATAAAGGTCTTGTCAACTCGGGTTAGCCCTTTTAGACCAAGTGAGGACGGCGGTCTAGGCAGTTGACCGGACATTTATGACTCATTTAGAGCTACAGTCAAGGATATGACAATGGTTCTAATATGAAAGGAAAACATAAAGGCGTGCAAAGTAGATTACTCCAAGTAAATCCTAGAGCCTTTTACATGCCATGTGGGTGTCATAGTCTCAACCTTGTTCTTTGTGATATGGCCAACTCTTGTCCGAAAGCATTGGATTTTTTTGGAGTGGTGCAAAGATTGTATGTTTTGTTTTCTTCTTTAACAAAACGATGTGCAATTTTAATCGATAATGTGAAATCACTCACATTAAAGGCAATGTCACAAACGCGTTGGGAGAGCCGTGTTGAAAGTGTTAAAGAGATAAGATATCAAGTTACATAATTAAGAGATGCTTTAGTTGAATTGGCGAATCTGACAAATCAAAGTGAAGCAAAGCGCAAAAAAGTGAAGCAAAAACCTTGTGAAAATCGATCTTGAAAATTTTGAGTTCTTGCTTAGCATAGTTATTTGGTATAACTTGTTATTTCTTTGTTTGTAAAGTTAGCAAGCTCCTTCAAAAGAAGACATGCAGGTGGATGTTTGCAGTTGAGGAATTAAGAGGGCTTGTAAATTTTCTTGAAAGATATAGAGATAATGGTTTTGGAAGCAATGGCGAAGCTAAAGAAATCGCAATTGATATGGGTGTTGAACTTTGTATTTGTTGAAAAGCGCATCGTTAGAAGAAAGAGGCAATTTGATGAGGATGTTATTGAAGAGGTGAATCGATCAATTTGAAGAATCCTTTCGATTGAACTTTTTTTTTTTTTGTGTTGTTGATCAAGAAATTTCATCAATGAAGAAATGATTTGAGCAATTTGAAGAATATGAGAAAAATTTGGCTTCTTGTTTGATTTGAGAAAATCAAAGTATTCGAGCAATCGAATGTTTGATGAAATCTTGTGTTGATCTTGAAGAATTTTTAGGCATGGTAATGTATCAGATATTGACAGCAAGTACTTATTCATGGAGGTGAAACTCTTGAGAGAAATCATGCCGATAGAAGTGAAGAAGCCAATCGAAGTGCTTAACTATTTAAAAGAAAAGGACTATCCCATTTCATGGATTGCTTTCAGAATTCTTTTGACGATTCTGGTCACAGTTGCTTCCGGAGAAAGAAGTTTTTCAAAGCTGAAGTTGATTAAGAATTATCTTCGGTCGACAATGTCACAAGAAAGGTTGAATGGTTTGGCCATGTTGTCGATTGAAGAAACATTGGTTGATGACATTGATTACACAAGTTTAATTAGTATTTTTGCATCTAAAAATGCTAAACGACAAGTGTTTAAGTGATACTTTTGTTGAAAATGGTTGACAAAAACATTTCTTTTGCATTATTTATACTATTATTAGTTGACTTTATATGTTTTCTTCTTGAGATAGATGCTTCATTTTAATCTAAAAAAATATAGTCTACAAAAAAAATTGTCAAGGGCCCGATAAATTTATTTGGCTTAGGGCCTGGAAATTCACAGGGACGGCCCTGATTACACCTCTTTCTAAAACTCTTTAACTCCCCCCAACCCACCACCACCCTCACATTACCAAGAAACCCAACAAAACACGAGTGAAAGAACAAATCTCACCGGACTCTCGTCGGAAAAGCCGCCAGATAAGACAAATCTTGCCGGAAACCGCACGTGAAAATAAGAACATCTTTTAAACCAAATCATGTAAGTATCTTGTTTTGTTTGGATTTCGGTTGTAAATTGGTATAAATCAAAGGTATTATTTTTTGAATGTTTGAAGGTTTTAATGGAGTAGATTTAAGGTTTTTTTTTCGTATGTAATGCTCCGTTTTAATCGAATGTTTGTTTCATTGTAATGTGTATTCGTTTTTGGTTGAAATTGGATGGAAATAGGGTTGAAATCACAGGTTTTTTTTGGCTCTTTTTCGATAATCCGGCCGTTTTCCGATCAGAAGGGTGCGGAAGATGGCTGGTACTTGAAACGTCGCATAAACTGACATTTTGGTGCAAATGTAACGTCAACTAGTGTGACGTTTAGATCATAAATGTCCAGCAGAGTTACCCAGTTCTTCCTTAGTGTGGGTGACGTTAACATTGCTTCAGAACGTCGACATGGCTGACTTTACTGTCTCAATGTAACGTCAACCCTGCTGACGTTATATGCTGGATTTTTTTATAATGGCATAATTAATATGCACATATCAACTTTGAATTAATGTGTTTCTTGACATTGTAAACATCTTTGTAAACAATTGTCCACCAATGAATTAGTATACACCCAAATATGAATTAGTGTATTTCTTCACATTGTAAATAACTTTCAAACTATGAATTGTGGCCATGTAAATGAGTTAAAATGAAAAGTGCGTTAGTTAAAAGTATACTTAGATGTGTTTCATTGAAATGTAAGTGTGTTAGTTAAAGGTAGAGGTGTTTTGCCCATTATTTGTGTTGTGTGGACCCGATAATATAAGCTGTGAGATCTCTTTGCTTTAACAGATTGGGATCTCTTTGCTGTTTTTGTAGAGTGGCTTACCTGAATCAGTTCCATTAAGAAATTACCAATGATATCCATTTGTTAATATCTCTCATAAGTTGATATGCCAAGGATATCCATTCTTAATTGACTGATTCAGGCTAGCCATTATCTACATACAAAGGCCTAATGTCCCCCTCACTTTGAAAACTGGTAGTCTATCGACGAACAATTAAAAGAAATCAAAGTGGAAGAACTTCAAGTATTAAAACAAACAACACTTCTTGTTCGTACAAGAACTTCAGGTATGTAATGGATTAAGGCACTAGTCATGTTTTGTATGATTGGTTATGTTTGGCTTGCGTATCTATGTTGTCCTGTTTTGTAATGGCATGTTGACTGATTCTGATTCAAATTATGATTCTCTTTTTAATCTACAGTGAAGAAAATGGATAATGATTGTTTCTTCAAAGTTCTTTTGGGAGGATTTGCAACAAGTTTGGTATGTAATTATTAATTAACCTACATTTTTATCGCTTATATTATGATTGAAATAACGTGATATGTTTCTTTCTTCATAGACACTACCACAAAAATATGTTAATAATTTGAACGACATGCTGCGAAACCTAGGTAGGGTTGTTCTCAATAGCCGAATAGGCACATGGGAAGTGAGTGTTGGACCGAAAAATGATGGACTTCTTCGTTTCTTTGGAAAAGGTTGGGAGCAGTATGTGGATGCTCATCACTTGAATCCGGGGGAGTTCATAATGTTTGAGCACAGAGGGGATTTCACTTTTAACACTATTGTGCTGGGTCACAATTCCTGTGAGAATATTTTTTCTGATTCCGAGAGTGAGAGTGAAGATGATGATGCTGATGATGATGGTAATGAAAATCCCCATTTTGAGACGATGATATACTACTTTTATATGATTAAATATACGTTATATTATTATGTTTTATCAACGAATTCTATATAAAATATATGAAATTAAGATATAAATAGTATGAAATGTTAATCTTTATAATTTAGAGTAGTTAGTAGTTAAACTTAGTAATAATAGTAAAAAGTTATCATTTTGTACCGATTTTAGTAAATCGGAATGTCGTGTCAGATTTACGTGGGTATTTGTGGTATTTTATTGCAGATGTATAAGCCAAGACCCCGAGAATCGACATTTTGAAGTATAATCATATCTCTGAAAGGATTTAGAGAGTGTCACGAGCTTAAGTGGTCAATCGAATTGCTTAAGTGGTCAAGTGGTCAATCGAAGTGGTCAAGTGGCTAATCGATTTGATTTAGTGGTAATCGAGAAATATCTTCGACAAACGAATGGCTCATCAAAACGACATTTTCTGAAGAAGTGTCCTTCATGAAATTTGTAGATTTTTCCGAGAGCTTTCCGATGCCTTTTGAATCATGTTGTTTGGAGATCCAGAACTCGAGATATGAATTTTAGAAGTTTTATTCCAAAATATATAATTTATATCCGAAAATTGGATAATTAAGGGGATGAATGTAATGATTACACGGCCCATCCGACCAAACCGGCCCGGTCCGGCCTCAATCAATTTTCTATAAAAGGAGCCTCAGATGCAACAGACGGATTGTACCAATAATATATATATATATATATATATATATATATATATATATATATATATATATATATATATATCTCCTCCTTCTTATTTTCTTTTAGTAGTTGTAAATAGGCCTTATGCCAAAAATAATAATATCGTAGTATTGTTGTAATGCTAGAAATTATCGGAAGTTCGGTGTTGTTGAAAGTCGTTGTAATATCCGGAAGAATTCGACCTACGATTCAAAGATTTGTAATCGGGTAAAATTTCTAAAGTATTTACGTTTGTTATGTTTGTTTTTATCTTTTTAATCGTTATAATGTTTTTAGGCTAAATCTAATAACTAGCCAAAGTTATGTAATCGTTTTATTTCGATCTTTTTGGTAAAGGAATGTTGTTTAAGTAAAATTTTACTAAAATTGAGTTAATTGAATCTTTTTCTATTTTGCAACGTATTGATAATATTCGGACGTAATTAACCAAGATGAATCGCAACATACAACCTAACGATGAACTGACTAGAGAAGTTAGGATATGAGATAAAAGATAGAAAAACCGGAGGGTAAAATTGGCCGTCTGGCGTGACAACGGAATCCTATTTCTACCCGGGGCGATTTGTCTTGGGAAAGATGAATCTTATTAAATTTGTGCTCAAGATCTTAATAATGTTAAAATCAACGGTTTAATTGAAACTAACACCGGAAAGTTAAATCGATCCGCCTGACAACCGGATCCTTTTGAATAACATCGGCCCGTCGACAAGCGGAATAACCTCTTTTATCCGGGGTAGATTTGTACTCGGTACTGCTCGGACTAAGCGAGATTAGCATGGTGCGATTGTGGAGATTAAAGCGATGACAATTTGACATATGACAATTTAAATGCGCTTCGTGTGAGGAGGAATTGTTAACCTCGAGGAGTGCACCGTTTCATTTACTCAATTGGACCTAATATAAAAGGAAAGATCGAGCACATTACATTTATTGAAAAAGATCGTATAAATCAATTATATAAACTTTGGCTAGTTCTATAAAATTATCTGTCTAGTTTATTATTATAAACTATATATTGGTATCTACATATTTTTATATATATATATATATATATATATATATATATATATATATATATATATATATTTTTACAATCCATGTACATTTATATATATTTATATATCTATATATATTATATTAGAATAACTTTTAAATTACGCATTTACTTTATGTTAAGTAGAATAGTAGTAATCTGTGTTATAAAATTGCGGTTTAGATCGAGTTAATAATGACTCTTTGGTGTTTAACCACACTTAAAAGAATTACCACGTTTCTCGAGGATTCGACACTCGACTCACCACACTAGCACTATGATTTGACCCGGTACACTCGCCGGTAAGGATTGTATAGCACTAGAAAGCGTCCGTCGACTTTTCGGCGCCGTTGCCGGGAACACGTCGCTAATTTATTTCTTTGTGTGTATGGTTACTACTTGTATTAGCTCAAAATTCTCGAGAATAAATCAACACTTTTTCTTATCTCATTTCTATTTTATTTTTCGTTGGTATCTACTTTCTTTTAGTACCAATTTTCTTCTTCTATAAAACTCGAGCATTTTTCTATTTTCGTTAGTTGATGACCAGAAGCGGTAAAGCCTCACTTACTCCTTATAAGCCTGACATAAACGCTACGAAAAAGGCGATTCTGAATAGAGAGTAAACGTGGTCAAACCGACCAGGACTCCTTGGAAAATCTCCAACGGAATCATCTTCTAATAAAAATACAGAAATGGCTGAAACTAGTGATGAAACAAATGAACAGAGGCTAGATCATGCTCCAAGGCATGGACAAAACCCTGTTAACCCAAATAATAATCAAAATCATAATATAAATAATCAAGATTGGAACCAGAATAATCGTAATAACCCACCAAACCCGAGACCTATCTGTGATCAAACCATAAGAAGAAACCAGACTAATAATCTCATACTTTTACCCAATTAAGGAGCAAATAATTTCGAAATTAAATCTCATCTTTTTGGTTTAATTGACGCAAGAGCCCAATTCCTAGGAGAGGATGATGAAGATCCACATCATCATCTCTATCTTTTTGAAGAATCTGTGCAATACACCAAAAGTCAAGGTGCTCGTAAGGAAATAACGAGGATGACTATGTTTTTTTTCTTTAAAAAGGACGAGCCCGAGATTGGTTTATGTCTCTTCCACATCATTCACTTACTAGTTGGGAGGATATTCAAACTGAATTTCTGAAACAATATTTCACTCCAGGACGAAATTTGGAATTAAAAGTCGAGGTTGCTAACTTTAGACAGGGATCTGAAGAAACGCTTGGGAATGCCTGGGAAAGATTTAAAAAATTGTTAAGAGCCTGTCCCGACCATGGTTATTCCTTAGATATGCAAATTCAACTTTTCTGTCGTAAATTAAGAAAAGATTCACGTGCAGATGTAGATCATGCATGTGGTGGTTCTTTAATGATGAGTGAAGCTCAAATAGTTTACGATGCTATAGAAAAGATTTCCAAAATAATGAGAATGTGGGAAACCGGTTCTAGCACCGGAAAAGTAGCTTTGCAGGAGAATGTACATCTAATACGGAAGTTCTAGCACATTTAGATAATTTGAGTAGGAAATTTGATGGCCTACAATCGAACAAAAACCAAAGTTCAGAAAATAGTACACCAACTGAATACTCAAATCAGGATAATATGCCATTAGGGATCGAAGAACCAACAGGATATTCAAGAGAGGAGGTGAGTTTTCTTCAGCAGCATAGGAATTTGAACAATGCATATTCAAACTCGTTTAATGCTATTAGAAGAGATCACCCTACTTTTCGATGGTCTGAAAACCCTAGTAAGCAAGGACAACCGCCATATCCGATTCAAATATAGGAATATGAATAATAATCAAGTTTATCAAGAAAATACATCTAATCGAATTTACAATCATTACCTAGATCCTATCCTCAACATACCACTCAAAGTATACCAGTAACTCAAAGTTCAACTCAACCTGCAGAAGGAGTTGAAAAATGGGAAAAACTAATGGAAAATATGATGGGTGTAGTATCTACTCAAGCTAAGAATATGGAAACAATGATGACTTCTATAGTACAGTCTTTAAGGATTTGAGTTCAATGAAAACATCTATGAGTGGACATGATACCAGAATGAGAACGATAGAAGCCTCATTAAGGAATATGGAAGATCATTTGAGTAGGGAAGGTGAACGTAATAACAGTAGACCTCCTGGAGGATTACCAAGCAATACTGAAAGAAACCCAAGAGAGGTAAATGTTGTAGTTACGAGAAGTAGAAAACTCTGTGGTAGTAATGGAGTAGAAAACTTCGGAAATAATGAAGTAGAAAATGATTTAGATGGAAAAAATGATGAAACTAAAGATGAACTTGAATTCACTGATGAGGAAGAAGAAATTATAGAGAATTTCTTGAAAAGGAATAGAAGTTTGGAACCTGAGAATGAAGGTGAAAAATGGGTAAAAATCCCTAGGATTTTGAAAGATCCCATGGATAAAGATTTAAGGACTTTATTCAAGGAACATGTTAGAATGGAAGATCCCATGGATAAAGATTTAAGGACTTTATTCAAGGAACATGTTAGAATGGAAGATAATGAAAACAAGGATGAAAAACAAGAAGAACTGAAGGAATCTGAAGTAGAGATTGATTCAGGGAATGTTTTAAAAGAAAAATCTCAAGATCATGATACTTGGCGATCAAGTAATAATCAAAAGTTTAAGGAGAAAGGAAAAGAGAAAATGACTTTGGGATCAAAGGTTATAGATTTAGAATCTTCACCTTATCCACCTAAAGATCAAATTAAAAAGATTAAAAGCGATCGAAGTATGCTCGTTTCCTTGATACTTTTTCGTCATATTCATGTTAATATCCACATTATCGAAGCTCTAATTAGTATGCTGCTTATGGAAAGTTTACGAAAGATATTACGTCAAACAAGAAAAATTAGAGGAATATGAGAATATATGCCTAAATGAAGAATGTTTGGCAGTTTTTTGCAAGATAAGTTACCACCTAAACTGAAAGATCTGGAAGTTTTACCATCCCATGTGAAATTGGAGGATTTACATTTAAGAAGGTCTTATGTGATCTTGGAGCTAGTATAAATCTCATGTCTTATTAGGATTATAGAAAGCTAGGCATAGGAAAGCTTACAAAGTGAAATGACTCTGCAAATGGCGAGATAGATCGATTAAATACCCTAAAGGAATTATTGAGGACGTATTGGTTAAAGTAGACAAGTTCTATATTCCGGTAGACTTTGTAGTTATGGAAATGGAAGAAGGATATTCGGCGCCACTTATCTTAGGTCGACCATTTCTAGCTACTGGGAAGAACTTTAATAGATGTCCGAGAAAGGAGAGTTAATTCGAGAGTCAATAAAGATGAAGTTGCTTTCAATATTTTCAAAGCTATGAACCATCCATACAGATCACGAACCATGTTCTTTTATAGAAGATATTCATTACATGTCATGATGATATTCGATTTACCAACTTTTGAAGACAGATTAGAAGAATGCTTAACCCTGTCTATCTATAAGGAAGATGAGAAGGACACCGAAATGAAAGAGATAATCATTTCTCTAGATAAAGGTAGTTTTACTTTTAAACCATCATGGCATAAGTATTTGGAATTAGAACTAGAAGGACCAGTTCTTAAACCAACACTGGAAGATCCACCTAAGAATCTGGAATTGAAACCGTTACCTTTAAATCTGAAGTATGCTTTTCTTGAAACTAATAATCTATTACCGGTTATTATTTCATCATCTTAACTGAGCAACAAGAAGATCAATTACTTAGAATGTTGAAAAAGCATAAGAAAGCTTTTGGATGGGACGATTGCCGATATTCGAGGTATTAGCCACGAGATTTGCGTTCATAAGATAATTACGAAGGAAGATGCTAAACCTTGTATTCAACCGCAACGCCGCCTCAACCCAAATTTGCAGTTAATTGTTAAGAAAGAGGTCATTAATCTATTAGAAATGGGGATAATTTTTCCCATATCAGATAGTGAATGGGTAAGTCCAACTCAAGTGGTACCAAAGAAAGGAGGTTTCACAGTGAAAGAGAATGAAAAGAATGAATGGATTCCGACAAGAGAGATTACGGGTTATCGAATGTGCATTGATTTTAGAAAACTAAATGATCATACTAAGAAAGATCATCATCCACTTCCATTCATAGTTCAGATGTTGGAACGTTTAAGTGGACATAAGTATTACTATTTCTTAGGTGGTTATTCAGGATATTTCTGAGATATTCATTGCAAAGCAGATAGATAGAGAAAAACTACTTTCACTTGTCCTTATGGAACTTTTGCTTATAAAAGAATGCCGTTTGGTTTATGTAATGCATGCCTACGTTTCAAAGGTGTATGATGGCTATATTTCTTGATATGGTTGAGAAATTCTTAGAAATTTTTATGGATGACTTTAGTGTTTACGGAGACTCATTTGATGTTTGTTTGTTACACTTAGAACGAGTGTTACTTATTTGTGAAGATACCAATCTAGTACTAAAGCCCGGGAAAAGTGTCATCTAATGGTATCAGAAGGAATTGTTTTAGGTCATAGAATCTCTGAAGAAGGTATTGAAGTTGATAAAGCTAAAGTCGAAGTAATTGAAAAATTACCTCCACCAGTTAGTTTAAGAACTCTAAGAGGATTTCTGGGACATGCAGGATTTTATAGAAGATTCATTGCCGATTTCTCTAAAATAGCAAAGCCTCTAAGTCATTTGCTTGAAAAGGAAGTACCTTTTAGCTTTGATAGTAAATGTATGGAAGCCTTTCAGACCCTAAAAGTGAGGTTAACTACTGCACCAGTTTTAGTAGCACCAAACTGGAGTTTGCCATTTGAGATTATGTGTGATGCAAGTGATTTAGCTGTAGGAGTTGTTTTAGGTCAAAGATATAACAAAATTCTCAAGGCTATTTACTATGCATCTCACACATAAAACACTGCTCAACTAAATTATGCAACTCTGAGTAAAAGAAGCTGTTGGGTGTGATTTTTGCCTTAGATAAGTTTCGATCGTATATTGTTGGTTCTAAGGTAATAATTTATCTGAGACCATTGAAGATCGAATTATTTACTGAGTAAGAAAGATGCTAAACCTCGTCTTCTTAGATGGTTTCTCTTATTTCAAGAATTCGATATTGAAATTAAAGATAAAAAAGGAAGTGAGAATGTAGTAGCAGATCATCTAAGTAGAATGGAAAATGATGAAGAAATAGGAAATGAAATTAAAGATTCATTTCCTGATGAACAACTATTTAGAATAGATACTCCTTCAACCATGCAGTTATTAAAGAATAGAATTCCTTCTAAGGAAATGTCACCTTGGTTTGGAGATATCATTAATTACTTAACCTGTGATTATATTCCGTCTCATTGGACTTGGCAGCAGAAAAAGAAATTCTTTTATGACTTAAAATTTTATTACTAGGAGGAACCAGACCTTTTCCGTAAATGTTCGGATGGGATAATCAGAAAATGTGTGTCTGATAATGAAATTTTAAGTATTTTGTCATTTTGTCATGATCGTGAGGCAGGAGGTCATCATGGAGGTTGGAAAACTGCTTTTAAAGTTTTACAATGTGGTTTTTATTGGCCTACACTATATAGAGATGCTTATAAGTATGTTAAATCTTGTGAATCATGTCAAAAATGGGGAAATATATCTAAAAAACATGAAATGCCTATGCAACCTATTTTAGAATGTGAGTTATTTGATGTTTGGGGTATAGATTTCATGGGACCTTTCCCTATATCTTTTGGAAAAAGATTTATTCTTGTAATGGTAGATTATGTCTCAAAATGGGTAGAAGCTGAAACTCTTCCCACTAATGATACCAAAGTTGTCATACGATTCCTTAAAAAGAATATATTTACCAGATATGGCATTCCGAGGGCTATCATTAGTGATAGAGGGTCACACTTTTGTAATAGACCATTTACCAAGATAGTTGAAAAATATGGTGTAACGCATAAGTTAGGAACGCCCTATCATCCGCAAACCAGTGGACAGGTAAAGGTGTCAAATAGAGAAATCAAAAGAATCGTGGAGAAAACAGTGGATACAAATCGTAAAAACTGGGCAGTTAAATTAGATGATGCATTATGGGCGTACACAACAGCTTTTAAAACACCAATTGGTTGTTCTCCCTATAAGCTAGTCTTTGGTAAGTCTTGTCATCTCCCAGTTGAGTTAGAACACCGAGCCTTCTGGGCTATTAGATTTCTGAATTTCGATCCTAAGGCTGTCGGTGATCATAGATTGCTTCAATTAACAGAACTAGAAGAATTTCGTCTCGATTCTTATGAAAATGCTCGAATCTACAAGGAACGCACAAAATCTTTCCATGATAAGAGAATCTTTAAACGTGAGTTCCATGTAGGTGATCGAGTGCTCTTGTACAATTCACGTTTAAAGTTGTTTCCAGATAAGCTTAAATCAAGATGGACAGGTCCATTTAAAGTAACACGGGTTTACAAATGCTGAGTCGTTGAACTAAGCGATGGAATTACGACTTTTATAGCCAATGGCCACAGAGTAAAGTTATTTGTGGAGGGAGAAGGAATCACACTGAAAGAAGAAGTGATGCTACTGATTGATCCCCCGACAAATTGAAAAAGCAGAAAAACCGAAAAACTGAAAAGCAGAGAAACTGAAATCAGCCGAATACCAGGTGCTATCTATCTTTACTCTACTTTTCTGTGTTTTTATTTATGTTTAAACTCTTTTCGTCTTTTACCGGATAGACGTAAAAGAATTGGATGTCTTTTTTAGATAGATTAGGAGTTTTTGTTTTACTTTTGAAATTAGGCCTTGATAAAGATGTCGCGTTTGCAATAGAAGCTTTAGTTTTTGAACAATTCAAGAAATTGTTGAGAGAGATTAGATTGAAAGAAGTTTGTAATGGAACATCAAGGAGTGCAATAAAAAGAGAGGCAAAGTTTACGATGAGATGCGAGAACTGTGGAAAAAGTGAACATGTTTGAATGTTGTGGGAAAAACACAACCAAATCCCAGGATGAGTGTTTGAATATTGTTAGGAAGGGAACGATTAGGTGGTTATCCGAAAATCCCGATGGAATTCCAAGAGATAATTCAAATGCTTCGTTTTTAGGAGTTAGGTTGATTGAACGTTATATCAGAACTCTGGAAGATTTAGAAATCGAAGAATCAGGAACCCCTTAAGTTTCGAGTCTTTTCTTATGTTTTATTAATATTTTATAAAATTTTCTTATAACTTCTGAAAATTTTAAAAAATTGTATCTTTATAAAATTAAGGAGTTTTAAAAAAGTTTTATAAAAGTCTTTTTTAGTTTTAATTTAGATATTTTATAAGAATTAATATAAATTTATAAAATATTTATAAGCTTTTTATTAAGTTTTATAAAGATTTTATTAAATTTTTAAAAATTGTTATAAAAGTATTTTTAAGATTTTAATCAAGTTTTATTAGAGTTTTTTATAAGTTTTTAATCAAAAATCATAAAAAGTAAAAAATTCGGAAAAAGTAAAAAAAAATTGTGCACGGACCGATCCGGCCATTAACCCGGACCGATCCGGGGTCTAATTACATAAAAAAAACGGGGACCCTTTTTCTTCTTCTTCTTCTTCTTCCCTAATTTTTCTTGCCGCCGCATCCACCCCCCAAAACCCCACCACTCAATTTTTTTCAATTCTTCCATAAAATTTCATCTCACACTACACCACCACTTGATTTCTTCCTCCTTTCATCTCCTCTCTTCCACAAAAGTTGAAAAAATAAAAAAGGATCAAAAACAAGCTCCATTTCTTCCGGCGACTTTACAACTTTTCCGGCCTACTTTTCAACGTTTTCTTCATATTAAGGTATTATTTAGTTTATTTAGTTATCAATTTCATATTTTTCATAATTTTTTAGATTAATTTCAACTGTTTTGATTTTTGAGTGTGTTGTGACATTTTTATTTTTTGTTGTTTATTTTTTGTTGTTGTGTTGTTGATTGGCTTTACCAATATCGTAGAATGGCTGAGTCGAGTAGAAAAGCCTCTAAGAAGCGGAAATCGAACATTCCTATAGCAACTCCGGTAGTAGGCACGATAATTTTATCACCTGAAGAAGATGCCGTAAGCTTCAATAAAACAGCATCACAAGAAGCAAAGAATGCGTATCAAAGGATTTATAGTAAATGTGATGTTTTGATTGAAAGAGGATTAGATTTTGATGACCTAGGTGATGAAGTTAAGAATATTTTTACGAGACGTCAGTGGTTAGAATTAGCGACAAAAGAGAAGGGGAAATAAATACGACTTTAGTAGCTGAGTTTTATTCGGTTTTGTCTACATTGTCACAGGATGAGCTTACTGAGTCGCAAACTTTACCCCTAAGAGCTAGAAATGTTCCCTTTAACCCTGCCATTATAAATGCGATTTTGGGAGTTGAAGTTTTTCCAGATAATGAAGATTACAGGGTAGTTTGGAGTTTAGATGATCCTGCAACATTTGAGCAGACTGCCTTAAGAGCTCAGCACGCTTTTGATCTATGTTGCACGGACACGGACACGGACACGCCGCACGACACGACACGGACACGGCGACACGGCTAATTCTAAAATTTAAGGACACGACACGGCCCCGACACGTTACATATAATATAATATATATATATATATATACACACACACACACACACACATATATATATGTATATACACACATATATACATCTATATATAAATATATATAAGATATGTAATACTTAAACTCTATCAATATCTAAAATAGATATTTGTTATCTATACGGTGTCAAAAGTAAAAAGAAAATTATGATTTGACTTTCAAAATATTACAAATTAAGTGTAAAAACGATTGTCTATAACAAAAAAACATATAAACATAATACAGAGTAATCAAAATAGAAATTGTATATTTTCAGGTTTCATCAAAAAAACATTGAAAATTTTGTGTTCAGAGGTGTCGGGAGGTGTCGGCGCCGTGTCGGAGGTGTGTCGACAACGTGTCGGAGGAGTGTCGGATATTAAAATTTTAAATAATATTAATTTAATCAGCCGACACGTGTCGGACACGGTGTCGGAGCGTGTCGGAGCGTGTCGTGTCGTGTCTTGTGTCGGACACGGCGCACGGCGCCCATATTGAAGTGTCGGTGCATCATAGCTTTTGATTCAACCGCTGTGTGGGTTGAAAATAGGTTTAACTATGGGAAGTGTTTTAGAGGTTTAAGGGCGATTAAAAGGTTTATTAGCCATAATCTCTATCCTTCGAGTAAACATACGGCTTATGGAAAAGAAGATGTTTGTATCGCTTGGGCAATGGTAAATGATGTAAAGATAGATGTTGGAAAGGTAATGTTTAAAAGAGTTTTCGAGAGCATTGTCATCGCCAGACCAGGGAGTCATCTGTACTTCCCTTGTTTTATTTCAGATTTATGTCGTAGGTCGGGAGTACCATTCCTGCCTAATGACAAGTTAGCTCTGGCAGATGCACCTCTGATTGGACCAAGTTTGACTAGGCTTCCAGATGGTAGAATAAGCTCTTTGATTAGAAGCCGTCAAACTCGACCAGCTCCACCAGTTTCCACATCTTCTTCTTTTCCATCTTTTTCTAGTCAGCCTCAACAAACTCCTTTCTCCAACACTATCACTTATGACATGTTTCAGTCTTTAGTTTCGGACGTTGCACGTGGTCAAGCCAACATGGCTTTGTATCTTTGAAAGTAATAAGCGGTGGTGTGACGATATTCGTAGAGGTTTAAGGAGGAACGAGCAGTTGCTTCGTAATCCTACTTTTGATGATCCTGCCTATCCGCCTTGTCAGTCCAATCCATATACCTTACCAGAGTGGGTAGCACCTATTCCACCACCCTCGAGTATTCATCCAATGTCATATCCTTTTGGAAGCCAATCGAGTGGTACAGTGTATTTTCGACGGTATTCGTGAGACCGAGATGTCTAGTTTGGGAGGATTCACTGAGTTTATGATATCACCACCGGCATGAGTTCTATGGGTCTTGATAGTTCGATCCAGACCACGATGACATTTCACCGCTTGACTTCTCGATCGTTTCGAGTTCGAGCTTTCATGTTGATCCCGAGGAAGATTATGAAGAAGATTGAATTTTATTACCATATTTGATTAAACATTTTTACTGCACGTTTTTATTTTCGACATTTTCATTTAGATTTTGGTTTGTTTCATTTTTTTTGTTTCGTTTTATAATAGTTGTTTATTTTACTTAGAGTATCATCTTAATTATTCTAATCGTTTTAAGTTACCATTTAAAAAAATATATATATATTTACGAACTATGTATCATTAGTAAATCGTTTTCAACATTTTAATCGTTTTATAAGTTTCAATTTTAAACATACGTATTCATTGTTAGACTTGTGAGAGGCGTAAAGAAACAAAACCAAAATTTACTTTTACCTCTGTACTCGGTAAAAGAAAATTAAGGCCGGACCGAGCCGGCCTATTCTCGGACCGATCCGGGAAAAATGGTGACTCATTCTCCAATTCGTCTAATGCACCCACGTATGTTTTTTACTATCTATGTAAAGAAGTAAAGCTATGAGCAAGAATTGCCATCCCTTTCACTTTCTTTCACTTTCTATTTTTTTTACTTTCTATCTATCTGTTTACTTTCTTGTATTTTTTTCTTTTCATCTGGTTTTAAAAATGTCAAACCATTCCTCGCCCTCTGTTAATTCGTATGAACCAAACACACCGGAAGCTGTAGCTCCAGAATCCCGAGCATCCAACGATAATATACTTTTACACCCTCGTTTTGCTAATTCTCCAATCTGTTGGAGAAAAGTTTGAATTTCGATAAACTCGATCGACGGGTAAAAGCGTGATCGAGGATTCGGTTGGAAAAAGTTTGTGAGTGCGCCAAGAGGACGAGTAAATATCTCGATTGTTCGAGAATTTTATTCTGCCTTGATGTCGACATCCATGATTGAAAGTACTCAAATTATCACGGTAAGAAGAGGAGTGGCATCGCTCTCTCTTCGCCTCATTATTAATCAACTTTTGAAATTCGCTTTGTGTGACTGCCACACTTTGAAATAAAGTGGGGATTGAATAATGCCTATGATCATCTTAATAAAACTCATGAGGCATTCCAGTGTCTATTTCCACTCTTTGATTCGAATCACGATTTGTCCACAAATGCCTTACTTCCACATTTAAAGGCATGGAAACATTTCATTAACTCTAGGGTGTATCCTACTTGGGATTTCGGAAGCCTTTGTGATAATGAAATGCTTTTATTGTACGCCTTGGCATTTGGTGAGTATGTGGATTGGGGAATTTTAATTCAGAAGACGGTGTTAGAGTTTGCCATAACGAGGGGCAGTAGGGGGAAGCCTATGCCTTCTTCGTCAATGATTTCAAGACTTTGCGTTCAGATGAATGGAGTTGGTGAGTTGGAGACGGATGAAATCTTTCCTTCAAGAGATAATAGAGTTGGATTATTGCCGGTGGATACACCGGGATGTTCGTCAACCATTTAAAATGGTTTTTCAGTTTTAAGAGTTATGATTAAGTTTGTTTAAGTTTGTAGTTTTTAAGTTCAGTTAGTTAAGTCTTTTTAATTGTAATCATTTTTATTATCCTGTTTAATATATATGTTTAAGTTTTTTTAAAGTTTGTTTGTTATTTAATAATATATTAGTATACGATATGAATGAAATCAGAATAATAACGATAATAGATAATTTTAATTTTATTTTCAAACCTACTTTTTTAATACTCATTGAACATCGGGACGATGCCACTTCTTAAGTGGAGAGTAGAGTTAGGTTAGAAAACTCATTAAAATTTCGAAGAAATAGTTATAAATTATTAAAATTATCAAAATTTTTATTACTTATTAGTTTTAATTTTTAAGATAAATTAAGTAGTTAATATATAAATATGAATAAAAAATGATATAATTTGGAAGAATAAGTTTTTAATTAAGTAAAGTAAATTAGATATATTATAATTATATTTTATTTCTAATTTAGATTTTAACGAGATTTTAAGTTTATATAATTGAGTAATTAAGGTTAAATATTGTTTTCATGAAATTATATAGGTATGTTGATATTTATAAGTAAAATTTTTAGAATAATTTTCTTTTCAATATGAATTATGAGTTTGGAATTGGACTAGGGATGACGATTTTTGGCACCACAAAAATATAAACTATAGCCAAAAAAGCTACCTAAATAAATTTCCAATTTTTGTTCCTACTTTCACTTTGATTAGAGTGATCAAGACCTCACTCAAAATTGCCATTTTGATTAATCGAAATAACCAACCTTTAGCTAATTTTGGTCTACATTTCCTTGAAAATTCGCAAGTTTGTAATGCATGCGTACTTATGAAAAGAGATGAAGACATAAAAGCTAAGTTTTGGTGTATCTTTGAGATTGGAAAAATTAGATAAGTATTAGTATATTCGATCTTACCTCATGACACTTGAAAGATAGTCGATTTTGGCAATGAGTTCAGATATGTTAATATTCTATAAAAGAATTAAGAACGAAGCACCATATCTACATAGAATTAATCAAATACCAGGTATCTTCCTTATCTTTGATCGACAACTTAAAAATAAAAAGAACATATCGGTTGTAGCTACCAATGATTTGAGTGCAGTAGGGTGTTATCTCGAAATGTCCTATATCACTATGAGGTTTAAAAGCTCGCGATTGCCACGATGTGATGAGTCCGGCTTCAGGTGTTATCTCGAAATGTCCTATTCTTTGGGAATGAAGGCATATAATGAAAAGAAAAAGTCGAATCATAAGATCTCAAGAATGATTACAAGTTTAAGGAAACCGGACTTGTAATTTTCGATCGAAAGAGTAGTACTCCGATCAATCTTGATGAAGCAATGCTTGTAAGTTTGATTTTCTATACACACTCACGCTTTTAGTTCTTAAAAAAAAAAATGAGAGAAAATCTGAAAAATAGTTGGAATAAAAATAGGATGCTATTAATCGAGATTGTTTTTTTGATCAAGAATATGAAGATGTAGAGACGCATTTGATTTGTCTCTTTCTCTTTTGATTTTTTTCCGATTAACCAACATCTTGAGCCTAAACTTTATAAGCCATTTTGTCAACTACTCGAACAAGTTTACGATTCCAGATTTCATAATAGTTGCGATTAAAAATAATTCTAATATTTTATTTATACTTATTAAATACTACAGGTACAATTTCATCTAAATAATATTTGATGTTTAAGCTATTTAAGTTATATATACTTTTTGTCTTCTTATAATTTTAAATTAGAATAAGTAATATATTTAGGTGGGTTCTATTTTGGACTTCTTTACTACTACTGCACTACATTAATGAATATTTTTGGGTGTGAAAAAACTACATTTGGTGTAGCCTTTAGTGGCATACCAACGTCGGTGTCACCGACGTTGGTATGCCACCAGAAACACCAAATGAAAAGTCATGGATCGACGTTCTAAGATTTAACACTTTTTTATATAGGAACGTCAGCCACATCGGTGTTCCTTGTGGAACACCAACGCCATCGTGATCGACGTTGGTGTTCCACAAGGAACACCTGAGCAGGATCGACTTCCTATATAAAAATCATGTGGTGCCCGAAGTAATTTTTTGTGGTACAAGTAGTAAATGGGTGCAAGTAGTAAATAGGGGGGTCCAAATAGAACCCCCCTATATTTATAATATTGACAATATAAATTACATTAAAAATTATAATCTGATCAATTATATTATCTTTTATTACCGCTTATTTTTGCTCGAGGACGATCAAAAGCTAAGTGGGGAGTAGTTGATATACTACTTTTATATGATTAAATATACGTTATATTATTATGTTTTATCAACGAATTCTATATAAAATATATGAAATTAAGATATAAATAGTATGAAATGTTAATCTTAATAATTTAAAGTAGTTAGTAGTAAAACTTAGTAATAATAGTAAAAAGTTATCATTTTGTACCGATTTTAGTAAATCGGAATGTTGTGTCAGATTTACGTGGGTATTTGTGGTATTTTATTGCAGATGTATAAGCCAAGACCCCGAGAATCGACATTTTGAAGTATAATCATATCTCTGAAAGGTTTTAGAGAGTGTCACGAGCTTAAGTGGTCAATCGAATTGCTTAAGTGGTCAAGTGGTCAATCGAAGTGGTCAAGTGGCTAATCGATTTGATTTAGTGGTAATCGAGAAATATCTTCGACAAACGAATGGCTCATCAAAACGACATTTTCTGAAGAAGAGTCTATCATGAAATTTGTAGATTTTTCCGAGAGCTTTCCGATGCCTCTTGAATCATGTTGTTTGGAGATCCAAAACTCGAGATATGAATTTTAGAAGTTTTATTCCAAAATATATAATTTATATCCGAAAATTGGATAATTAAGGGGGGTGAATGTAATGATTACACCGGCCCAGTCCGACCCAAACCCGGCCCGGTCCGGCCTCAATCCAATTTTCTATAAAAGGAGCCTCAGATGCAACAGACGGATTGTACCAATATATATACATATAGCATATATATATATATATATATATATATATATATATATATATATATATATATATATATCTCCTCCTTCTTATTTTCTTTTAGTAGTTGTAAATAGGCCTTATGCCAAAAATAATAATATCGTAGTATTGTTGTAATGCTCGAGAAATTATCGGAAGTTCGGTGTTGTTGAAGTCGTTGTAATATCCGGAAGAATTCGACCTCTGATTCAGCATTAGTAATCGGGTAAAATTTCTAAAGTATTTACGTTTGTTATGTTTGTTTTTATCTTTTTAATCGTTATAATATTTTTAGGCTAAATCTAATAACTAGCCAAAGTTATGTAATCGTTTTATTTCGATCTTTTTGGTAAAGGAATGCTGTTTAAGTAAAATTTTACTAAAATTGAGTTAATTGAATCTTTTTCTATTTTGCAACGTATTGATAATATTCGGATTGACGTAATTAACCAAGATGAATCGCATAACCTAACGATGAACTAGCCAGAGAAGTTAGGATATGAGATAAAAGATAGAAAAACCGGAGGGTAAAATTGGCCGTGCGAAAGCGTGACAACGGAATCCTATTTCTACCCGGGGCAGATTTGTCTTGGGAAAGATGAATCTTATTAAATTTGTGCTCAAGATCGTAATAATGATAAAATCAACGGTTTAATTGAAACTAACACCGGAAAGTTAAATCGATCCGCCTGACAACCGGAGCCTTTTGAATAACATCGGCCGTCTGACAAACGGAATAACCTCTTTTATCCGGGGTAGATTTGTACTCGGTACATGTTCGAGACTAATCGAGATTAGCATGGGGCGGTTGTGGAGATTAAAGCGATGAAAATTTGACATATGACAATTTAAATGACGCTCGTGTGAGGAGGAATTGTTAACCTCAGGAGTGCACCGTTTCATTTACTCAATTGGACCTAATATAAAAGGAAAGATCGAGCACACATTCTGTTTACTGAAAAAGATCGTATAAATCAATTATATAAACTTTGGCTAGATCTATAAAATTATCTATCTAGTTTATTATTATAAACTATATATTGGTATCTATATATATATATATATATATATATATATATATATTACAATCCATGTACATTTATATATATTATATTATAATAACTTTTAAATTACGATTTACTTTATGTTAAGTAGAATAGTAAGTGTCTGTGTTATAAAATTGCGGTTTAGATCGAGTTAATAATGACTCTTTGGTGTTTAACCACACTTAAAAGAATTACCACGTTTCCTCGAGGATTCGACACTGACTCACCACACTAGCACTATGATTTGACCCGGTACACTGCCGGTAAGGATTGTATAGCACTAGAAAACGTCCGTCAGACGACGCTGGTAGACTAGGAATTTTCACATGGTTATGTGGTGCTTTTTAGTTGTTTTCTTGTTTTATCTTTTTCCTGGTTGCACTTTCTAACACTATTTAATTTTTTTTGTGATTGGTAGAATATTCCAATACCATTTGCTAGAACAAATGACATGTTGTGAAACAAGATTGTAGAGCTACGAAGTGCCACAGGGGAATCATTGCCTTCTATAATTGTAGCTTCTGTTGGACACTATCAACAAGTTCGTTCAAGCGGGTTGAATGATTCCCTAAGTGAGATAACCTCAGTGTTTGAGATACATGCAGTTTCGAAGTCATTGATCAGCCAACAGATAATCATGGCGTGTTTAATGTGGAGTTTATCAGACGTCCAACATCTTAAAAACAATTCCATTAAAACTCTTCTGGATTACTTTTGGATCATTGTTATTGTATTTGACTTATTTTTGGGAATATGTCTGGATCAGTTTCACATTTTTATTTATTACGTTTTATTTAAGTTTGGATTAATTGTTTGAATTAAGTTGTTTTTATTTTTTGATTGTATATTTGTGTTTGGGTGATTGTTTGTATCATGTTTGGATGATGTAAAAACACATAAATATTTTCAGTGCTGGGCTATAAACGTCGCCGATCGGAAAAGTCAAAAAAAAACTTTATTTTCCCCTATTTAATGGTGTTTCAAGCCATGGAGTACGAATATTTATTCCATTTTGCTTCCTGATCCGCGTGTAAGCCACTAATACGCTCGAAATAATTGCAAGAGTACTAGGCCAATCGTAGTATAGTAGATGCGAGTCCAGGTCGATCTCACAGAGACAATGCAACATAGATAATAACCATTAAATCTAGACAAGAAGACAATAATGGTCCTTTGACCAACATAAATACATAAAAGGGTAATTGGTATATCTCTCCTCTCCAATCTCCTTTTTTGGTGTCATTAATCTTTATGTCTACTTTTCCTCGTAATTACATAGATTAACCAGAACGTTTTCTAATTCAGTTTTATCTACGGGTGCATTCTACATTTCTTATCTACTTTCATTGAAAGGGCAGTAGACGTCTATATGCAGTTAACCTCCTTCGTTGGTTGAATTAACTCACACGCAATAAGTATTAGAGATTGCCGGTGCAAACCGAGTACCTCCCTAAGCAGCTATCATGGGTTGACTAGCACGTTCCTAGGGATTGATCAAACTATGTCCAAACTAACACTTCACCTTGCAAGTCCTTTTTGTTAATTTACGACTACAATAAGCAGATTGGTCAGATCTAATTCTGAAATCTACATCATTTTGTTCTGATTACTCTAGTTCATTACGATTCGTTTAGACATGCAGATCAATTACAACACGTTAATCTAACTAAATCTACCATGATTAAAATACGAAGGAACGTTCAAAGTTTCATGCCTTTATCAATGGCGACTAGCTTGATCAACTCAAGCTAGTTGATGGATTGGAGGAGATAACCAAGCAACAAACTCAAAGAAAATAACAAACTTCTTTATCTCATAGAAAAGTGTATATGAATTGTATGGCTGAGCAAAATAACCAGTAAACCAATCCAAACCGTAAACCGATCCAAACCAATCCGAATTAACCAAACCAATAGCAAACCAAATGAATTGGTTTGGTTTGGAACCAAACCAAACTGCATTGGATTGGTTTCGGATATTTTTTTTACACCCAATCCAAACCAAACCAAACCAAATCAAACCAAAATTTTAATACATTAATTATATATATTATATATTATACTCATTTGTCTTATACCCATTTTCGGTAGGAAATTTATATCCGTTGATAAAATCAACTGTGGTCTTTTAAAGTCATTGTGTGGGGGAATGTGAATAGGAATGGCATTATAATGCCATGTAGGACAATTTTGATGCTTTTGATGATAAGTGACAATGTGAAAGCTTTAGGCCATTGTGATTGACCTTATTGTTTTTATTTCTCTATGCTATATTCAAGTTGCAATTTTTGCTTTAAATGTTGGCTACTGCTTGGAAACACAAAATAGTACATTCATTTTGATCATTCTCCTACTCAGTCATGCAAGTTGGACTTGTCCTATTTTGCTCAATGAAAAAATGAACATTGATTTAATTCTATTTCATTGTTTTTTTCATAGAGCAATGGAGGTTGTAGGTTTTGTTGGCTGCTGTTGGAGTTGGATTGGATGCTTGTTTTTGCTGTGGTTTGCTATGTTGTTTTGGTTGGAAGACGCGCATGGTGTTTTGATCATTTTGTTGTGTCAACATTCAGCATTTTGCTCTTTTGATGTAAATATGTAAATCAATAAATGCATGTATGTAAGTATGCAACTATGGAAGATTGATTGTAGCTAAATTATATTGTAATGTATGTAGCTACTTAGAGTTTATGTAAAAAATGTTGGTTTTGTCAAATTTTTTTTAAAGATTAGGCTTGTTAAACCGAAACCAATCCAATCCAAACCGGAACCAATTCGAACCAAACCATTGGGGTTGACTTCGTTTTGGTTTGGTTTGGGGAACGAATTATGGCGCCCCAAACCAACCCGAGTCTTTCAAAACCAAACCAAACCCCCCAAACCAATCCAAGCTCACCCCTGTATGATCGTATGGTATTACCGTATTATTTTGTGACAATAAACTTGCACAGCCTTATATAGAGCAGTAAACCGACCTAGTGGATTTAACCTAACCGACTTAATGCAGATCACGGCTCTCTTCTTTTCATGTCCTCCAAGTTTCCGCGGCGGCGGCTAGGGTTTCCGCAGACTTCAATTTGACTTCTTCTGACTTCGGCCCAATGTTTCTTTCTCTAATCCGGATCCCTCTCTATTTAGCCCATATTATGGTATTCCTGAAAATCACATAAAATGAGATGAAACAACACCAAATATCGGGATAAAATGTAAAGATCTTGTAATTACTAACCGAGGAACCGGTATTAGGCAATCGATACGTATTTTCGTGCATTATTTCATCTATCACAAATCAATTGAGCATGATTCGGGCAACTGTAGGATATGATTTATAGTACCATTTTCGGTGTGATCACTTCCATATTGTTTGAAAATGATATTTGGGTGAAAAGGTTGGAGAAGACGAAGATGAATTTTGATGATGAAAAAGGTTGAAGAAGATGAAGATGAATTTTGATGATGAACAAGGTTGGAGAAGATGAAGATGAAAATGGAGATGAAGTTGAAGATGGAGATGGAGATGAAGATGAATGTTGATTTGGATTATAATGTTTAATTTAAATAATCAAAGGACTAAATTGTATTTTTTAAAATTTGTGGTATAATGGGTATTTTTTTTTGGTGGTGTTGAAGCAAAAAAAATAATACAAATAATATTGTGGTGTCAAAAGCAATTTATAGGGTGTCGGAAATATTCACAGTACCACAAACGAAACCGTAATGCCAATAGAAGCCGTATTTCTTTATTTTGTTTTGTATGAGCCCTCTGCCCGACGTGTATCTATCGGTGAAAGGGGTTTGTATGTGTGGAATCCATTTTTTAGAAAATCTAAAAGCGTTCAAGCATGTTTCACAAAGTGGAAAAGTGAGCCATAGCTTATACTCTTTCCTCTAATTTATTATATACTTATTCATTTTTCATTTTTTTATGTTAATAACAGTCAAAGGTCATTTTAGAAATTTTTATCAAAATTACTGACACATAATCAATTTAATAAATTTTCTTAATCGGTATGAAAAAAAAAACTAAACAGACTTATCTATATCTATACTCATAATAAAAGTGCGATGAGATGTTTCCCCTAAAAAATGTTTCCTACCCTCGGTGTTTCTCCTAAAAAGTGTTTCCTACCCTCGGTGTTTCCCCCATATTTTTTTATTTATTAATCTATTATATATTATATTTTTAATTTATAATACAATCTTAGCGTGTGTAGAAATACCATCATTATCTTTTGATAATCTACCAGCTATTAACTATAATAAAGAATTTGTTACAAAAAAAAAAAAAAAAAAAACAAGCGTGCATCTTTAAAAAAAAGAAAACGTGGAATATATAACCTATTGCATGATAAATTTTTATTTAATAAAGATGAATATGCTTCTTCTTTAAAAAAAAAAGAAGATAAATATGCTTTTAAATTCTAATAAAAGATAAATGTGTATTCTATCGATTAATATTAATAATTTATTATATAATAATTAAAATTAGGCGAACTTATCTAAGACTACGATTACGCCGCCACCTTATAAATCACTCTTTGCACTGCATTGAATATTTTTATTATTTTGAACAAAGATATCGCCGCTTTCACCGATGACCGTTCTATGTACAGCGTTACTAGAAATGGCATTGGTTTTCAATCACATTGGTTTTCAATCACAACGTCAGTAACACTGATTTTACAGTTATAAATGTGTCATTGGTGTAAAACATCAGACCCACTGACGTTTTGTGCGGGAAAAAAAACGTCAGAGGCTCTGACGCGGGTAACGCAGTGCCAAAAAGTGATTTGGTGGTGTGATGAAGTAAATGAAAAAAAAAAGATGTCAATAGTAAAATCTTTGTGTCAATAATAAATCGCGCTAAAATTATTAATTGCTCCATGCTAATCCTTAAAAAAATATACACATGAAGCTACCTTTGCTACTATTAATATTAATATATTAAAAAAAAATTACCTCAGGTGTGCTCATCTCACATATAGATGAATTCTAAGTGTAATTGAAAATCAACTATAGAATTAATCTAAAGTCTAACAATTCATCGATGTTAAAATTTATATACAAGATAATAATTCAATAAATTTAATCATACAACAACATGAAAAGTAACCACAATTGATCAAATATGTGAATATTACATCGATTAAAGTTTGAAAAAATTAAATCTTACGAGAACGGATAACAATTCAGCGATATAAATATATGTATACAAGATAATAATTTAGTAAACATTTTTCTCAAAAAAAATAATCATACAACAACATAATGAGTCCCTGCTTGTTTTTGTAAGTCATACTTCCATTGCTTAAAATTGGTTAAATGAATTCAGATGCACATAATAAATGAATGATATATGAAGTGGTTATTAACTACTATAGTACTAGGTTAAAATGCTCCTAATTGATGAATTGTGGATGATTTATGGAGTACTAGGGTATTTTGTAAAATAGACTTAAGGTCTTGATTCCATCAGATTTTTGTGAACGAGGATGATGTCCAAAAGAATGTCGTTGTAACTCATCATGTGTTTTTTGTTCTCTAAGTAGATTGGATTGTTCATCAATGAAGGAACTCCTAGCAATCCTCAAGGAAGTAATTAGATGGAAGCCATGTGTTCAAGGAAGGCACTTTTTCATCGAAAGTCATCAACTGAGTCTGAAGTTCATTCTGGATCCGAGGGTCACTACTACAACAACAAAAAGGAGTGACTAAGCTGCTTGGGTTGGATTTCACTATTGAATACAAAAAGAGAAGTGAAAATACAATGGTTGATGATTTGTTTATGTAAAGTCGTGATAAGGGACTATTGTGTGTTGTGAGCACAATATCCATTCTTGGATGTAAGACGTTACTTCCAGCTACAAGAGTGGCCTAGCTGTTAAGGAAAAATTAGGCACTGATGATTAGTATACCCCATATCCCTACTACTGCTTTGCACCAAGCGGATTTTAAGTACAAAGTGAGAATATATGTAGGAACCCATGGAGGTCTAAAATCCAAATTGATTGCATTCAAGTCCAATAAGGGGCCATTCAAGGGTCAAGGAATGTTATAACATGATTAAGAAACTGTTTTATTGGCCGCAACTTAAGAAGGATGTTTAGGAAATGATACAAAGGTGTATTACTTGTCAGCAGTATAAGAGTCTACATGATAAACCTCAAAGACTACTCCATCCATTACCAATCCTCACAGGCATGGTCCCAACTCAACATGAATTTTATAGATGGATTTCCCAAGTCTGAATGGAAGGAAGCCATCATGGTAGTAGTGGACATGCTGGCCAAATTCAGCCACTTTATTCCACTTGAGAAGGAGTGGGATATAGCATCACAAAAGCGTGAAATAAAGAATGAGTAATACTTAAACGATCAAAATAAATATCTTCAAATTAATCAGACGGTATTTTGCTTTAATACGGTTAGTTTTATCTAGAATAAGTATAACACATTACTATTCAAATGACACAATTAATGATTCTTTATCTATATGATTATTAAATTTGATTGACAAGAAATTATTTAACAAAGAGTATTTGCCGTTGTAACAGATCGCTAGAATAAAATATATGTAATTAAAACATTACACAATTTTTCGATACATAATATTTGATGATGTTTTTAGGTTTGAATGAACTTAGAGGGTATCTAAAAATATATCATATACTTTTGAGACAAATTTTCATTTGATAACAATAAAATGCATGATTTTATAACTAAAAAATCTTATCATATTTAAACGAATGAAAACGTAACATGACGAGTTTAATTCAATGCGTACAAGTAAGATAACTGTTTTTCAAAAAAAAAGTAAGATAACTAAAATAATTCTACCAATAATAAAATCAGTGCATAACAAATATTAATATTTAACATATACTTTGCAAATTTATTTTTTTGGCCGATAACATCTATTTATTTTATAAATTAAAAGCATAGTCAAGAATATAAATATAATATTAAAAATATATATTTAAAAATAATAAATTAGCCGAACACGTGCGAAGCACGTGTATTTTGCTAGTATTTTAAAACGGAGGTAGTATTCCTTTTTTTAGGGAATGTGGGAGAAGGACAGAAATATTTCATCAATTGAGTAGAAGGACGGTTTTTTGAAACTTTTGCATAAAGGACAAAACTATTTATTCATTGTTTAAATTCACTTGTGTTCGAAATTCACTTTGCTTAAATTCAATCGACAAAATTCACCGGTTTAAATTCACTAATTTTCAAAATTCATCATCGAAATTCACTAATTTTAAGGGATTCATTGTCGAAATTAATCGCTTAAATTCACCGATTTCGGGATTCACCGGGAGATTCACCGATTTTCATGATTCAACTGTTTGTCATTCTCATTATAAAAATTACGCAATTGTCCTTCTCCTATAAAAATATGTGAAATTGTCCCATTACTTAAAAATATTTGATTGTGTTCTTATCCCTAATTTTCCATATTTTTATGAAAAGTCTAACAAAACATATTAGGCGAGTTCTATTGGCAACACCATTTTACTATTGACACTTTTTTTTATATTAATTTTCATTTACTTCGTCACCAAATCACTTTTTGGCACCATGATACGTGCGTAAGAGCCACTGATGTTTCAGTTCGCTAACAACGTCAGTGTGTCTGACGTTTTCAATAATGACATTTTTATAACTGTAAAATCACTGTCACTGTAAAATCACTGTCACTAACGTTGGTATTGAAACCAACGTTAGTTCCAGTGACGCTCGTACCGCAAACGGACGTCAGTTCCACAGACGTTGTGTTGATCAAAATAATAAAAATATTAAATGTGGTGCCAAAAGAGATTTATATGATGCCAAGAGTAATCGTGGTGTCGCCAAATGAGCCAAGCTTACACGATGTTCGCCAACATATTAATAGATAGATTTTAACAAAGGGTAAAATAGGAAGCTAACACATGTAGGGCTTATTATCTAATAAGTTATATTTACTGCGCATAATCACTACAACGAATCTCTTCCAAGGCTTCCAAAAAGAAAATGGCGGAAAATTCTCCAAAATCTGCAAATGTTGGCCGACTTCCTCAAGATCTGATTACAGAAATCCTTCTGCATCTGCCGGTGAAACGCCTCATGAGATTTAAGTGCGTATCAAAACAATGGCTGTCTATGATATCAAGCCCACAATTTGCCAGGTCCCATTTCTCCAAATCTTCAAGGGAAGGTAAGCATTCCAATAATCAGCAGCTCTTATTCACTACTCAGTCTTCTAATTCTGGTATGAAACAATGTTCTCTTTATTCTGTTTTGCATGAGCCTTCTGCCCATATTTCCGATATTGAATACCCGTCTCAGCAGCCCCGCGTGTCTCTTAATATTGTTGGTATTGTTAATGGGTTGGTTTGTTTGTCTATCGGTTATATTAGGGGTGAAAGGAGTTTGTATGTGTGGAATCCAGTTTTGAGAAAATCTAAGCTTTTGCCTAGTTCAAATTCCATTTTGAAAGGTTGTTCCTTTGTTGCCTATGGATTCGGGTATGATGAGTTAAATGATGATTACAAAGTCGTGGAAGTGTTGTGTGTTTGTCGCGGAGGTGTTTATGAGACTGAACTTAAGGTATATAGTCTCCGGGCAGATTCATGGAGGAGAATTGAAGATTTAAAGGGTGGGATTCTTAATTATGCTACCGGAAAGTATGCTATTGGCAAGATCTTTTGGATTTCCAATCAAATTTATTCTTCGAGTCAGAACAAGAAGATTGTTTGCTTAGATATGGTGAGTGAGAAGCTTGAAGAAGTGAGAGGGCCATATTATGAATGTGGTGTTTGTAATTGGGGAATGGGAGTGTTGAATGGGCGTCCTTCTCTGCTTTGTGACAATTTCTCAATGAAAGCAGATTTGTGGATAATGGATAAGTTTGGAGTTGAAGAATCTTGGTCTAAAGTGATTTCTCTTCCTTATAGAGATGTTCTTCCTGCAAATGGAATGCCCTTTCTTCCAAAAAAGTCGGTTCTTTGCATTTCAAGAAATGGCGAAATTGTTTTCGTAAATGATTCAGGTTTGCATGTTTGGCGTTCTAAGGACGAAAAATTTCAGAGTATTCAGCTGGGTGGCTTCAAATATATCAGTGACGTTTTTGAGTATGTTGAAAGCATGGTTCCTTTGCAATGCCACGAGCCGTTGTGAATGTGGTTAGTTTCGGTTCCGAAATGGTTTTAAGACAATGTTCTAAGCATCTGCCTTTCTTTTGTAAGAATGGAATCTCTAATCTTTAATGTCGTAAGTTAGATGTTGCTTGCATATTGACAAGTCTTGTGGGTGAAAGCAGATTTGTCGGTGATGGGATAAGTTTGGAGTTGAAGAATCTTGGTCTAAAGGGGTTTATGTTCCTTATGATGGTATTGTTCATCCTGCAAAGCACTACGGCATGAAAAAAGGTTCTTTTCATTTCAAGAAACGGCGAAATTGTTTTTTTTTTTAGATGCTTGTATACAGTTCTGAAGACAAGGAATTTAGGAAAATTCAACTGGGCGGTCTCAAATCGTTGAATGAAGTTTTTGTGTATGCTGAATGTTTGGTTTCTCCTAATGTTTGTGGTTAGTTTCTCAATTTCAAAATTTTATTTTTAAGACAATGTTGTAAGCATTTGCCTGCCCTCCTTTTGTAAGAATGGAATCTCTTTTATCTTTTTATGTAAGCTGTCATTGTAAAATGAAACTTTATGCCTGCATATTGAGATGTTTGTAGCAGATAATATATAGGGAAAATTGTACTTCCACTTTCGTTAGGCAACTCTTTTCCCTTTTTCTGTTACAAAAGGAACATGAATACATATGCAGGCGAATCGGCATAATTGCAGATTTTGGTGCCCAAAATGCATAGTTTCTCGAATATGCTTTTCTTTACTCTTGTTATGTGCATCTGCAAGCCTAAGAATGGGAATATATCAAGATTATACCGGACTTTTCAACATCAAAATATCCGGAAACAATCTCAACCAACCGACAACTTTGTTGGGCCTATAGTTTGAAAAATCTAGGTCAACACGGGAAAAAGTTCTATATTTATATACATTGATGCATCTCGTTTAATAAACATATCGACTTGAAAGTGGGAAGTTTTTTTGCGTAGAAATGCTGCATCTCACGTGAGCATATTACATCGCGCAAGCATGCTTCTGTCCACACGATTTCATTCTCGCACTTAAGCGCGCTGTTCAGATAAATTACGTCGTCGTGTGTACCTACGTAGGTACACACTATACAAAAACTTCACCTTGAAAGTAGTGGGTAATCCTTTATTCTCACCAGCTCTTGGACAAGGAAGTGAACTTTAGAAACCGGAACTAGTAGGGCACCGGATAAAATTAATAGGAAATTAGTGATAAGCGACACAATCTTAATATTTTTAAATAATAGTGACAACTACATATTTTTTATAAGGAGAAGGACAATGCGATAATTTTTATAATGGAATGACAATGACAATAATCCCAAAATCGGTGAATCTCCTAAAGTGAATCCCGAAAATCGGTGAATCCTGCGGTGAATTCGAAAATCGGTGAATTTCGACAATGAATTTTGAAAATTAGTGAATTTCGATAGTGAATTTTTGGCAAATAATTTTTGACAATGAATAAATAGTTTTGTCCTTTATGTAAAAGTTTCAAAAGACTGTCCTTCTACTCAATTGATGAAATATTTTTGTCCTTCTCCCTCATTCCCCCTAAAATTAAGGGGTAATGGTTATAAAAGACAAAGGTGGATAAGAAATTGTCAAAAAGGAAAAGTGGATTGAAAAATGGTGAAAAAAGACAAAAGACACCTGAAATGACGAAACTACTCTTGCCACATTTAAAGACTTCAATTCCATTATCAAACAAACCTACTAAAACTTTTAAATATCAAATAAATTCACTAAAAGAAAATCAAAAACAAAAAAACATAAGAAGGGCTTAATCGTCCAGTGGAATTACAATTTATCATTTTTGATATTATATTCAATCCACAGGAATAAATGTCAATTAATATATAAATTTTGTCATTTTAAACATTTCTCCTTGAAATTAATAAATAGGTCATCGTAGGCATGAATGGTATGCATATTTTCTTAAAACTTATTAAACTACATTGTTCTAACAGAATAATAAAATAAAAAATTCCGAAAAATTCAGTGGGGCCGGGCACGTGCCCCCCACTCCATGTGGCACCGCCAAGGCTTGTATGAATTTTAAATGACGGCTTTCTGGCATTCTCACGGTTCTTGATGAAATACCCAAAGTTTTGAGGATCTAAACGAAATTCCAGACAAAAACGAAGCATCATTAGTAGGTAGTCACAGACACAAGGGAGCAAGGGGGGGAGGAGGGACGTGCCCCCATAGAAATTTCAGATTTTTTTTTTTATATATTAAAGCGATGTAATCTACTATAAGAGGATATACATACCCTTCATGTCTTCGGTCGCTTCTTTAATTTTCTTCAGTGCCTCACAAGTGCACAAAACATATATTAATGTGAGAGAGTTAAATGAGAATGAATAACGTGTTTGAAATCGGTCTTTGTGATTATGATTTGCAATTGTGCCCGACGTGTATCTATCGGTGAAAGGGGTTTGTATGTGTGGAATCCACTTTGAGAAAATCTAAAGCGTTCAAGCATGTTTCACAAAGTAGAAAAGTGAGCCATAGCTTATACTCTTTTCTCTGATTTATTATATACTTACTCATTTTTCACTCATTTTCAAGTAATAATAATGATAAATATTATTTTGTAAATCTTTATCAAAATTAATGACACATAATCAATTTAATAAATTTTCTTAATCGGTATGAAAATGTGACGCCCGCTCTCTAGGATTAATCGAGCCTTATTCGAAAAGGACGTCCGGCATGTATAATATCAAATAAAATCTAAAATTATACATGTTCTTTACGTCATATATCATAAACACAATGCGAAGCAAGAAATGACTTCGGGAAAAATTCCAAAGATCAAGTAGAACAAGATTCAATCGCCAGACTAAAACCAAAATAGAAATTGAAAAGTCTTACATCAATTCCAAAACAAAAGAAACCAAACGATCTCTAGTCTTTACAAATTAAGGCCTCTAAAACGAGCCAAACAAAAGAAACATTCAATTAAAATAACAACATTGTTTAAGATTCCAAAGTTTGAAATAAAATAAAGTCTTGAAAGCAACTTCATATAAAAGCATCAAACGCCCTCATCGCTTTCATCATCTCCATAGACTGTTCATCTTCTCAACATAAAACATGTAACGGGTAAAGATTTATGCACTTAAGAACGCAGTAGGTTTATTGAATAAAATACGTTTTATAATGAAAGAAAGTAAACGCCGCTTTATTATTAAACCATTAATAAAAGATCTTACAACAAACTATCACATTATATTAATGGTATAATATGAGGTCCCCAGGGTAACTTAACTTAATTTATCTTTGTTATAAAGACGTTTATGGAAGCACTACACTTAGTGAGATATGCACTAAGACAAAAGACGCAACCCTATGTAGAGCTAAATCTCTAGCGGTCCCAAGATAGCCATTCCACTTTGTCTCGAACAACTCTGTAGAAATTGATCGGTGAATGTCTATATCGTTCGTGAGTTTGTCCGCGGAATGATCACTACTTTATCTCTGGCGGGTCTAGAATCCGGCGTTGATCATCACCACTTTATCGGCCAAACCTCACATTGCCGATATTGTATCTCGTGTGTCTATCCAAGCTCTCATGATGTTTAATCTTTTATCTAGTCAAATACGTTTATTAAGTGATTAGCTAGCCACTAGGTTCATTCAGGACAAAAAAACTCCCTACTCCCTCTTCTAGACTCCTCAGACTCAAGCTCTAAAGAATTACACGCATATCGTTGAACTCTAGTTCATCAAAGCACAAGCCCTTTCATGCTTTTCCGACGGTCCCGAACTTCAACTCCCTTGAAAAGTACATTCGGTGCCGGAACTAAACGCATCAGAAACTCAATCGAGACATGTTCATTTTCATTTAATCTTATTTAGGATCATTAACAGAACTACAATTCAAACTAAACATCAAGATAACACTAGCCACTAAAATGACTAAATCCATTGTCTACCAATCGTATTTTTTTTTAATATTTTCTGAAAGAAAGAAAATAACATAACACAATAACACCAAACAACTACACATCATATATTTATTAAATCTTCTATTCTATTTTTTTATTAAAACTGTCGACACCAACCCCAAACATAAGAAAAAGAAAGAAAGAAAGTGTAAAAGCAGTAGCAGCAAATATGCATATACACTAAACATGCATATCCAATTCTTTTGTTATTTTCACCTTGTTCTTTCCTAGAATAGTACACCATTCGAAGCATCAGTACATGTTCTCTTTTTTCTTTTTTCTTTTATTCCTTTTCCCAGAATATATCAATTTAATAATATAGAAAAAAGAAACTTGCAGGATAACCATTCTCTTTAACCTTTTTTTTTTTTTTTTTATTCGACGGCATACCTGGGTTTCATCCAGGGCGCCCTGTTTATAAGTCGCTGAGCGGCGCTTGGCCCAATAATTTAGGGCCGGATTTACGTGTTCAGTAATTTAAAAAAAAAAAAACCGTGATAGATCTAATTCAATCTAACGTAATAGAATGTGTTAATAAAGGCCTAAAAAATTTTTAATTGAACTAAAAAAAATTTAGTTCAGTTGATAAAGGCCCAAAAAATTTACTATGTCTAAATTATAAACACATAATATATATATATAATAAAACAAATTCAATCCCAATGTGCAATCGGATCAATCCTTTTCTAACGTCTAATCCTAATTCCTAAATATGATTCAGTTTTTTCCCCTGCCTCCCTGCTCGCCCCTCTCGCTGCTTTCCTTCTTTTTTTTTCCTTTTTTTTTTCCAGACTCTTCTTCTCTTCTTATTTCATCTTTCAATCCTCCCCACAAATAAATAATACACCATCTTTAATCTATTCCTTCAAATTCTAATCTCAATCTTCAAGTATGAATTTGATTTTTGTTTCTAAATATTCTAGAAAACAAATGTTGAATTTTCCTGTTTTGTAGTATGTTTTAAGTCTATCAATAAATTGAATTTTTGTATCTAATTATGTTAAAAGCGCGATATTGAAGTAATATTTGTAATTATGTTTTTTTGAAACAAAAACTACTTCGAATTAAAATGCCTAATTTGGCGACGTAGCCGAAGGGCTAAAATTTTCCAGGGTCGGCACCCAGGACCAATTCCAACAAGGGACAATAATATATTATAATAATAATAGTAATATTAAATACTGTGGCTTCCCCAAACTAAAAGTAGAACAATACTCTATAGCATCGGCCGAACATACAGACAAATCCCAGAATATAAATTGACACGCACGGTACATTACCGACACATTATCTGTTTACTACATCGATTAACAATAACACAACAATACACAGATTGAAGAACACCCCTTACTTCACATTAATCATTATAAAACATCAATCATTCAATATGAAAACCTCGTTACCTTAATTGCGAGCAACAAACGATCCAAAACACCAAAAGAACCTAGCTTTCGATTTAACCTACAAATTGATCAAACCAAATTGATCAAACTACGATTCTTGAACATCAAAGCAACCTAAACTCAGAACATCTAACTTATACTAAGAATTTACAGCCATAACTTCTTAGAACCAAAAACGAATGAAATCTTACCTTCTCCAACCGGTTAATTGTTGATATCAAAACGATCCTCTCCTTCCGTAGAATATTTTCCTCTTGATACGTCTGTTAAAAATAGCAACGGATTAGCCTCGAAATCCGAAAGTCTCTTCTCCCTTTTTTCCTCAAACTAGCGCCCCTCTGCTCTCAAAAGCTTTTAGCGTGAAACTGTTTTTTTCTTCTTCTGAATAATGGGAATTTAATTCCCTATTAGTACCATTAAAACTTATTTTAATTCCTTAATTAACAAATCCTTTAATTTCCTTTTTTTTTTCTCTTTAATTCCAATAATTAAAATAAATCTAATATTTTGATTTTCGTTAAATGATTTAAATGCCCTTTTTCAAAAATCGGGATATTACAGAAAAAACCTAAACTGACTTATATTTTGGAACGAAGGCAATATTCTCTTCTTTTTTTTTGAAAAGTCTAACAAAGCATATTAGGCGAGTTCTATTGGCACCACCATTTTACTATTGACACCTTTTTTTTTTTTTTTTTTTTCATTTACTTCGTCACATTACTAAATCACTTTTTGGCACCACGACACGTGCGGCAGAAATGCACCGACGTTTGGATTCGCTAATAACGCTCGGTGTGACGCGTTTTCAATAATGACATATTTATAACTTTAAAATCAACGTTGGTATTGAAAATCAACGTTAGTTCCAGTGACGCTCGTATCGCAAACGGACGTCAGTTCCACAGACGTTGTGTTATTCAAAATAATAAAAATATTCAATGTAGTGCCAAGAGAGATTTATAGGTTGTCAAAAGTAATCGTGGCCTCCGAAATAGTTTAGTGGCGTCGATAAGCGCCAACATATTAATAGGTAGATTTTAACAAAAAGTAAAATAGAAACTAACACAAGTAGGGCTTATTATCTATAGTGAAATTAGTGATAATGCACACAATCCTAATATTTTTAAGAATACTTGACAACTACATATTTTTTATAGGGAGAAAGACAATCTGCATAATTTTTATAGCGAGAATGACAAATAAGTAAATCCCTAAAATCGGTGAATCTCCCTATTAATCCCGAAATCAAATGAATTTCGACGGTGAATCCCTAAAAAATCGTGAATTTCGACAATGAATTTTGAAAATTAGTGAATTTCGATAAAATGAATTTCGCCGTGAATTTAAGCAATGAGTTTTGGACACAAGTGAATTTCGACGGTGAATAAATAGTTTTATCCTTTATTCAAAAATTTCAAAAGATTGTTCTTCTACTTAATGAAATATTTCTATTCTTCTCCATCGTTTCCTATTATCTAAGTTATATTTAGTGCGCATAACATCTACTCCTCCGCTTTTTTTTATCTCATCACATTTCGGCTTTTTATTTTTTTATTTATCTCATCATTTTACATTTCCAACGCAAAGATTTATTATTTTTCCTCCTTTACCAATAAAATATTTACATCTCCAATAAAAAAACACAATTCCAATACAAAAACTCCTTTACCAACAAAACATTTACATCTCCAATAAAAATACATTTCCAATACACATATTAATTATTTTCTTAATTTGTGTGATTATTCTCTCTCTGCGACATATATATAAAAACGGAGGGAGTACAACGAATCTCTTCCAAGGCTTCCAAAAAGAAAATGGCGGAAAATTCTCCAAAATCTGCAAATGTTGGTCGACTTCCTCAAGATCTGATTACAGAAATCCTTGTGCATCTTCCGGTGAAACCCCTCATTAGGTTTAAGTGCGTATCGAAACAATGGCTGTCTATGATATCAAGCCCACAATTTGCCAGGTCCCATTTCTCCAAATCTTCAAGGGTGGACAAGCATTCCAATAATCAGCAGCTCTTATTCACTACTCAGCAGCTCGTATTCACTAATCAGTCTCCTAATTCTGGTATGAAACAATGTTCTCTTTATTCTGTTTTGCATGAGCCTTCTGCCCATATTTCCGATATTGAATACCCGTCTCAGCAGCCTGACGTGTCTCTTCAGATTGTTGGTATTGTTAATGGGTTGGTTTGTTTATCTATGGGTGAAAGGGGTGAAAGGGTTTTGTATGTGTGGAATCCAGTTTTGAGAAAATCTAAGCTTTTGCCTAGTTCAAATTCCATTCAAAATGGTTGTTCCTTTGTTGCCTATGGATTCGGGTATGATGAGTTAAATGATGATTACAAAGTCGTGGAATTGTTGCGTGTTCCTCGTGGAGTTTTTTATGATACTGAACTCAGGGTATATAGTCTCCGGGCAGATTCATGGAGGAGAATTGAAGATGTAAAGGGTGCGATTCTTAATTATGCTACTACTGGACAGTATGCTATTGGCAAGATATTTTGGATTTCCAATCAAATTTATACTTCGAGTCCGAACAAGAAGATTGTTTGCTTAGATATGGTGAGTGAGAAGTATGAAGAAGTGAGAGGGCCATGTTATGAATATGGTTATTGTAGTAGGAGAATGGGAGTGTTGAATGGGCGTCCTTCTCTGCTTTGTGATAATTACTCAAAGAAAGCAGATTTGTGGATAATGGATAAGTTTGGAGTTGAAGAATCTTGGTCTAAAGTGATTTCTCTATCTTATGGAGATGTTCGTCCTGCAAAAGGAATGCCCTGTTGTGTATACTCAGTTCTTTGCATTTCAAGAAATGGCGAAATTATTTTTGTAAATAATTTAGGTTTGCATGTTTGGTGTTCTAGGGACATAAAAAGAATATTTCCGCTGGATGGTTTCAGTTCGATCCGTGACGTTTTTGTGTATGTTGAAAGCATGGTTCCTTTGTAATACCATGTAGCTGTAATGTGGCTACATGGTATTTTACAAAGGATTTTAAGAATGGAATCTGCCTTGTGAATGTAGTTTGTTTCGGTTCCGAAATGATTATAAGACAATGTTCTAAGCATCTGCCTTTCTTTTGTAAGATCAATGGAATCTCTAATCTTTAATGTAGTAAGTTAGATGTTGCCTGCAGACATTGACAAATCTTGTGGATGAAATGATATGGTGGATGTTCTATGATGTCAATGTTTCTTTATAGTACCATCATATTATTATTTTTTTGCACATTGCTCCCTTTTCCTCCTTTGTTTATTTCTCAACTGAGTGTAATGTGATCAATGTTTATGAATTTGTTTGGCATGATTTTCAATTTTCTGTTGATTGACATGTTGTAGTTGTAGGTAGGTCTTTGATCCATGAAATATATTTGCGTCGTCATTTCGCTAGGTTTCTTCAATATATCATGAATTCCCATTTTTACCCCCTCATTCTCTCCTCACAGCAACACGTACAACAGAGGATCTGTGCTCATATCACTAATAGTGCAGCAGTCACTGTAATGTGCAAGTTAGAAACCTTTTTTCTTAGATCCTCTCATGTGTCCTGTGCACATTGCGTAGATACCCAAAAAAACGACATCATTTCAGGCCAGAGTAAGAAAAACGACAATATATTATGGTCTCCGACACAACAGCAGACTTGTCAAGATGCAGGCAAAAGCTTCATTGCACTAAACACAAGTTACATCAAAGATTTGGTTCTTACAAAGAGGGCACATGATCATAACATTGACTAACATTTAAGCTACATAGCATCATGACACAATCACGATCCATTCGTAGGTGAAACCAAACTTTCAACATACAGAAAAACTTGACTGTTACTTAAGTTTTGGAATTGTACGTAATCAAACATGAATCGCCTTCCAAAACAATGTCGCCGTTTCCTAAAATGCAAAGAACTTGTTCTATGTTCCTAGTACGATGAACAACATCATCATAAGGAACGGAAAGCGTTTTAGACCAAGATTCTTCGGCCCCATCCTTATCCATCATCACCCACAAAACCGCTTTTGTTGTTTTGTATTCACAAAACACAGAAAGTCGACTCACCAAATATTCCGATTCTCCTACCAAAAGCAGTCCAATAAATCTTGCCATTAGCATACTTTCCAGTATTATAATAAGTAGGAACCTCAACCTTAAAATCCTCAAGTATCCGCCATGAATCAGCCCGGAGACTATAAACCTCAACCTTAGTCTCATAAACACCTCCACGACACACAGACACCGCTTTAACGACTTTGTAATCATCCTTTGACTCATCATACCCAAACCCATAGGCAACAAAGGTACAATCTTTAAGACTTAAATTTGAACTAGGCAAACAATTAGATTGTCCCAAATTTGGATTCCACAGACACAAATCGTTTTCTCCGATAGCTAAACAAACCAATCCATTAACTACACCAGCAATCCCAGTAAAACCATCGGGCTTCCCAGACGGAATTTTCATTTTAAATGAGTCATCAAATGCAAGATGAAAAGGACAATGAATTATACCGGATTCACTAGTAGTGAATACGAGGTGATGATTTAAAAAACGGCCCTCCTTTGAAGATGTGGAGAAATGGGATTTGATAAATTGTGGGCTTGAGATTAAAGACGGCCATGGCTTTGATACGCACTTAAATTTCACGAGGGAACTCACCGGAAGACGAAGAAGGATTTCGTTAATCGCATCTTGAGGTAGTCGAATATCAGTTGAAGATTCACATTTTGAAGAGTAAGGATTCCCGATTAAGCCGTTGGATAGATACTGAGAATCTGTAGGACTCCTATTCATGATGCAAGTCTTTGAAAATCAGTAACTTGAAAGAAAGTTTCAAAGAGTTTTCACAAGCACAACAAGTAGGATTTCTTCAGAACAGAAGCACTGCTCCGATACCAATTGTTGGTCCCTTGAAAAGACTTTGGTTAAGTTTAGGGGGGGTGAATAAACTTAACACTTAAAACTTTGGAGTTAACAAATTCTGCAACTTCAGCAGCCTGCTGATAAATAGTAGTCTACTGACAGTTGAGTTTGCTGAATTTGTGCAGCGGAATAATATTAAAATTAAGCCTTAATACTTGTTGTTAAATATGATACTAAGTATTAGATACTCAGTAGTGTAAGTGTGTGATTTTCAATTTGCTAGATTCAAGAGGTTGATGTGTAAAATAAACTAAGTGCGAGAATGTAAATGCCGAAAGTAAGTAGCAGATTTTATAGTGGTTCCAGGTGGTGTAATCCTCGTCACCCACTCTTCTCCTCGTGATGTTGGAGGAAATCCACTAGAGATCTTTGATATAAGCAGATTACAAAGATTCCTAAGATGCTTGTCCTTCACCAATAACTATGGCTTCACAAACCTAAAATCGGGAACAGTAGGATTGTTTGCTCCGAGTCTTCCACTGGTCCTTGAAGCGGTAGGATTGCCTCTTCACCGGCTCCACCACAAACAACGATCTTTCACACAACCGTGCTTCACTGTCTTCAAAGAGTTCTTTATAAAATAAAGATTGAATCAAATAAATGATTCAGTTGCAGCAGCTTGATTAGGATGATATAATCAGCAGCTTGCAGTCTTCAAGTGTGTATGCTTGATATAGCTTGAATGTAGAAAACACTTGAAGAATTTCTCTAGATCAGTAGCTTTAAGTTCAGTCGGGTGTTTTTCAGCTCAGTAAAATATCTCTTCAAAGTTTATCAATTTTCATCATCTTGTTTCTGAGTTGAAAGTCCTCTATTTATAGGTAAGAATGCATGTGACTTGTATTTGAAATTCAAATGTAACCGTTCCTTGTTTTTTGTCCCATCTGATTTGCTTTCTGTCACTATTCATAGGATCGACATCGCTGTAATTCCTTTTGACAAAGGCAAGTCTCATCCACCCTTTGACTTATAACCATTGGATAAAAATCTGAGTCATCCCAACGTTCTTTTAATCTCAGCCTTTGATTTGTTTAATAAGTCAAAGGTAGTTGGCTGTCCTTATCCATGTAATCTTCCAATATAATCTTGAATTAACCGAGGTATATTATCAGCAGGTTCATCAGTCTGCTGAACTGCAATTTGCTGTGTATAAATACAATGCAGCTGACTTATTTTATCTAACTTTTATTTGTGAAGTTAGATTACACCTTTTTAATTATAACCAAGTTCCAAATATCATCCAACTTATGGAACTTAGACCTTTCTTCACAAGGTATATGTAATCGTTTAGTCATCACAGCACTTGCCTAAATTCTCGATTCCATATCCTTGACTTAAATTACTAAGTTTGATCCCTTAGCCTTCTCAGAATCGAGTTTGAGCACTCACCTTCGGGCCTTCAAAGAGGTTCCAGACTAGTCTCATCGACCTATCTACCCTATCGATGTGGACTCATCTTGATATAAATCGGTGACCATTACAAAGGCTTGTTTGATCAAACCTATTCATAAATCAAACTTTAATAAACCTATACATTTGATCTAGACATCTTTTGCCTTTGCATTATAACGGCTAGTCCGCACTCATCATCAAAACATAGAAATAAGTCCAACAATTTCCCCTTTTGGTGATGATGCCACTACCTCACCTAACAAAGAAAGCAAAAAGATAAAAACAAGAATGTAACAAATATAGTCATCTTTCATTATAATCATTTGTTCAAAGATATTACGATCTAGATTCAAAGCAAAAACGAAATGCAGTTAAAGTATGTTGATCTACTGTCTTCTTTCTCTTTCTTGTCTGGCCTTCTCCACTTGTTCTTGATAGGCCCTGATTTCTGCTATCATATCCCTCATCCATTCATTTTCAATTAGAGTAAAATCAATGTAGGGATTGACTTCTTTCCACCAATTCCATGCTTCAGGCAGGAGAAGGTTTATCTGATTCACTTTGAAACCAAATTTCATATACAGTTCCTTGAACTCTTCAAGTGAATCCTTTGCTTTTGTGATAGGCAAGTTCCTATCACCTCTGCCACTTCTTCCACCTCTTCCACTTCTGCCACCTCTGTTGGTTGCCCTTAAGGCTCTAATCCTTGCCTCCCAAAATTTCAAACCCAAGAAAGAGTTGAGTCCTTCATGAAACCCCTTGTCTTGATAAGGTTTCCTCCTGTTGTAGTACTCTTTCTTGTACTGCCTAAAGAGATCATCGAAGAAGTGGACTCGCCAGTGCAAAGTTGCTCAAAGCATTGGTTTCATCTAACCATCTCTTTTGTGCAAAAAGTCTTGCAGCCTCTTTTGTCGCCATTGCTTTGGCCCTCTTCCCCTTAGTGACATCATCAACAAACCGACATTAGGCCATGAACACTCTCATGTGAGATAACCCATTATTCGATTTGCCCTTCCATAATCTCGGTTCTTGTGTCAACTGCGCAGTAATCCTGGATTGCAAAGTTTGTTCCAAAGAGATTGATCCTCTCAAGAACTTTAGGATCCAATCCAAAGAGTTGAGATGTTCCAAAGAAATTTCAAGAAACTTAGGTGCTTTGACAAGCTTGTCAAGTTTTCGATGGATGGATATAAGTTGGTCTTTCGTAAACTTCTCTTTGTCGTGTTTCCTACCTTGATTCCCTCACATCTAGTATCAAGTTATTCACAAAGATTTTGAGTAGATGTGAAGTTTGAAGCAATCAGACGATAGATTGTCTGCTTTCATTTACCGCCATCGCTTCTTCAAATCTCTTCTTGTTTATCCAGCTTGAGTTCTTAATCGTTGCATATCATGCCTTACAAATCCTTAACTCATTCAAAACTTCTACCGGTATCTCACCGGTCATTCTTCCACCAGTAGCTTCATCAATGAGCTCCTCAACATTGTATCTGGTGGCCTCGATTGCTCACAACCATTGCCCAACTCCTATCTAATCCAAAGCAGGTTAGGTCCTTGATATTCTTCTAAGATAGGATCAATGGTTTGGTTCTTCAAAAATAGGTTCAAATGCCTGTGGGGGATCAACATCAACATTTTCTTCTTTAGGCATTTGGAACTCCTCATCACTAAAGTCATAGTCCAGCAGCTGCTCATCCATATTAACAGTAGTCTGCTGACCATCTTTCCCTTTAGTGGTCTTGTCTCCAGTAGGCTCCACTACAGCAGCCTCTTCAGCAACAGGGGTTTCCTCCATACCCAAAATAGGTTCCAACCTTTGTCCAGGTGCTGTTTGAGACTCAGCAGCCTGTACCTCCTGTTCCAACCTTTGTGTAGGTGCTGTTTGAGACTCAGCAGCCTGTACCTCCACTTCAACTCTCTGTGGATTGAATATAGCCTCATTATCCACTTGGAATCCTCCAGATGACCAATCTTGTTCAGATAATGGCGCTTTTAGTAAGAATGCCCTCAAAGTCAAATCCATCTTGATATTCAATAGATTCCTCCGAATGGCACTAGTTCACTATAACGTAATCTTTTCTACATCCAAATCCTCACTGCTCACCTTTTTGCCAGTGCAAGAGAGGCTCTACAACATGGAATGTAAAAGATTCATCACCTAGCATACCAAGATTTAAATTAACTCCTTCATTGATCAATGCCTCCAGATCATCCATGGTGAGATCCCCGCAGATCCTCATCCATTTCTCCAAATCACTGGCCCTCGCAGACTTATCGCCTCAGTGGGTTCAGCTTCTATGCCATCAATGGCTCCTTGACCAGTAGCTTCAATTGTTGTTTCTCTAGCCACTCCACTGGTCTCCCCAGGAAACATGGGGGAATCATCATCAGAATATGATGAATCACTGTCTGGTGTGTACTTTGGATCTCTGAACATAATTCCTCCACTTTTCTTTCCTTCATCCAAAAGATCCATCAGCCTGGATTGTAGCATGCTAGTGTCTAATAAAGCCAACAGGCTGTCCACACCCAGCTGCTCAAATGCCCATTCTTCAAATCCACTCATCGGATCAGCAGCTGGTTTCTGTTTCTTGTAGAATCCAAACTTCCACTGAAAGTAGTTTTGCACCTTTTTGAAGTTAGGATCTACTTTGTCCTTCTTAGATGCCTTCTCATATGGCATAGATGGCTTTCTAGTGGCAGGTTCAGTAGCTTGCTGACCTCCAAAAGCTCCCACAAGTAAATTCATTGTTGCTTCAACAGATGCTTCAAAGTCAGTAGGTTGTTGAGGTGGTATATTTGTACCTACTACTTCCATCTGAGACAACACTTGGTTCCCCTTGACTTACATGCTCATCGAGCAGGTTAGCAGCAGACGCTCTTCCCCCTGAGTTCTTGCAACACTTGCAGGGTCTTCAACCAATTCTTCAACTACCACAAGAGTTCAGTTCAAGTGGTTTGTTGTGGGTCTTCGATGAGATACTACAAAGAGCTCGTGGTCAGAGATCGGGCCAGATATCTCCAACAGATTGCTCAACAACAACCTGTGCAGCTTCAGTAGACTTAACAACCTCTTCTGGTGAGGAGTCAGTAATTTCCACATGCTTGATGATAGTTAAGGGCTCAGCCTCAATAGCCTCTTCTTCCTCTTCTACTGATGCTTCTTCTTGGACTCTTTGTTCTTCTAGGATTTTCAATTCATTTCCTTTGCCATACTTTTTCTTTGTTGCAATCTCCTTCATCCTCTTGGAGAGGGGTTCATCATCATCAGTTCTAGTAGACTTTCTCTTTCTACTAGCTTCCTTCTGTTGTTCCCTCAGAATCTCAACAACAGCTTTTTTGCAAAGAACAAAGCAGGTCAAGACGTTCAAATTCAAACTTGACCTCGTGAGACTCAGATCTCTAGCTTTGTTTGCTTGCTTCCTTTTTCTTTTAGGTTTCAATGCCTCTGTAATCTTCCTTGTATCTGCACCCTTTCTTTTCTCAGTAGTTTTCTTTGGTGCTGCAGGTTTAGTAGATTTCTTCTTAGTTTGCTTGACCTGCTCACCACCAGCATCACCATCATTTCCATCACTATCACCATCAGCAGCAGGTCAAGAACATCTTCATCATCATCTAGACCAGAATAACATAGTCAATTTCCTTCTTGTATCTAGACTGATTAATCTTCTCAGGTTCAATATCAGGAACCTTCAAGTGATTCAGCAGGGTCTGAATCATTAATCCTAAGGGCAAGACCTTGGATTTCCTTTTTCCATCTTTTTCTTCCTTGGCTACCTTCTTCATGTAATGAATGAAGTAACCAGCCCAATCAAACTTCATGCTCCTGCAAATGATCATCATCAGCTCTATCTTGGGTCCTGATAGAGTGTCCATACTGCCAACCAGTCCAAGTATGTTCTTTGCAATGAGCTTGCTCACAGATCGCACTCATTCCCAATATGTCTCGCAATTGATGCCTGGAATGGATTTGGTGGTCTGATTTGTTTTGATTTGATCAACAAAAGCCATCATGGATAGTCCCATTGCTTCAGGATTTACTGGACCATCTACTACTTCTTCAAATCCAAACACTTCCCTCAGTAGACTAGGGGAAACTTCAATCTCCTCAGCATTCACAGTTGTCTTGAATGCTTCACTTCCTTCTTCCACAACCATGTTTTTCCAGAAGTCAATAACATTTGTGTATGATATTGTTTCCAATTTGATATTGAGTATATTTTCCAAGCCTGCAAACCTCCTTATTCTTCGACCAATGTTGATGGCCAAATCTGTTTTGTTTGCATCAACAACGAAGCCTCTAACACTTTGGCTTGATTCAATCTGGACATCAATCTTTTCCGCCATTGTTATGAGAAAAATGAGATGAAGAAGATGGATTGTAAATCTGTGTTCACACAGTGTAAAAACAGAGATATAGCAGATTTTGCAAGTAGAGAGAATCTGCTGCGTGTAGGTCTGTATAAATAGACAGACGGTAGTTGTAACTGTCAGTGCACGTACATCCATGTCAACCACGATTAATCTGAGTGAATTCTGTCTTGACACGTGTTCCATAACTCCTCCATAACGCTTTGTAACCGTTGGATCGTGTTAACTATGGTAATAAAGGGTAGGATAAATATCCCGCCAAACTGCCTTTTGACTTTAGTAAAGTTTGACTGTGTAACGCTCCATTCAAAGCAGGTTGTCCTCAAAAGAGGTTGGCTCAAGAATCTCACGATAAAGGTACTTCAAAGAACTTCGACGACAAAGTGACTCACGATCCTTAATTTCTTCTTGTTTTGTTCAATTGATAATACAAGATGAAGTTTAATACCAATGATCGATCCATCAAGTGAGCTCACCCAACATGACAAAGACCAATCCCTTGGCAACCTCATTTGCTCAATTTTCCAAACATAAGTACATGGAATTGTTGATACTAATGACTAATCTGCTAAGTGAGCTCACCCAACATAGCAAAGACTAATCCCCTTGGTGAATTCCAAGACTTTGTCAATATCACCAACTTTTATAATTCCAAGTTCAATCCTTAATTTGGCAAATCTTTCACTATCAAGTGGTTTAGTGAAAATATCGCAAGTTGATTTTCAAGAGAGGATATATAGAACCACCACATCTTTCTTCTCAACATGATCTCTTATAAAATGATGTCTCACATCAATGTGCTTGGTTCTTGTCAATGGTGCCTTTTGTAAAACCATTGTCCACCAAGAATTGAGATAGAGTCTCATACCATGTGCTCTTGGTGTTTGTTTCAATCCATAAAGTGCTTTGTTGAGTCTATACACTTTATCTTCTTGATCTTTAACTTCATATCCAGGAGGTTGTTGTACATACACTTCCTCCTCTAGAATGCCATTCAGAAATGCACTTTTGACATCCATTTGATATACTTTGAAGTTCTTATATGCAGCATGTGCCAAGAATAATCTGATAGCTTCCAATCTTGCAACAGGTGCATAAGTCTCATCAAAATCTATTCCTTCTTCTTGAGAATAGCCTTTTGCAACTAGTCTGGCCTTATTCCTTACAATGGTACCAGATTCATCAAATTTATTCATGTATACCCACTTAGTACCAATGATATTTGCATGACTTGGCCTTTCAACTAGTGTCCAAACTTGATTTCTTTCAAATTCATTCAATTCTTCTTGCATAGCTATTATCCAATCTGGATCTGAAATAGCTTTTTCAACAACTTTTGGTTCCATTTGAGATAGAAAACAAGTAAACATAGCTTCCAGGTTGTCTTCTAGTCCTTACACCTTCTTTGCATACATTGCCAATAACTTGTTCAGCAGGGTGATTCCTTAACCATTGTGGATTCTGGTTAGTTTGATTGTCAGGAACCTCATCTTCAGTAGGGTCTGCTGTAGCTTCTTCAACAACAGGGGGTTCAGCAGATCCTTGAATTGCTTCAGTTGTTGCATCAGTAATATTACCAGCAGGGTGTTCAGCAGGGGCAGTATCAGAAACTTTTAAATCATTGAATCTTTCCAAAACTTCAACACAATCTGGATCAGTGACTTGTTGATTCTCAGCAGGTTCACAATCTCCATCTTCCATACCAGTGAACTTAGGTTCATCAAACACAACATGGATTGTTTCTTCATGTTTCAGTGACCTCTTGTTCAGTACCCTGAATGCCTTGTTGGCTGAAGAATATCCCAAGAAAATCCCTTCATCTGACTTTGGTTGGAATGTTTTCAGATGAACCTTGTGGTTTAAGATAAAACACTTGCTTCCAAATGGATGGAAATAGGATATGTTGGGTTTCCTTCCATTCCAAATCTCATAAGGTGTCTTCAGCAGCTTCTTGTTCACTGATGTTCTGTTTTGTGTGTAGCATGCTGTATTAACTGCTTCAGCCCAATATCTTTCAGGTAGCAATGCTTCACATATCATTGTCCTTCCTGCTTCCTTTAAAGTCATGTTTCTTCTTTCAGCAACCCCATTTTGCTGAGGTGTAAGCAGCAAGTTGATGTAGTACGCCATTCTGTTCGCAGTATTCTCTTATAACTTTGTTGAGAAATTCAGTACCCTGATCTGATCTTATTTTTATTACTGTTAAACTTTTCTCATTTTGTAATCTCTTTAAAAGATTAGGCATGCTTTTGAGTGTTTCACTTTTCTTGTTCATAAAAACCACCCAAGTGTACCTTGAATAATCATCCACAACCACTAAAGTGTATTTCTTTCCAGTTACACTTGTTGGAGTTATTGGTCCAAAAAGATCCATATGCATAATCTCCAACACCTATTAGTTGATTGTTTAGTTTTTGACTTGAAGCTTGACTTTATCTGTTTACCCTGCTGACATGCATCACATATAGCATCCTTGTTGAATGTGATCTCAGGTAAACCAATCACCAGCTTCTTCTTCACCAACTGATTGATATCATCAAAGTTCAAATGATTCAACTTCTTGTGCCATAACCAATTGAGTTCGAGACTTGGTATGCACAATCAGCAGTGTTTTCGAGGCTCGCAGTAGAGCAATCCACAACATACATGTTTTGTTGTCTTCTACCACCAAGACAACTTGATCACCTCTTTCACTAATGACAATACAGCTTGTTTTTGTCAAAAGTGACCTTGTATCCCATGTCACGTAATTGTCCAAAGGCTCGGCAAGTTGTAGTCCATCCTTCCACATAAGCAACATTCTTGATTGTAAGTCCATTTCTCACAAGTGTGCCATATCCTCTTGTGTATCCAGTGTATTCTTGTTGCCAAAATTCACCCTTGGACCATCTTTTGCCACAAAGTTTGATAAATAAAGTGCTTATTCTTTGTCATATGTCTGGAACATCCATTGTCAAAGTACCAGACACCCTACAAAACAAAGTTAATACATTTTAGGTACCCAAACCTGTTTGGGTCCATAGTGGTCTGTAGTAAGCTTGACTTTTGGTAAGTTTCCATAAGGTCTTCTCCTAAAAGTGGCATACTTTGGTTCATACATGTATTTCACACATCCATAAGTTCTAACAGTAGGTTGTGTAGGATTCACATATGTTTTCTGGCCTTTTGGTTTATAATGTTGTTTGAAGTGACTTTTCTTTGTTAGAAGCATTAGTATAACCATTTGTTTGTTTGTCTGTTAGAAAGCATTACTGTAATATGGAGTCTCATTGAGGTCCCCTTTGAGGCCTTTTATAAGTCCTCAGCTGAGTCCTTTGCTAATTCCATTGCTTAGGTTTTACCCTAGCAGCATGGTCATACTCATTGTTTCTATCAGCAGGTGCAGGAATATTCCAATCATCATCGAGGGGAGCAATCTACCTTTCCCCCTGAGATAAGTATCCCTTGAATGATTAACATTTTTAGATTTGGGATTCTTATCTTTGGAATATTTCGACCTTTCCTTTTTGTGGTCCAAACAGACTTGGTAGCAGTCTCGCTATCGTGAGGTCTAGAAGGTCCAAGCAAATCCTATTTTTAGATTTGTTCTTTTATTATTAGAGTCGTTGACTTCTTTGACTTCTCGATTGTGCTTCCTGAAGTATTCTCAAGAGGGTTTTACCGCCTCAACAACCTTACTTGGAGTTGGATCTTGTCTTTGGTACAAACTTAGGACCACCTCGTGCAGTTCAAGAACCTTACTGGATCCACTCTTTTGGATTGTTGAATTCCAAATCCAAGCCCTGTTTTATCACCATAAGGCTTTCCGATTTGTATGCAGTGAGTGGGGCAAGATGGTTCAAAGAGATTCGTGGGTCAGCTGGATGATCAGCAGCTTACACCGATTCTCGGCCCAACATCTTTTTCCTTACCTTTGAGAACTCTTAATTCTCGCTTTCAATCTTCCAACTTCTAATTCAAGAGCTTTTTTCAACCTTCACAATCTCATAACAGATTGTATTATCCTCAATTGATTAAGGATGGCATCCAAAGTCTCATTATTGTCGTAATTTCTAGGATTTGAACCACAAGTTGATTCACAATCACTTCCAAAGCAGAGTATTGATGGATACAGATTGTATACCTCCTCGTTTCATCCATATTGGCCATCAAGGCATAATCTTCCATATCAAAGAAACTTGATCTTTGTGTCATCCGATTCATTTCTTTTTTAGATTCCACTTCATACCCTCGATTCATCTTCGAAACCATAGCCTTCTTGCCATGTCTTCTTTGTTGACTCTTGGTCTTGATGAGGTCCGACAATCAGCCCAAAGTGTCCAGGCTTCTTGCGGTTGAAGCAAAGATAATCAGTTCCTTACTTTGTTTTAACTCGGGACAATCAGTTTGAAGTGTCACGATTTCTTGCAATGAAAGCATGATAATCATTATCTTTCTTTGATTCTTCTTTCTTTCTTTCAAGAGGCCTTTTGTGAAGTTTCTTGCAGGGGCCTTTCCTGTCTTCATCATCATGATTTTCTTGCTCGTGAGGGCAACTGCTCCTCGTGCATCTCATCCAAAGAGATCATCTTGTCCTTTGGATGTTTCTTTTCGATGTGAAGCAGCCAATCAAGATGGTCTTTGGCTCTTCTTTTCGCCTCGTGTACAAGCTTTTGCTAAATTCATAAGCCTTGAGATCCGAAAACAACTTGAAGGTGTCTTCTTCATGCAACTTTCTCATTTCTTCTATTGCGGTCACCTTCATTTTCCAAACATCTTTTGCGTGTAAAGCCTCCAAGATTTTAGTGTTTATTTCTTCTTTTGAATAACTTACACTCAAAGCAGGTAAGTTCATCCAGACAAAGATTAAATCTTGATTCCATTTGCTCAATGGTTTCATTTGGCAACATCTTGAACTTTTGGAACCTCTTTTCGCCACACCGATTTTATTCTTCTTTATTGCATCGGTGCCTTCACAGATCAATCAGATCTTGTCCCAAAGTTCCTTTGCGCTTTTGCAATCTTTAACCTTCATGTACATATTGCTATCCAAGGTTCTATAAATGATGTCAATAGCAATATTGTTGAGGTTTGCTCTTTTTTCATCTTACGCATTCCATTCTCTTTTGGTTTAGGAATGTACTCGGTTTTATCACCCACTTTGTTATTGCCTTGGTAATCTCCAAAGTGGTCCATCGATTAGTACATCCATCATCTCATCATGAGTTGCAGCAAGGTAAGCCTGCATTCGACGCTTATACTCATCAAATCTATCAGAGAACACATCAAAGATAGTTCTAGCATACTGGGTGTTATCCATGATGCAAGTCTTTGAAAATCAAGAACTTGAAAGAAAGTTTCAAAGAGTTTTCACAAGCACAACAAGTAGGATTTCTTGAATGAATAATCGCTCCGATACCAATTGTTGGTCCTTGAAAAGGCTTTTGTTAAGTTTAGGGGGTGAATAAACTTAACACTTAAAACTTTGGAGTTAACAAATTTGCAACTTGATCTAGCGATACTTGATGAGAATCTGTTGATACCTCAAGTAGCCTTCGATAATAAATGAGTCATGACAGTTGAGTTTGCTGAATTTGTGCAGCGGAATAATATTAAAATTAAGCCTTAATACTTGTTGTTAAATATGATACTAAGTATTATATACTCAGTAGTGTAAGTGTGTGATTTCAGTTGCTAGATTCAGTAGGTTGATGTGTAAAATAAACTAAGTGTAGAATGTAAATGCTAAAAGTAAGTAGGCAGATTTTATAGTGGTTCCAGGTGGTGTAATCCTGTCAGTCCACTCTTCTCCTGTGATGTTGGAGGAAATCCACTAGAGATCTTTGATATAGCAGTTACAAAGATTCCTAAGATGCTTGTCCTTCACCAATAACTATGGCTTCACAAATCAAAATCGGGAGCAGTAGGATTGTTGCTCCGAGTCTTCCACTGGTCCTTGAAGCGGTAGGATTGCCTTTTCACCACGGCTCCACCACAAACAATGATCTTTCACACAACTGTGCTTCACTGTCTTCAAGAGTTCTTTATAAAATAAAGATTGCATCAAATAAATGATTGATTCTGGCAAAGAGCTTGATTAGGATGATATAATCAGCAGCTTGCAGTCTTCAAGTGTGTATGCTTGATATAGCTTGAATGTAGAAAACACTTGAAGAATTTCTCTAGATCAGTAGCTTTAAGTTCGATAAGTTCGATCGGGTGTTTTTATTTCAAGAAAATATCTCTTCAAAGTTTATCAATTTTCATCATCTTGTTTCTAAGTTGAAAGTCCTCTATTTATAGGTAAGAATGCATGTGACTTGTATTTGAAATTTAAATGTAACCGTTCCTTGTTTTTTGTCCCATCTGATTTGCTTTCTATCACTATTCATAGGATCGACAATCGTCGAAATTCATTTTGATGAAGCGATATCATCCCACCCTTTGACTTATAACCATTGGATAAAAATCTGAGTCATCCCAACGTTCTTTTAATCTCAGCCTTTGATTTGTTTGATAAGTCAGAGGTAGTTGGCTGTCCTTATCCATGTAATCTTCCAATATAATCTTGAATTAACCGAGGTATATTATCGCGAGTTCATCATCTCATTGAGATACTATCGATCATTGAATCGCAATTTCTTTGTGTATAAAATACAATCACGGTGACTTATTTTATCTAACTTTTATTTGTGAAGTTAGATTACACCTTTTAATTATAACCAAGTTCCAAACATCATCCAACTTATGGAACTTAGACCTTCTTCACAAGGTATATGTAATCAGTTAAGGTCATCACAGACTTGCCTAAATTTCGATTCCATATCCTTGACTTAAATTACTAAGTTTGATCCCTTAGCCTTCAGAAGCGAGTTTGAGCACTCAAACCTTCCTTCTTTCAAAGAGTTCCAGACTAGTCTACTTACCTATCTACCCTACTGATGTGGACCAGTCTGCTGATATAAATCAGCTGACCATTACAGTGCTTGTTTGATCAAACCTATTCATAAATCAAACTCTAATAAACCTATACATTTGATCTAGACATCTTTTTGCCTTTGCACTATAACAGCTAGTCTGGCACTCATCATCAAAACATAGAAATAAGTCCAACACCTTGAGTCGGAGCTCTGAAACCTCCGGTTTTACAACAGATGTGAATATCGACATCAATTTATTTGTTGAATCGAGCATATAATTTTTTTCCCTTCAATGTAATTGACAAATCTGAGTATAAACTCCAGAAATACAATAGGGCCCTGTTTGGATAGATTGATTTGAAGGGAAAGGAAATGATATGATTTGGATGGATTTAAATTTTGGTGTTTGGATTGTTTTAGTTTGATAGAAAGGAAAGGAGAGTAAGGGAGAAGGAGGGATAAATTTCTTTAAAAATTGGGTGGTCTCGTTTCCTTCCAAAACAGGTGAGAAACGGAAGGAAACAATACATTTTTCTTATAAATGTACTGACAATCCGTGTATCTCTTTCCTTTCTGTCTAGTTCTATCCAAACACTCAAAATAGACTTCACAATCCCTCCTTCCCCTCTCCTTTCTTTTATGTTACTATCTTTCCTTTTCTTTTCTATGTAAATCCTTCAATCCAAACGGAGCCTAGATCTGATGATTGGAAATCAATTTATTTTTTGAAAGCAGTATGAAAACTCCGAGAACCGAAGCAGGCGGCCTCGATCATCCGCTCAGGCCGCTAAACGTCTTAAAGGCAAGGATATTTGGGGATGATGAGCTACGACGTTGTGAGAGCGAATATAGTTATGACAGGGAATATAGCGATGACGAGCTACCAAATCCTCGAATACGATAAATACCGGAAAATATAGAACATATTCATAGCCACATTTATACGCTATTGCAATTTGTTTCCTCCTAGATGTTCAATCTTGATTTGATTTCTTTTATTCCTCGGTTTGAGCACTCTTGATATGCCTTGAGCGATTTGGCTTGGGGTTCGGAGATCGGAGAGGAAATTCCATCAATCTCCTTAAAATTATTCTTAGAAGGTACTTTTACACATCAAATTTAATATTTCCTTGAGCTTTTTTGGTTTTTTCATTCGTATATGGTAATCTCTTACCGTGGCATCTTTGCGGTAATTCCTTCAAAGTCATTGAGTTGAACAACGAGAGTTTGTTCTTATTCCTTTTCATTTTCCTCTGGCTCCTTTCATTCGATCGTTTATAATATTTTTATCAGATTTTTGCGTCTTTTATAGGAGAAGAAGGCATAATTAGAGGTTGAATCTGAGCTCTTTCTCACCTCTTTGAACACACTGCTAGACTTTTCTTGTGTTATGTCAAAATTTTAATTTAATCTATTAAAAAAATGCTATGTGGATTACTGATGTTTTAGTCATCACCACAAATAAGGAATAAGTGGTATGTAAGTTGGAGAAACGTGATGTTTTAGTCTATATTGTAAATAATTTGTTCGAAGGCACTAATGGAAATGCTCATATACAACTGCATTTCTTTGTGTCTGTGTTATCGTCCTTTGAGTAGAAAGTGCAGTTTAAGGAGTTGAGATTTAGATAGACATCGGTATGAGCTAAATTGTTTTTGTTTGTGCATGGTTTATTATCACTACTTGCTCGGGATTGTGATTAGGTCCAGTTATGAATCTATTAGCTCTTTGAGTAGAAAGTGCAGTTTTTGAAAAAAAAACTTTTGTTTTCATTTGCTAATTTGATCTATTGGAGGAGAAGATTGGAGCTGTTCCAACTTCCAGATGGTTTATTAACTGATTTTGATGTGGCGGGTGCTTTGCACGGGTTTTCCTACTAGAAGATTGGAGCGTTTGATAAAATGTCCGATCCAAAATCGCAATGAAGAACAGGGTGGAAGAGATATGTATAACTATTCTAGTGACTTCTACTACCCCATGGAAAGCACTATAATAGAAGCAACTGAGAATCATTTGAAGAAACACGAGAATGGAAAGTTTGTGAAGCAGAAGATGGTTGATAAATTTATGCACACCAAGTGTTCGGATGTAAATCTGCTTTGGGTCATACAAACAACAAAAAGGAAGAGGTGAAGGATTCAAAGTCCCTTGGAGTATATGGGCTAATTTACGAAGACAACAAAGATCGAAACTTCTAAGAAACCTACACCGATTACTAGCCTTATGGAAGAATTTGAACATGAATATCCACTTTGTCAAGCAAGAAACATAAATTGTCGAGGTTGTAACACTTACATGTCCAAATTTTGAGAGCGATAAGGTTGAGGAGAAGTTGCAAATGAAGTCCATTGATGATTTAATTGAAGCTAAACATGATGCTACAGTGACTATTAAGAATCCTACCGCTAAGCGAACCAATGACGATTCTGAAGGAGTGGATGAAACTGAGATTATGGCCCATAAAGCTACCATGTTAGCAGAAGCTTTGGCTACAACAAAAGAATATTTAGAGAATACCGATAGACTGTTTATTGAAGGTTCGGGAAGTGGGATCAATTGAGCAAATTAAGATTGCAAGTTTGCATACCCAAGCAGAGGTAGTGAAATTATGTACCAAGAAAGATATTACGGGGTTGTGGCTGTCAATATCGCATGAAACTGAGGTAGGAATTATAATGAGTAGCATCCAGTCAAAAGAAAATGTAAGACTTAAGTACATTAGAGAATCTGGACTCTATCACTTGGAAGGGAATTTGGTTGTTTTGGCAAGTGTGGCTGATGTACGAGTTGTCGGACAAGACACGACTGCAGTTCTAAACGGTATCATTCAACTGTTAGATTTCCTCATTATTGAGGTATGAATGATCACCTTTGACCCAGGAAGTTGTGGGAGTATGAACCAGCTTAAGGATCAATTATCTTCGAGTAGAATAGAAGTGAATAATACTCTGGCATTCGTAATTGTTTTGACTAAAGGGGTGCTTGAAAAGAAGTTTGGGTGGCCTTTTGTGATGAGACTTCTTTCACATTGGGCACAGTCATGCTATCAGTCATATTATAAGCCTTCAGTGAGGCAATCTATTTCAACTATATTACCTGATCAAGAACAAGTTGGGCCTGATATGGTTGATCATCACTTTTGTGTTTTGAATATGGGGAGCAATGATGCAGCGTCCCTTGAATAACTCATTAAATTCATCTGTAAATCATGTCTAACGCCTCAAGAGCCCAGACCTGGTAGCATTGAGTGAGTTATAAACGGTCTGGTCAATTGCTCACACCGCCGTCCTATTTGGTCTAAAAATGCTAACCCGAGTTAACAATATCTTTATGCCTCACACTTAAAGCATAAGTAATGGCCGATGGCAAAAATGGTATCGAAGAAGGTTATGGCCCACAGCATATTAGTTATCGAGGGGAGATTTAGAAGAAAAAAAAAAACTGTTAAACCCTAACTGAGACCCACACTCCCCTGTCCCACGGAATGAGTGGATATGTAATCAGGTAACCTAGTGGCTCAGAGTCAAAAGCTGTCATTATACCAAGAAACTGAAAGAAGTCGTCTCTTTACAGGATTCGAACTTCCACACTCCAGCTTCCGATCCAGCTTTCATTACAGCACTCAAACTCTTTACCACTAGACCATGTTCTGGGGAACTCAAGGGGAGGTTTAAAGAAATGAAGGGTAGTAGCTCTTGAGTGAATTGGATAAATTATTATTCTGAAAAAATCTTTGAAAGAAAAATAAAATGAGAAAACAAAAAAGTTACCATAACAGCCTTTTTTGATTTGATTTTATTGGCTGCAATATGATTTTGTAATTCTTTTAATCAGTAGGAGAGAGTGTTAATGTCTTCCAAGGCTTTGGCAGATCGAAGGGCATCGAGAAGGGAACGCGATCCCCTGCGGTACTAAGAAGTGCAGTGCGGTCTTTGTGCACCAAAGCGGCGTCGTTCGGGCCAAAACGACGCCGACTTTTTTTTGACTTTTTTTTTTTTTTTATAGATTGAAACCAAACGGCGTCGTTTTGGTGCACAACACGCCGCGCTGTGCACCTTTGCACCGTAGGGGATCGAGGTCCCATCGAGAAGCTGGGACATGAAGTGGAGAAAATTAAAAGCCACTACCTAATATTTTTGTTAAATGGACTTCTATTTTGCTGATGTGTCAATAAGAGGCTTTAAAACAAAAGACATTACGTTTGCTCTTATATAGGGTTGAACCATCGCTTATTTTCTTGATGTGTGACTTTACATCATGAGATAAGAATCTAAAAATCCACTTTTAATGATTTTTCTAGTATCTAGCTAGAGTCCTCACAAAAGTAAAGAAGAGTCGCGCACAATCGCATGCGAAATTTATTGTGAAACTCTAACCTCTTAGTATATTTTAAAGTCAACTAGGGGCCTGTTTAGTAATCAGATTAAGTACTTATTCTAGATATATTAAGTGATGGTTGCATTTAGTGGTGTTTGTTAATAATTTTAATACATCTTAATTAATTAAGTACCACTTAATTTCACATTGAAAAAATGTAAAAGTTTTCAGCGCCTCTTGACATGCTTATGTCTGAAAAAACAAATTCTATGCACGTTCCTTTTTTTCAATCCCATGTATGCACATTCCTTTTTCTATCAAACTTTCTTTTTTCTTTTTTTTTTTTTTCCTTTTTTTATGTTTTCTTTATAAAATCTTTTTATTCTTCTTCCATACTAAAGTAATTACTTTGATTAAAATATATTTATATTTAGTATTACCTATGAATTTATTTATCGTAAAAAAATAATTTAAATTGGTTATATTTTAAGTTATGAAATATTATTTGAAACACACAAATAACTAAACTTATACGTGAAATTTAGTATAATAACCATAGCATTAAACGTGTGTATATATATATATATATATATATATATATATATATATATATATATATATATATATATATAGGGTGAGAGAGTGTAAGTTTGTGCGTGTATATATGTATATACGGATAGCCACTTCACACCTTTCGTGTTTTCGGAGTTTTTAGTTAAGCAATGGGCCGCTATCCTGGCCCACCTCCTGGGAAATCGCCCCAGGACTTAGTTTCTGGACAGACTTGCTTTTCTAGGTTAGTTCAGCAGCGTGTTCGAACCAGTTTCGTTTCCGGCTGTAGTTCAGGCTTTGAATATCTTCTTGACGGTAAAATCTAATCTTTTCGTAGTTGATATTGAGTTTGATCTTCGTAGAGTTAGATTCCCGTAAGATTTATGTTAGATTCATTGTTGGTTGTAGATTCATGTAGATTTGGAGTTGTTGTTCAAGGCACGGAGTTTTCTTATCAAAGGTTTTGTTTGTCGTTTAAATATTATGTTTTTAAGTTGTTTTGAATACCATTTTATGTTAAATTGCACGAATACGGACATGATTATGTGTTTGACGGATAATTGGAATATTGATTTCGCTGTACTGTTTGGTTTTCTTGATACTCTTCTGTAAACTATTTTATGCGTTTTGGTTATGAGTAGTGGATATAGGTTGGGAGTTTGGTGTTACGGCATGTATGCTCACATAAGTAAGATATGGACTTTAACTTGAACTTATGTGCTTTATGTGCTCGTACTTGTTTATAGTTAGTAACCATGTGATTTACTGAAGGGAGTACCATGGGTATCAAAAGTCTCATTTTGGACGTGTGACTACTTGTATTACTCACGTCGTTTCCAAGACGATGTACTGAACGGGGTACCATGACCCAGCCCCACAATGGATGTATGACTAGTCATGTTTCCCGTATCACATCATGCCCTCACGTGAACTAAGTAAAAACACGAACAAGACAGATGTAATACCCTGAAAATTCAAGAATGGTATAAATGTAAAACGGGAATTTATTTATTTATTTTCCTATTTATATTAACCTAAAATAAATAATTAATTTTCATTAATGGTTTAATTAATGGGTATTTAAAGGAAATAACTCCCTAAAATCTCATTAATCACATTACGTTAAATTTCTGATAAAAGAAGAAAAAGGGCGACAACAACATCATGAAAAAAAAAAAAGCAAGAACGAAAACTTGAATCGTGCGGATAATCAAATTATCATTTGTGCAAACGACTATAAAAGAAAGTGATCACCTCGAGAAGCCGATTGTTTCCGTACTAACCGTTTGCAAAACAGTAAGTTCTCAATTTTAGCCTTAAATCTAGAATTCCCTTTGTTCTTGAGGAAAAATCTGAGTTTAAGTGGATTAGAGAGTTTCCTAATCGTAGTATAATGTTTAATTATCGTAGGTTATTCGTAGAGGTGTTTTGAATCGAGGATTCAAGCCTTTTCCTTTTGTTTTCTCTTTGAATTCGCTTTTGGATTGCTAAGGTAAGAGGGTGTTCTTTTAAAAAGGTTTTATTGTGTTGGTTGTTGCTATTTTTCTGAGCAAAATATGCAGGGTATTGTGTTGGAATAAGGTTGGGATCAATTGGGTTGAAAACAGACCATATCTGACGTTGAAACAAGATGTTCATCAAGTTTCACGATCGTTTAGTGCCCCCAAACTTATTTTAGCGCACGCCAAACACACCTTAAACTCGAGGAACGGTTCTGCTTGCGTTTAGCGCACGCCAAAATTGTCGGAACCGGAACATGATGCTCTGTTTAGGTTTAGCGTGCGCCAAAAAGAAAGTAGCCGGTTCAGGTTGGTTTTAGCGCGTGCCAAAAGGGTGTTGCGTGCGCTAAAACAGAAGCAGAGAGGACAACAAGTTCTGGAGTAGTTTTAACGCGCGCCAAAAGGCGTCAGCGCGCGCCAAACCCACTGTTTAGCCTATTTTTCATGTTTTGTTGTATTCGGTTCAAATTTGATTGGATTGCATGCCTTTGAGGGCATTATATGATACTTTGAAAAATCTAACTTCGACTTCTTGTAGCCTTGGCTGAGCACCACAACTGAAACCCTCTACGGAGAGAATATAGGAGCACCGTAAGACGTTGTTTAATTAGGCCTTGTGGGACATTGACTTAGTAGCCTTTGATCCTTTTACAACGTGCTAAGTAGTGTAATTAGATGTCTAGGACTCTAAGTCTTTAAGAATCCTTTTATGTGAATGAATCAGATGGTTAGATCTAAACTCGTAAATTACATATGTGTGTGTGTCTAAAAGCTAACACACCGATATGATTGGTAAGGCATGTTTTAATATCGAAGTATGAGACTTTTACAGCTCTACTTGAGGCTGTGTGTCAAGGGACTACGTGTAACTTCCACACGGAATCCACATCCGTTCCCATAGAGAGGTGCTTAAAATGTCGTGGTGCATATTCATCATGCATAGTGTCCTTTGATATTGATGTAATAAGTATGTGTGTAAGGATGAACTATGTGATCTAGTAGAGGGTGAGTGTGATCTCATTATAACATATGTGGTAGATATTGTAGAATTAACTTGTTATATATGATATGCTACATATTATGTGTGGCCGTTTCTTCTACCCCTTACTAAATACGTATGTACTTACCCCTCTTCTTTATTGTTCTCACCCCAAGAAAGTGGTTGTCAGGACGATATGAGTATGGATATGACGATGTAGTTGACGGAGCTGATGTTTGAGCTCAAGAGTTTATGATGACGTGGATATTTATTTTACGCATTTATTATTCTGTTTTGAGAGATAGACTTTAGTACCTTTTCCGTTTCATTTGGGATGAAATAAGTCAACAATATTTATTTCGTTGTTTTGTCTTTTCGATTTTCATAGACCTTCATTGGGACTGGTGATCCATTTGTTTGTCGTTTGACATTCTTTTCCGAGTTATCTTTTATTTTAACTTATCCCTCTTTACTCTGAGTAATCGTTATGAGGCTTATGTATATATTACTTTTATGTTTTAAAAAGTTAATATATGCATGCCGGGCGTTCTTTCCGGATAAGGACTCGGTATCCAGGACAGAGCGTCACAACAGACAAGACACAAACATGTTATGGTTAGTAGACAAGTAAAGTACGGTTTGATATTAGCTCATGGAAGCTTGATCAGCAGGCTAAATGTGGTAATTAAGTAATTAATGAAACAAACAAGTACGTTAAAGATTAATTGAATGTAGTTAATAGGCATGTTTTCTATGCATTGTTCAACTTGGCTTTAAAGTGGCTTTCTTTTATGTTTCAAGTTATGCTTTCAAAACAATTTTCGTATCGTGAAATCTATTGGCTTTAAACTGTTTGCAAACCGGATGAAGTAGATTGATGTAATGTCTTCTGGCATCCGACAAACACGAATCTCCCTTTTGATCTTCTTTCTCCTTACTGGACAACCATGAATGTTCACTCCTTTATTTGGAATAAAAAGATATGCACGTTGAAGACGAGTGGAATGATGACCTTGGAGAGCAAGTTTAGGAATGGAGTCATGCAGTTCGTTGTGTTTCAACAGTTTCCTTTTTAGTCGAGACGAGTTGTAATAAATGTTAGCTTCTATTTGTGTGTAATATTTTGATTCTCGGAAAAAAGGCGAGGCGTGTCATTTTATGGAACGAAATACTATATTCATTTACTAAGGAAATTAAGTATTTGAGGTTTTATATATATGTGTATATATATATATATATATATATATATATATATATATATATATATATATATATATATATATGGGAAATTGGGATTTTATTATAATTAAGGAAAATAATAAGTAATAATTATTTTTGGGATTGGTTATTTAAGAAAAATAAACCCCAATATTCCTGTAACCTATCGATTCACCAAATTTGAGGAAAAGGAGAGAGAAAAAAGGCGGATAAAGAGAGTTCTTCCAATCACTCACGGAATTCTTAACCGTTTTCAGATTCGAGTGGAGTTTTGGAATCGTCGTGAAAATGGCGTCGTTTCAACAAAAAGTTTAGAGTTTCGAAGGTATGATTTTCGAGCCCTACTTGTGTTTTGAATGAGTTTGATGGATTGAAACTCATGAAATCGTAGTATTGTTGTTATAGAAGCATGTGATCGAATCTAATATAAGTTTGGATTGATTACATAGGTTTCTTGTGGAAAGGTTTGACTTTTTGCTGCAGATTTTATAGCTTTTGATTTGGGTTTTCTTGCAAAATTGTAAGAGAATATTCCTACGATTTATTTATGGTTTATAGGGTTAAGGTTGATGTTTTGACATGTTTAGATGTTATAAATCATGTCTAATTGCTGTTAATGGAGTATGGGATGAATTGGTTTTATAATGGTTGAGTTTTCTGCTATTTTCTGAGCGTTATCGATGTTAAACATGTTTAGAATTGAGTAGGAATCATAAAAGTGCAGGAAAAAAATCGAGTCAAGGCTTTTCCGCATTGAATGCGCACGTATTGATGAAATAGAAAGTCGAGTTTTGGTACAGGATGCTCAATGCACACACACAGGTTAGAATGCGCATGCATTGAGGGTCAGAGAGTGGGAATTTTGAACCATCGTTGTTTGTGCACGCGCATAGGAGGGCAATGCGCACACATTGCCTAAACAAGAGCATCCTGAATGCTTCAAGTCGATCAATGCGACGCATTCCGAGAGGATGCACACGCACTAACCCTGTTTCAGGGAAAGTTGAGTTTTAATCCCCGAGTCCAGTTTTAAATGTTGTTTCTTGATCTAATAACATTAAATGAACATGAACAAGCCTTGATTGAGTTTCTGATGCATTTAGTTCCGGCACCGAATGGATTCTTCCTAAGAGTTGAAGTTCGGGACCGTCGGAAGGGCATGCTAGGCTTGTGCTTTGATGAGTTAATATCCATCAAGGTCTGTGTATCTTCTAGGATGTTGTGTCTAGCCGTCTAAGCGATGGAGTAGAGCTATTAAGGTGAGGTTTGCCTTGAAAACACTTAGGTGGCTAGTTAACGATTAATAAATACATACGTGATTAGTAAAAGATTAAACATCATGCCATTCTTGGATAGACACCAATTCATATCGCGATTTGTGGGCGGTCATAGAAAGTGAAAAACTCCATAGGTTACTAAGACCCCAAGTACGGCGGGACTTCACCAAATGTGTACACTATCGGGACTAGCCCGTGGCTATTGGTGTGATCCATTAATAGGTTGCATACGATATCTCATGGTGGATATACACCATGCGTAGTTTCTTTGAATGCTAATGTAACATACATAAGTTAAGCTAGAAACGTATAGTCCTAACATGTTGATGAGCATGCAATGAACCCTAGACTGAGTCGGTCACATAAAGACAATTTAATAATTTTGATTCTTATGCTATAATCTGTAATTAAATCATAGCTTCTTCCTTTATTAAGTAATTTGTACTTACCTCAAATGCATATTTGTTATGTGTTTGGGGATGAGAAGCTGAACAGGTGGATCCAGAATTCGATGACGAATTCGAAGACGATGTTTGAGGATGCCGACGTTGAAGTTTTATTTTAATTAATTTTCACATGACGTTTAGGACTAGTTGTTCCTTTTAGTTTTGGAATACGATATGTTTTCCTTTGAGACTTGTAATTTATTTTATTGATTCCTTTTGGAGGTTTCGTATGTTACAAGTTCTTTTGGAGTTTTCATTGTAATGAGTTGACATTTCTATCTTTAGTGATGTTTCTATTCTTGGTTGTTGAAAAACAATATGCCCGAGTCTTTTGCTTCCGTTTTTCTTAGCTCGATACGACGTAGTAGAGGCCTACATATAATGTGTAATTTATTTTATGTTATATGTGCCGAACGTTCCTTTTCCGGATATGGACTCGATGTCCGGGAACGGGGCGTTACAGTTGGTATCAGAGCGAAGCGTCCTTTAGGCTTCCTTTCTTTTAAGATAAGATTTCTTTAAACCTCTTAGTAACGTTATGATCTTTCTGTGATCTTTCAGAATGGTAACAACTAGAACGGGAGTTCATGGTGGGGAAAGTTCAGGGGTACGGCAGGAGAGTCCAATACCAGTGGTTAGCGGCGTGTTGGGGCGACCGAATCCTTCACTTCATTAGAACCACACTCCATGACCTCATCGGAGCTCAACACCATTACCTCAATTCCAGAAGGATCCACGGTACAACTACATTCCATGCGGGCCTGGGCAAGAACCCATACGTGTCACTATGGTAGGTGAGATTCAAGGCCGGCCCATCAGTGAGGCCTGTGAGACCCGGGTCTTAAGCCCAACGGTGCCGGAAGGCCCAACGGTACATGTTTCGGTAAAAGGAAAAAAAATTCGTGTAGATTCAATCCGATCCAACCTAATATAATATGTTTTTTTTTTATAAAGGCCCAATTTTTTTTTACTCCAATTGATAAAGGTCCCGATAAAAAAATTTACTTGACCCAAAAAAATAGATATACAAACAAGTTTTTTTTTGTTTTATCTATATTATTAATTTATTATATATATCTATATTATATATAATAAAAAAAAGCACACACAAAATAAATAAAACAACTTATTATATATATCTACAGTGACTTGTTTGAATCAAACCCGAGGAGACTCAAAGTTTTTATGATGATGTTGTCAAACTTATGAATTTTCGTCTGCATACTTATGTCTTTTATAGGTTGCAAGTACCCTATAAACGAATGAAGGTACTCTTTGCACGAAAGGGTAGGGTTGTCACTGTTCACCGGATGAAAGCATGCAACCCTTACACGAAAGGGTAAGTACATATCAGTTCGAAAATGCATGTATTTGAAAAAGATCTCTTCATGAACTGATGCAGGCATTGGTTTAGGTTTGGGCGTTGCCCTGAACCCCCACGAGTTAGCTGCGCCTCGACCCTACTAAGGCGGACGCCCCCTCGACCCACCGCGATCTGACCCCCGTTTCGTTGTGATAACATTAATTCGTACGGCAACTTGTATGCAAACGATAACCAAAATATTAATTTATGAAGAAATATCTAACAATAAATTTGTTTTAAAAAAAACAATTTCAACTAAAAGGCCCAATTCGGGGACTTGGTCTTAAGCCCAATAAAAGCGAGGGCCGGCCCTGGTGAGATTCCACCAGTGTATGTGCCACCAGTGACCAACATCTACCCTCCACCTCTACCGGTAAGTCGCCCTTCTCATCCAGTGTTCCATCACCATCGACAGACTTTTTACCGTCCACCAGTTGGCCACACCCCTCGACCTACCGTGCCACCATCACCACGTTTCGATCACTAGCAATGAGTTGGTTACCCACCTTATAGATTTCATCAGCCCCATCACACCCACAACACCAACAAAGATACCATCCATATCAAACTAAGCGACAAGTGATCCCTCCACTACGGCCTCAACCACCACCGTACCAAGAACCCCCGGTACCACAAGCACCTCTTGGATATCCTTTAGTATACCCACTAGTTGCCCCACCGGTTAGACCACCACCGGCCTTTGATCAAGCACCCCCGGTTGATTGGTACACTAAGCTGAAGAGGAACCGGGTCCAAAAATTTCATGGGAATGTGGAGCCGACAAAGGCAAAAGTGTGGTTAAGAAGTTTTGAAAAGGCGTGCAGACACGTGAACGTCCTCAAAGCAGAGATGGCGCAGTTAGCGGTTGGTTTTCTTTAGGGTAAAAATGAAGCATGGATCGATGCTATTGAGAGCAGCAATGGAAAGGTTACAGATTGGGAATCGTTTAAGATTCTGTTTTACAATGATACTTCCCAGCAACGGTGCAAGCGGATAAGGCTAGTCAGTTCTTAAGACATAAGCAAAGAATTCGTATGACAGTTTCTTAGTATACTAACAAGTTCAATGAGTTGGGTAGGTTCTACCAAAAGATCATGAGAGAGGAAGAGAGAAAGATGGCCCTCTACAAGAATGGTTTGTCCTATGAGATACATGCAGGGATGATGGGAGCTACACCGAGGATATGGCTGAAATGTTGAATAAGGATTTAGAAGTGGAGACCTTCAAGAGCAAGACCTCAGTCATCATTGGTCTGAAGAAAACCTTTGGGACGCACCAAGGTAATAGTCGGGCGACACCAAACAGAATGCAAAGAAGACAACAACTCCTTTGGTAGCTAAACCTTCAATTGGCGCACCGCTTTGCTCGAAGTGCAACAAGAATCATTCATGGGAGTGTCGAGCAAATATAAGTGGTCGCTACTTATATGGAGATCCAGGGAATTATGCAAGAGCATGCCCAACTCAGGGGAACAAAGGGAACCAAGGTCAAAGAAGCGGTAAAAAGGGCCCGAGTCGGCCTGTTCGAGTTTTTGCAAAAGATGCTGAGATCGCTGAGCCAGACGACAATGTTATCACAGGTACCCTTAGTTTGTTTGTTATTTTTGTTAAAGTACTTGTACAGCGCATTGAATCATGTTGTATTTGTATTTAAATAAACGAATTTACATCTTAGGTACGATAATATTAGATAACCTTACAGTTATAGCCTTGTTTGATACGGGAGCATCTAACACCTTTGTGTCAACTAAGATAGCTAAGAAGTTGAATCTACCTTCAGAACCCTTAAAAGACACTTTGGAAATAACCACACCATTAGGAAAGGTAACCAAGGTAACTAGTACGATACCTCATGTGGATGTTCGACTAGGATCGTACCAGTGCAAGAGTGACTTCACAGTTTTGGACTTTCAGACTTCGATGTTGTTGGTCCCTTGAAAAGGCTTTGGTTAAGTTTAGAGGGGGGTGAATAAACTTAACACTTAAAACTTTTGGAGTTAACAAACTCAAGAACTTGATCATTGACCGGTCAAGAGCTCTGGCCGATACTCGATAGTCTCACGATTGTTGAGTTTCTTGAATTTGTGCAAATGGAATATATCAAAAATTAAGCCTTATTACTTGTTGTTAAAGTATGATACCAAGTATTAGATACTCATGAGTGTATGTGTGTGATTCGGTTGCTAGATTCAGTAGATTGATGTGCTAGATATACTAAATGCGAATATAAGTGCAGAAAGTAAGTAGGCATATTTTATAGTGGTTTTGGTGGTGTAATCCGTCAGTCCACTCTTCTCTGTGATCTTTGGAGGTCATTCACTAGAGATTCTTGAGGTAATTTGTTACAAAAATCCTAAGTTGCTTGTCCTTCACCAATAACTATGGCTTCACAACCTGAACACTTGGAACAGGTAGGATTGTCGCTCCAAAGTCTTCCACTTTGGTCCTTGAAGGGTAGGATTGCCTCTTCACCACTCCACCACAAACAACAGTCCTTGACACCCAAAAGATGCTTCACTGTCTTCTGTAGATTCCTTGTAAAAGAAATTTTGAATCAAGTAAGTGATTCAGCTTTCAGCATCTTGATCAGGATGATATGATCAGCAGCTTGATGTCTTCAAGTGTGTGAACTTGATGTAGCTTGAATGCAGATTACACTTGAAGAACTTTTCTGGATCAGTAGCTTTATGCTCAGTAGGGTCAGTAGGGTGTTTTCTTGATAAGAATTTGCAGCTCAGGATTATCTGTTATTTTTCAACAAAAATCATCCTCTTGTATCTGAGTTAGGAGTCCTCTATTTATAGGTAGGAATCCTTGTGACTTATGTTTGAAATTCAAACATGACCGTTTTAGATTTGTCCCATCTTGACTTGCTTTTTCTCGATCGTTTCTAGGGTCGATAATCGTCGAGATTCCTTTTGACAAAGATACGATCTGTCCACCCCCCTTTGACTTGTATCCATTGGATAAAGGTCTGATTCATCCCAACGTCCCTTTAATCTTAACCATTGATTTGTTTGATAAAATCAGAGGTTGTTAGATGTCCCTTTCTTTGTAATCTTTCAATGTAGCTTTTGAATAATTCGAAGTATATGTATCGGTGAGTTCTGTGACCATAAGATCTCTTTGAAATACATATTAGGCAGCTGATCCATATTTTGCTGTGTTTATGAAACAATGTGGTGACTTATTTTATCTAACTTTTATTTATGAAGTTAGATTACACCATTTTGCATATAACTAAGTTCCAATCACCACTTAACTTGTGGAACTTAGATCTTGTACACAAGGTATATGTAATCAGTTTAGGTCATCACAGACTTCCCTAAATTCTGATTCCATATCCTTGACTTTAATTACTAAGTTTGATCCCTTAGCCTTCAATAACTGAGTTTGAGCCCTCAGCCTTCAGTCTTCAGCAGGTTCCTAACTAGTCTACTGACCTAGGTACCCTACTGATGTAAACAAGTCTGCTGATGTAAGTCAGCTGACCATTTACAGTGCTTGTTTGATCAAACCTATACAAGGATCAAACTCTAATAAACCTATACATTTGATCTAGACATCTTTTTGTCTTTGCTCTATAACAGCTAGTCTGGCACTCATCACTAAAACTCAAAATAAGTCCAACAATTTCCCCCTTTTTGGTGATGATGCAAATACCCTCCTTACAGCATAGCAAAAAGATTAAAAACAAGAACATAACAAACTTAGTCATCTCTCATTATAATCATTTGTTCAAAAGTATTACAGTCTAGAATCAGCTAAAGTATAAAGCAGATAAAGTATGCTGATCTAGTGTCTTCTTTCTCTTTCTTCTCTTGCCTTCTCTACTTGCTCTTGATAAACTCTTATCTCTCTGATCATTTCTCTCATCCAATCATTTTCAATAAGAGAGAAATCAATGTGAGGATTCACTTCTTTCCACCACTTCAAAAGAGTGTATTTTCTTAGATTTATTTATATTATATATTATTCTATATGAGATCTTCTTTTTGCCATTCTTTCTATGTCTATTTGTCCAGGTGACAAAATAAATGAAAAAAAATACACATGTAGTGCAGTGGTCACAATCGGAGGCCGATATCTAGTCATTCAAGATTCAACCAAAATCAACCATCCACAATCAATGCAAACTCTCGGAGGAGCCGGACATACGTGCGCCGAGAGGAAGTCAAACATCATCACAACTATGGTCTTCGGAATAACAACCGGAGTGGAGATGCCCTCCAAAAACATTCACAACTATGGATTTCGGAATAACAACCGAAGTGGAGATGCCCTCCAAAACATCACAACTAATGGACTCTGGAAAAGCCTCAGGAGTGGAGATGACCTCCAAAATATGCAAAGACAAACTCGGCCTTCAAACCCGGCCTCGTTTGAGGGAGGGTAATAGAAGAAAAATTCAAATAGATGTGGATTGTTGTCAAAAAGGAGATAAAGTTGAGTTTAGATAAATAGTTTTAATAAAAGATTAGTATTTTATTTTTAAATCACCTTAGGATAAAATAGTAGTTTTATATTCAGTTTTAAATAAATGTATTTATCTCATTTATTTCCTATATAAAAGAGTGGACATTGTATCAGTTATTGATCAATCCAATAAAATAACATCATTCATGTTTTCACACATTTCGATTTTCTTTAGCTTATTGGTAATATCTTGATTTTTCTTTTGGCTACAAGTATTGAGATGGACAAGGTTGATCAATGGCAGAATGCATGCTCCGGAATCTATTGGAAATGGTAATCACAAGTCTAAGTAATTCTTTTTCGTTTTGCTCCCTCGCAACTTAACATACGTATTGAGCATGATTTACAGTGTATTATCTGAAGGGACTTCTAAAATCAAGTATGTTTGAAAATAACGTCCTTCTAGTTTGCTGCATAAATTAAAGAATACTAACAAAAGTAACTTTTTTTAGGGGTAACAAAAGTAACTTTTTTAATTAACTTTTTAAAGAATGCTAACAAAATTAACCTTTTAAGGATACCGAGTATTTATCTGGAAACAACGCCCGACATGCATATATTGACTTTTTAAATCACAAAAGTAATATATACATAAAGATCGTAATAATCAATCGAAAGAAAGCGGAATAAATTAAATATAAAGATAACTCGGAATATATAAGTCAAATAATAAAGAAAACGGATCATCAGTCTCACTCTACATCTACTTAAAATCGAAAAGATTTAAACAACGAAATAAATGTTGTTGACTTATTATATCTCAAATGAAACTGAAGAAGGTACAAAGCCCATCTCTCGAAACTGAAAATAAAATGCATAAATAAAATCCATGTCATCGTGACCCTTGACCTCACTTCGGCTCCATCAACTCCATCATCAAATCAATACTCGTCATCACCCTGACAATCACGTTTTCGAGATGAGAACAATAAATAGAGGTAATTACAAAGTCCAAACAATGTTCAAGAATGAGCCAAAACTTCAAACGTATTGCCAATTGAATACAGTAAGAAAGACAAACAGACATACAGACATACGTATATCATTTTACACCATAATTTCTCGTACAAGCAGAAATGATTTATTAAGATAAATACCAAAATCACTAGTGAAATTTTAAAATACAATCTGGCCAGTTGTAGGAAGGTTATCTTAAGATATACATTACAACCACTCATTTCTAACCTTTCACACACGATAAAAGTGTATTATATGAAAGAGATTAAAAATGAGAGAGCCACAATGTATGCCACTACAGTATAACCTTCCTACAAATGAATTGCAAAGATAAAATCTCTCAAAATCGCTATATCGGCTTTAGACCTTCCTTTATCCGATCAAAGTGATTGTCGGACTATTACACTTCTCTTTTATTTAATGAACGAAGTTTATTATTAATAAATATAAAAATGTTAAGTACAAAACCATATACTAGTCACCCCCTTATACTAAATTACGTTGACAAAGAATAGGTTTGCCTCCTTAAAATCTATGAGTTACAAACCCGATCTAGAAAAACCATGCGCATAAGAAATAGTACATCATCCTATTATTCCAAGAAAATAAAAATCCCTAAAATACAATGGGAATGCAAAAATATAGCAAAAGAGACTCGGCTTGTGCTCAACATCCTCCGTCTTGAAAGAAGGTTAGCTATCGTAGCGTCGGTGTGTTTGAAGAGATAAGCTTCCGGGATGCCTCCAAGAAACTCACATCAAATCTGAACCTAGAGATGTAAATCGATGTAACATGAGTCATTGACGTAGCAGCCATTGGATTATATGCCGGGGCCAAAGTCACACCAACCACATCAAAGTCACCATCAAACCTCATTAGTTGATGTTGTTGAGGCGGTGGTTGCTTGGTCTGTTGTTGCGGCGTCTGCTGACGCTGCTCGTAATCAATAAACAACTCCTCACGTTGTTGTTCTCTGGCCGCAGCCATTTGCTGAGCCTCAACCATTTGTTGTTGTTGTTGTTGTTGTTGTTGTTGTTGCTGAGGGTCACAAATAATTACTTGAGCCCCCATCATCGGTTGCACGTGAAACGGCATAACCGAGGAAGATGAAGGATTATTATTCAAATGTTGCTGATGGATAAAACCCTGTTGCATAATGGGCAACATTGCAGAGGGACCAATATAAGTGGCTAATTCTTTCTTAGCATTAAACAAATCATATTGAACTTGCTTAAGCCTATGTTGTAGGATGGAGATTAAGCCGACGCAGCCGTAGACAGGGTTCTGGATCCGGAACTCTGCCTCGTACGCAAGAGAAATAACGGCGTCTTCACGTTGTGATGTTGGAAGTTCATTCAGTAACTTGGCCACGTTGCTAGCCCCAAAAACCTTATGAACATTATCGAATTTTTGGGGCTCCTCCGGCGGAAAATAAGGTGCGTACACGCATTCTTTCGTGCATTTCCGCCGGAGGCACTTGCAAGCAGCACACGGAGAATTTGATGAAGACATTTTTTTTTTATAATTTCTACTTCAAGTGCTTGCTGCTGACTTCAGTATATATCAATATCTTTTTCCATCTATCAAATCAACAACAATCGCATGGATTAATGATGAAAAAAAAAAAAAAAAAAAAAAAAAAAAAAAAAAAAAAAAGTATCATCAAGCACATGAATGAACCATATATGATAATTTGAAAAAAAAAGGGGACTAAAATGGATACACCTCCAAGTACATTATTTCAATTTCTCATTTTGTTTTTTATTGTTTAGGTTAAGATAAACACTTGAATTATCTCTTTTATTTTTCATTTATCTTCTAAAAAATAAACAAAAGCCAACTCCTTAGCCTATAAGGGGGAGACATATATCCATTATAATTCAGTACCTTGAATACTAGTAATAATATTGTGAGTTGTTTTCTTTCAGAGTTTTACAACTTTTGTTAAGTTTCTTGGTTGCTTCCGCGAAAATTTAATTTTTTGATATGACGTTAGGTTGACAATGTGTTTTGAGATTTATTATAAAAGTCATTTATTTTACGATTTTTTTCCTCAATGAAGGAAATGTATCCTGAGATGGACGTTATATATATATATATATATATATATATATATACGCATATGTCAAATTACTTTGCAGCACCCATTTACTCCTGCTGTGACCATAAAAATTACTTGTGACTCACAATCGTTAAAAAACGAACGTCATTCCCATTGCTATTCTCTTGAACACCAAATGATAATCGACATTCACGTTATAAAAGTTAAGACAACTTAAGGACGTTAGTTCATTGGTGTTCTTCCTTCAACACCAACGCCGACTCGGACGACGGCGTTGGTGTTAAAGGAGAACACCCGATGAATGGAGTTTTGTTCATTGAGAAAAAATATTGATAAATGGATACCAAAAGTAATTTGATATATAATAATAACCCACCTATATATATGAACCCTTCCAAAGTTCCACCAACGCGTCCATGACAATAAATCATGACATTATCAAGTTAGAAACAAAATTGGATCCACTCAAAATAAAATAAAATAAAAAAAAATGGTTAATTAAGCAGATTGATTGATTGATGATATTCAATCCAAAAAGAAAAATTTGTAAACAAAATCAAGAGCGGGAAAAAAAAAAATCTAGAATAAAAGAAAATGCAAACGTAAATTTTTTTTAGCAGCAAAATAGTACTACTATTGAACAAAAAAAGATATACGAGCAAGATGGTGAATTTTCTTTTTTTTCCTTTTCTTCTGACGTCCTTAACAATTTATTCATCAAGGACAGAAAGCAAAATATTTAATGTGTGGAATAAGCTTTAATTATATGCATCTTAAAAAAAATTGATAATTTCAAAGAAAAAAAAAAACTAATGCTAAAAGAAACTGCTGCAGACCATTACCACGTACCAAGAAACGGTATAACCGAGATTCAGGAATTAGCCAAAAATTGAAAATCTGTAATGTGAGAGGTACAGAATATTACCGGTTCAGGAAGCCAGAAATTGAAGATCTGTAAATGTTAGTTTGTATGGTATTTAATTTTGACAGTGGTGAAAATCTGTATGCTTGTTTGATATATTATTAGTCTCTTTAATCCAGAAAATAGGAAAAGGTAAAGCATACAAAACGGAGAAGTTGTTACAATAACAACTAGATCAATGTTGTAAGGGTAAATATGACAAAGAAACAAAAATTATTATTTATTCTCATTTCTCAATCATGGTAAATGTGGGAATAATAAGAGCAATTGTAATGGCTTCAAAATAGAATACATTTACATCACAGTCAGTTATTTTAGTTGGCATGGATATTTTTGTTATGTGGTAATGACTCTAAAATACTCTTTGTATATCCAACTCTTATCTAGGGCTCCAAGTGTTCGCAGCAGTAGCGGTAGACGTACCCGCGCCTTCAGCAACCTTCTGCTTTTTCCAACTTAAGGCATTGAGGTCGACCTCTTCCTTGGAGTCATCTTCAAGGGTCGCAAGATCGGCAGCCCGGGTTGCGTCGGGCGCCAGCTCGTGAATCTGGATACCAGTGTTCGTCCTCGCTCTCCTCTGGCCGATGACGAAGCAAAATTTCGTCGGGTATAAATTTGGGCCGTATAATCTAGTGGTAATTGAATCAAGGATAATAAACGGAAAAAATATGAATGAGGAGATGGTTTTGGGGGGTGATTTTTAGACTGAGCCTGAGATATTTTCTCCCAACTTGGCTACGTATCCAAAGAGTGAATTGGAATCAAGTCTGGCGTAGTTCTTATGGAAGTTTATATAGGGAACACTTATGCCCTAGGCCTCCATAGGTCGTGTCCAATGTGGACTCTCCGTTGTATCCTGCAAGTATGATTAAGCCGTATTTATCCCATGATTTTAGGAGGTAATCTCGGTATTTAAATGATAAAGATCAAAGTCTTCATGGCTTAGGATTCTTTCCATAATTATCCTTATAAGAATAAGTAGTTATCCCTATCTGCTCCAGCCGATTTGGGGCGAGCAGCCGTGGTCAAAGTGACCGATCTGCGCAGCAGTCCGCTCTACTGCCGTCTGGCTAACCTGCGGCGGACCAAGAAACAACCTGATCAGCTTCCCCTTTGGAGGCGGAGGTCAGCCTTTAGGCTTATACTGGGGCTCATGTCCCTTACAGTTAGAATTTCGAGTCTTATTAGTACTATATTTGAGTATTGTGTGCATGACACGTGGCACTGTTAAATCCGTCCTCGTTAGCCGACATGTTGGACGACCTCATCAGCAACATTCTCCACCACTTGCACCATATTTGTGGGGGCTTGGCGAGTCTGATCATGGACGGAGTAACATGCTGGGTCTTAGCCAAGAGACGAGTTCACTCTTCCCTCGCACGCTGGCCTCACCTAAGCTTCTCCACTCGCCTCGTTGTAGCATCCATATTATCTGCACAAGTAAAGAGTTCATCAATTTGCAAACAAAAGATAAGTCTAAGTATCATGATAAGTACTAACGCTATACGTAAGGCATTTATACTTAAAGACAAAAAGTTCAGAGCAAATATACGAAGGCGGAAAACAAAGAAAAAGCGGCGGTTACCGCGGTTGAGAGGAGCTTGATCACCAGGATAACCCCAGCATATTTCCCACTCGGAAGAGAATGTGCTAGGATGGCATTCGGCATACCAATCGGGGTAGATACCGACAAGAACAATTTCAACCAAAGGCGCTACGCCCGCCGGGCCCGGTCTCGGTATTTCGGCCATAGCGCTGTAAGGATCATTGACATCAAGCAGCCTATGCCGGTTGAAGACCCGCTCCTGAGTCTGGCACTGATCATTCCAGCCCAGGAGTCTTTTGACCTCGACTTCAAGGCATTTATTAGGTGTGAACAAAAAATCACAACCCGATTCAATCCGACCCACTTTGACATAACTCAACCCGCAATTGCGGGTAAAAAAAGATTTGGATTGATTATGGTTTTAATATAGTTTGACCCGCATTTCATGTGTTATACCATAAAAAAGCCTATTTGAACTCAACTCAACTCATATATAAATAAATAATTATATATATATATATATGTGTGTGTGTGTGTGTGTGTGGACAAACTAGAATTACTAGATAATGGGAAGTGGAATGGTTTTTACCTTTTCAACTTTCAAGATAGACATTTAAACAAAACACTATGACCTGTTTTCCAACGAACGGTCTAAGAAAGTAAAAGGATGTTGATTTTTCCCCAATAACCGAATACTTTTGTCTGTAAATACTGCATATTTGATTCTATCCATAAATCTATTTTCTTCCTTATGAGTTCTAGTCTCAATAAGAATGCTAATTCTTACTCTTCATATATTATGATATGAATATACCACATCAATTCATTATGTATGTATATACAAAATTAATAACCATTTTTAGCCTCTCTTTTTCCCAGTATCAAATCACCGATTCATACATAAACAAAGTTCAATTTTTTTTTCAATCTTGATATAATTATGCTATATGCATTTATTTTATTACTTGGTTTTTAAATGTTGAATATTTTCTTCTCTCCAATAACTAAACAATTGAAGAAAGATTACCGAATCAATTAATCAGCACTTAAAGCGTTAAAACATATTGTCATGCCAACCCGCACCCAACCCGCATTTAACAAAACCCGCATGTGTGGGTTGAACTTGGAATTAGGTTGAATATGGTTTTAAATTTTTATAACCCGCAACATAAATGTTGGGTATGAGTTTTTATAAAACCCGCATGACCCAAATCATATGCACCGCTAACATTTATATTGGCTGACCTCACTGGATATTTACGGATCGGCCAACCAACCCACGAGTCTTTTTCCTTTGACTTCAAGGCATGTATATTGGTTGATCTCGCCGAATATTTACGGATCGGCCAACCGTCCTGGGACTCGGCCAAAAAACTTCACTTGATCTAGTCCCTCACTTTCTTGGGGAGCGAAAAGAAAAGATTCACCCTTTTTGTCAGGCTCCTCACCGAGATTTGCCCCTTCTTGATTTTGACAGAGACATAAAAATACCCGAGCGAAAGAGATAATCGGCTCGAACCCCAACAAACGGTTGAGCACTATAAAAGCCATGATTATCCTCACCCTTTATAGCGTGAGATCGTAAGGCATGGAAATAATCGCCTCCAAGAGATCTACGAATAATGGGTCAAGGGGAGGCCGGAGCACGCTGTTTAGGATGTCAAAGTGAAGTAACAAAAGATCTCGCATCTCCGTCTGTACACTCAGGTCTCGGCCGACCCAGGGATATAATGAAGTCGAAAGTTCAGATGTATTCGGAGCTAGCCAGAGAAGTCACCAGGGTCTTGAATCGTGTTAGTCGTCTTCCATCGGTTAGCCACTCCTCCGTCAAGATCCCTTTCAAAAGAGACCTCAGCAACGACCTCAGGACTAACCTTCACATCTTCCCTGTTTTGACCCACTAATGCTCGCATTTTCCTCACCGCGATTTAAGTTGCCCGAAGACATTGCCTGAAAATGAGGAGGATGAGGTGGATGGTCAATCGCATAAACTCGGAGTCAGGCCGAGACGGATATATATACCCGTCTCGACACCTCGCCCCTCGATTTCCGAAATTATGGAATGACATGGAACCGTAACCCTAGTTCTACCGGATGGACAAAAAGCAAATTGGAGAAGATGCTCATTACGCCGAAAAGCCATCGAAAAACCCAGATTCAACGAGAAAAACAACAAAATTGGGCCTAAACAGGTATTCAAACAGCGATCGACATGTTCGTTCGTCAGAAAACGGATAAATCAAGGCATGTATGGGTTCACAGAGGCAAAATCAAATGTTTGTTCTTCGTGAAACTTAGAAAACGGACATGGACAGGACGTTCAAAGCAATAAAACACGTTATGGTGCGGAATTGGAGCAAGTTTGAAGAATTTACCATGTCCAAATGAAGAAGTCTGAAAGAAAAACATGGGAAACATCCAAAAAAATCTTGACTCAAGCGGGAAACACTTTCACGCTTTCGGAAACTCCTTCAATTCTCCGGAATGTTCTTGAGAATTGCCATAAATTTTTGCCTAAGGAAACTTGGATTCACAAAAAGTGTCCGAGCGTGGAAGGACCCTCGTTATAGAGGTCGGACGGAACCGACAGGTCTTTTTGAAACCTAAGGTAATGTTGGCGGTAAGTTATCGAAACATGTTAGCCAATCGGAGATCACGGCCCTTCACATCATAACAGTCATGTTAGTTACAAACTTAAGGAGACATTTCAAAAACCGTCTGTTACAGAAAAGATCACGAGTATCCTCCTCGCTGCTATTTCAGGTCGTTTCATCATTCAGCATGATCTCGCCAAGGTTATATCAATTAAGTCGCTACAGAGCACTGCGCCTAACAGCCTACATGTCATCAAGGTTGACAAATCCAAGTCCGGTCGCTTTATGCTTGGCATCATACGTCTATTCTCCCACGAGCATTACGCATTTAAGTTCGGTCACTTTACGCACGGGACCATGCGGTTATTCGCCTACAAGCATAACGCATCCAAGTCCGGTCACTTTATGCACAACATCATGCAGCTATTTTCCCTCGAGCATAAGAGTCTGGTCATTTTATGCACGGCATCACGTGGCTATTCACCCATGAGCATAGCGCACCTAAGTCCGGTCGCTTTATGCACAACATCATACGGCTATTCACCCATGAGCGTAATGCATCCAGGCCCGGTCGCTTTATGCACGGAACCCTACGGCTATTCGCCCTCAAGCATAACGCACCTAAGTCTGGCCGCTTCATGCACGACACCCTATGGCTATTCGCCCTTGAGCATAACGCATCCAAGCCCGGTCGCTTTATGCACGGCACCTTGCGGCTATTCTCCCTCGAGCACAACACACCTAAGTCCGGTCGCTTCATGCACGAAACCCTGCGGCTATTCGCCCTCGATCATAGCGCACCTAAGTCCGGTCGATAATCGACTGTCGATTTATGCATGACATCATGTGGCTATATGCTTTTGAGCATAACGGATTCATGCAGGTCGCTCTATAGCAGTCAGTCGGCATACGACAAACCAAAACAACAATCTACTTCATGAATTATTCATGTGTACATCATGAATAAACCAAGGAGTAGGGGCCATGGATACGCCAAGCCCGGAAAAGAGCATACGGATTCAGCATTGGCCCTGTATGTAGGCCAAATAGCGAATAGGGTCCTCGGCTCAGTCAGCTTGCACTTTCATAAGCCGGACTTGGCCGGGCTCAATCCAGCTCGCCTTTCGCCTCTACGATGCTCATCATTGGCAGGGAACGGGCGTCAATCAGACAAAGCCTTCAGCCCGCCTTCGCAGGTCGACGAGAAGCACTGGGGGCCGACATGCTCACCCCAGCTCGCAATCCGACCCAACTCGGACCAAGCCCGCTAATTTAGGCAACAAAAGTTAATGCATGGCGGTTACAAGTGAAGAACCCGTAGCGTCTATGATCAAGCTCGCCCAATCTGACGCTGCCATGTCAGCCACGTCGTTAATCACTTTTATTATATACTAATTACTCTTTGCAACCGCCGACTCTTAGCCCTATAAGTAGCGTCATTTGTACCCTGAAAAGGACAAGTCTAATACCAAAAAGTAGATAATTTCTGCCTATTTCTCGACAATTGAGCTCGCCACTTACAGCTTTATTGACGTTATAACATCTTCATATTTTTCTTGAGCACCACCGCTCCTCACCGGAAAAATTAACCTAAACCGTTTGTGATAATTCCGACGTTATCAGACACCATGAGTGCTTAGCACACCCAACAAATTATTTAAAAAACAACAAATACTTTTCACGATAAGAAACATCACTGGTACCGACGTTACTTTTTCTACAAAACATGAGCGAGAGACTGATAATGTAATATTTTTTTAACAAAATGTGGTTAATGATATGCAACATCGATGGAAGTGACCTTTTTTTTTTCCCAAAACAAAAGTCGATAGTAGTGACGTTTTAGAGGAACGTTGTGTGATGCCACCAGCAATTTTGTAATTTTATAAAAAAATAGCACTTAAAATGTTACGCCATAATTATACCAGAACTAAAAGGGTGCAATCTAATCGCCATCAATTTTTACTTAAAACCTCCGGTATCCGAAATCAAGTGACCCGACTAATTTGAAGTTTCGAATTGTGCCTGCAGAGTCTAACTCTTAGTCAAAAATTATACTGACCAAAAGCTCTTTAAAAAATAACGCCTTAAATAAGAATCGAACCGATGACCTCCAAGACATTCTCACCAAGCTATTTGGTTACCGCCAAATTTTTTTAAGCATTGTATGTGTATTTTGATTTTGTTTTTGTTTTTGTTTTTTTAAAAAGAATATAGCCCCAACCCATTGTTAAATCGGAAAAAATCAACTGAATTGGCTTTACTTTTACAGAACACGGATACATGACTACTGCTTCCCCTCGCCCTTCAACACCGAAATGGAACGCCGACCGACCTTTCCTCATCGGCCGCTTCCACCAGGTGTTTTTTTTGTGTGGCTGCCGGAGATATGTGCCTTTCTCAATTACACACCATTTTTGTATTTTGAAGGTTTATTGTTCAAAATCTTCATGTAGGAATCAAAAATCGCTTCTGGGGGATCGGTAATGAAGAACTTTGACTTCGATTCTGCTGAGTACGCGAATGCTGTTTTATTTTTTCTGTCTGCATTTGAATTTCATTTGATTTGTTTATTTTATTTACTTACTTGTTGGTTAGTTTATCTGATGTAGTTCGGGATCAGACAAGGCTATAGGTTGCTACCATGCAGCAATTCAGGTATATGAATGCCTTGATATTCAGAATTGACCTACATTTTTCCTCTATGTTTTTTGATTATTAGCCGGATAATGTATTCAATAACTATTACTAAAGCAGGGTGCTTTAAAATGTATGCCGTGCTAGTGTATTTGTTATGGTTTCAAGTAGTTCCTATTTAGTCTAGAGGCCTTACGACCCGGATTCTTTAGGGGGCATTTCACCTCTGAGCGCCCAGTTCTTATTTTTTTTGTTTTTCTTCCCGAGAATACTCATCTTTTCTGTTGCATTTCAAGATACTCCTTGTTATCTGACATCATTGATAAATGACCTTTAGAATAAGGACAGAAGAGCGAAGGCTAGTGTATGTAAGGATAGGCATCCTGTCTATACGGTCTGAGAAGACTGGATTGCATGGATTTTTTCCTTGTGTTTGTATGCCTGTTGTCACTGTGCATTGGCTTCCCTCCGATATAGAAACAGAGCAAGTGATAAATTTCAGTAGGTTCCAAATCATCATTAGGCACGATAAAACTTTCATTTGAGGGGAGATACCATAAAACTAATTAACACATGTCACAAACATATTTAAATCTTCTACATTTATATTTTCTTGTTTGGGTGTGGTCTTTGAAAAAGAAGGGGTCAAATATAAAATCCTGTATATATATTCTGAGAAAATTCAAATTCATGTTGTTTCAATCGACCCTGCTCATTACCATACGGAGCATCACTTGCTTAGTGATGGCAATTATACTCCATGCTCTTAAGTTTCTGAAGTGTTTCTTCTGTTAGCAGTTCATGACATGGCTTCTCTAGTCATTCCAATACTAGTTTGGTTGTTAAACCCTATGGGGCTGGCATTGTTTGATATTCACATGCAGGAACTGATTGTTATTGATGATCTCTTATCTGCAATGATTGGCATTGAAGGACGGTATATTTCCATAAAGAGGCTCCATGGAAAAGTGGATGATGTATCTTTTGAGGTTGATGCATCAATGGATTTAGCACTTCTAGTAAGGACCATCTTGTTTTATGGCGTCGGTCATTGTTAACATGCTTTACGTGTGCGTTAATAATCTTCAAGGATTCCTGCTACTGCCTTTGAATGTGCCAATGTGGGGGGGGGGGGAGGGGATAATGTTATGTTTTGGCATGTAATCATGTATGACTTTTATGACACCGCATTGCAGGAATCAACCAAACGTATGTTTCCTTTGTGCCATGGATACTTGCTGATTAGTCAATTTGTTGAGTCAAGATCGCAGTTCAACAGTGGCCTAGTGAATCATGCTTTTGCTGCTGCTTTAAGGGCATTCCTTCTAGTAAGTTTCTTTGGCTGTAAGCTGTAGATTGAACTGCACCTTTTATTGTTTGTTTTTCCATTTAAAATTTTCTTCTTTTTTGCCTTTTATTTTCTTGGGTATGGCGAAGGGTGGTTTGGGACTTCACGATGTTTTAATAAAACGGAGATGAATATGACCAGCTGGTCTTCAAACGTAATGGGAGAGATAAAATTTTCATTTTAAATGCTACTTGGTACAGGGTGTCGCATAATATATGACCCTATGTTTTAAAGTTCCTGGGTGAGAGTTTCTCTTTAAACAATGTATTTGAGATACTTGCTGTTGTGCAAATATAACCACCCAAAGTATTTATTTATTCCAATAATCTCTAATTCATTATAAGATTCATGAAAAGAAGATTCTTTATGGGATGTTTAGATAATTAGATGTTTCTGAATTATTGTTTTAACTTGTTCAGCACGTGTATAGTCTGAATGCTAGCTGTTTAATCCGGAAATATTGGATTTGATTAGATTCACTATAGGAAAATTAGCTGCTTTATATAGGCTGATTTACTTTGATTCTAGCATTATAATTACTTTTATAAATTGTGCGCAATGTTATTCTGATGAGTAATGGAAATCATTTCCCATTATTAAACACATTCGTGCATGTGTTTATGAAATTAGAGCCACAAAATAAGCGCCACTCCAAAATCCAACTGTGACAGACTTAGCAACCAACAAAACACAAACACATCCTTAATCAATATGAATCTAAATTCTAACTGTTCATCGCAAGGTGCCGAAAATAGGGTACTTCCCAAGAATCGCTAAACTACCCCCATCACCTAATGAGGTTGAATCACAGTTTCTTTGGGCTCATGGCATGGCTCATAAAATCTGTGAAGCCAGAGATTGGATAGTGTATCTATTTCATTATACTGCAGAGGAGATATGAGAGGTTAGTGCTTTCACATATTCCGGTCTTGGAAATCTTGTTCAGGAATTTATTGTTAAAGCAGTTCTAAAGGATTAAATGATGTTACTAAGTATTTCAATTAATCAAAACGTTTATGGTGAGAAGTATGCCAACTTTTATTTTGTCTGTGGGAAAGTCCTCGGGGTGGAGTCGGTGGACATAATTTCCTAGAGGTGTTAGAAAGGGATAATGTTTTGATTTCCTAGGAGATCGTATACGGAGTTTTATGTTGCTAAAGAAAGAACCCTAGCTCTAGATCCAACCATCTGCTCAGGAATATTTTGCCTATATTCAAAGGGAAGAATGTAAGAGGGAAGTCATGAATAACCCACGACTTGGAATTACTATTATCAACTGTAGAACAAAGATGAATAGAAAATTATATTTTATTGATATGATCTCAAAGATTCCAGACTCCCCTTCCTTCAAAAACAACTACAAATGTTACAATTAAAGGAAAGTCAACTAATCACAATTACCACATGTCCAATAACTTATTCCACACATTTAACACATTTCTGATGTCTAAAGTAAAAGTAAGGGTAGAACAATAAATATGACACACTACTTGGGCCCTAGGGCCGATATTACCAACCCCCCTCAAGTTGGAGCATAGATGTTAATCATGTCCAACTTGCTACTAAATGCATCAAACTCCGTCTTCGGTAAGGCCTTAGTGAGTCCATCAGCTACTTGTCTTGCAGACGGTAGAAACAAAATACAAATTTCACCACTCACTAATTTTTCCTTAATGAAATGACGGTCGATTTCCATGTGTTTCATTTGATCATGCTGAACCGGCTCATTGGTGATGTTAGTAGCCCCTTTGTTATCACAAAATAGCCGTAGAGGTAAAGGCAACATCCTGTCTTAAATCCTTCAATACCATCTTGATCCATAAGGCCTCACAAATACCTTGAGCTAAGGATCGGAATTCCGCTTCGGCACTACTTCTGGCTACTACACCTTTGTTTCTTGCTTCGCCAAGTTACTAGATTTCCCTAAACATAAACACAATAACCAGATATAGATCTTCTATCTTTGGCTGACAATCCCGTGCTCAAGAAAAAACTTCTCTAAACTACTGAAATATTCCGTTCCATTATCACTTCTAACAATCTTAATTTGTGTCGAACTGATTTTGGGCCATTGTAAAGAAAATTTAAAAACACTTTCGACTTCTGCTTTCCTCCAAAGAGATACACCCATGAGAGTCTTGAGTGATCGTCTCATTAAGGTCACAACCCACCTCTTCCCGGACAAGGTCTTAATCTCTGATGCCTCCCAAACATCACTATGTATCATAGTGAATGGTTTGGAAGGCTTATATGGTTGAGGTGTGTATGACTTTCTAACTTGTTTAGCCAATTCACAAACATCACAATGAAAATTTACTCCTTTATTAAGACATAAATCCGGAAAAAGTTTTCTTAAATACGACAGACTCGGATGGCCTAATCTATTATGCCATAGATAAATGTCGTCTTTATTCAAAAAAGCAGAAACCGACTTATTGCGGCTCTCTATAGATTGGTCTAACACGTCCACTCGGTCCTTTGTCAAGCACATATAGGCCTCCGATTCTTTTAGACCTGCCAATCATCTTCTTCAGCATCATATCTTGAAACACACAATCATCCATGGAAAAGTTAGCAGTTCACCCCTCATCGTGAGGTGAGCCTATAAGCAGATAAAAGATTACAGGACAAACGAGGACGTGTAAGATGTGGGCGCCTAAGGCCGAGAGACCGCGGTCTTAAGCCCAACGGTGCCGGGTGGGCCCAACGGTACATGTTTCGCTAAAAGAAAAAAATCGTGTAGATTCATTCCGATCCAACCTAATAATATAATATGTTAATTTCTTTTGATAAAGGCCCAAATTTTTGTTCGATGATGCTTTCAAACTTGTGCAAAATTCATATGCATATCTTATGCCTTTTATAGGTCAAGAAAGCCCAATTCGAATCGAGGAGTTCTACACTAAAAGATAAGGGTTATCACCATTCGCATGCAGAGGTGAATCGGTTCCAAATTCGAGAATCGAAAGGAGCATGGATTCGAAAATGCATATCCCTTCATGAATCGATGCATGTATTGGTTTAGGTCGGGGCGTTGCCTCGAACCCCAATTAAGTTGGCGCCCCTCAATCCCGTTTTGTTACGATAACATTAATTCGGACGGCAACTCGTATGCAAACGACAATCAAAACATTTATTTATGAAAAAATATCTAACAGTTTTGTGTATACGTATGAATTTGGTTTTTGTTTCTAAATATGCTAGAAAAGACTACTTTGTAGGTATGTTTTGAGGCTATCAATAGATTGAATTTTTTATTTACGGATGTTAAAAACGTGATAAGTATGTTTTTATAAATAAAAAACAACTTCAGCTAAAAAGCCCAATTTATGAACTTTGCCTTACGCCCAAAAAACGCCAGGGCCGGCCCTGGTGCAAGACATTTTTCAAGGTGATAGTGGGTGAGATACAGATGGATCTTTTCCCAACAATAGTGGAATTAGATCCATCTGCCAATTTTACTTTCTGGTTTCCAGCACAAGGGTGGTAGTTCGAAAAGGTCCGAGGCACCGGTCATGTGATCGATTGCCTCATAATCGTTATCCAGATTGGTTTTATGACTTGTTTCGATAAGGCTATTAAAGAGGTTGATGTACTTGAGTGAACAAGAGAGCCCGTAGGATTAGAAGTGGGCTGAACCTAATTGCCCAGAAGTTTCACTGGATGCTCCAACTGCTCCTTGATTGGGACATTACCAATTTGAGACGTCTGCTCTTGATTAGAAGAGACGAGATTGGCTCTTTGATTGTTTCCCTGCGGACCCCTTGATTTCTTTGACCTCCATGCTGGTTTTCCATGTATATCCCAACACGTATCTCGGGTGTGACCTATCCTCTTGCAGTGCTCACATCTCGGCTTCGGTTCATCCCCTCTTTTCTACTCTCGGCTTTGCCTTCAGCCTAGGTAGAAGGCTCGGATTCTCCTTGGAATTCCGTGTTTATTACGCGCTTCCTGCCTTCTTCCCTTCTAACTTCCGGGAACACCTCATGCAAGGAAGGCAAGGGTTTTCTTCCTAGAATTCTGCCTCGTACTTCATCGAGTTCAGTGTTGAGACCTGCCAAAAACGAGTATACTCGCTCGTTTTTCCCCTTTTCTGAAATTTGACAGCATCATCCGAACAGCTCCATGCGTCCTCGTGGCACAAATTGAGTTCCTGCCAGAGTGCCATGATTTCATTGTAGTACGAGGTGACCTCAATCGGCCCTTGCTTTGTTGCCCACAAACGTGTCTTTAACTTGTATATTTGAGATGAATTTTCTATATCAGAAATACATTTCTCTCACAGCCTGCCATATATCTTTGGCTTAGGGTGAAAACATATGTGGTCGAGCTATGGCAGGTTCCATCGAGCTGATTAGCCCCACTCGAGATAATTTTTCCCGGTGAGTTTGCCTATGGATAACAGTGCGGAAGACATGGCCGACACAGCTTCTCCTCTCTCGGTCTCCCATCTAGACCCGACGTGACTCCTGAAGATGGAGTTCGTTCTGTATACATGGCCGAAGGGAGTTTACTGTCGCTAGTGAGAGCTTCCTTATACATACGAGCAACGATCAATAATCGAGCGCCATGGCTCTGATACCATGTCGGAGAACATAGATGAATAGAAAAATTATATTTTATTGATATGATCTCAAAGATTACAAACTCCCATTCCTTTAAAACTACTACAAATGACACAATTAAAGGAAAGTCAACTAATCACATTTATCACATTTATCACATGTCCAATAACTTATTCCACACATTTAACACATGTCTAATGTCTAACGTAAAAGTAAGGGTAGAAGTAGAACAGTAAATATGACACAATACTTGGGCCCTGGGGCCGATATTACCAACATATATATATATATATATATATATTGCAAAAACTAGAGAATATCAAGAAGGAATTAAGATAAAACTCTTGTTTATTGCTTGAAACTCTTATCGGGTAGGATAAGAGAGAGTTTACACTTTATAGGATGCCCCCAACGGCTAGAAAAGAAAACAGTCCCACTTGCAACGGCTATAAACAGTAAAAGCAGTCTTTTATTGTCATTAGCAAAAACAGCCTAACAAAAGGGCAAAAGGCAATTAAACTATCATCTAATTATGCCAAAATTAAATATAATTCAACACTCTCCCTCAAGGTTGGTTGTATATATTGATGCAGCCAAGCTTGAAGTATAGATGATGAAAAACTTGGTTTGAGACAGCCTTGGTTAGGAGATCAGCCACTTGATCTTGAGTCTTGATGTGGAATAGGGCTATGTCTCCATTATCCACCTTCTCTCTTATGAAGCGTCTGTCTACTTCAACATGTTTGGTCTTATCATGGTGAGTAGGATTTTCTGCAATGCAAAGTGCAGATGTTTTGTCACACATGATTTGAATAGGTTTGGAGATGTCAAACCCTAATTCTTCTAGCATCCTTTTTATCCACAAGCCTTCACAAACTCCCAGTGCAAGAGCCCTAAGCTCTGATTCTGCACTACTCCTGGAAACAACATGATGCTTTTTGCTTCTCCAAGTTGTGAGATTCCCCCAGATGTAAGTGCAGTAATCAGAGGTGGATCTCATGTCAGTGACACCACCTGCATAATCTGCATCAGTGTAGATCTGGATCTCTTTTGATTCATTTTTCTTGAAGCTTAAACATTGACCAGGGTTCTTCTTTAGGTATCTTAATACCCTTTCTGCAATTTGCATATGTCTCTCTGTAGGTTGATGCATAAACTGGCTGATCAGACCTACAACAAAACATATATCAGGTCTAGTATGAGATAGATAAATCAGTTTCCCAACAAGCCTTTGATACCTCCCTTTATCAACAAGAGGACTATTGTCCTCTTTGTTCAATTTTAACCCTGGTTCTACAGGGGTGTTAGCTGGTTTACACCCCAGCATACCAGTTTCCTTTAGGAGATCAAGAGTATATTTTCTTTGGGACATTGAGATACCAGATGCATTTCTGGCAATCTCCATTCCAAGAAAATGCTTAGGAATCCCAAGGTCCTTTATTTCAAATTCAGATGCAATAATCTTTTTGATTTTTCTTATTTCATCAGTATCATCACCAGTGAGGATGATATCATCCACATACACCACAAGGATGGTTGTTTTCCCATAATTCCTTCTTATGAATAGGGTATGATCAGTGTGACATTGATGAAAACCATGTCCTTTTATGAACCTAGAGAATCTCCCAAACCATGCTCTGGGAGATTGCTTAAGGCCATATAAGGACCTTTTTAGTTTACACACATCTCCCTTGTTTCCAAGGGATTCAAAACCAGGGGGAAGATGCATGTAAACTTCCTCATTCAGATCACCATAAAGGAAGGCATTCTTTATGTCCAGTTGTGTTAAGGACCAATCCATTTTAACAGCTATACTCATTAGGATTCTAATGGTGTTGAGCTTTGCAACAGGGGCAAAGGTTTCATGGTAGTCAATCCCATACGACTGAGTGAAACCCTTTGCCACAAGTCTAGCTTTGTACCTATTAAGAGAACCATTAGAGTTATACTTGATGGTGAAAATCCATCTACATCCAACAGGGTGTTTTCCTTTTGGAAGAGGAATAATGTCCCAGGTGTTATTTTTCACAAGGGTATTCATTTCTTCAGTTAGAGCAGCTTTCCATTCTGGGCTTTTCAAACCCTCATGGACATTTTTTGGTATTTGAGTGGTGTCAAGGCTGCTTGTAAAAGCCTGAAATTGTGGAGCAAGTTTTTCATAGACAGGGAAGTTGTATGATGGGTGAGTCATGCATGACTCCTTGTCCCTTTCTTTAGCAATAGAGAGATCTTACGTGGGAGAAGTACTCTCCTCATCACTGTAGAGGTGTGTCGAGGTCCGACATTCAATGTTATCGATGCTATGGCCCCCTCTCAAGGCATCCCTTCAGATCCCACATCATCATCATTATGAGCATATTCTTCAAACTCAGGGTTTTGAGACATGGCCTTTCTTTTTCTGGTATGAACAATAATATTAGGATGTCCAGGCTGTTTCACCTTAGAAGGAGACTTAGGTTGATCATTTTTAGGCTGATCTTGCCTTGTATTATCTGTGTCAGGACTAATAAAATCATCACTTAAGTTAGTAGGGCAGATGTTCCAGGATTCATAGGAATCTTGAAACTTTTCCCTCTGACTTTCTTTGTCATAGAAGGCTTGATCTTCCATAAAAGTAGCATCCATGGTATTATAGTACTTTTTAGTACTAGACAAGAATACTACTGTATCCTTTTGTGAGGATGAATATCCCACATAGATACATTTAATTGACCTGGGATCAAGCTTACCCCGGTGTTGAGAGTGTATATGTACAAAACATATACATCCAAACACTTTAAAGTCCATGGTACTTATGAAATGAGTGTCAGGATAAGCTTCTTTTAGAACTTGCACATGGGTTTTGAACTTCAGAGTTCTTGAAGGCAATCTGTTGATGAGGTATGTGGCTGTTAACACAGCATCACCCCACAAGAATTTTGGAACTTTCATGGTGAACATGATTCCCCTAGCCACTTCCAGAAGGTGTCTATTTTTTCTTTCAGCCACCCCATTCTGCTGGGGTGTATCAACACAGGTACTAACATGTATGATCCCTTTTTCAGTAAAGAAGGAAGTAAGGCTCTTTTCAAAATATTCTTTTCCATTATCAGTTTTGAGTACCTTTATTTCAGTACTAAACTGATTTTTGATCATGGTATAGAAGTTTTTGAAGATAGAGCCAACTTCAGACTTTTCTTTCAACAAGAACATCCAAGTCACTCTACTATGATCATCAATAAAGCTCACAAACCACCTCTTACCAGTGGTTGTCTTTTGTTTTGAGGGACCCCATATGTCACTGTGAAACAGAGAGAAGGGACTAGAGGGGACATACATATTTGCAGGAAAGTTAGATCTAATATGTTTGGAGAATTGACAAACTTCACATTTAAGAGAATCAACATTTATTCCTTTAAACATACTAGGATACAATTTTTTCAAATACAAGAAATTTGGATGACCAAGTCTATAGTGCAGAAGCAAAATATTAGAACAACTAGAAGTACTTCTACAACTAATAGACAACCCTCAGGATTTTATCCATATAAAGCTCGAGAATAAGAAGTCTTGAAAATGAAAAGGCCATATCTCTCATCAGCACTGCCAATCTCCTCCATTGAACTCAAATCCTGAAACTTACACCCATTAGTATGAAACATCACAGAACATTTAGTGTCCTTTATGAATTTACTAACAGACAACAAGTTGCATTGCAAGTTAGAAACATAAAGGACATCTTTTAATGTGATTTTCTCACTTAAAAGATGTTTCAGTTCGAAACTTGAGAGATGGATCCATCAAACAATTTTAACATTGTGAGGATGGATACATTTCTAGAGTTTCACAAACAATCTGGATTCCCGGGTCATGTGATTTGAAGCACCAGAGTCAACAATCCATATATTTTTAAGGATTTGACTCCCATAATAAGCATTTAGGCACACACCTGTATTAGCCACATAAACACTGCCTTGAGAGGAGGTAGTTTGTGTGTGTTGATCAAGAAGAAGTCTTTTAGAGCTTCAATCATTCCTTTGTCGAACACACCATCGATTTGTGTTCTCAATATTGGCAAGTTTGCGTAACTTTCGATGATTTGATTAGGCTGAGGCCTTCCAATTTGCTAGTTTTCCATGAATTTTCCAACAGGTGTCCTTGTTGTGACCAGGTTTTTTACAATGCTCACACACAGGTCTGTTGCCTTTGGGTTTCTGGGTTGCACCAGTGGTGCTTTTAGTGAACAAGGCACTGGTTTTAGCAGATGAAACAGGCTTGGACTCATCATTAAGCATCAGCTTTCTTCGCTTTCCTCATGCTTTACATCAGCAAAAATACTTTTGATAGATGGGAGAGGTTTAGAGCTTAGAACTCTTCCTCTCACATCATCAAGAGAGGAGTTTAGGCCCATCAAGAATTTAAAGATCCTTCTTTGGTCTTTAAGAGTGTTGTAAGTTTTGGCATCCACAGTGGATTCCCAAGTTATGTTTTCGAACACATCAAGTTGCTGCCAAGATCTTGACAGGAGGTTGAAGTAGTCAGTGACTGACCTCTCCCCCTGTCTCACATCTTGCAGCTTTGCTTCGATCTCATATTGTTCAGAAGTGTTATCTCTTTTTGAGTAGAGATCAGAGGCAGCAGACCATATTTCCTCAGCAGTATCTTAGAGAAAAAAATTCTCTGCAATGTTAGGAGTCATGGACCCCAGCAAAATGGACACCACATTGCTGTTTTCCACTCTCCATTTCTTGGAGGATGGATCCCCTGGTGCTGGAGCTTTGCTTTCTCCAGTTAGATATTCCTCCCCGCTCTCCCGGTGATGTAGAATCTCACCTGCGGACCATTGGAGGTAGTTGTCACCATTGAGCTTGTGACCGTAAAGTGGCATTAAGGAGGGTTCGAGAATTCCAAGGAGCAAAGATTAGACGCCTTCTTCCCTTGAATTTACTTCAAGATTGCTCATTGCCATGATTTTGAAAGAGTAGAAAGGCATGTGAGTACTTTGAGATCTTAAGTCTCGATACCATGTAGAAACTAGATACCATGTAGAAACTAGAGAATATCAAGAAGGAATTAAGATAAAACTCTTGTTTATTGCTTGAAACTCTTATCGGGTAGGATAAGAGAGAGTTTACACTTTATAGGATGCCCCCAACGGCTAGAAAAGAAAACAGTCCCACTTGCAACGGCTATAAACAATAAAAGCAGTCTTTTACTGTCATTAGCAAAAACAGCCTAACAAAAGGGCAAAAGGCAATTAAACTATCATCTAATTATGCCAAAAAACAGATAACTAAATATAATTCAACATATATATATATATATATATATATATATATATATATATATATATATATATATATTATTTTGTCTTTTCTGTGGAATCCTAGTTATGGTGTGTACATTGTCAGAAACCAAGGCACACCAAAGACGCATGTTAGTTTCTTCATGGAAACCAACCAATCTCCCTGCCAGAAATTCCTAGCAAAGAGCTCCAATTAAGAACCAAGTTGTCCAAGGACAATATTTTGCAACTCAAGCTGATCTAAGTAAAGAATCCTTAATCAATCACTTTACTAGAGAGGGCAAGCTGATATTCTCTGCCTGATGTTCCAATAAAACAATAATCCTAGTACTCAGTCTTTCAGTTCACACAATTTTGATGGAAGGTAAAATGTGACCATATGACATGTCAATACGCCTTGTTTAATACTCGCCCAGCCTTTTTCTAAATTATGTTCTCCATGTCATTTACTTGTCATGTAACTTATACTGTATCAGTAGGTGCACAAAAGAAAAAATTGCGTGGCTATTTTTTTCCTTTCAAATGTGAATTATAGGACTTGAACTCTTAAATGAGGATTATGGTGCTAGAGAATCTATTGGATTACTATTTCAAAGAAGGAGCTGAATAAATCTAAGAGAAGGCTCATGAGGCCATTATAGCAAATTTTGAGTTATATGAAGTCAGACTTTGACATTAGAGGCTTGGACACCCAAATTTACCTTATTTAGAAAGAAAAAAATGTTTGTTTGTTTCATATTTAAAAAAAGAATGATTTATCAATGTAATGTATGTGAATTAGCAAAAATCAGAGATCTTTCTATCCAAAACCTTACAAGAGTTCAACCACTTTCCGGTTAATTCATAGTGACCTTTGAGGGCCACCTAGAGTCCTTACCATTTTCGATTGCTATGGGGTTTATCATATTCATAAATGATCATTCTAGGATGTGTTTGATTTTGTCTCCTAAAGGATAAGATAGAAACATACTCCATTTTTGTAGGATGTGTTTGATTCTGTCTCCGATTCAGCCTGAGCCAATTGTTGGCCAAGATTAATCTGAACTAGTTATATGAGGATAACTATGCATCTGATTTTGATCAGATTGATTCCTCTTCAAGTGCAGAATCTGAAACTCCCCAGGAAGATCTCGTACCAGTCTACCAGATGTTCCTATAGCCATTAGAAAACCCGTTAGAGCTTGCACCAAACAACCCACGAGCCATTTACAATAACCTATCTTCCTATGACTACTCATTCCTTGCTTCCTTTTCAACCTTGAACGCACTCACCCTTACAAAAACACTTGGATGCTGTGAACCGAATACTCAGATATCTGAAGTCCACCTAGGCCGTGGATTATACTTAAAGAAAACTGATAAAAGAGGAGTTGAAGTGTTCTCGGAGCGGATTGGGGGGCGTGTACTGTGGATAGGAGATCGATTTCAGGGCATTGCACCTTCATTTGGGGAAATTTGGTAACCTGCTGAAGTAAAAAATAGCAAGTTGAGGCAAGAAGTACACTTGAAGCTGAATTTAGAGCTTTGACTCAAGGCATTTGTGAAGTGCTGTGGATCAAGCAAGTGTTGGAAGATTTGAAGGTGGAAAATGCTCTACCTGTGAAACTATATTGCGATAACAAGGTTGCTATAGATATAGCAAACGATCCAGTACATCATGATCGGACCAAGCATGTGAAGATTGATCGACACTTCATTGAAAAGAAGCTTGAGAGTGGAGAAATGTGCATTCCATTTTTGCCTTCATCCAAGCGGACTGGGGGTGGTTTGACAAAGGCTCTTAGAAATTGGGAGTTTGATGAGTTTGTGAGCAAGTTGGACATGATTGTCATCTGCTCCAACTTGAGTGGTAGTGTATGAATATGTAATAAAATAAACCTGTTTTTTTATTTTATTTTATTAGTTTTTGGGCAGGCCTGTTTTGCATTTGGAGGCTTGTATGGATTCCTAGTTAGATCGGGGAGATAGAAGAGTAATAGGCTCAAACTCCGAGGGCAGCTATGTTTCTGTGGAAGAGGGTTTTCATGTATTATAAATACAAGCATATGCTAAGGAATAAAATTCAAAAGTTTTTCCCTAAATTATTGTAACAACTCTTGATTAAGTTTCCTGCCATATCCTCTTTTCATATCTTTATGGATATCTCGGCACAGTGTTTCTTCCATCAGGATCTACTAATTTGCGCTTGTTTATACGTCACATTTGATCTTAACTATGTAAATCCAAACTTGAGATGTGAAAATAGTTCCATTTAATATGGAATGCAGATCTTAATCTAGAAATGCCCATAAAGGTTGTTGCCATTCGTTTCCCTTTTGGCAGTTGTGACTTAAGTTTTTATCCGTAAGTATGTTATTGTAGGATTATGAAGCTATGGTTGCACAGCTTGAACATCAGTTCCGGTTGGGTAGACTCTCTATACAAGGATTATGGTTTTATTGTCAGGTTTGACCTCTTTAAGCGTAACCATCTTTATGCTCTGCTCTTAATTTTGGGAGTTTTTGTGCTTATCTGAACTATTTTGCAGCCAATGATGGGATCGGTGCAAGCTTTGTCTATGGTGACAAAGAAGGTCTGTGCCCATAATTTCACAGGCTCTGCAGTTCTCAATCTTTTACAGAACCAGGTTGAACTTACAATTATGAATATAGTATCTTGCAGCATGTGTTATGTTAAAATTTTCAATGGTTGGTTCAAATTCTCATTTGATTAGATGATAGTTCTCTTTTCCCAGGCCAAGGCCATGGCTGGAGACCATGTAGTAAGATCTTTGCTCGAAAAGATGACGCATTGTGCAAATACAGCATATCTTGGAATACTAGAAAGGTTCTTGGGTGAAAGCTAACTGTACTAGTTTTTTTCATTTTCTATTCATGTATTGAAGATTTACTTTAATCTAAAACACCCCTTGTGCCAACCTTTCATCTTCCCAAACTTTATAAAACCAATTTTTTTTGCCGGCTTCTTGTGCTATGCATTCATAAATCCAACTGGACTTATCATATTCGACGGTATTTTGTTTACCCGTTTTCGTGTCTTTTGAAGGAATTTTTATTTTGTTTTAATATTTTCTTTTTGTATTTACTAAGACCTTGCGTATAGATTGATAAGTGGTATATAACATAATTATCCTGATCATTTTGCTATTGTGATGAAAAAGTTTCTTCTTTTGTTTAATTGTTTAGTGGTTTTTTCCTTTCTCGCGAAGAAGGTTGATGTTTACCGAGGGCAGTGGAGAAAAAAATATCCATTGCTTGCGTTCACTTCAGTCTCCTGGGTCCATATTCTCTCGCTTAATGCTGAATGTGGCTTCATCATTTCACGCTTAGTCTAAGGATTTCAGTAGTATGCCCTTAAATTTTCTGTCCGTTGCATTGTTCTATTTAATATATTTGTTGTGTTCTTATTTGTGGTAGATAGGAGTTTTATCTTTCTTCATTAAGTTTCAGCTGTATTAGTTAAGTTTTGGATGTGCTTACTAGTTGCCTAGTTAAGTTTTAGACGCCCTCCTGCTCCTCGTGACCCTTCAGGTCCCTTTTGTAACCATTGTAACCTTTTTATATTCTTGTATTCTCTTCATTAAGAAGAGTTCTCATTTCTCTTTATCTTTCTATGGTATCAGAGCATTGGTGCTCGATTCTTCTCTTCTCGTAATATCTTCACTCTAAAAAGAAAATGTTGCTGTCTCTTCGTCTTCTATTTCTGAAATAGCTTCAACAAGCAATGGAGCTTTGCCCACTATGAATTCCAATCCTATATCTGCAACCATTTTACTTCATAAACTGAATGAAAGCATTATCTACAATGGTCAAGATCGGTTAAATTCTTTGTTACGGGTCAAGGCAAGATGGAATATCTTACTAGGTAGTTTTCTCCACCAGAACCATCAGACGCAAAGTACAAACAATGGATTACTGGATATAGTATGGTTATGTCATGACTAATAAGGTCTATGACTCTTAAAATATGGGATAATTTCATTTTCTACGACATTGCCCATGAAATACGGGTAGCTGCAAAGGAAATGTATTCCAAACAAGATATCATTGCAGAAATCTATGGAATCAAGGCCCAAATTCAAGGCACTAGCTAGTGCGAGCTCTTTGTTTCACAGTATTACTGTCTAGAGCCTGGCAACAACTTGATTCATTTCATGGAAGTGCAATGAAGATGCAAAAAGTTATAAGGAAATCATTGAACAGGAGAGGGTTTTTAGGTTTCTAATTGGGCTAAACCAGAATCCTTATGATGCCAGAGGCAGAATACTCTGTACCAAGCCTTTTCTTAGCCTCAAAACATCTTTTACTGAGGTTTGACAAAGAGTGCCGAAAGAAAGTGATGAAAAAAGAGGAAACATTTCTGAATTATAATTTCGATTTTGAAGGGTCTGCTCTTGCATCAAAAGGTCCAGGTCACTGGAATTTAAATCGAAATCAGATTTTTCTTTTGGTGTGAACATTGCAAAAAGATTGGCCACACCAAGGAAAATTGCTGGAAGTGTTAAAATTAGGGTGTATTTGTATTTCCTATGTATTTTTTGGCTCGTATTTGGCCTGCATTTTCTTTCTGTTCTCATAGGCCCCTGAATCTGCGTTTACTATACAGTGACTGTTGGATTCACTGTAAAGGAGCCGTTGGGGTTGCTTTTCCTGTCATTTGGCTGCTTATTCCACGGGACAACCTTTGTCCCATAAATCTAGCTGTAATATGGGATCTATATATCTAATTCTGTTGAGAAAAACTCCTCTCTTAATTCTTCTCATATCTACATGTTATCAAAGCTTAGGTACTAAGCCAAAAATTTAAATTTCATGCCGTTTCTGTTTGTGTTCAACTGTTCATCTCAGAAATCTACCTCATCTCTAACCTCTTGCTCCACTGAAGTTGTTCCACAAATCAGTGGAACAAATATCATTCAGGGAGGTGGAAATGACAATATACACCTCCTTACCAACCATAAATTCAACGGAAACAACTACCTCCTAAGGTCTAGATCCATTCTGATGTTTGTCCCTGAAAAGGCAAAGAGGGACACCTTATTGGAGAGGTTTGACCTCCATCTGCTGATGACCTCCAGTACAAACATGAAACACCGGAATGCTGAGGACAACATGATTATGTCCTGGCTGGAAGGCTCCTGACACCTGGCTCAAATTCAGAAACCCAGTCAAAACTGTCTTTTGCAGTTTGCTTCTGTTGCTCAGTCAGGTACATCCGTTGGTTCTTATATTTCTCAGTCTCATCCTCAAGGGCACTGGGATCATAGATTCTGGTGCTTCTGAGCACACGACTCGGAATAAAAATCTTCTAAGTAATCTTACACCTTGTCACCAAGAAAGGTATGTAAGGACCGTAGATGGTTCCACCTCTAAAGTGAGGGGTAGAGGAACTGTTCTACCTAAAAAGGTTCCTTTATTTATATTCCTTCTTTCACTTGCAATCTGTTATCTGTCAACAGGATTGCTCAGGACTTTCATATCTTGGTAAAATTTAAATTTAGCATTTGTGAATTTCTGGACCAAATCTCTGGGAAGATGAGGGGTTGCTTCACAATGTTTTAATTCTGTCTCTTGTAACGATCAAATTATGCTTTGGCACCATAAACTAGGCCATCTTGATTTTGTGTATCTGAAAAGATTATTTTCTGACTTGTTTATTAATAAAGATCCTGCTGTTTTCAAATGTGAAGTTTGTTACCTATCCAAATATTCCAGAACAGTCTTTCATAACATAGTTTATCATCCATCTAAGCCTTTTACTCTGATTCTCAGTGATATTTGGGGACCTTCTAAGGCTAAGAATATCACTGAATCAAGATGGTTCATTAGCTTCATTGATGACAATACTAGGCGTACTTGAGTCTTTCTTATGAAAGAGAAGTCTGAAACTGGTTCTATGTTCAGAAAATTATACCAAATGATAAAAACTCAGTTTGAGACTGATTTAAAGATCTTGGAATATGATAATGGGTCAGAATACTTTGAACATAGTCTGGGAAAATTCTAGGAAGAAAAAGGGATTGTTCACGCTAGTTCTTGTGTTTCCTTAGCAAAATGGCATTGTTGAGAGGAAGGGCAGACACCTTCTTGATATGGCAAGATCTATCATGTTTGCTATGTGAGTTCCTAATCACTTCTGGGGAGAAGCAGTTCTTACTGACGCTTATCTCATCAACAGGATGCCCTCAAGGGTCCTAAAGTTCAAAACTCCCATTAGTGTTCTAAATGAACACTTTCCTACTTCTCATTTAACCCAAATTTTGACCCCCAAAGTCTTTGGGCGCACTGTGTTTGTTCACAACCACCACAGAACCAAGCTAGAAGCCTAGAACCAAAGGCAATCAAATGCATTCTTCTTGGCTATTCACCAAGGCAAAGGGGATGTAAGTGCTATAACCCTTCTTCCAGGAAGTTTCAATTCCTTGGACGTATCCTTTCTGGAAGATAAGCCCTTCTATGATCCTAATGAGCATATGTGTGACTAATTATCATCATCTCAGGATTGTAATGTGGATCCCGGAACTACACCAAGCATAATAGACGGGAATCTTCTAGATTCATATCCCAGTTCTAGATCTGGGGATGTAACTACCCCTGACACCAAAACTCGGTATCGCCAATATGGGTCAGAAAGAGGATCACACAGTCCAAGACCACCTGTTGAACCGGTCTATACCCAAAGAAAACATGGTGTCCTGGACCCTGGTCAACACTCTGAGCCATCTATTGAGAAAATTGAGAATGAAAAGATTGTAGAAATCATGATGAAAGATCTATTGCACTGAGAATAAGCACCAGAACATGCACACAATATCCTCTGCACAATCTTCTGTCCTATTCAGGTTTATCTAATGCTCACCAAACTCATAACAAACCTTGACAATGAGTGTACATGAAACCATTTAGGAGGCTTTACAGATACCATAATGGAGAAAGGCAGTTGATGATCAATGTTCTAAAAAATGCTGGACTCTAGTAGGTCGGTGTGGGGGCGCCTAGTTTTTTTATTATATTTTTTAAAGATAAAACTACTACGAAGGCGGTTGTCCGATATAAGTCGTGAAGCATAAGCATTAAGCATTATGCAAAGAGTCAAAAGTACAAAAATACATAAGAAATAGAAATTACTAGTAATAAGTCTAAGAATACGGGGTAATGCGGATGGAGTTTTTTTAATCTAGAATTCTAGATCTAAAGCATTATATCTAAACTTAAGTCCTAATGCACCTAGACCGCCTAGGACCCAACCCGCCTAGGGTATAAACGGGATGGCGCCTTGGCCGTCTTTTAGAACACTGTGATGATAAATTAAAAGCTTTTAGTAATAACCACACATGGGTTATTACTACTCACCCCAATAGACAGAAACCAGTGGGATGCAAATGGATGTTCAATATAAAGTACAACTCTGATGGCTCTATTAACAGACACAAGGCAACACTGGTAGTCGGAGGTTACACTCGAACCTATGACATTGATTACCAGGAAACCTTTGCCCATGTTGCAAAAATGAACACCATCAGGAAACCATTATCCATTGTAGTAAACCTTGACCGGACTTTACATTAGTCAGATGTGAAGAATGTTTTTCTGAATGGAGAGTTGAAAGAAGTATATATGAAGATACTCTTGATTATGATCATCCTACTCATGGCAACAAGGCCTGCCAACTAAAAAAAGGCTCTGTATGGGCTTAAGCAACCTCCCAGATCATGGTTTGGCAGATTTACCCCATGGCTGTAAAAACCAATTGTTACTCAGTGTCATTCAGATCATACCATGTTCACCAAGTTCACTAAGAATGGAAAGAGGGTTATACTGATTGTTTATGTGGATGATATCCCAGAGATGATATTGATGTGATTACAAAGGGTCTCTTGCCAGAAATTTTGGGGTCAAAGACCTTGGCCACTTAAACTATTTTCTAGGGATGGAGGTTGCTAGGCCCAAACAAGGGAATGTTACATCTCAAAGGAAATATGTTCCGGATCTTTTATAAGAGACTGGAATGAGCAACTGCAAACCTGCATCCTCTCCTGTTGACCCTGGTCACAAACTAGGTAAAGAGTGTGACTCTGTGGATATTGGTAGATACCAAATGCTTAACTCATATATATTTCTCACACCAAGCCTGGCATTTGCTTTTGTAACCTTGTAAGTCAATTCATGCACAAACCATGTGAGGAACACTATCATATTGTGATCAGAACTTTAAGGCATCTCAAGGGAACAACTGGTCAAGGTTTGCTCTTTAAGAAGACTGACAACAAAGGGATTCAAGTTTTTACTAATGTTGATCGGGCAAGTTCACTGGTTGATATAAGATCAATAATTGGTTACTGTACTTTTATATGGGGAAATCTGACTACTCGGAGAAGCAAAAAAGCAATATGTTGTCTCCAGAAGCAGTGCTAAAGCTGAGCTTAGGGCTCTTGCATCTGGAATATGTGAGGGTTTGTGGCTTAAGAAGATTCTTCTAGAAATCAGGGCTCCTATGCTTCAACCTATCCAGTTTCTATGTGACAACATCTCGCAATCAACATGTCTGAAAACCCTGCGCATCATGACAAGTCCACACACATTGATATAGATAGGCATCTCATCAAAGACAAGGTTGAGAACAAGGGAATTTGTATCTCCTACATTCCCCCTAATGAGCAGGTTGCTGACATCTTCACCAAAGGGCCTCTTATCCCTCAGTTTCAGAAGGTGATTGGCAAGCTTGGTTGTTTCAATATCCACAACCTTGAGGAGAGGTGTTAAAATTAGCGTGTATTTCTTGTATTTCCTATGTATTTTTTGGCTTGAAAATTCTAAGAGCTTGAATTTAGTTCTTGTTTATTTTTTTTTTTTTTTTTTTTTTTTTTGTTGTTGTTGTTGTTGTTGTAGATTTTCTACATCAGAACTCATGCTCGTTATTCTCTAAGTTGTGTACAATATGGATTTTAATCTTCGCGTAGCACCGTGGAAGATGGGAATTGAAGTATGATGTCTCACAAAACAATTAGTCGGCGTTTAGAAGTCCCTGTGATACCCTTACCATATTCCAATATCTATATCAGCTTAAGCTTCCATTTCTTTAAGAAGTTTCATAGGCCATGTGGAAACATATATATATATATATATATATATATATATATATATATATATATATATATTTTTTTTTTTGGGGGTAAGGGGGAAGGGGAGGGTTTACGCTGTGTGTGTGGCTGAATGCCGGTGGAAGTTTCCGTTGTCGTCTTAACATTTATTCAGATCTTTAATTCTCTGGCTAGTCATTCTGCTGAAGAGCCCATTAACTAAAATGTGATAACGAGTGTTGTTAAACTTTCCAGAATTTGTTGTATAGGTGAAAATCTAAATATCTCTGGTTTTGTACTCTTCTTGCACCATATATATAAATTTTATCATGAACAACTGTGATTCTGATATAATTTCCAGGTGGGTATATGAAGGAGTGATTGATGATCCTTATGGTGAATTCTTTATAGCTGAGAATAAGTCTCTCCAGAAGGTATGACTATATTGAAAGTGACTATACTCTTTCGTTTTTGTTAGTTGTTGCCAAAGATAAGCATGTGTAGGAGACTAATATTATTTGTAATTTGTGGTGTATGTAATTTGTTATATCCTGTTAATAGCGAAATATACTAGTTCAATATGATGTAGCAGCTTTAGCTTTCAGAGATCATTCATTATGGTACGTTATTTCAAATGGACTGGGATGACGACAAGTTAAATTTCATTACAACGTACTGAAAAAAAAACTATTTTTTTTCTCTCCGTAAATGAATAAGATGACATATAATGAAAATTGACAACACCCACCACTCAATCACCCCTTACCACACCTACCTTACCTAACGCATACCCTACACCCCTACCCCTTCCCCACCCTCTCCCTACCCTCACCTTCCCACTTTTACCCCCAATCCTCCACCCCTTAATCTTACCTTGCCTTGAACCCACCCAACGCTGTCAGAAATTAGATATTCCTAACTATGAGATGCTGTGTAGGTGCTCTAGTGTGTGAGTTGACCCTACCTCTGTGAAACCATGTAAACTTCCTCTTTCAAGTCAACGTGAAGGAAAGCGTTTTAGTCATCTAGCTGGTTTAGATGCCAATATGATTTACTTCTATCATCAAAATCACTCTAATAGTATTCATTTTTGCTATAAGGGAAAGAGTCTCAGCATAGTAAATCCCATATGCAGAGAAAACCTCTTAAGGGCCAACCTCGCTTTAAACCATTGTAAGGTTCCTTCGACATTATCTTTTGTGGTAAACACTCACTTACTTCCCACCGGCTTTCTCCCCATAGGCAATTCGGACACCTCATAGGTTCCATTCTTTTCCAGCCCTCATTTCCTCCAAACCCGCTTCTTTCCAGTTGGGATCCTTAAGAGCTTCTTGGATATTACTAGGAATGGTTTCTTTTGAAAGTATTGAAACTAACGCTTTATGAGAAGAGGATATTTTAGAATAACTGAGGTAATTGGACAAGGGATTAATTAGCAGAATATATTTTGCGGTTGGGGGAAACATACGAGGTCTAGCAATATGAGGCACCTTAGCATTAATTAGCCAAACCATCACCATTGAATTCTCTGATTACCAAACCTTAAACATAGGATCTTCAGGGTTTAGCTGAGTGACATCACCAGTCCAATATCCAAGCTTTCCCCTTCCATCAACAGCCATTTTGGTTGTTTGGGCCCACTCCAGGTAATTCTTTCCCATGAGTTTTCTTGACACCAGGAGAATAGCTGATCCAGTCTGATTGGTGGTTTCTTCTACGGCAAGGGTTCCTTTTGTGGTTCCAGAATTCCTTGGCACAGGAGTATTTCTTGAGGAGGAAGCAGCGATGCTTCTTTCCCCAGTCATTGCGACTTTGTAGTTCATGTTTGTGGGTTTTTGGGTTGAACGAGGCAAGAATTAACTTTTTTTTTATTAAATTCTGAATGTGAGGTGTAGCCCCTATTTATTTACACGAGGAAGCCTTCCCTCGGTCAAAGGAAACTTGCAGCAGTAAAACTCTTAACTAAGCTGCCATCTTTTATTTTAAGGGAAAACCTTAAACAATCAGTTAAGAGCAACATTAACCTTACTAATACGAAATATAAAAAAAAAAAAAAAAAAAAACAATTTTTAACAAAAAAGAATTACACTGTAAAACTCACGTAGACAGTCTTTGAAACTCCAAACTTCAACAGTAAGCCTGTTTTGTTTCTCTTGGATTCCAGTTTTGAGTGTCGTGGTTCAGTTCAGCTGTATTTGGAGGTTTACTATGAAGCCTCCAACAAGTACACCTGACGTGTTTTGCCTTGTTACACTGATCACAACGTAGGCTTGATTTGTGATCAATCTTCTTTTGGCCATTCCTGGGATTTGCCTTTTGAGAGCATTGCATATGCTGTCACAACCCTCGGTGCAGAAGTCTCGGGAGGAGGTTCAGCTTTAGGGCCACTTATCACTCCTTTCCTCTCTCCGAGTATAGGCAAAGGAGTCCAACACAGAAAGTAAAGGATCATGTGGTAGGATCCGCTCCCTGGATGGATCAAATTCAGAGTTAAGGCCACCATAGGAAATCATACAATCTGTCTCTTTCCAACACGTGAAGCAAGTGTTATCCTCAGGGTATCCCCATTCATACATAAAAAAGTTGATCAAGTTCATGCCAAAGACCCTTCAAATAATTGAAGTATTTGGTGACATATCCGGTTCTTAGCCAAATTTCTCTTAGAGCAACCTTTATTGCACAGGACTGGACATAATTAGCTCGGAGTATGTGGTAGCCATTGCTTCCCATATCTTCTTGGCCGTGGAATGAATAGATATGCCTGACCAGTCTCAGGTTCCACACAGTTGATTAACCATGTCATGATCAATGTATTTTTCAGTTTCTCATTGAAACTGTGCATCAACATCTATGTATCCAGGAGTTTAGCGGTCCCTGTTAGGTAGCCTATCTTTCCCCTTCCAGTGATGAATAGTTTGACAGATTGAGACCATAGTAAATAGCTTAATCTGTTGAGTTCGAGTATAGTGATTTGGAGAGAAAGATTGTTATTGGTTGAGTCTAAGATGCGACTCATGTTGCTGGTATTTGAAGAATTGGCTAACTTGACATTTAATTTTAGAGAGATTTGAAGGATGCTAAAAGCATTTTCTCTTTTAAGGCTGTGATACCATACAATGCCTTGTAAAAGATTGGGAAGGAAAATGATATTTCTTATTTACATCTGAAGGAAGATTACAAATATATAGAAACCTAAGCTGAGACATAAATGACACAAAAGGAATCTACAGATCTTTGAAGATCTATATCTACCTAAAATACATTCAGTCACATGCTGAATTAATTGGATCCCTGATTATCTGGGAATAAAGACTGCCTTATAACTACACCAAATATAATCAACTTTCGCTAAAACTACAGCTATTTGCAGAAAAATAATATACAATAAATGGCGTGCTTTCAATAAAATATCTCAAACTAGTCCATAACAAGGTCTGTTTTCCATGTATTGGGGTCAGCTAACAATGGCAGGCTATATGGATGTTGATTGGGCTGGTTCAGTTGTGGACAGGAGCTCAACCCCGGAATGGTGTATTCTGTTGGGAATAATCTAGTCTCTTGAAGGAATAAGAAACAAGTTGTGGTTGCTCGGAGTAGTGTTGACACTGAATATTGAGTTGTGGCTATTGGAATCAATGGAAAACTTTAGGTTATAAAAGAATTTGAATGAGTTGACGATGGTGCTCAAAGAACATGTGCGGTTAGATTGTACTGTGATAGCTAAGCTGCAATGATATCTCTAACAATCCAGTTCAACATAACAGAAGCATGTGGTGATCGATAGGTACTTTATCAAAGAGAAGTTAGAAGCTGGCATACTCTGCATGATCTGCATTTCTTCAAAATTCTATATTGTCATATTGTGGACATGTTTACCAATACCTTACCAAAGCCTATGTTGAGTTCTGTCTATATCGAGGGGAGTATAGGAAGACTAAGATTATTTGTAATTTGTTATATCGTTTTGTAGGAACAAAGACTAGTTTGATTTGTTGTAACAGGTTCTAGAAGGAGATCATATACAATCCTTCAATTTCTTCAATTTGCGTGTAGAAGCAAGTTTCCATTTGATTGATTCTGGATTGATTCCAGTGTTAGCACTTGTGTTGTATAAATACTGTGTGATTGATATATGAAAAAATAAATACTTCCCATCCTCTAAATTCTTCAATTCTCAACTGTAAATGCAATATTGTGTGTTTATGTTTTGCTTATTTGACAATTTTGTGCTCTGTATAGGAGAGTCTTACAAAAGATTACCATGCAAAGTATTGGCAACAACGCTACAGCCTTAAGGATGAAATTCCTAGCTTCCTTGCAAATGCTGCTGAAACTATCCTGACCACTGGGAAATATTTGAATGTCATGAGAGAATGCGGTCACAATATTCAGGTTCATTTCATGATTCTGGTGTCTCATTGGCTTTCGGATCATATCCGGACACTATTTGAAGGAACTTAGGGCATGCATCTGACGGTTATCATGTGCCCTTTCCTCCAATCTTTGTGCATGTTTTCTAAGTTTTGTTTCTGATAGGTTCCTTTGGCTGAAAATTCAAAATTGACGAGTGTGGTGTCAAATCATCATTATCTTGAGTGTATCAAGGCTGCCTATGACTATGCAAGTGGTGAGCTATTAAGTCTCATTAAAGAGAAGGTATTAGAGTCGTCCTTAGTCCTTTTGGGGGCATCTTTGTCCTGTGGTATCATGTCCTATTGTCATTTAGTTATACCCAGTCTGGTTGATGTGTCCTCTTTTTTGTTATCGCCAGTATGATCTGATGTCAAAGCTGCGGTCAATCAAGCACTATCTTCTTCTTGATCAGGTATCAGCCATTGATTCTATAGTGATGGGCCTGCCAGGAGGCTTTTTTTTTCTGAAGTTATTTTGCATTACCTTTCATTACTTTTTTACCGAAGCGGGTTCTCCTTCTGATACATGAAACCTGTTATGTATGTACCTTATGAAAATTTAGAATGTACAGCTATTCAAAATATAATACAAGATTATTAGAGGATAAAAGACGATATTATATTAGAGATATAGATAGCATAAAGATTAAATAGGTTGAATGTATAGATTTAGCCTAGAGTTTGAGTTATCTCTATGTCTATCTATTCATACTTATATCCTTGTAATTTACTATATATAACAAATGATGGAAGGAAGAATGAATCAAGAGTTCATTTCTTTTATTATTATTATTCTGAGTATTTATAACATGGCACGGGCACTATTTTTATTGTCCTAATTATCCTAAATTACTCCCTAAGTAATTGGATTAAGGACTGATCTGTTTTCTCCCTCTCAAACTCCTTGTAACTGCTAGAATCCTAAATTGTGTTAGTGGGAGGCTGTCTTGCCAAGAGGCAACAACTAGTTTCTTTGTACTCTATTTAAGCAACTCTTGTAAGAGTTGTAGAACTAATGAAAGAAGTGTATTACTCTTATTTTATCAGCATTTTTTTCATGGTATCAGAGCAATAACTCTATCCATTCTACTTCTTCATTCAAAAATGGCCAGCTCAGCCATCAGCAGCGTCTCTGCTGGAATGCAAACTGGGAACAAATTTGTCTCTGTGGGAGAAAATCCTTCTCTTCATATTACTATCATGAAACTAAATGGTTGTATCGACATCTACAATCAAGCTTGAATATTTTTACTGATTCCATGTGTAAATAAAGCGTATTTTATGATTGTTTTGATCTTTATTAGGAGTTTTTTTTGGGTATGGTTTAGCCTTGATTTAACGATAATTAGAAACAGCCATAACTTCCTTACATAGTTCCTAAAATTGTGTAATCTACTTGGCAGAATATTTCCCTCTCTGGCTTTCATCAGTTAAACCTTACCTTCTTTAGATCCTACGCTCGTCATAGCTTGCTGTTTTACCAATAAATTCATGTACAACTTCTCATTGTAATATGAAAAAAATATTTTCTCCATTTATACATGCACCAATTTGAGGGGGAGTGTTAAAAGATAAGGATAATATTAGATTAGAGATATAAATAGCAAAATGATCAAATAGGTCGAATAGATAGTTTAATATAGAGTTTGAGTTATCTTCTATCTATCCATACTTCCTTGTAACTATTCTCCATAATGAATAGTGGATAATGAAAGGAAGAAAGGATCAGGAGTTGAGATCTTATGTACTATTGTTCTGAATATTTTTAACAATGATCTGCCCGTATGATATCATTTTGGTTATTTTTTATGTTATTTATCTCCTGTGAATATTATTTTAAGTAATCCTTGATGTCATGAATTGTTTCATTGGAGCTTTATCTTTAGCGTAAACTTGAAATAAGCATGTGTATTAATTGCCATTGTTCTTGCAGGGTGATTTTTTGGTGCACTTCATGGATATAGCTAGAGAAGAACTGACGAAAAGTCCAGATAATATAGCAGTGGAGAAGCTGCAGGTTTTTTCTTTAGCTATATATCTGTTTGAATTTTTCTGCCAATTTACTCTGCCATGTTGTTGAATTTAATCAGTCCTTCAACTCGTTTGTTTTTGCTCTTTTGTAACCTCTGTTCTTTCTCCTTGGTAAAGTCTCTCTTAGACCTTGCATTGCGAAGCACGGCAGCTGCAGCTGATCCTTGCCATGAAGACTTGAGATGCTGCATGGTCTGTACATTCTAGTTTGGAATCTTGATTTGCTACTATTGGCTTTTCAAATATGTCGTACCTGTTGGTGACCAAAATTCACTCAAAAGACTCACTTGTACTTATCATATAGGAGAAGACTACATTGTTGAAACGATTGAATACCCTCAAAGATATTGAAGCCACTGTCTCTGATAGTGACGAGTTGGAAGAACCAGTTAGCATTACTGGGTTGGAAACATTTTCTTTGAGTTATAAGGTGCGTCTTTGTCATTTCTTATGTATTCTTACTTCCTTTAGTCTCTGGATGCTCTGGATTGTGCATCTTACGGCCTGAACTCTACAAGCATTTTAAAGGGGCAAAAAGGTTACAACAGGTTGCAAGTAGTTTGAAAATAAAATTATCATAGTGAGTTGGACATAATTTGCTTATGTGGTGTAGAATTAGGTATGAAATCAGTAGAGTGTGCATGTTAACATCATAGTTATTGTATTCTGAAAATTAATACACGGCTAATTTGGGTTGTGTAGATTGCCAAGTCAGCAAGTCTCATACTTTGCAACCTCCAACGGCTATGACATAAAGTTTCTGAAATAGTAGAATCCAATTGCCTCAGTATAAATGGAGCAGTTCATCAATTTGTGTTTAAGAAGTTATTGCCTGGATAATTGCTGAATAAAATCTATGTGAACCTGGGTTTTAGGTTATGTTAAAGTTATCTCCATCAGTCTGTCCAAGGCTCTATTAACACATTTAATAATGAAATGGAATCTTATTAACATGCACTCTTCATTCTCTTGAATTTGTGGTTTATCTTTCTGAAATTTCAGGTTCAATGGCCATTATCACTTGTTATCTCAAGAAATGCTTTGATGAAATACCAATTAATATTTCGCTTTCTATTTCACTGCAAACACGTCAATCGGCAGCTCTGTGCTGCATGGCAAGTGCATCAAGTATGGGGCCTGACTCTTCTTTGTTTTTTAAGATAAAAATTCAAGTTCTTGTATTGCCCCTTCATTCTTTGTTCTTTGGTCATCTTTCACTTTTTGCTAGTATATCTGAAGCGTGTGGTTTTTAATTTGTAGGGTGTCCGCAGACTTGACATGCAAGGGATTGCAATCTCCGTATCATCTGTGCTGTGCCGGAATATGCTTAGATTTATTAATAGCCTTGTACACTATTTGACATTTGAGGCAGGTTTTCCACCCTGATTCTTTCCTGTTTTATTGTTTGCTTTAATAAGGCTGTCTATCCACTCTGCACATAGGAAGTCCATTTTAGGCATGCATTTACTCTGTTATCTTTGTTACTCATTTGTATGTATTTTGCTGGTGTTTTTGCTGCTGAAGATGTAATTCTATTTCATTTGCAGGTTCTGGAGCCAAATTGGCATGTGATGCATGGTAGGCTTCAAGCTGCTAAGAGCATTGATGAGGTAGGTAGGAAGGAAATGTGGGTCTTGTGAGCCTTGTGCAGCACAACATTGACAGTTGATGTTCTATGGTTAATATACCCACACCACACCACACCACACCACCCCATGCTTGCGTTATTTTTATGGTTTTCAGCATTCGTCATTCCTTTACACGCTTGCTGTTGTTATTTATATTTCTTGTTCTTAGTGATTGATCCATCTCCTGTTGGTTTCTGACAGGTTATTCAATGCCACGATTTTTTTCTTGAGAAGTGCCTTAGAGAGTGTCTGCTTCTTTCGCCTGTTCTTCTGAAGGTTTTACTTTGAATGCGCACAGCGCTTCTGTATCTTCTTCTCCTTCCGTCTTCTCTTTACCTTTCTCAAGTCCTCTCTTTTCTCTCCTAGTATGATATTAATTAACATGGTTTTTGTTTACTTGTTATTATTGTTTATGCAGAAGGTGGAGAGGCTGAAATTAATATGCCTTCAGTACGCTGCAGCTATTCAACGGCTTATTACCACATCTATTGATACTCCTAAAGCTGGAATAACTAGTGTCGAGATGGACAAATATAAGGACCTGAAACTAAGAGCACCATCTCAGCAGCAGCATAAATTGACCCCTGAAAATGCCATGATAATTGAGTCCGTTTTGTAAGTCTCGTTATTACCCTACTCGCTTATCTACTTTTTTTTTTTTTATGTGTGTGTGTGTGTAAATATGTTGTATGTTTTTATCTTTAGGAAATTCGAAAGGGAATTTAGCTCAGAGCTTCAGAACCTGGGGCCTATCTTGAGTAACAGTTCTCGAGCAGAACCATATTTAACTCATCTTGCACAGTGGATTCTTGGAGTAGGAAAGGAGCAGTAAAGCTTCCTACTTTAATCGACATGACAAGCCGCATGCATATCAATGACCGTATTTTTTGTTTTCCGCCATGTTTTAGTTGCAAAACTTGTTTGGTTACGTGAAATGGACAGAGGTGGGAACCTGTGGATTATGTATGAAGATGTCATATCCAGCATATTCTCAAGTGAAAAATAATTGTGGACTTGCTTTTATCAATCGATTGCCGGGACTTCAATCCCTGCTAATGCATAGTAATTAGCTCGGTTTGGCCTGAATGGTGTTTGAGGTTTGAAAAATGCACACAATGTCATTGACAAAATAGTTAGTTGATGTTGAGAAATGCTAGCAACATTTCTCCTTTTCTCCCCTTCCATGTTCAGAATTTGTACCCTTTAGGTCTTTTAGCCCTTGGACTTTGCAAAACACACTACACTCAGTACACTGTTATTTTAGGGGCCCTTTAAGGGCACCACACTAAATCTATCATTGCCCTTATGGGCACTCCAGTTTATGTATATTTTTAAACCTTGATGTGGTGCCCCAAGTAGATTTTGTGTGGCCCCCTTAAAAACTCCCTTGTTTTACTATATCAATTAAGAAGTACATTGACCTAAAAAAAAAAAGAAATGGGTACTTTGCCGTTAATATGTGAAGTAAATAGATATAATGCATCCAACCCCTTTTCCTATCCACTTTCAAAAAGACTGCTATTGATACCATACTCAATCTGTTTTAGAGTCGGGATACTTTCAAATACTATCCTTAAGAGATCTCTCAAGTACAAGTTTTTATAGATATTACCAACAAAATGAGGGTTAATTTGATTTTTAGTCCTTTAACTTTACCTGTTTTTGTAACACTTCGCGGAGCTCCGGTGATGAATTGGCAAAAAGGACTAAAAATCCAAAAAAAAAAAGTTATAGTGACTAAAAATCTTCTGAGCAAAAAGAAGATTTATATTTACAAAAACAGGTAAAGTTAGAGGACTAAAAATCAAATTAACCCACAAAATGATGTAGTTTTGGGTAGGAAAATCTATGGCTAGATCATTTTCACAATTTAACTGTGGTTAGATCACTTTTACCTGAGAGATCACTCCCTATTACTTGATATCATCCTTGCTCATCTGTTATGCACAAGAACTCGATTTTGGGGAGGTTGATAGCAAATTTCGATCTCTGTAAAGTTGAATTGTTTTCAAAGTGGTGCCATTAACAACGACTCTCAGAAATCCTTTGGTGTCATATTTCCTATCGTGAAGCTGTGGTGGTAAATTAATGATTAGAACCTAGAGGTGTTCAGTTGAATGCTCGTGAAGAAACTATGCTTACGCGATAATAAAATATGGAAAGATGACGCCAAAAGGACAGAACAAGTCTAAAAATTAGTAATCAACACAGCTTCAAACTTAAATCATTTATGAGGACAAAATATTATACGTGTATTTTTTTACGTGTGAAAATTTTCAAAAAATTTTTTTTTTCTGTCTCTTATTTAATATTTTAAGCGGGTATATCTTTTGAACTAGTACTCCGATTATCGTAATTCTTTTATCGTAACTTATATTTTTTTGGCATTTTTTTTTGATATATCTCATATGATAATTTTCCGACGTAATTTCTGAAAATCAAATTTTCTTTATAGACTCATCGTGATGCAGTAACAATGAAATTGAAAATGTGGTAACAGTGAAATTCAGCAGTAAGTTGAAGATGCATTAGTGACATGTAAAGATGCACTTAAAGACCAAATCATTTGTCACTATCTTCATTCAAATTTTATAAACACTAAATCAAATGCCACTATAACTTCATTGACATATTATGAACACCAAATCAATTGTCACTGCATCCTCGGTTGCACTTTATGAAGCACAAATCATATGTCACCACATTTTCATCGACACTATGTAAAATCTCTTACCTCTTTGTAAAGGCAATTCAGTCTATTCATAATTTAATTATCTTTTTCCTTTTTATTTTAAGCTTTCTTTTCCCTTAAGACATCATAAATCCACCTAGGGTTGCTAGAAACCTATTAAAGGCTCGAAGAGAGTACATAATACATAATTTCGTGTTTTCTATTTTCCTTCGGCATGCTGAACAGAGAATCCCTTACGGGACATCGCACCAATTCGGTTCCAAGGCTCGGTTTGATCGTTCTGGTTCGTTTCTGCAGATCAGAAGTTTCGAGGCAAATTCTGGTTCAAGAGTAGTTTTGAGTCTGATTTCATCTTGTGAAGGCAATTATCATTGTCTTTTGCTTAATTCATGGTTTCAGTCTTGTGTACATTAAAATTCGTAGTTTTGATATTAGGGTTTATTCGTTATTTGTAGTTTCGTAAGAATTCGGGAGTTAGGCGTAGATTGATCGTGGTTTGGCTTTTGTTTTTGTTACGCTTACGAGGTAAGAAGTTCTTCTTATCAAAAGGTTCTATGTTTGTTTCAAAGGTTATGTTTTGAGTAATTTCAATACTGTTTTCCTATAAATTGCATGAAATTGGACATGTTACGTGTTTAGGATAGTTGCCGGGTAGTTTTGGGTCAGAAAGCGGATCTGGGGCATTGCCTAGTACGCTGAACCGAGAGACCCTCTCGGTTTACGAGTATGGGGAAACACCCAAATTGGACTTCTGGTCATTCTGTGACGTTAGCTATTTATCCAAAAGTTATTTTAAGTTCTGGTTATGTTTATGCTTCTGTTTTTGTGTTGGTATTGAAGATAGGATAGTAGTTTGGTATTGTTACGGCCTTTGTATGTACCCATAGGTATATATGAATTTTAATATGAATTTACGTGCTCCTACTTGCTTTATATGCTACCGAATTTACATAACAGGTTATTCGTTCTTAAGAACAAATCGTACGGGGTACCTCAGGCACTTTTAAGGCCTATGTCAGATAGAGTGATTAACTGTATTAGCCTAGTCGTCCTTAAGGCGGTGTATTTTAAGAGTACCTCGGGCATCAGTTTGTCCTATGTTGGAGGTATAGTTTGTCGTAATCATGCGCCTTAAAGCTAAGTTGACATGAATCAGGAATAGGAAAGAAAAGACAAGAACATGGTTAGATAGGTAGTTAATGTAATTGGACAAATATGAGCAAGATAAACCGATATATTAAGTATGCATGCTTTCTATGCATTTTTCATGTACTTTAAAGTGGTTTTCTTTACGTTTCAAGTATTTTAAAATGGTTTATGAAAGTGAATAAAGTAGATAATGTAGTGTCTTCCGACATTCGTGTATTGTTTTCCGACATTCGACAACCATGAATCTCTCTTTTGATCTTCTTTCTCCTCACTAAGTTTCAGGCATGAGCTCACTCCTTTATTTGGAATAAGAAGATATGCAGGTTGTTGATGAGTCAGATGAAGAGTTTGGAGATCAAGCTTAGGAAGGAGCTTTGTAGTTTCATGCGTTAGTTTCTTATTTTAGCAGTTCTTTTGAATAAGGCGTTGTTTCCGGTGGACACAATTGTTATTCTTTTTGGACATTTGGATGCTAGCATTTATTCTAGTTACTCCAATTTAGTTTGACAACAATTTACTTCTGGTTGAGTTATTGTGTTGTATGACCCCGAGGGTCAGTCTCCCGAGTCTTTTGTTTCTTTGTCTTTCACATTATTCGTCAATTACTCAGATATGACGTAATGCTTACGTGGGGTTTATGATTTTCTCTAAATGTCACGTGCTGAAAGTTCCAATTTCCAGATAAGAACTCGGTACCCGGGACGGGCGTTACACATTATGAATAACATAGTGTCTTTCACATTATGAATACCATTATGAGGGACGGGACGATACATTATTCGTTACACATTATGAATACCCTCAAAAAAAAATACCAAATCAGTTGTTGCTGCATCTGCAGTGTCACTATATCTACATTGTCACTGCACCTAAGTGAAATTGCACAATGTCAATGTCGTACTTTGTTTCTACATGTTGTCGTTACAGAAGCTGTAACAGTGTGAAGTGACAGTTAAAATAACATACACCTTACATATTACCTAGAAAATAATAGAAGAACAAAGGTTAAGTGAACCATAGTGGTGATAAATCAAACAAAATTCAAAGAACAATATGCAGAATCTTGAATACCAAATATGCAATAACATTTGAACTATATGTGGAATCCTAAATATGCAGTAACAATTATGATAAACGAAAATAATTTCGCTCGATTCCCTGAAACACAAGCTGTTTGGTATGCCGGAGCAATGACTAGATATTCGTTCTTATGCAAAGAAAATTTTGGATGACGACAAACCAATTTTTCACATGCAAATGGATGGAATTCATGCACATTCGGCTGGACCGCAAATATATATATATATATATATATATATATATATATGGACTGGTGATCGAGTGAGTTGGATTAAGACAACTAATTGTGTTGCACTGAATTATATAAGATTTTTTATGTAATGAAAATAAAAACCGGTGCCTAGGCTAAATAATTATTTTTAATATTATATCTATATTGTTGACTATGCGCTTAATTTATAAAATAAATATATGTTCAATAATGGCAATTATTATACAATGATTTTATGTTTGGTAGAATTATTTTATTTCTTTTACTCATAAGCATTGAATCCAACTCGTCATGATACATTTTCATTCTTTTAAATATGATAAGCTTTTTTTAGTTATAAATCTTGTATTTTATTGGTATCAAATGAAGAGTTGTCTCAAGTATCTTGTATATCTATAGATACTCTCTAAGTTTATTCTAACTTGAAAGATATCATCTAAAATATAATGTGTCCGAATAATTGTATAACCTTTTAATTACATATATTTTTATACTAACATACAACTGCAAATACTATTTGTTAGAAAATTTAATGTCATCAAAATTTAATAATCATAAAGACATAGAATCATTAATTGTACCATATTAGTATTACTAAGTTCAAAACAAATTTAAGGGTTTAACAATAATCCCATATGGGTCAAAATTTTCTCTTGTATAGACCTATTAGGCCCAAAACCCTCTCGATTCAGTCACATTATAGGTTTGGGGCCAATCGACATGGCTTGAATCTTCCATGGGTCAGCATGCACTCCATCCTCATATATGATATGACCCATGTATACCACCTTCGTTTGTCCAAAAGAGTGTTTGGACAATTTAGCATAGTATTGGTTTCTTCTTCAAAACCTCTAGAATCACTTTAAGAAGTTGTATGTGAGAAGCCATGTCAGTGCTAAAGATTAAGATGTCATCAAAATTTTTTAACACAAACTTCCTAAGTAACGTCACAATGTCTCATTTATACTTCTCTGGAATGTGGTTGGGCATTTGTGAGCCCAAACGGCATCACTTTGAATTCGAATTGGTCATAATGAGTTACAAAGGCGGTCTTATGGACATCATCTTCATTCATCAAAATTTGATGGAATTCGTCAAGTCTATTTTGGAAAATACCCCAGCGCTCTCTAGCTCATCCAATTATTCATTTATTAGGGGAATATGGTAGCTATCGTTGACAGTCAAATCATTCAATCTTTTGTAATCCTCACAGAATCTCAGTTTCATCTTTCTTTTTCACAAAGAGAAAGGGTGATGAAAATGGATTATTATTGTGATGTATAATCCCCCGTTGTAACATTTGATCTACCAACTGCTCTATGTCATCCTTCTGACGGTGAGCATATCTACAAGGTTCTAGTTTCACGGGTTCAACACACTCTTTCAAAGAGATGGATGCTCATAGCCCCTCATTGGTGAAAATCCTTGGGAATTCGCAAACACCTCATGATACTCTTCTTTAAAGGGCATAGGATTCAAATCTTGTTCATGTTTCAAATTTAGGCACTGTAAAAGTCCATAGGTCCCTTTTCCCAAATTCTTAGTAATGATTTTGCAGTTGATCATCTCAAGCTGAGCTTCTTATGTGTAACTTCTTACTTTAATTTGTTCTACCTCGTTAGTGAAAACCAGCTATTTGTTAAAGTCAAAGACCATTGGAATGTACCTTTTCATTCAATTAACCCCTAATATCATGTCACAACCTCTCAACTTGATCAATCTCACATATTGTTAGAATATAACCCCTTGAATGATCCATGGAAAGTCAGGACACTTAAATTCACTTACCTTTCTATTTCCATCTACTATTATGATTAACATAGGGTGAGTTGGTTATGTCACGCATTTCACCTCCTTGGAAACTTATTGGCCTATGAAAATGTGAGATGCACCACTATCTATGAGGATGGTAATTGGCTTTATCTTCTAGAGGCCTCTAGTCTTAATGGTGTTAGATGTGACCTATCTATATAAGGTGTACTTGGATAAATAAGTAGTTTCCAATTGTCCAGTATCCCGTACCATATCCTCTATACCCACATTATCCACTGCAATCTTTCCTCAAACTTCATCATCCTCAGCTAGAAGAAAGTGTATGTGTTTTTACTCACACACATGGCTTTGGGGTGTATTTTTCATCATATTTAAAACATAACCAGTTGGCGTTCTTCTCCCATAACTCCGTAGGAGTAATTGCCTAACGTATCATTGGTTTATTCCCAAGGCGGGATATTTTATTAGTCACATCAGTGGTGAATGGAAAGAATCTAGACATGCAAAGGTTAGAGCAATTTTTCTTCACATGCCTGTCATTCAAAGCCATTATATTAGATTCTTGACATATGATAGCATTAATGGCATCATACATGTCCTCATGCTTCATCAATCTTACCATAGACTTCATTATTTCAGTCTTAAGGCCTCTAATAATTCATTTGATGAAGTTGTCTCTGTCAACATATGATTTTGTAACTGCACCAAGCTTCTTAATGCCTCAAACTCCGATATATATTCTTTTATTGTGCTATTTTGTCTCAGTAGATGGAATTAATCTATTGGCAGTTCTAATGACCTATCTCCAAATTGTCTCATAGCTTTCTCTCTCAGTAATGCCCAATTCATACTGGAAAACTCAATCTCAGATTTCCAAACCACATACTCTCTGATCATCCTAAACATCATGCATCTGGAAGTATCTTTCACTACGTCGTTTCCATTCCTTAGTCAATTCTCCATCAATCAGTGGAAAATCAACCTTAGGAACGTTAACTCGTGCCTCAAATTTCTCATTTCTATCTAATTTGATGTTAGCTTCATATCTATGTGGCGTAGGTATCAAGCCGTCAAGAACTAATGAGTGAGTTCCAATCTAATAAAATACACGATGAATAATACTAAAAGCATATGACTCTTGGAATAATTTTTACTTAAATAACACAATGAATGATATTTAGTGTGTGTGGCTTTTTGGTATTTTGATAGACATACAACTGAGGTATAATATTTTCCATCTGGATGTCTATTAAACAAACAACATATCTTGTTATTAGAAAAAACCCTATGGAAAAAAAAAAAAATCAGCGAAAGAAGGAAAAAAATACATATATATATTTGTTTGATTTAATTAATCTGATATCATTTGATAGTAGATAATGTCTTGGTCAGGTCAATAAATCAATGATTTATTAAGCAGTGTTGTTGTGTCATGCAATCAGTTTGGAGATCACCTGCAGAAGTATGTTGATGATGCATGTTTATTATGACTCCTTTGATATTTTTTTTTGCTTTATTCAAAGAGTTACTCCCTCCGTTCTTTTTTATTAGTCACTTTTGGGCACACAAACTAAGAAAGTGATTAATATGTTTGAAATATAGTATGAAATGACTAGATTGTCCTTCTTTAATCATTTGAATATATTTGCAATCATTAAATACACTATATTGAAAATCTAAATAGACATTGATAGTATTATTGGAGTTCTAAAATGACTTTTGGTGTTTTTGATGTATTAGAAATGTATTTTTTTTATTTGAAGTGTAAGACATTGTTTAATCTTGTAATTAATGTGAGGGCATAAGAGGAAAAATAATAATAAATGATGTATTGGGAATCTAAAATGACAGATATAAGTTGAAAAAACAAGATCTCAAAAGTGACAATTAAACTGTGGTGAGTAAATTATTTAAATTTAGAGACCTTTTAGAAATTTCGATGTCGATGTAGTATTCAATGGTGTTGTATATGTATGAATGGAAAATATAAAATGACAGTTGATGTAATATTCCGATTTTCAGGAAAAGGCAGACGTGTAATTTTGCGAAAACGAAATTGTAGATTTATTATTATTTTGCATTCAATTATATATATATATATATATATATATATATATATATATATATATATATATATATATATATATATATATATATATATTAAATGGGAATTAAATGGTGATTAATGGGGATTTAATTATAATAAATCCTTCGGAGTTATTATTGGAAAATAAACTTCCCATGTCTTAAGGAAGTTGTCAGAAGGGTGGTTTTCAGAGAAAGGGTCGAACTTCAGAATCTTGAGAGCAAATAGGAAGTCAAGGAGAATTCTTTCAAATTCTTATCAATCTCTTGACAGTTTTCAGAAACAATTGCAGAGTCGGAATCAGCGGGAGAATGGCTACAAGTCGATACTAAAAAGTTGGAACTTTGAAAAGGTTATACAAGCCCTAGTTTTGGTCCTTGATCAAGTTTGGTGGTTGTTTTTGGTTTGATTCGTAGTTTCCGGTTGAATAGAAATCTAGATCATAAATTAATTCTAGTCAAATTGTTGATCAAATAGGTTTTCTTGGAAAAGTTCTGAAGTGCTGTAGTTTTTCTTAAAGGTTTTGCTTGGAATTGCTTAATAACAAGTAAGAGGCTCTCCCTATTGATTAGTTATGGTTTTATGATGTTAAGGTTGAGTTTTAGTGTTGTTTTGGTGCTAGAAATCATGTTTAATTGTTGTTAATGAAGTATAGAATGTTATAATATGATTAAGGGCTGTTTTGTTGTTGTTTTTCTGAGTATTTTGATGTTAAACATGTTGGGAATGAGTTGGGAATCGTGAAAGTGCAGAAATAAGGTTTAGAGCAGTTTTTGGGTTTTGGCGCGCACCAAAGAGGTGTAGCGCTTGCTAAAATACAAACATAACGGGGGATTTTCGCACAGAGAGCTTTTAGCGTGCGCCAAAAGGGTGTAGCGCGCGCTAAAAGTGAAACATAATGGACAGGATGATTCAAAGAGTGTTTAGCACGCGCCTGAGGGCTTTAGCACGTGCTAAACAAGAAGTAGAGAGCTGTTAGGTTCCTGGTTAAGTTTCGCATGCGCCAAAGAGGCAGAGCGCATGCCAAAAGGGGCTCCTTATTGTTATTGAGTGTTTTGAGCTTAGATTCTAGTCTTGAATGTTGTTTCTTGATCTAATAACATTATATGAACATGAAAAAGCCATGATTAAGCTTCTGATGCGTTTAGTTCTGCACCGAATAGATTTTTCCTAAGAGTTGAAGTTCGGGACCATCGGAAGAGCTTGACTGGCCTATGATTTGATGGAATAGTATCCATCATTGTCTATGTAATGTGCTAGGCCTTGTCCGTGTCTAGTGGTCTAGGTGAGGGAGTAGAAGATGTAAGTGAGCCTTTCTTTGAAAACACTTAGGTTGCTAGTTAAAAATTAATATTGTATGTACTTGTGTAGTAAAAGCCTAAACATCATGTTATTCTTGGTAAGGCACAAGACTATATCGCGATGTGTGGGCGGTCGGATAAAGTGAATAACTCTGCTGGCCCAAGGGCACTAAGAGTATAGGGACTTCACGAATGAATAACTCCGTAGGATTCTAAGACCCCAAGGACGGAGGAACTTCACCGAACGTGTACACTATTGGGGCTAGCCCGTGGCTATTAGTGTGATCCACTAATAGGTTTCACCCAGATACTTCGTGGTGATTAGCACCATGCATAGTGCCCTTGAATACTGATGTAAGAAAGATAAGCTAAGCTAGAAACAAGTAGGATCCCATGACATGGTGATGAGAATGAAGTGAACCCTAGAGTTTGAGTCAGTCTCACAAAGATAACTTAATAATATTATGAACCTTTCGTTTTAAGACTTAATCATTCAATAGCTTCTACCTCTTTACTAAGTACCTATGTACTTACCTCCATTGCATTGTTTGTTGTATGCTTTTTAGGGTGAAAAGATGAACAGGTGGAAAAAGAGTTCATTGAGGACTTTGAGGACGACATTTGATCTCATGCTATGCTTGATGACTTGTTGTTTCTTTTGTTACCTACGTTGTAATCAAACTGTTTTGTTGTTTCATTTTAAAACAATGTTACACTTTCTTTATGAGACTTTGTTATTTAAGTTGTTGTATTTTCTTGAGACTATCGTATGTTGTAAGCTTTTGGAGAATTCGTTGTTTTAAGGACACTTTCTATCTTTAGTATGTTGAAATTTCTACTCTAGTAGCATTTATGCTTTTACCCGAGTCTTGTTAGCTTCCGTTTGCTCTATTTTGATACGACGACGTAGAGGCTTGCGTATAAGATTGGATTTATTAAATGTTATACGCGCTGAACGTTCTCTTCCAGATAAGGACTCAGTATCTGGGAGTGGGGCGTTACAGTTGGTATCAGAGCGAAGCGTCCTTGCTATCCTAGGCTATTTTTCTTGAGATAAATTTCTTTAGACCACTTAGTAACATTATGATCTTCCTTGATCTTTCAGAATGGTAGTAACCCGTAGAGGCGTCCATGGTGTTGAAAATTCAAGAGCGCAACAAGAGGCAAATGAGTTGAATCCGGTTGAGGCAAACAGGGACTTCATCGTAATCGATTACCCCTACCTCGATTACAACAATAAAAACCTCCAGTTCATCAGAACTATGTTGGTCCTTGGAAAGGCTAACACAAGTTTAGAGGGGGTGGGGGTGGGGTGAATAAACTTGTCCCTAAAAGCTGGATTTAAAACAAGTTAAGGTTCGATTAAAACTTGTGTGGAGTTAAGTCGACTAAGTGAGTTCAAGTCAAAAACCGACTTAAGCTTAAAATCGAGTCAACCGGCGGCGGATATAATTCTAGCCTTTTTCTTGATCTTGTTATTCTATTTGAAAGCTGAGTGTGTTAAACTGAATTCTGAAGAATGTCAGTTTGTGAACTGTGAAGTGTATAACAATCAATTATCAAAATGCTGTAGATAAATCTTTGAGTAAATAAATAAACGCGTAAAGTAAATAAGGCAAGTATTATAGAGGTTCCAGGTGGTGTAATCTCAGACGCCCTCTCTTCCCACGTAGTGCGGAGGAAAATTCCACTAGAACTTCTTGTGGTGAATCGTTACAAAAAGTCCTAAACAATAGTCCTTGGCTAATCCCTAGCTTCACTATCTAAGCAGTTGTGTAGGTAGGTAGAATTGTTGCTCTTCAATTGCTTGAACACTGGTACTTGAAGGGTTACGTATGCCTCTTCACCACTACCACCACAAACACAGATCTACACTGATCGCTTGTAACAACCTGTCCTTGGCAAAACCTTCCCGATTTGCTTCATTATCTAAACCTTTGATGTGGAATCAAAGTTAATGAGAATCAATAAATTGATTCTTGTTTGTGGTTCTTCAAAGTGTCCGATTCTTGATAAATTTGGTGTAGCTTGAACACTTAAATAAATTCTAGATATGATCTTGTTATAGCATCGAGATGATAGTAATTGAATAGAAAGACTAATGCACAAAAACGCTTGTTGATTTCTTGTTAAATCTCTATATTCTTGTTTTTGTTCCTTGGTGCAAAGTCCTCTATTTATAGTGTGAGGTCCAACGTTCATCGGCTTGAATTCGAATTGTATCACCGTCTCATCTTGTAACGGCTATATTTTCTCGACCGCTCGATGTGTCGAAGAACTCATCCAATAAAATCGCTTCCTTTATAACGTTAATCGTACTATCAATTTGTTGGATGGTGACATAAAAATCGAGTTTCCTTATCGGTTTTATAATCGAAGTTTATCACTTGTCGGCTTCGATCGACTTGGAGCGTTAATCGAGATTTTTACTCTTCTTCAAATATCGATTACTCCATTTTCATCGATTATAATTGACTTAATCAGAGTACACCATGACTAATCATCTTCTAAGAACTCATTGTCCTTATGATTCTTAGGTCTTCATACAAGATCCATAAAGTCGATTTCAGTCACCACAATCTTGCTCGAAGTCTAACTTCTGATCTCGACTTGTAATCTTCATAATCGAGTTTGAAACCTCGGTTCTTCAATCTTCAATAATTGAGTCTCGTGACCCTCGGTTCTTCAATCTTCTAGATAAGTCAATCGAGTCTGTGACCCTCGAACTTATTTTCTTGATTTCCAATATCGTGTATATTCGAGTCGATTTATCTCTTGGTGATTTCGATTTTCTAGATGAATTACAGTTTTTCAGTTTTACGACACACTAACTATTACAGTGCTTGTCTGATGTAACTTATACAAATATTAGACTCTAGTAAAACCTAAACATTCAGTTCTAGACATCTTTTAGCTTTTCACTATAACAGCTAGCTTTAGCACTTCATCAATGAGGTTAAAATAATACTTTGAATAAATATGATGAATTATCATCAAAACATAAATTTTATTTCCAACAAACTACCTCCACACTTCAGTCCACATGAGCATGATGATGGACCCTTACATGATACTATTGTAGGTGATATACCACCGGTGTATCTCCCACCTGAGACTGAGGTGTATCCACCTCAAGCTAATGTTGTGTACCATTCACCTCTACCACTGGTTAGCTATCCACCTTCTCCAGTAATCCATTCACATCAGCAGACTTTTTACCCTCCACCCATAAGTTATCCACCTCAACCTACCATACCACCGTCACCAAGGGTTGAGCAATGTTACGGTTTCGGCTACCCACCCTATGGACTTCACCAACCTTACCATGCTTCACCTCATCACCAAGGATATATACTGCCCTTATCATCAAGTACCACCAGTGGATCCTCCTCAACAGCCATATCCACCTCCATACACTCCTCAAGTGCCTCAGGTACCTCTTGGATACCCATCTGTTTATCCACCCATTGTACCACCAGTTAGACCTCCAGTTGCACCACCGGTTCAAGCCCAAGATGCACCGATTGATTGGTATACTAGGTTGAAGAGGAACTGTGTTCAAGACTTCTTTGGAAACATAGATTTGGGAAAATCAGAGATGTGGATAAGGAGTTTTGAAAAGGCTTGTAAAAATGTGAATGTACCATAGACAGGGTTAGCCCAATTAGCCGTTGGATTCTTGTTGGGTACGACTGAAAGTTGGATTGAGGCTATAGAGAGCAGCCGTTGTAAGATTACCGATTGGAAAGTGTTCAAAGCATTGTTCTACATTGAAGGCTTCCTACCCTCGGTGCAACCGGATAAGGCAAGCCGATTCTTGAACCTTAAAGAAGGTCTACACATGACGGTCACGTAATACACTAATTGGTTCAATGAGTTGGGCCGGTTTTACCCCGATATTATAGGAGTTGAAGAAAAGAAGACAGAATTGTATAAAAATGGACTATCCTAGGAGAGATTCAAACTGGCATGTTGGGAGCTACACCAAAAACAATGGCAGAGATGCTAAACAAGGTATTGGAAGTTGAGACGCTTAAGAAGAAGCCTTCCGCGGTTGTGGTAACAAAGATGTCTTTTGAAGCTAACCAAGGAAATAGTTATGAAGTACCTCAATAAGATGAGAAAAGGGTTACGGCACCGCTTGCGGCAAAGTCAATAGCTAGCGCACCAATTTGTTCGAAGTGCAAGAAGAACCACTATGTGAAGTGTCAAACAAGTTCAAGTGGGTGTTATCAATATGGAGACACCAGACATATTGCTAGAGCTCGTCCCACAAGGAACAACAATGGAAATCAAGGAAGTAACAGCCATGGAAGTGCAAGCCAGTCAACAAAAGTGTTTGCTTTGGATGCAGCCATTCCAGGTACCTTTTAGTTTGTTTATTTTCCTATAGTATTCTTATGATGAATTAAATTCACGTTGTAATTGTATTTAAGTAAATGAACTAAAGTTTAGGTGCATTATTAATCGATAACTTAGGCCTTAATTAATACGAGAGAGTCAAATACTTTTGTGTTGAGTAAGATAGCTAAGAAGTTAAACATACCCTTCAACATTTATGAAACTTTATGGATACCATCCGGGTAAAGTGAATTATAGGGGGCCGAAATGTTGAGTAGAATATTGGTTAGTGCAGTTATTGTAGTTCAAGATGTGGTTGATCAGTTTTTGAGTTGTGTGTGCAAGGGTTTGATCGGTTTGGGAAACAATAGTGTTTGGATCTATGGGAAACAAGTGAAGATTCGGTTTTGGTTTAAGTTGAAGAGGATTGCTAGAGAAGAATTTTCCGGTTGAGCATGTTTCAATTTCGAGGACGAAACAAATCTTAAGGGGGTGATATGCCAAAACCGTAAAAGAGCCCGCGAGATTCATGTTGGGTCTCCAAGTGGGTCCAGTAACGAATAGGGCACCCGGCCTAACCAATTCGCAATAAAGTAAGATGAACTAGGTCAGGATTCATCCGAGCCCACCAAGGACCATCGCCATAGATTTTGGCCCAATAGCGGTGATCAGGATTAAAAGCCTTCATACGCCATCCATCAGGCAAAATGAAGATTTTGTGGGCCACTCCGCCTGCCCCTCAGCCCTCGGCCCGCAAACTTAGGCAGCAAGGTCAAGCTTACAAGTGTGGATTCTATCACAGTCGAGATGATTGTCAGCCCGCACCGCGTGTTCTCAGTTCGCATTACTATATTGTTTAAGTATTTATTTACTGTGAATATCCGATGTAAGCACTGACCTTGTAAGCCCTATAAATAGTGGCATATTATACCCTAAAATGAGGAAGCATAATAGAAAATACAGGCCAATCCCTATTGCTTTTGTCTCTAGCTATTGTTTTCTTGAGTTTCTTCATATCTTCATATATTTCTTGAGGCAAAACACAACGAAACACCATTCTTAATCCAGATATCCACCAAAATCATCCGCTATTCTTGTTTGTGATGTTTCCGACAACATAAGTTGACTCCGTTACCGGGAAAGCCAAGCTTTTCTCTGGTTAGATCTAAGTTTCATATTCGCCGCCCCTAGGTCCGACTCCAAGAGGTTGTACTTTTTCACTCTTCCGGCGACTAAAAGTTGTACTTATTGCTTTTTCCGTTTGAATATTCATCGGAACATTCATATACTCCGCCCAGAATCCTCAGATTCATCAGATATTCTTCCAGATTCTCGAGAGACTAGTACGAAGCTCTTTTGTTTCCCTTCGAAACCCTTAAAAAGGCTTCGGAGTTGCACCTGAACCTCACATCTCCGGTCAGTCTAGCACCTCTCTCTCAAAAGGAACCTCTGATGACTACAGAAGTGCTTTTCCGTCACAAGCATGTCAAAGACACGTTCAGCTTATGGTCCACTATATGAGGGCCTACCTCCAATTGCCAAAAAGGCATGCAATAACGCCGTACAAAACACAAACGGTGCGACAGTAGGATTGGGAGTTGTACCACCTAACACTAGGGAACATCTGACACCTTGTCCCTGTTGAAATAATGTCTTAAACCTAATTGGGTTGGACCACATGCGATCGGGTCGGATCATTTATACTATTTTTTTATGTTTATGCATATAATAAATGGCTTTTTGTTATTATATATTTGCTCGTTTAACGAACCAATTATGATATTTTATATATGATAACGTCCCTAGTGTCAAACTGAGAAAGAGAAATCATAATGGTGATTTGATTGATGACATCTAGACTCACTTTAAAAGGTTTGATACTTAAATGTCTCTGGTCGTATGTCCTGTTAAACAGTACATTAATAGTATGGTTAGACTAGCACGTATTGAGTGTCTTCTATCTTATGAAGATAGGGATAGATCTCGTCTATCAGGGTGTAGAGACACTTGGAATGTACATGGACGTGTATTAAAGAATGCGTACGTTAGACTGACCCACTTACTTTATTAAGTGTCGCACTATATGGTTGTGTAATTATCCTGAGACCGAGTCTTCATGGCATCACGGTGTGGATTGTCATACTTTGACACTATTGAGGTCTCTCATATGCCATGGGGAGATCATGCAGTAATGATTGGGTATGATATTGAAGCATGCATAGGATAAATATTTTTTCGTCCGGAAATCACGTATCCTAATAGTAGGAGTAAATATCCGAAAGGGCCTTCTTATAAGGAATGTCTAGCTCTCGTGAATCTTTGCAAAGTGGGAGTAAATCATTTACTTCGAGAGAGCATGATATCCAGATTATAAGATATGATCGTTAATGTATTGACATGGGATACGATCGTATGGATATTGTAACAGTGATATGATTCTATTTACACGGTAACTTTTTCGCATGAAAGGTTATCATCGCTTTTGACTCTTCCGATGATTGAGGGTCACGATGTGTTGCTAGACACTTTCGTGATCGTTAGGTATGAAGGGTATTTTAGTAAATGCACTTTGTGATTACGGCCAACATATTCGGAAGCCTATCGGGTCACACACTGATGAAGTTTATAGAATTATAAATTGAAAGTAAAATGCGGAATTATTATTGATGAACTGAAATTTACAAGTTAGATTACAATGCTGCTGATCATGGGGTATTTATAACTACATAGACCTCATGAATCAGTTAGAAGTAAGTTACAAACGGTTACTACAAACTATAATTGAATAACCGCTTTCTACATTACACTATGCTACACTACTCAAACAGTCGTTGTCCTCATCATCTTGTCAAGAAAGCATCGTGCCTTTGTGTCGTGAGTGTATTAGCTGACTGCACTCAGCATTCCCTTCAACCTCTATATTGTAACACCCCCATCAAGCTGACAGTGGTACATGAACAACTTGCACTCAACATTCCCTTCAGCTACTTGAACTCTAGAATATCTTTGATAATCCCAATTTGTCTAGTAGATGGGAGAAAATAGGTGCATCCAAGGCCTTGGTGAGAATATCAGCTACTTGCTCTTTTGTGTTTACTGGAAGAAGTTTAACAAGTCCTGATTTGACTTTGTATTTCACAACATGGCAGTCAATTTCAATATGATTTGTTATTTCATGAAAGACTGGGTTATGAGCAATGTACATTACACTGGAATTGTCACAAAATAACACAGCGGGAAACTCAACTGGAACCTGCAAGTTCTATAGTATATAAATTAGCCACTGGATTTCACAAACTGCATTTGCCATAGCCCTGTACTCAGCCTCTGATGAGCTTCTAGCTATATTTGTTTGTTTCTTGGCCTTCCAAGAGATTGGAGCATCTCCTAGAAACATCATATAACCTGATACTGATCTTCTTGTTTCAAGACAACCAGCCCAATCACTGTCTATAAAACCTTTAAGTGCAAGGTTGTTGTCTGTTGGGAATAAGATTCCTTGACCAGGATTAGTCTTCAAATACCTCAGCAGCCTATAAGCTGCCTGCATATTATTTTTAGTAGGCGTGTCTAGAAATCGAATCATTCTTTGAACTACAAAGGCAATATCTCAGTGCAGGTGAAGGTAAGATAGATAAGTTTGCCCACTAAGGATCTCAGAAGCGATATTATCCTCCAAAAGGGTGAATCACCATCATGTTGTAAATTTTGCTTAGACTCATAGGTGTCTTAAAGGTGTTTTGCTCCCAAAAATTCATATTCTTTTAAGAGATTAAGGGTGTATTTTCTTTCAGAAATTGACATGCCTGTAGGTGTCCTAGCAGTTTCAATGCCTAGGAAATATCTTAATTTTCCAAGATCCTTGATAGTGAATTGCTTGTGTAGGGCATCCTTGGTCTGCTGAATCAACTTCACTGGGGCTTGCTGCTATGATGTCATCTACATAGACCTGCAAAGCAATAAAGGATTGTCCTGACCCTTTTGTGAATTAACTGTGGTCATTTTTGGAGTGAATGAAGCCTTGAGCCTCCAAGGATTCAGTCAACTTGCAATTCCATTATTTGCTGGCTTGCTTGAGGCCATATAGTGACTTAGTGAGTCTACAAACTTGATTTGGTTTAGTTGCTGCGCAAACTGGGGGTAACTACATGTATACTTCTTCATGTAAATCTTCATGTAGAAAGGCAGTGTTGACATCAATCTGATGTAGATGCCAATTACTGGCTGCTGCTGCTGCAAGTAAGGCTCTAACTGTAGTGATCTTGACAACATGTGAGAAAGTTTCTTGATTATCAATGCCATATGTTTGAGTGTAGCCTTTTGCTACCAGTCTAGCATTATATCTCTCTACTGAACCATCAGGGTTGCATTTGATTCTGTACACCCATTTGCATCCATTTGGTTTTTTTCCTGGGGGCAGATAAACTATTTCCCATGTATGAGTCTTCTGTAGAGCTTCAATATCTTTTTGCATTGCTTCATTCCATTCATCATGCTTGATAGCTTTATTGTAAGTGCTCTTTAACAGCATCAATAGCATTAATGAATCTGGCATAATCTGCTGATAGGTTGTCCAGGTTCATGACCTCACTCAGCAGGTGAGGGGTTTGCTGAACAGTGTGAGCACCCCTTGATAAAAAGTTGGTGATTTCCTTGTTCTTGTGGACCTTCTTAATTGTGTGGGTTCAGGTGCATGATTAACTGGTGCATGCTCTTCATTAAATGCCTCAACTGCAGCTGATCCTATGTCTGGCTAGTCTGCTGAGTCATTCAGCAGATCATCAAAACTGTCCATTATTGGTAAAGGAACGGGCATGTCAGCAAGATGTCTAGCCCTTCCTAATACATGTTGAAATATAGGAAAATAAGTCTCATGGAATTGAGTATTTCTAGCAACAAAGATATGATGTCTTTGTTGGTAATATCTAAAAGAATAGCACCCTTGGACGTATTTGAATTCCTATGATAAACACAAGTCCTACAACTTGAGTCAAAATTTGTCTCGTACTGCTAAAGTGTGCAAGAAAAAACTAAGCAACCCAAAACCTTAAACACAGAATAGTTTGGTTTAGTGTCATAAAGCATCTCATGTGGAGTGCTTTCTTTCAGCAGTGGTGTAGGTGTAGCATTAATTAATTTGACAGCATGTAAAATACAGAAACCCCAACATTCAATGGGTAAATTACTTTGGAACCTCAGTCCCCTGGAAACATTCAGCATATGTTGATGTTTCCTTTCAATAATACCATTATGTTCAGGTGTGCTGACACAGGATGTCTGATGTATGATGCCCTGCTGAGCATAAAAATCAGTGAGCTGGAACTCAGCTCTATTATCATACCTGATAACTTTGATAATTTTGTGAAATTGAGTAAAAACAACTTTAACAAATGATTTAACAAGATCAGAAGTTTTAGATTTATGCCTCATAAGAAACAACCAAGTAAATCTAGAGAAGTCATCTACAACAGTTTAAGAAATATTGTTGTCCATTGACAATATGTTGTCTTAAGGGACCCCAAATATCTATGTGAACAAGATCAAATATAGCATTCACAACAATAGTGCTCAAAGGAAAAAGGATTTTTCTTTAGTTTAGCCATAGGACAAACATAACAAAGATCATGATTACAAAATTTGACATCAGCAGACTGTGTACTAATGACATGCAGTCTCTTATCTGGCAAGTGTCCTAGTCTGTAATGCCATAAAAGAGCAACATCTAATCTATCAGACAAAGTATTATTTTCTACAGCATTGACAACAAAGAGTCTTATTGGTTGATCCATGACATAGAGTCCTTTGTGTAACTCAGCTGAACCAATCACTTTCTTGTTCTTGTCCTACAAAACACACTTGTTAGCAGAAAAAACAACTGCACCTTTTGTATGATTAACAAAGGCTAGTAAAGAAAAAGGTTATACTTAAAACCAGGAATGCAAAACACATCATGTAGGACCACCTGAGGGTTTACACTTACTTGTCCTATATGTGTGACAGAAACATTATTTCTATTTGGTAATCCCATTTTTATACCAGATGAAGGTTTGGGATTGCTTAACAGATCTAATGATCCTACAATGTCATCTATGACACCAGAGTCCAAGATCCATTGTATAGATCTTACTAAATTTAGATCACCTGTCCCTGTAGCAGGTGAGTAGTATATCACAATGTCAGCAGGCTGCTGTCCAACAACAAATCTTGCATGTCTAGGAGGGTCAGAACTCAGCAGAGCCATCAACTTATCAAGTTGTTGTGCAGTAAGATTGGGAAACCTTGGTCCAGCAGACCTATTTTGGGCCTGGTCTTCTTCTGCTGATTGTTCTTCCTCTACCAAACTAGCCCTTCTTGACTTGAAACTAGGAGGATAGCCATGTTTCTTGTAACAAGTCTCTTTAGTATGACCATTGAATCCACAAAAACTACATTGAACCTTCTTGAGATTCTTAGGTCTAGGATTTGCAGCAGATGAAGAGTTAGGTCTACTGACTACTTGATTTTGCCCCTGTCCACTTTTCTGAGACAAAAGAACCATAGATTCTTGATTTTTGACTCTATTAGCTACATATAACTTTTGTCTTTAAAATTTAATGACCATTGCAAAGGCATCATGAATTTATGGAAAAGGCACTATCAACATTGCCTGTGAAACGATTGCTTCAAACTCATCCCTTAAACCTTTAAGGAATTTCATGACATGTTCAGCCTCCATATGATCCATTAGTGTGCTAATTGTATTGCAGTGACATTGAGGATCACAAGAAAAAACTGATACGGGCATGATAGTCTTGATTTCTTCCCACAGAACCATCAATTTTGTGAAATATTGACCGAATCAGTACATTGCTTCAGTAGATACATCTCTTCAAGAAGATCTGAAATCCCCAAGGCATCAACATTAGAGAATCTAGCTGCAAGATTCTTCCAAACTGCATGTGCACTCTTGAAGTACATCAAACTCAGGGCAATGGTGTTCTCTACAGAATTCAAGATCCATGATCTCACCAATGTATCACATTGTCTCCATGCATGGAAATCTGCTGAATCTTCTTCTGGCATTTTGATTGTGCCGTCTACGAAGCCAATTTTATTCTTGGTGATTAACACCATCTCCATACACATTTTCCATGGATTGTAGTTGATGCCACTCATCAATGGCTGAACAAGAACTAAAGATGGATTCTCATTAGGATGAACATAAAATGGACTGGAAGGACTTATTTCTTGTTTCTTAGCTACCATGGATATCAAGAACTCCAGAATTGATCACAAATCGACAATGAAAGTGAAATTACAGAGAGAAAAACGATCAAGAAATGATCAAAAACTCAGGAAAATGATGACAGTTTACTCTCAAGAAACTGAAATCTTAGAAAAAGATGAAGAACACTCTCAAGATTCTTCAAAGATTGGAGAGAAAAACGCAGGAAAGCATTTAGAAATTCTCAAATTTCTGCTCTGATACCATGATGAAGTTTATCGAATTATAAACTAAAAGTAAAATGTGGAATTATTATTGATGAACTGAAAGTTACAAATTAGATTACAATGCAGTTGATCATGGGGTATTTATAACTACATTCACCTCATGAATCAGCTAGAAGTAAGTTACAAACGGTTACTACAAACTATAACTGAATAACCGCTTTTTACATTACAAAATGCTAGACTACTCAGCAGGCTGCTGTCCTCATACTGTCAGCAGGCTGCTGTGCCTTTATCAGCAAAGTTATTAGATGACTGCACTCAACATTCCCTTCAGTCTCGACTATAAAGTGTTATAGTGATAAATTAATCTAGTAGTATTTATTTATTATGAATAAATATAATACAAGATATTAATTATGTTGATCAGTTAAATATATATTTAATATATATATATATATATATATGGGGCGCATAAATGAGTGTATCTTGATACATATGGATTTTGCAAATTAATTAATCATAGTATTATATTATTATATATTAGTATTAGATATTAATATATGTACTTATGTATATGCGTTTGACATTTATATATGTGATATACATGTGTACATGTGTAATATATGTATATATATGATATATATGTGTATTTATATATATATTTATATATATATATATATATATATATATATATATATATATATATATATATATATATATAAATATACATGTGTAAATTGATTTATGGTAATATGATAAAGATAATCAATATTAGATATTGACAATATCTTAGATTTATTTAATATGAGATATTAAATTAAATGAGATAAATCTAGAATATCTATTTTTCTTATTTTACTAGTAAAAAGTCATCTTTCTCCCTACTCCACTCAGAAACTTTTCCCATTGGGAATGGAAGCTACATGGGGCGCAAACTACCCCTATATAAGCAAGGGGTTGGCTAACTCTTTAGTACATCTCAATTAAAAGAGTTCTAATTTACTAAATAAACATACAACTTCTTAGAGAGAGTTTTTGAGAGAAAGAAAAGGCCGGTCTAGAAACCGGGTTTTCTAGTAGCTATCCATAGAGGATTCCGGTGAGGTGCTCGTGTGGATATTGATAGAGGCCGGACACGTGGACGGCTTGCGCGCACTACTACTCTCCTTAGACGGTCAAAGTTTCGATCTTATAGATCAAACAAGGTATTCACCGTCTACTAATTAACGCGTTTGTAGTTTTAAATGAAGTCGATCTTGGTAAAAGGAAATAAAATTTTAAATTTCGTTGCATTCCCACATAAATTTCCTAACATTGGTATCAGAGCGAGCTTCGAGCTTAAGCAATAAGCATTAATATTTGCATAGTAATTATTATAGATACATGATATGGATTCGCGAAACGAAAACAAAAAAAATTAATTAAAGTCGGCGTTTGGGGTGCTCGGCCGATTGGCGGTGGCACCTCCACCGAAAATTACGCCGGCGGCATTGGCCCCCTCCCAGGATGGTCGGCGTTAGCTTGTATTCTTTTTGGTGGAACCCCAAAATTTTGTTTTATGGTTTTGTGATTCTTTTTGGTACATTGAAATCTTTTGTTGTTTAGTTGATGTCATGTGGCAAATTGATGGTACAAATAGTTAGGACCATTAGGATGATACATGGCATGAGAAGGACCACCACTCAATTTGTTGAGTAAAAGGGTTATGCCTATGGTCCACTTTTGTGGATCTACGGTTAACCTAGGCCTTTACCAAATATATATTTGGTAATGGCCTAGGTTGTTACCTTTTGGTTTAAGACATTAAAGGCATCCCTTTAAGGTTAACCTAGCCCTTTACCAAATATTTGGTAAAGGCTTAGGTCGATGCCTTTATGGTTTTAGAAACCAAAGGCATCCCTTTTGGTTAGGAACCAAAAAGAAAGGGAACAAAAGAGACCTATTTTGTTTTTGATTTTATTTTAGAATAGTTCTAATTAATAAAATTAAAATAGAATTCGTTTAAAATTAATCGTTAATTTTATTTCGATTAAAATCATTTAATTGATTAAATGTTAATTAGTTAATTGGTTTGATAAAATAAGACACAAGTTGGTGATTTTGATTTTATCTTTTTCATAAGATGTTATTGTATGTGTTAGATATTGTGATTGATATAATATGATTATATGGAGCCCTATTGATCATGGAATCGACCAATATGATAGATTTGAATGATTTAAATTTCTCGTTGGTTTAAATTTGTCCTAGGCCGTTATGAAGAACGAGCCTAGTTTATTTTCTGCATTTATCACATTCCCGTTAGCACCCCCCGTTGTGCGGCGGGTGTATAAATTTATTAGATAAATTTTATGTAACAAGAATGAAGCAGAAGATGGAGGCCAAAGAAAAAAGACCTTGAGATCCTATTGGCGGTTGCAGCTTCCCTTAGATTGTGACCCGCGGTTTCGTTAGTTTGTATTCGAAACCGCAGTTAGGAAGAATCCATGATCATGCCGGTTACTTATTCATTTATTTATTTTATGCATGTATTTATTTTATATGATACGATAGATGCATAACTAGGCACGATCTAGATGTATGTGCAGGATGTATGGCTATAGAGATAGATATATTTGATGAGACCTTAATTAAAATTAATTAAGTGAATTAATTTACATAAATACTTCCACAACAAAAATCAAGTCGAAATATTGTCTCCCACTATTATAGCGACGGTGAAGAGCCCTTGTTCGGATCTAACTGATCGGACTTCATCGGGAGTTGACCTACCTTGGGTATATCGTCGTTATTCAGATATGATCGCATGAGATCTCGCGAATATTGGGTTATGACTTGACTAGAATATTGCGGTGATTGGCCCTCGTCAGGACTGTCTTATTCTAGAGGCAAGGGGTTGACTACCACATAGAGATGTGTATGTCAAAGAGTTGACTAGTCAACCACCAAGAGTCATATGGAGATGTGATTTGTAAACTGGGTATTCAGTTTTGTGAAAATCAGTTTTGGTGAGGTGCAAACTAGGTTTCTTCTGAAGTCAGCTTTCAGTTTTATCTGCTTAGTTGTTGCTAAGTACATACGAGTTCTACATTTGAGCAGTTGGTTACAAGTCTGGGAAAGTCGGTTTTGAGTTGAGTTTCATCTGGTGGATAACAGCTGGAACTGGGGTCCACATCTAGGGTATTTATGACAGTTCCGACAAAGATCTTATGGCGGCTATGGTTAGGAAATTGTGCTTATAAATACTTAAGCATGCGTAATATTCATGTTGCTCGTCCGGAAATCGTGTATCCTATGATTATGAGTAAATATCTGAAAGGACCTTCTTATAAGGAATGTCTTACTCTCGTGAATCTTTGCAAAGTGGAAGTAAATGAGTTACTTCGAGAGATCATGATATCCAGATTATAATTTACGGTCGTTGATGCTTGACACTCGACGTACGACCGTATGGATATTGTAACAGCGATATGATTATATTTACACGGTAACTGTTTCACTGATTCTCTTTTAGAATCAGAATGACTTACTTTAACACATTTCCATCTACCCTCCTGAATAGCTTTGTCAATATATTGGTTTAAGAATGCGGAGGACAAACATGTTTGAGGTAAGGGCCCCTTGCCTAAGTCCTAATTTCGGATTGATAGTGTATAGCTTCTTTCCATTCCAAAGCATTGAAAGTTTAGTGGTTCTAAGTTCAAACATGATCAAATTTGTAATCATCCAAGAATAACCAATACTCTCTAGAGTTTTTTCTAGAATGGTACAATGGACTCCGTCATAAGAATTCTCCAAATCAATCTTAAGCATCATCTTGCCTTTCTTTCCCTTCATACTTTTAAAATAGTGGAGCACCTCATGAGGAACAAGAATGTTCCCAATCCCACCTCTACCAGGTACAAAGGCAGATTGGGTATGACTGACCAAATTTTTATTGACAGACCATGGTCAATAGAAAGGATTGTGTAAAAGTTGGAGATAATTTTCACTCAAACATTTGTCAGAGCTATGAGTCTGAACTAGGATACATAGTCTGGGGGTTTCACCTTTGGGATTAAGGATACAACAGTTTCATTGAGTCTTTCATCAAAACAAACCCTTATCAAATGCCTCAAATGCAAATTGCAGAATTGATGAACTTATAGTGAGCCATCACTTCTTAAGAAACCAAGCATGCATTCCATCAGGCCTAGGAGCTTTGCAATTCCTCATTTGGAACACGGCTTCCTCAATTTCTTTTTCTAAAACCTGTCTATTTAAGAACTGGATATCTGAGTCCTACAAATCTGGGAATCAGATGCAATCCAAAAGTTCTGATCAATGGAATCTGCTTGGTAGTGGTTGGTGTAATTTTTGTATCATCCCTTCAATCAAAGCACTGTAATCTGTCCACTACCCCTGGTCATCTTTCAGACATGTAATTCTGCGCATCTAATGTCTTTTGTTGGTAGTCATATGGTAAAAATGTTTCTTTCCAGCGAACCATTTAAGTTGAGATCTCTAATGCATGTAGTTCTCTTCCTGGTCCAACATGGCATCCAGTTCCAAGTTCAGATCCTCATGCAGTTTAGTCAGGTAATATGAGAGGGAGCCCTTTCTAGACTTCTCTCAACACCTTCAGTTCTAGCAAAACAATTTTTCTTTATCTGGAAGATGTTTCAAAAAATCTCATAGTTCCATCTTTTGGTTCTACTGGAAAACAATTGGATGGTAAGGAACAAGTCATTGATACTATCCCAACCGTCTTCCACATGCCTTTCAAAGTTATTGTATCCAAGCCAGGCTGTTTGGAAATAGAAACAATTTAGGATTCTTTACCTTTGGGTGATTAAATTAAGTATCCAGGCTTAGGGGAATATGATCTGAGTGCTCACTTGGTATGTTTGACCCCAAGCATTACTGAACTTCTCAAACCGTCCCGTGTTACACCAAACATGAATAAGTCTTTGTTGGATTCTCTCATAGTCATGGGTCTTCACACTCTAGGTATACCTGGGTCCTTGAAAAGGGACCTCCAAAAGATCACAATGTTCTAGCATTTCCAAAACAACATATCAAACATTTTAGATGCATTTATGTTAATTATGTCATTCAGTTTAAGAGGAACTTGGATAATGTCAAAAAAATTAGGGACTTGTTGCAAAATCATTATTCAATCACGTCAAATACATGATTAATAATTAAGAAATACTATATCCCTTAAAAATATAATAAATATGGCATGTAAGTTATTTTTAATTTAATAAAATAAATCCACCAATTAAAAAAATGAAAATTTTAAAAAATGAAAAGAAACATACTATTTTGTAACAATAACCATTATTAAATATATTTCTATCTTTTTAAAACTAAACACAAACCTAATATTGTATATAAGGATAAATTAAATTGCTAATGTTTTTAATTTTAAGAACTTTTATTTAACCCGGACACGAGCATTTTGCTATTATATATATATATATATATATACACACACACGTGTGTGTATTTATGTGTATTTATTATCCAACCAGGCACCTCTGTTTTTTAATTTTTCAATATTGTTTCTCCTCCTATAATTTGGCTTAGCAGGTTTCAAGATTATCAACAAGTGGGCATGGCCTGATAAGAAAGAAATGGAACAAGGAAGGAACATCTCCCAACAACTTTCCCTTTTTCTTCTTTCATGTAAACTGAACAAACGTTATAAACCTTTTCAAATTCATCTATTTGGGAGGAAAATGAAGAGCATATTAGAACCAAAAAAAAAAAAAAAAAAAAAATTACCAAAAAAAAGATTATGATACTTCTTTAAAGGGCAACATCTTCTGCTGCAGCACTAACATCATTCATATCCCTAAAACCTATTGACCCTTTTTTTTTTTTTTCCCAATATAGCTTTGAAACCATCGCAAACGCCATAGACATAAGAAGAAGAACCACCACCTAGCACTGAATGATGGATGATTTATTTCACTGTGTACTCCAAGCCGATAACACATATCAAATCCCTTTTATCAATATCATGCATCGAACGTAGTAATAGCGCACTCTTTCCAAACAAAGAGACCTGAAAGAAAAGAAGAAAAATAAAAAAAGTGAAACCCCCCCCAATCATCTTCATGACACAAAATTGATTTTCCTAGATACAGCCAACAAGCATGTGAGCGAGCCAACAGTGTGTTGTTAATATCAATCAAGCCTCGGGCTCTGATTCCCCCAAGTATGAGTCAGAAGAAGCAGCGACTGAATTAGAAGAGTGAGATTCCGACAGTAGAGGAGGACATTTTACTTGAATCCCTTTCCCAGCTTTCAAAGATGGCCTCAATTTCATATACTGCATAGGAAAACAGTAAGTCTTACAAATCAGTAAGAAAATGCAGTGCAGCCAGCAAACAGAATCACACCCACTCCCACCCCACATCCCCTCCCCAGCCGGGAAAAAAATACAATTCGGGAGAGAAATAGGAAAAAGAAACCCACAATACCTAAAAAGAAGAAAGAACGAATTAATGAAATAAAAAATATTTAATTAAAACAAGGGCGAAGGCGAATAAGTCAATCCAGACTTCACAACAATAAAATTTATTGTTGTAATATGAACATTAGACTAGCATAACATACTTTATGGCTTGTTCTAATGTGAATGATAATCACCATTAAGCCCTTATTCCCACTGGGTGGGGACATATAATGTAAATGATAATCATCTAAACAGAAATAGTACGGCCATCAGGGCAGCCTACCAACGCGGTAAAGCTGAGGCCCCAAGACCAAGAAGGTCTGGGTTTAAATCCAACCAACATATGGGGTTACACTTGTCTAATTACATGGTAATATTGTTTCCGTACAAACAATATTACAAGGACCAAACTATACAATCCCCAAAAAACAGTGAATGCCATCTGCACAGCCATATCAGGCTGCACAAACAAAAAAGCCAACTTAATTTACAAATCCAATCAGCTATAAAGAGGGGTATTAACAAATATAAGGTAGACAGTGAACACCTTTTATTTGAGCTCTCAGGGTGGGCTAGGCCCCCAAAACAAGCACGCACACACAGCTAGCTACTGGAATAAATTCCCAAAAAGAACAAGTTTGCGATTAAATTGTAATTGCATCAGTGCCAAGTGACATTTTTACTTGCCTTGCTACTTCCAATGCTAAGAAATCCAACACAAACGAAAATGTGATTTTAAGCATGTGATTTGAAATTTATACAAATTCAAATCAAGTTACTGATTAATCAGTTTTCACTACTTTACATGATTCTCCCTGGTTACTACATTTTGACTTGAATTTTGTTAAATAACCACCCATGTCATGTTAAAAGCATTCAGCCATTAGCTCAAGGCATAATCTTAGCTGGCTAGTTTTTGCTTATTTCTGGATATTGGGATGAGGAGAATCACGACATATTTCCTTTAAAAGAAAACTTTGCCAAAGCCAAAAAATATGGGGGAAGTGTGAATCCAATCCTACAGAGAAGCTACCACCCTGACATAATACATCAACTTTGTTTTGGACATTTTTCCTTTTCTCACACCACAAAACCAACTTGCTGAATTGGACACTGCTTTTTGCCATTTGCCAATACTGTTTGTCCTGGATAAAAGGGTGACTAGGAGTGTCGTAGTATAATTCTGGATAAAAGGCCTCTGACCAAAGAACTTGTAAGAAAACACATCATATGTAGAGATAATAAAGCAGCTATTTCAATCCATACAAAAACTAAGGCTTATAAACCTAGGGATATATAGCAAGCATGAAACTGATGTTACCTCCTCATAAAATGCATTTATTTCCTCCTCTGTAAGGCCGCCTTCATCTTCACCATTTTCCTCCCAACCAAGTGAACGCAGGAATGCAGCCTCTTCTTCATCAGGATAGGCTGAGCCATTGAGGCACATAATCTGCTCTTCTTCACTAGGAATGCTCTGAACCAAGTCATGACCATTACCACCATTTGCAGGTGACCCGTCACACTTCTCAGCAACCTGAGGACTAACTAGAACGCTATTATCTTCTCCATTATCTTCACTAGCCTTTCCAGAAGGGGATATTCCAACAGCTATGCCTGAATCTGACAAACTGGAATCATTGTTTATTGAGGTCTTCTTTCTCATTTGGTTGAAAAAATCACTCCGGCTCTGAGCTTGAGAGAATGACAATTTCTTCTCAGCAAGTCTAGCATGCAGAGTTAAGGCAGCTGTCTTCTTTTCAAAAGTGGTAGCTTTCGTAATGTTTGTGGTAGTCAAGGTAGTTGAGGACAGAGGTGCTAGTACAGCCTGGCCATTTGCCACCTTGTCATTGGAATTGTTGGTTGGACTTGATGTATCCTTAACAGTTGAAAAGGTGCCATTCTCCCTTGAAGGCTTCAGAACAAGAAACTTCCCAACATGTGAGGTATTTTGACCATCAGATTTGACTTGTCCTCCACGAGCTTGAGTTACCTGATGACTGGAATACGGAAGCTGCTGCTGCTGCTGCTGCTGCTGTTGCGTACTCCTGGAAGAAATCAAATCAGTTGCTCTAACTGCCCCTTTTGGTTGTTTTGATTTCTCCAAAGAAACAGAAACCTAAAATAAATTAGCACACATTAAAACTCTGTAAGAAGCTCCTTATTGATTATAATCTTCAGCAACATCTTGCTCACTTAAATATTTTGATTGTAAGCATAAATTATACATACGTGCAAAAACATAGCTAAAACACCATTCACCACACCAACTACTGTTGCTTCATTCACAATCAACACCTCTCGAATCAGCATTAAACTATTTTCATGTAGGATGTTGACACTAATACATCTCCTAACAAATGTGTAGCATCTAAAGACATTTCCGTTGAAGAGTGTAACTAATTATGGGTTTATTAGATCTGTGTTTTGTATGCTTAAAACGTGGAATTAATTGTTTGATTTGTCTATGAATATTTTAGGGAGAATAAATCCCTTAAGTCAGGGATTCTGCAGCTGTTTTGATTTCCTTTTGAAGGGTAGAATATTCTCTATTTATTATGGCGTGATTTCAGGGATTATGTCTAATCCAACCTTCAAATGAGGCCATACGCACCACACTAGCGTGGACCTCTAGTGTATAAATATAACCATGTACTGAATGAATAAATCAACTGATTTCCACAGTTGTTCCTCCTCCCCTACTCTTTCCTTTCTGATACCTCTTCTTTTTTAACAATTCTCCACACACACACACACACACACACACACACACATAATATGACAACGAATTTCTTAACGGTAACATTTAAAGGGTAACAATGCCTAATAGGTAGTTTTCCATTTAACAGAAATGGCATTTGAACTACAGGAAACTGCTGACTCAATTCTTTACCAAAAATCAATGCACAGAAAAATTACATGAGCAGAGACAGAAATTGACACTTATACCAGCAATAAGCCACAAAGATGAGCAAAGGCAGCCGTTTGACACAATTTATAACAGCAACACGCCAAAAAGACGGTGCGCTTATTATTAGTAGTAAATCACAACCTCAACCTTTTCTTTTCGCAATCATCATTATGGTTTTCATGCTGTTTACTCCTTTGAGATAAGCAATGCATACATGACAAATAATAGCACTAAAGATAAAAAGATCAGATCAAACAATGTATTAGACACTTCTAATTGATACGGCTATCTCCTTTTCTTTTTTAATAGCACCTGTCTTTGAGATGCATTTGACGTGTTGTATCAATTGGAGCAAAATCATCCCAAGATTCCTATCCTTATGCACTTCGATATTCAAGATGAACTTCAAAGCTCAATTTTAAAATACCTACTGGAAAAGTACTCAGGGCTCACCACACAATTATTATTATAAGGATAATTTATACAACATTTATTATGGCAAGGAAATTTATCTAATGAAAAATGAAGTTTCTTTTGGGCAGAGACTTGAGCAGCATAAACAAAAGCCACAAAATCAACAGGCTATAAGGTAGACTTCAAATGTAGCTCTCATGTTTCTGGGAGTGTGTTAACTACCCTACACGTGATTTTCTCGAATTCATACTACCGCTCATCAAGCTTTAAACAGAGAAACTTTGGTTTTACATGCATTTTTCGATTAGTTACCAGTTAACTGCAAAAGCAAAAATGTCCTATCTTACAATCAGAAGCATACTTGAGTTAGTCTCATTTACTTATAGTGCCTTTTTTTTAAACTGAGAAAAGATGTTTCACAAAAGCGGCCTATAGAAGGCTCTCTTTCAGAACATGTTTTTTAGCTTGTTAAAGCTGTCAAAAAGAGCCACTCGTTTCAAAAGTCTGATTTGAACAAAGACTTGTTTTCAGAAGTAAAATAGCATTTTTGACAGTATCAAGTAAAAAAAAAAGAGCTTAGAAGGGACCTCTATACCCACTACTTCCTACCAGACATATGTCCTGCCCTGATAACTCCAACAAAAAACTGGTAGGAACTTGTAAGCAAATCAAAACCAAAGTTACAAAATGTTGAAGTATCATCTCTCTCAAAAGCTTAAGTTGTTGTGGGAGGTGAGTAATGTACATATTTAAAGACAACACACTTCAACACACACCCTCACGTGTGGTGTGCATACAACGAGTCTGAGCTAACATGACACACTAAGATAAATAAAGGGCATAAAAGCGAAAAAGAAGGTCCACACTTGCACAACACACATTGGGGTGGAAGTAGATGCACAGAGGAACTCATACATACAATTTATGTACATGTATATATGCACAATTTATGTATATTTTTCATATAAATAACCCCTTGACCCTATAAAGTCGGCCAACTCATGAGAGGAAAGAGAGGGAAAAAACATACACTACCACAAAGAGTGAGAAGAAAAACAAACCAACCATACATACATGTCCAACAGCGACAACAATAAGAGAGAATTGCCTAACCAAAATAAATAAAATAAGATCAGAAAGAAGATGATTGCGTTGCTAAGGTAAGAATTTATCCTACCAAGGCTTTTGGTACTGAAGGTTTCACAGGTATTAACTGTTTGGACTGCTTTTTAGCTAATTCATCAAGCCTCTGGTTCTTATCAGGAACCTGCACAGCACATGGGGAAATATGATTAGAGGTTAAAGATTAAACAAGGTATGTAAATAAATAAATGGAAAGACAATAACCTGAGGAGTAGCACGAGTTCGTAGCGGAGCCTGCGACAATGCCTCAGCCATGTTAAGTCCAGGGACTGTGTTTGAGGCAACCCAAGATTGACTCATGATAGCACCCTGCTGTGGTGGAACAACATTAGGCTGAGCTGATGTATTTTCCATCATATTAGTGCTAAGTGTGGCAGGCACTTCTGCCAGTGCAGAGGTCCATTTCTCACTGCCAAGCAACGGTAAGGGCAAACTTTGAACAGCTGTGGTCAAGACAGGCGATGAGACTCTCACAATACCAGATCCTGTTGCCTTCTCTTCAGCTCCAAGAAAGGGAAAATCCTTGTCAAATGAAGTTTTATTTATTCCAGTCAAATCACTCCCACCCAAAAGCACACCGTTTCCAGTATAATGATTACCCTGCACACCACTGTTGTCCTCCAGTCTACGGTCAAAGGTTCTCCTGGGTGCAAGTGACTGTGATCGTCTCAAGGAGCTCTTTTCCACACCATTTTTTAAGATGTTATCCAAAAGATCAGAAGGATCATGATCCCAAAGTTCCCCAATAGCGGACCTCTCCTTAACTTTTTCGCGATTTTTATCTCGGTGGTTTCTAGTAAAATTGCTGTAAGGATGTTTATCTGAACCATTACTGCCAACGGCACGCCTGGAGTTGGATGAAGAACTCCGATCAAGAAAAGGAGGCCGTTGAGGATCCCTATCGTTGCTGTTCCTAGAAGATCTACTTCGCACTGAGAATGAAGAATCATCTCAGGAAGTAAAAAGGTTATCAAGCACACTTAGAATCGAAACTTGAACTGAACAAACAGAAGATACAATACAAAGAATCAAAGATGGCAAATATAATACATAGCTACTATAGATACCTGAGTTCAAAGATGACGACAGAGAGTGGTGGGTTGAAGTGCTGCCATTTGCAACACTTCCAGAACATCTCAACCATTCTGGAACTAGTGCTGGTTCACTTCTTTCCATAAGTACAGACCATATTCAACTTCTAATCAAAACTTAAGCTTTCCCTGCACAAAATTTCATGCTTCTTTCTCTTCCAAATCAAATTTCTGTAACAATCTACTCCAAGCACCAAAAGAATATATCAGCCCTTCATGCGACGCTAGCAAACCTCTATGTGAAAAGGGAACCTCTATGTGAAAAGGGAACCTATTTGCCAAAACGTTCAAAGCCTATACTAATGCATAATGCTTTCCTTCCACTTGTTTCACTTAAATAGATATGACACCCTAAAAAGAGCAGAAGCTCGAATGGCACCGTAGAGAAACGGCAAACTGGCCTTTCTTTCACCTGTTCTATTTTTTTCCCTTCTTTCACTTGAATCAAACAAAATGATACTGATAAAAAAAAAAACCAAAAATGGTCAAATCCTAGAAGCACTGCAACTTTTAACACAAAAAAAAACTGATTTCAATCAATGAATCCACATTCTTAGCATTTCATTTGCCTTAAAACACCTAACATCCCTGATACAATGACAAAACCTTCAATCAATGACAAGTACGATTACCACAACAAAACCACCATGCTTAGTACGACAATTATAAAATCGGCAGTTCCAAGAAAACCCTAGAAAATCGCACTCGCCTTCCCCTAGGGTTTCCCAAAAAAACACCCAACCCAACAAATTTCCTGCAACAAATATAAAAACCCACAAGAAATTCTGAAATACAACTCAAAACCAAACAGCGAGAGGTCGAATTTCTTCTAAGTAGTAGAAGTTAAACCGTCCAAAGGGATCCTTTACAAAACCCTAACCGCTTGAATAAAAACCGAAAAGGTATTTGTATGCAATGCAAAGAAATAAAAGTGTAACGGAAAGGGCAATGCGATTTCGTGGAGAAGGTGTGGGGGCTTGTGAATGTGAAGCGTTTTGCTCTTGTACAATAGTAGGAGAAGAAAATGGGCAGGGGCGTGAAGAGGTTGATGACCTGTGTGAGGATTGAATATGCAATTTAATTTTTTTTTTTTTAATTAGTGCGGTTGTTTTGGTTAAGTTGTGATTTAGGTATGATTTTGATTTTTTTTTTCCGGACCTCCCGTAGTTTTTACTTTAAATAAAACCTTTATTACTCCCTCCGTTTTTTTTAAATGTTTCCTTTTTATTTTTATCTATCTGTCAGCTTACGATACCAATGCATCACTTTTTTTTTTCCTTCTTTATCCTTCATTTCAAAAACTCAAATTTTGATATAATTTTTCATGCACAAGTAATGAAAGGTAATTTTATTATTTTATATTCTATTTCAGACACATTAATCACTTTTTTAATTTGTGTGATTCTTCTCTCTCCGACAGTTAAAAAAAACATAGGGAGTACATACATATTGTTTTCTGATAAATTTCTTTTTTTAAGGATAATAAATTGCTTGAAAATAGATATAATTATATGAATAGAGTAATTGTCGAGTATTTGTAGCGTATAAATTAGACCTAAGAGCATGAGCAAGTCAGCTCCCTGACCCATCCTGTGGGGAAACGACCTGGTTGATCTACTAGAGTCTGGTTTTTGACATTTTTGTGCATGTACGTAGTATTTTCAAGTATTGTATTGTTTTCTAGTAATTTCTGCAAACTGTTTCCCGGCATTTCATAAACATAAACATGAACTTATGTGCTTTTTACGTGCTCCTACATTCTTTTATGTGATTACCTAGATTTTCTTGGTAAGGTACAATTATTTACTCAGGATGTATTGCACCGAGTACCATGATCTATGTATCATGTCGGATGTATGACTAGTCAGATTACCCATGTTGCGGCTCAATGTATTGTATCGAATACCGTTATTTTACGTGTCACGTGGGATGCTTGGCTAATCATATTACCCAAATCGCCCCATGTCCTCATGTTAGGTGGTAACATGCATTGTACCCTTGACTATCTGGTATTATGTGTTGAAACAAGAACATGAAACATAAAGTGACAGACAAAACATGAACGTGAATATGCTAAGTACATGGGAAATGTTAGCATGATATATAAGACGCGAACATGTTATGTAAGTACGAATGGTTAGTTGACAATGTACAATGGATCGGTACATAGCTTATATATGTTTGAGAAGTACGATAACCATGGTAAGTAAGTAGTTAATGAAACCAGACAAGTACGTACAAGATTAACTAAAGTAGTCAATAGGACATGTTTTCATGCATTGTTTTTACTATGCTTTTAAAGTAGTTTCGGTATGATTCAAGTTCATGTTATAAAAAAATGTTTTGTAAACTGGGTGAGTAGATTCATGTCATGTTTCCCGGCATTTCATAAACATAAATCTCTCTTTTAGATATTCTTTACCTTACTGGGTAGTCTGGATTCTGGAATTCTCACTCTTTTTTTTGGAATAAAAAGGAATGTGATGGTTATCTTGAGGAGCAACCTTAGGATGGATTTCATGGAATTTGGCTATTAAAATGGTTGTTTTAGTTTATTTTCTTTGAATAAGGCATGTATGTCAAGTTAGTTATAATGGTTTCTTTTTTTACACACGTTGAGCTGTATTGGATTTAGAAGTGGTATCAGTGTTTTATGAAATTAGTTATGGCAATAGTGTCATTCTTGTTGGTTGTGTTTCAAAGGAAGACCCGTTGTGCCCCTAATGGTAAGTTTGATTAATTTTTGAAATTACCCTTTGTATGTGTCATCTTATATCTTGTACTAACTATTTCATCTTGAGTGATCTTTTACAGGTACATTATACACATCATAAACGATATATCTAGCCCTATGATATGATGTGTAATTGCACACACGAAGTTAAATTATTTTAAGTTCATAACATGTGAGGGCATAATACATTGCACATTTAATGACCATAATTTAAATTAATTTCATGTTAAGTCAATTTATACTTGACATGAAATATAAAATTATAAATATAAGTATAAAGTCAATTTTATACCCACTAAAAAAAAGTCAATTTTATACCACATTTGTCCTAAAATGTAAATCCATTTAGTTTTTTTTATTTGTCTCATACTATATAACTCCATTTAGATAAAGCATTTAGTACATTTTTCTCATTTTACCCCTCATTTATTAATTACTCATCCACTTTTCGCTACTTTACATTATTAACAATTAAAGGCCATTTTAGACTATTTAATCAAAATTAATGACAACAACCAATATAATCAACTTTCTTAATTTGTGTGAAAAAACCCAAAAGGACTTACGTTTTGGGACAAGGGTAGTAATTAATTAAGTTATTAGGCAAAACATTTACTCCCTCTGTCCCAATTTGTTTGGGACATATTTCTTTTATAGAAGTCCCAAAATAAGTCCCAGACTTAAATTTGCTTCTTAAATGTCTAAAATGCCCACATATCAATATTTATTGAAAAATGTAATGACAATATAATAGGGATATAATTGTCAATAAGTCTTGTTTTTAATGACTATACAATATAATAAATGATGTTTCCTTAAATTTCAAGAGTTTAAAAATGTTCCAAACAAAATGGGACGGAGGGAGTATTTGTTATGGCATTTTAATTACGGGCTAAAAACTAGTTGTATAAGCCTCGATCCTAGTTAAATAAAGGGGGTCATAAAGGCACCACATTTTTTTACTAGTGACATCATATTTCTTCCGGCACCACAAATTATTATTTTCGACACCACAATATTTTTATTATTTTGTTATTTCAAACACCACATAAATAATAAGAAATTCACTTCTCATACAACAATTTTTAGAAAATGTAAACTAGTCCTTTTAAAAATTAATAAAACAATTTCATCCTTCTATTAATCTAATACAATCATCTAATCAAAAATATAAAAAAAAACATTAATCCATTTCACCTACAAACTTAATTTTCATACAAATCAAATTCCTAAACATCAAACATCTTCATTCATAAACAACAACAAAAAACCCATCTTCCTCACTTCATCTTATTCATCATCTCAAGAACCCCATTTTCATAAACAGAAAACATGGAACCTTCATCATCATCCAATACAACTTTTAATGATCATCATCTTGAATTCACCAAATGAATCAAGACATGCACTGAAATGAATAAAATGTTGAAATCTCACTTGAAGAAATATCCTTTTTTAGCCAAGTGGAGAAGATGATGGAACCCTCAAATTTGGTAATTTCTTAAACTAAAAATATTATTTTGATGTTCAATGTGTGAGTTAGGTAAATGGGTAACCTTCCCACATGCATATTACCATGTTACACGTTGATTTATGGATGAAATTATGGATTTTTTTTGCTTTTTCCGATCGTTACTATGGTTCACACCAGCGTTCATTACGTTCCCAAGCATCCATGTCTAACACAGGCAACGTCTACGGTAGTGATGTTGGTTTGAAATATGAACGTCAGCTACACTGACGCTGCGTTAGCTAATACGTGACATTCATGTAATCTCTGAATGTTTGTGTTTCTGACGTTTTTAATACATAACAACGTGGTAACTTGGATGTTTACTAGACGCTGTCATGGTTAACGTTCATGTGCTAGTTATAACATTGTTGATGCTAACGTTAGGATGGGGCAGTAACTACTGCATAGTGACAACCTAATGTCAGTGTTGTTGACGTTAACTGTGTGACATGAATGTCCCATTTGCCGGCGTTCTGTATATGTTTTCACATTTTTCCATTCATGTGTATTGAACTACAATTTACTTGTTTCTAATATTTCATCCATAGAAACAATGTGATGAAACAAATAATGACAAGAGCGATGACGAGGGGGTAGTTGAAGACGATGAGGAGTATTTTAAGGTAAGAAACAATCAAGTGAATATGTTATTCGGTTATAGTAATCCTAATTGACTTTGATTGTAGCTAATACAAATGTACGTTTTTTGGTAGCATTTGGCTGATGAAATGATTTATGTGGATCAAGAATTTCTTAAGAATCTTCAAGATACCACACTTGCCTTGAGGGATGAGACACCTGAAGAGTTATCAATTGATATAACTTGAATTTTTCCAAGTGATCTTGTGTGTACTTAAAATGTATTCTATTTCAATATTTATGCATTTAAACTTGATTTTATATTCATTACATTTATATATTGGTCACATGTATTTGATACGCATGAAGATGTAACCGAACACCTCAAAGATTCGGCAAGATTGACTGGTGTTGTCATTGCGAAATTGAGATCTGACATGACCGGAAAGCAGACACCGTACATTAAATTCCAATGTGAGAGGGGTGGAGAGCCAAGGGATCATTGCGAAGGAGGAAACTACGAGGAAAAAGTTGGCACTACCAGAAAGAATAAGCCAAGGGAATCATCCACAAGGAAATATTTATTCGAAAGATACATTGAAGGAGGTGTGGACCGTCAAGTCTTAAATGGTATTCATAATCACAAAAAATTCAAGTATGATGAGGGCCATTCATACCTTGGTTGGATTGAGAAAGAAGAAGTTGGTGTTGTTGCAAGAATGACCATAAATGGTAATTTTCCTAGACATATACTACTGGAGTTGAGATCGAGAGATAAAAATATTTGTATGTCACAAAAGGGGATATATAACGTTCGTGCTAAGATAAGGAAGAACGGACGAGAGAGTTGGATAGTGATGCAATACAATTTGGCGGATAAGACCACATCATTCGTTCATTGTAAGCCTGAGGGCAATGTAATGAAGGATATTTGTTATGCCATTTTAATTATGCGCTAAAATCTAATTGTATAAGCCTCGATCCTAGTTAAATAAAAGGGGTCATAAAGGCACTACATTTTTTACTAGTAGCATCATATTTCTCCCGGCACCACAAATTATTATTTTCGACACCACAATATTTTTGTTATTTTGTTATTTCAAACACCACATAAATAATAAGAAATTCACTTCTCATACAACAATTTTTGGAAAATGTAAACTAGTCCTTTTAAAAATTAATAAAACAATTTCATCCTTCTATTAATCTAATACAATCATCTAATCAAAAATATAAAAAAAAAACATTAATCCATTTCACCTACAAACTTAATTTTCATACTAATCAAATTCCTAAACATCAAACATCTTCATTCATACAACAACAAAAAAACCCATCTTCCTCACTTCATCTTATTCATCATCTCAAGAACCCCATTTTCATAAACAGAAAACATGGAACCTTCATCATCATCCAATACAACTTTTAATGATCATCATCTTGAACCTACTCAAATGAATCAAGACATGCACTAAAATGAATAAAATGTTGAAATCTCACTTGAAGAAATATCCTTTTTTAGCCAAGGGGAGAAGATGATGGAACCCTCAAATTTGGTAATTTCTTAAACTAAAAATATTATTTTGATGTTCAATGTGTGAGTTTGGTAAATGGGTAACCTTCCCACATGCATATTACCATGTTACACGTTGATTTATGGAAGAAATTATGGTTTTTTTTTATTTTTCCGATCGTTACTATGGTTCACACCAGCGTTCATTACGTTCCCAAGCATCCATGTCCGACACAGGCAACGTCTACGGCAGTGATGTTGGTTTGAAATATGAATGTCAGCGTGAGCTAATACGTGACATTCATGTAATCTCTGAATGTTTGTGTTTCTGACGTTTTTAATACATAACAACGTGGTAACTTGGACGTTTACTAAACGCTGTCATGGTTAACGTTCATGAGCTAGTTATAACATTGCTGATGCTGACGTTAGGATGGGGCAGTAACTACTGCATAGTGACAACCTAATGTCAGTGTTGTTGACGTTAACAGTGCGACATGAATGTCCCATTTGCCGGCGTTCTGTATATGTTTTCACATTTTTCCATTCATGTGTATTGAACTACAATTTACTTGTTTCTAATATTTCATCCATAGAAACAATGTGATGAAACAAATTGATGGAGGACCATCCAAGGAGCTTACAAAATATCCTTTGAAGATAAGAGATGTACCAGTGACCAGATTGCAAGCCAAAAGGATGAAAGAAGCATTAAATGCGCTTGTTGTTGAGTTGCACGACAATGCATCAATGGTAGAAGAAGATCCACTGAAAGAGCCAATATTGGTGAATATAATCCAAGCTCGAGAGGTTCAAAATGATGATTGGGCTATGCTAGAGCAGCTGGAGTGAACAGAACACAAGTTTCAAGCACAATGGGCTATAATATGGGTTTGGCCCAAGAACTAGTAAAACTAGGCTGAATTTTGGGTATCATCTACATAACTCATTATTCTACAAATTTCCTTTTTGCTTCCAGTTGAAATTCGTTTTTGTTTGGGCTGTACGTGCCAATAAGTGCAAGGCTGAATTTCTGGACAAAATCAAGAAGTTGTCACCGAACTCCAGTTGAAGTGCTAATCATTTAGGCACTGATTAAAAGGTGATAACCTGATCTAATCCAAGTTCTTCAGAGTTTTTTTTAAAGTAAAAAAAAAAACACACAAAAAAAACACAAAAAAATTATATAAAATAAAAAAAAATCATATAAAGGGTTAGTCACTTAAAAGGTGCCCCAAGTCTGTTACATCTTTGGTCTCTTCCACATCTACTCTATTATTTTGTCTTTTCTTCTCACTTTTGAATCCACCCTAGCCTTCTCTTCTTGTGATTTGAGGACTAAGGATACAGTGATTCACAGAGCATTGCAAACATATTATTGTGCACTTTTTAATCATTTAATACTCTAATTGAGAAAGAGCGGTAAAAGGCAATTGTGTGGTGAGTCTCTAAGAGGGGAGAGAAAAGCCAGAGTGAATTTTCAATCACCCCACAAAGAGCGTAAGTGAGGTTTTATTTTCCCTGTTTATATTTTGTTTGCAAAAAAAAAATTCAAGAAAAAGAAAAGGCCGGACACCAAAAAAAAAAAAAGTTCCTTATAATTTATTTATTTTTACTCTTTCTAAAAGAATGTCAAGTGAGAACGGTCAGAAAGTTGAGGCTTCCTCAACTAAGGGAGTAGAATCTAAGTTGTCACTTGAATCTGTTTGTCAACAAGTTAATCGACTAATGGAAATAATGACTGATATGAAAAACTTGTTGAGGGAATCGAGAGGACAAACTAATGTTCGGAGAGCTGCTAATGCATCGATCACAAACAATGCAAGAAGACGATTAATTTTGGCCCGAACATGATAATGAACATGAAGTTGATCAGGACCTTGATCCTGATGATATACCAGATGAATATGATGAGTTTACGCTTAATCAGGTGCAGAGGCCAAGAAGGAATAATCATCAAGATGGTATTCGAAACATCAAGATGAAGATTCCTCCTTTCAAGGGGACTAGTAATCCGGAGGAGTATTTAGAATGGGAAAAAAGAGTCGAGTTGTATTTGATTGTAATAAATATAGCGAGACTCAAAAAGTAAAGTTGGTGGCATTAGAATTTTCTGATTATGCAATGTTCTGGTGGGATCAAATAGTGACAACCAGAAGGAGAATGGGCGATATTCCAGTTGAGACGTGGAGTGAGATGAAAAAAATAATGAAAAAAAGATTTGTACCTAACCATTATCATCGTGAACGTCTTCAAAAATTGCAGGTACTCCGCCAAGGATCCATGACAATCGATGATTACTACAAGGAAATGGAGGTTTCCATGATCCGTGCCAATGTTGAGGAGGATGAGGAAGCCACAATGGCCAGATTCCTTAGTGGGTTGAATAGTGAGATAGCCAACACTGTTGACTTACATCCCTATTCTGATCTACAAGGAATGGTGCATATGGCTATTAAAGTTGAAAGTCAACTCAAGAAGAAGAATTCATTATCCAAAGGGAATTCCTCTCACTTTCAGCCTTATGCCAAGTCGAAGGGGATGCCCCCTAAGACTCTTACTAATGCACCCAAAGGTCAAGAAAAGTCCAAGGATTTGGAAAAGGGTAAGGAACGAAATTTTAATGTTAATCCTTCTAGATCTCGTGATATTGTGTGTTTCAGGTGCAAAGGAAGAGGACATTATTCCAACAATTGTCCAAACCAGCGTGTGATGATTATATGAGGAGATGGCACCTATGAATCAGCAAGTGAGGATGAGCAAGAGCATGAAAGTGGTAAGGAAGAGGATCAAGACATTACTAATCCAATTGAGGACAACGGGGAACTACTTGTGGTAAGGCGGGCCTTAAGTTTCCAACCAAAGGTAGTGGGTCAAGAGGACCAAAGAGAAAACATCTTTCACACAAGATGTATGGTTAAAGGTAAAATTTGCATGATTATTATTGATAGTGGCAGTTGTGCAAATGTGGTAAGTCAAGAAATGGTAGATAAACTTGGTTTAGAGACTATCAAGCATCCAAACCTGTATAAGCTGCAATGGCTTAATGAGTGTGGGGAGCTTGTTACTAAATAAGTTCTTTTATCCTTTTCTATTCACAATTATGAGGATCAGATTGTTTGTGATGTGATTCCTATGCATGCTACACATATTTTACTTGGTAGACCCTGGCAATTTGATAAGAAAGCAATTCATGATGGGTTTTTGAATCAATATTCTTTTAAACTTAATAATAGGAAAATTGTATTGACTTCTTTAAATCCAGAGCAAATCCATGAAAGTCAAGTAAAAATGGCTAGATCTAGAAAAGAGCATGAATTGAATCTAAAAGAAAAGGCCATGGTGAGTAGTGTGCAAACTGAGAGTGTTGTGTCTGAGCTTAAAGAAAAGAAGGAAGCATCAAAAGCACTTAAAAATAAACCTAACTTCTTTGCTAAAACAACTCATGTGCATAAGGCAATTCAGGAAAAGCTTCAAGTGTTCGTCATAATATTTAAAGAATGCTTGTTAAGTACGGGTGATATATCCCCGTCTATGCCTGGTATGTTTGTTGAGTTGTTGCAGGAATATCAAGACGTGTTTCCAGATGAGGAACCATATGGATTACCACCCTTACATGGTATTGAGCATAAGATTGACTTTGTTCCCAGGGCGTCATTGCCCAATAGACCTGCCTATAGAGCAAGTCCAGAGGAAACAAACGAAATACAGAGGCATGTAAGTGAACTATTGGAAAGGGGTAAAGTGAGGGAAAGCACTAGTCCTTGTGCCATTCCTGTCATTTTAGCTCCCATGAAAACTGGAGAATGGCGTATGTGTACTAATTATAGAGCAATTAATAAAATCACAATCAAGTATAGATATCCCATTCCTCTGTTGGATGATATGTTGGACGAGTTACATGGTGCTATACTTTTTACTAAAATAGATCTAAAAAGAGGATACCATCAAATAAGAATAAAAGAGGGAGACGAATGGAAAACTGCTTTCAAGACCAAGTTTGGTCAATATGAATGGCTAGTTATGCCATTTGGACTCACTAATGCACCGAGTACTTTTATGCGCTTAATGAACCATGTATTGCGTGAGTATATTGGTAAATTTGTGGTAGTCTATTTTGATGATATTTTGATCTATAGCAAGAGTCAAGATGAGCATTTGCATCATGTACGTGTTGTTTTGGACACACTTAGAAAGGAGTCTTTGTATGCTAATTTTAAAAAGTGTTCATTTTGCATGGATAAAGTGGTATTTCTTGGGTTCATTGTTGGAGCCAACAATATTGAGGTTGACCCTGAAAGGTCAAGGCCATTAAAGAGTGGCCCACACCTAAAACTGTTACTGAAGTGAGGAGTTTTCATCGCCTAGCTAGTTTCTATAGGCGTTTTGTGAAAGATTTCAGCACTATTGCATCTCCTTTAAATGAGTTGGTTAAAAATGAAGTTTCTTTTCATTGGGGAGTAAAACAACAACAAGCTTTTGAACTCTTAAAAGAAAGGTTAACTAGTGTGCCTGTCTTAGCATTACCTAATTTTGATTGTGCATTTGAAATTGAATGTGATGCTTCGGGATTGGGATCAATGTTCTTATTCAAAATAATCGTCCCATTGCCTATTTTAGTGAGAAGTTAAAGGCTGCACAATTAAATTACTCCACTTATGATAAAGAGATGTATGCGTTGGTAAGAGCATTGAAAACTTGCGCAAAGATTACCTATGGCCCAAAGAATTTGTGATTCACACGGATCACGAATCCTTAAAAAGTACCTTAAGGGTCAAGGAAGTTAAATAAGAGGCATATGAAGTGGGTAGAATTTATTGAAACATTTCCTTATGTTATCCGGTATAAATGTGGTAAAGAAAATAAAGTAGCTGATGCATTATCTCGAAGGTATACTTTAATCAGTACTTTAGATTCTAAACTGCTTGGGTTTGAAATGATTAAGGAATTGTATCATAATGATGTTGACTTTTCTTCTATACATGTTGCATGTGAGAAATCTGGTTTTAAAGATTTTTATAGGCATGATGGTATGGACTTATTTGGACCAATTACACCAATCAGTGTTAGTGGAAAGAAATACACGTTGGTGGTAGTTGATGACTTTTCAAGATTTAATTGAGTTATCTTCTTGACAAAGAAGAGTGAAACTAATCAAAAATTGACAGAACTTCTCAAGAGACTCCAAAATCATAAAAGTGTTACAGTAGTCAAGATTAGATCTGATAAAGGAACAGAATTTTTCAACAACATAATCATCGAGTATTGTGGAGAAAACTGAGTGCTACACCAGCTTGCAGCTACATCAACACCTCAACAGAATGGAGTAGCTGAAAGGAGAAATAGAACACTCAAAGAAGCTGGAAGGACAATGATCTGTGAATCTAAACTGCCAGAAAGATATTGGGCAGAAGCTGTAAATACAGCTTGTTAGACTTAGAATCGAGCTCTCATGAACAAGAGACATGAAAAGACACCTTATAAGATTTGGAATGGAAGAAAACCAAATGTCTCATACTTTCATGCCTTTGGAAGCAAGTGCTTTATTCACAATAATGGTAAAGATCAGCTCAAAGTTTTTCAACCCAAAGTTGATGAAGGAATATTTCTGGGATACTCTAGTGTCAGTAAAGCTTTCAGAGTGTTAAACAAGAGAACACTCAAGCATGAAGAATCTATACATGTAGTTTTTGATGAACCAAAGTTTACTGGAGACACAATTGAAGACAAGGAAGAACCAGTTTCTCAACCAAAAATAGACAAGACTCCAGAATCATTTTTCATTGATATTAGAAGATTAAGGATCTCAGATTCTTCAGATAAGGATTAGCCTCAGTTTCCAGTAACTGAACCTGCAACTGAACAACAACAACAAGAAACTGATCCAATTGAAAATGATCAAGCTCAAGAAGAACCAGCTCAACAAAATGAAGACCCTTTGATGCAACCCCAGTACATCAGTGGATGAGAGATCACCCTGAAGAACAAGTGATAGGTGATTTTCAAGCTGGAGTTCGAACAAGACACCAACTAGATGCTATGATAGCTTGCTTTCTGTCCCACTCTGAACCTAAAGAAATTGAAGAAGCCTTAAACGATCTAGATTGGATTCTGGCTATGCAAGAAAAACTCAACGAATTTGAGAGAAATCAAGTTTGGGATTTAGTAGACAAGCCAGATCATGTCAACATAATCGGAACTAAATGGGTTTTTAGAAACAAGCTTGATGAAGATGGGAATATTATCAGAAACAAAGCCAGACTTGTAGCAAAAGGTTACTCACAAGCTGAAGGGATAGACTTTGATGAAACTTATGCCCCAGTTGCAAGGTTGGAGGCAATCAGACTATTTCTTGCCTTTGTAGCCCACAAGAAATTCAAAGTGTACCAAATGGATTTTTAAAGTGCATTTTTGAATGGGATACTTGAAGAAGAAGTCTATGTTCAGCAACCCTCAGGATTTGAAATTAAAGATCAAATTGACAAAGTCTTTAAACTGAGAAAAGCTCTCTATGGACTCAAACAAGCACCAAGAGCTTGGTATGAAACTCTATCTCAGTTTCTGGTGGATAATGGTTTTACAAAAGGAACTATTGATAAAACCCTATTCAGGATGAAAGTTGAAGAAAGTACTCTCCTAGTTCAAATCTATGTGGATGACATCATTTTTGGATCAAAAATTGAGCAACTCTGTAAGAAATTTGCAAGTTTAATGAAGAGAAAATTTCAAATGGGCATGATGGGAGAACTAAATTACTTTCTCTGTTTACAATTAAAACAGATGGACAATGGAATTTTCATTCACCAAACCAAGTATACCAAAGAACTGATCAAGAAGTTTGGGATGGAGAAATCAGCTGGCATTGCAACACCAATTGGAACCAACATCAGATTAGATGAAGACAAATATGGCAAGGATGTGGATCAAACTCTCTATAGAAAATTATTGGAAGTCTACTTTATCTCACAACCAGTAGACCAGATATATCCTTTGCAATTGGTGTCTGTGCCAGATTTCAAACAAGATATAAAGAAAGCCATCTCACTGTTGTCAAAAGAACCTTGAAGTATTTGAAGGATACAGAAGGAGTTGGGATATGATATTCAAAGGAAGAAGAATTCAAACTAAGATCCTACTCAGACTCAGACTATGCCGGATGCAAAGTGGATAGAAAAGTACTTCAGGCACATGTCAGTTATTGGGGAATAGACTTGTGGCATGGTTCAACAAGAAGCAAAACTCAATCTCGACATCAATAGCTGAAGCTGAGTACATAGCAGCTGGAAGCTGTTGTGCTCAAGTTTTATTGATCAGGCAACAATTAAGAGATTGTGGAATAGAAGAAGGACTGATTCCTATAATGTGTATACTAGTGCAATAGCTATAACTGACAGTCCAGTTTTGCACTCAAGGACCAAGCACATTGATGTGAGACATCATTTTATAAGGGATCATGTAGAGAAAAAGGGCATTACAGTTCTCTATGTTCCAACTAAAGATCAGTTAGCTGACATTTTTACCAAACCTCTGGACAAAGAAAGGTTTGATAAACTGAGAACTGAATTGGGGATTATTAAAATCAGTTTATGCTCAGATATTCGTCATGGGGATTGATCTTTGTCATGCTGGGTGAGCTCACTTGACAAATTAGTCATTGACCTCAACAATCTCAAACTGAACTACTGAAGTCTTTACGCAACTGAATACGCCTTGAAACTGACCTCAGTCAGTCTTACACTTAGTCAAGGAAAGTTAATAAAGGAACGGATAAAACCGACAACGGTTACATCGCAATTAATTACCGACGTTTTTGTCAGAAGTTGTAGCGTGTATACACCCAAAATGTCAGATAGTACACACATCGGTTATACAAACCATGATGGAATTTGAAAAGTTGTACAAAAATCTATCTGAAGATCGTGGATCAAATCACCAACCGTATTACTTTTTATATATACAACCATTTTCATACTCCCTCTTTACAAAAAGAAAAATCAAACATTTTCCTCTCTCATACAGCCATAAATTTTATCTTAGACAATTTCAAAAATGGCAGTTTTCAAACAAACTCAAGAAGAAAGGTTAATCACCAAACCATACACGTTTACGTGCAAAGAATTCAAAGAGATGTGCGGCAATACCCTTCTCTCCAGTCATATAAGCGAAAAGATAGGAAGATTACAAGGTTTACGGAACCTGCTGGAAGCAGAATTGCAAAAAGATATGGACTTGGAAAGTCTACTGCAATTTTGGGAAAATATGAAGATGTTGAAGAACTCTCTGTTAACAAGAGTTCGTGGACAGAAGATTTTTTATCAATGAAGAAATCATCAGACAGCTATTTGGTTTCAAAGATCCCCTAGTGAAATCAATTGAGCTAGCCTGTCTGCCACTCAAACGTGAAGCTTTTCTTAAGCAGATTTCAGCATCAAAACAACCAGCAGCAGTCGATACACATATTAAGGACCTCAAAACTGAATTTGGTCTCCTCAGCAGATGGATCAGCAAACATGCCATCGGACAACACAAAGGGCTAAATAAATTAACTGAAGATGGTATTCACCTGATGAACGTCATTTGGGACGGATTTGAGTTCAGTTAGGCAGGATATATATTATCAATCAGATCAAGTAGCAACACTTGGTTGAAATAGCAAGTGTCAGTAGAGCCCAAGCTGAAGGAAGACAAACTGAGGGAAGATTTTGATTGAAGAAACCACTAAGCTTAGTGATTCAGTATTATTTGGAAAGACTCAGTGGTGGGAAGAAGCAAACACAAACTGCTGCTGCATCTACAACCACTAGACAAGTTGCAGCAGCTGCAAGTTCAACAAAGAGAACTTCCCAACCTGAAGGCAATAAGCAAACTGTGTCTCAGCAGATCGCTCAGAAAAAAGGAATTAAAAGGAAAGTTGAAACACAGGGGGAAAATTAGTTGGACATTGTTTGTTCCCAGGTACTTCAAGTCAGTTAGCACCAACTGAGGGGGAACAACAACTGACAACTGAAGTCAGTAAGAAGAAGACCTTGGTTACTGAAGTTGTTTCTCACTCTTAGCAACACACATCTGAGAAACAAGTTTCCGTTATGCATGTTGAGCAAGAGGAACGGGTAACTCAGCAACCAAAGGAATACATCTTTGATGTTGAAAGGATCGTCAAACTAATGAAGATGAAGCGTAAAACTGAAGATTCTCGTGAAGCTACTCTACCTAATGAAGAAAAACTATTGTTGGAGAAACTGGAAATACAAAATCTCTATGCCTTATTTACAATGGAAGAGTTTCTCACCAACTGCTACAATAGATTCAAAGAGATAGCCCGGAGAACTGAATCAACCACATCATTTATACCGAAGGAAGTTTTAAAGAAGAAAGATGATAATAAAGATGATGATTCAAGGAAAGAAGCTAAAAAAAGTACAGTTTTGCAGTCAAACACTCAGCTTGAACAACAACCAGAGCAAACTGATAGTGAGGCAGAAGAATTTCCAGTTGGAAATCAGACAATTGACAACAAAAAAGAAGAAGCCAGAACTGATGATAATCAGCAACTGATGATAATTGAAGATGCTAGTCAGTCTAAAATCCAAGAAACAAAAGAAGAAGATCTATCTGAGAAGCTTACAACAGAAGAATTGAGCAAAGTACAAAAAGGATTGAAGATTATGCTCAACCAAAAGGATGATTACAATGGTCTTCTGTCACATATTTCCAGTTACTTGGATTACCGGAAGAAAACTGATGTCTTAGTTCATATTAAGTTTGATACTATCAAGAAATCCAATTCAGATTCAGTTTTAGAGATTCTCAGTCTCAAGGAAAAACTCGAAGTTACAACAATGGAAGATCGAGAAACTCATGCTCAAGCTGAATGGCACCTCAATCAACGCATTTATGGTCTAGAAACTCAGCTCAAAGAAGTTCTCACCTCCCAGAAAGATATGTCAGCAGATCAGAAGGCAACACATCAGCTAATCAATGAGTTGTATGATGCCAAAAATAGGGAAGTAGAGAAAGAAAAGCGGAAGTTATGTGAAGAAAAACTGAAGCTTGAAGCTGAGTTAACAGAATTGAAGAAATGCAAATCAGCAGCAGATCCTTGTGTCAGGGATGTTGTAGAACTCACTGATGAACAGCTCATTGCCAAGTACAATCAACCTGGAGAAAGAAGATCTACTCTGACAATGGATCTATGGATGAAATTTGTGCAAGATTACAATATTACTAAACTCAAGTACAAGCACAAGAACTATGAAGAATCTTTTGCCTATTTCTTATCTGATGTTCTTCATAATCAGAAGATGGAACATCACAAGAAGATCAAGAGAATTGAAGAAAAACTTCAAATTAAAGGCAAGAAAGAACAGCTGAAAGCTGATGTTTCAGAATTTGAAGATTACTACAAAGATGAAATACATCTTCCTAAATTAGCTCTTTGGAGAAAGTGGAAACTTACAAGTCAAGTGGTTTATCTCAGAACTTTCAACAAGGAAGATACAAAGATTGAAGAAGAATATCGTCTTCACGATAAGAAACAAAAGTTTATCAAAGTTACACAAAGAAATGTTTAGATCTTATTTCAGTTATTATTATCAACTGTGTAACTATTCCAATTTTTACAATATTCTTAATGAAATCCAGTTTCCAGTTTTACTTTGTTTTGCTTTGTTATTATCTTTAAGCTTTTCTTTTAAGGAGGGTTTTCGCATCATCAAAAAGTGGGATATTGTTGGAAATAAAATTTAGTGTTGATGATGATTCATCTCATTTAAGTATATGTTTGTTTACACCCCATTGATAAAGTGCTGAAACTAGCTGTTATAGTGGAAAGCTAAAAGATGTCTAGAACTGAATGTATAAGTTTAACTAGAGTCTGATAATTGTATAGGTTATATCAGACAAGCACTGTAATAGATAGAAGTGTTGTAAAACAGAAAACTAGAAATCATCTAGAAAACTAGAACTTAACATAAGACTGAAGATATACACTGAGGCCAAGTTCACTCGTAATCAAGAAGAAAGGTAAGTTCATTTGAGGACACAGACTCGATTAGCTTATCTAGGCGAAGGCTAAGGGAACAAACTCAGTATTTGAAGAAGCGAGGACACAAGAGACTCGATTAAAGAAGATTGAAAAACTGAGGGTTCAAACTCAGTTATGAAGATTTTAAGCCGAGACTGTAAAGTTAGAATTCAGGTAAGTCTGTGATGTCCTGAACTGACTTTATGGATCTTGAAAGAAGACCTAAGTATCATAAGGAGAATGATATCTTAGATGATCTGTATAAGAAATGGTGTAATCTGATTTAGTCACATAAAATCAGATAAATAGAGTACTGAAATTTTGAAGAAGAGTAAAAACTCAGTTAATGCTCTAAGTCAGTTAACAAACTGAAAACTGACACACTCGGTATAAAACTGATCAGGAAACTCAGTTTTATAGTCATCCATCCAAGCAACTAAAAGTACATTCGAACGTTGTAAATCAAGGTTTTTAATTGGATGAAGAACTGGCATGTCAGAACGGTCACTGACACCTGACATCTGAAAATATAGACGTTGATACAATTCAAATTCAAGCAAGATGAATGTTGGACCTCACACTATAAATAGAGGACTTTGCATCAAGGATCAACAGCATAATAACACCGATTTACAAGCATTTTGATTACAAGTCTAGTTCATCTGAATTGCTTTCAATATCTGAGCTCAACAAGATCATATCTAGATTTCTTCAAGTGTTCAAGCTACATCGATCATATCCAAATTTCGACACTTTGAAGAACCACAAGCAAGAATCAATTTATTGATTCTCAGCCCAACTTTGATTCCTAATCAAAGGTTTAGACTGTGAAGCAATCCGGTTAAGGAGTTGCCAAGAACAGTTGTGACATTTGCATTCGGGTAGACTGTGTTTATGGTGGTAGCTGGTGAAGAGGCAATACAACCCTCTAAAGACCAGTGGTTCAAGCAGTTGAAGAGAAACAATCCAACCTGTTCTTTAGTTGTTTAGATAGTGACACTTGGGATTAGTCAAGGACTATCATTTAGGACTTTTTTTAACAGCATACCTCAAGGAGTTCTAGTGGAATTTTCCTCCTACATCACAGGGGAAGAGTGGACTGACAGGATTACACCACCTGGAACCACTATAATTCTTGCTCTACTTACTTTACGCATTTATTTATTTTTACAGCGTTTATATTTGTTCATACAACATACTGAAACTTATTGTTATAAGCATACACAGCTCACAGACTGACATTCACCAGAATTCAGTTTTGCATACTCATCTTTTTCTTATAGAATCAACAAGATCCATTTAAAGGCTAAAACTTATATCCGCTGCCGGTTGACTCAGTTTTGTCATAGGTCAGTTTGACTTAAACTCAGCTTTGTCAGCTTAACTCCACACAAGTTAAAACTGAACCTTAATTGTGATAATCTAGTTATTGGTGACAAGTTTATTCACCCGCCCCCCTCTAAACTTGTGTTAGCCCTTCCAAGGGACCAACATATCCGGTTACAAAAAGTTCCAAACTGATAGTCCTTCACTAATCACTAGTTTCACTATCTAAGCAACTATAGAACAGGTAAGTTTGCTGCTCTGCAACTGCTTGCACCACTGGTCCTTGAAGGGTTGTAATGCCTCTTCACCAGCTCATCGCAAACACAGTTTTCCTGACTGCACTCAACTGTCTTTCACACCTTCTTGGTGTTTCACAGTCTATAACCTTTGATAAAATCAAAGTTGAGACTTGAATCGATAACTATGATTCAACTTGTGATATGTGCTTCTTCTTCTGGATGTATATATGATTTGCACAATAAGCTCTGATTTCTTCAAGTGTAGATCTTGATGTTTCTTTGAACACTTTTGAAGATATCTTTTTCTGGATTTGGCAATATAGCAAGATAGCAAGAGTTCTTTAACTTTCCCCTTTAACCAGATATTTTCTTAGTGATTTTGATCTTAGAACTCTGCCCTTCTTCTTGAAGTAGAATATTTATAGGGGTTATTCCAACGTTCATCTTGTTTGAATTTGAATTCTTGTATCCGTTGGTGGTCCTGCTATTCTGTTGAATGTCAGTGTCCTTTTCTGACAATTCTTTTTTCCAATTGTATTGCTTGTTTTATAACGGTTAGATTCTTCTTCAGTTCGAGTGACTTCAGCTTGAAACTGAGTAGTTTATAAATGGTCATTTTTAAGCTTTCAGAAAACTTAGTCAGTTTTCAGTTTAGAGCATTAACTGAGTTTTTACTCTTCTTTAAATCTAAGTACTCTTTCTTCATCTGATTAATATTTATTTAATCAGAGTAAACCATAACTCAGAGATCATCTAAGATAACATTATCCTTATGAATCTTAGGCCTTGATACAAGATCCATAAAGTCAGTTCAGGACATCACAGTCTTGCATGAATTCTAACCTTATAGTCTCTGCTTTGGTCTTCATAAACTGAGTTTGAACCCTCGGTTCTTCATTCTTCAATAACTGAGTCTGTGTCCCTTAGTTCTTCATTTATTGAGTTTGTTCCCTCAGCCTTCTGCTTCTAGATAAGACAATTGTGTCTGTGTCCCTCAGCGAACTTACCTTCTTCAGTTTTAGTTTGTATACTCAGTTCTCTTGATAAAGTTAGTTTCTTCTTATGAATACTCTTTTTGTAAACTCAGTATATTCTCAGTTTCAGAGTTTACCCTATCCTATTACAACGATTGTCTGATTAACCTATACAAGTATAGACGCTGATAAATCCTATACATTCATTTCTAGATATCTTTTTGCTTTGCACTGTAACAGCTAGTTATGACACTTCATCAAAGGGGTTAAAAATAATAACTGAATAATTGATGAATCATCATCAAAACGTAAATTTTATTTCCAACAGTGATGGATAGTTTTGATGATCTGCTAAATGAGCCAGTAGACCAACCAGACATTAGGTCAGCTACAACTGGGGCGTCTAATGAAGAGCATGCTCCTGTCAGCCATGCACCTGAACCCACACAATTGAGAAGATCCACAAGGACAAGGAAATCATCAACTTTTTATCAAGGTGGTGCTCATACAGTTCAACAGACCCCACACCTGCTGAGTGAGGTAATGAATCCGCAAAGCCTTTCAGCAGAATATGCCAGATTCATTAATGGCATTGATGCTTGATGACGGTCAAATTATACCCGTTATTCTATGATCTTTATCCCCGATTCTAGTTTAAAAGAGCTTTAATGTAGGGATAATAAGTCGTAATATGCCTAATTTATATATACCCCGAGTTACGATTCGTTATTCTGCATTTCGATGATTTATTGCATTATTTGGTATTACAAACTATGTTTTTATTTAATATATGCAGTGAGTTATTCTGGACGGACTTCAGAGAGGAATTAAAGAGATTTCAGACAGTGCAGAAGCCCAGTACGAAGGAAAATAGAAGCCCAGAAGCACAGGACACTCGGTCGACCGAGCCCACCTATTCGGTCGACCGAGCCACCCAAAAGCCCAGCAGAAGGTCCAACACGTTAGTAAGGCGGTTAGGGTTTAGTGATTTCGATTTTAAGTCGGTTTTCTGAAGTCGGCTGAGGTCTCTATATAAACACTTTGTCATTAACAATATTAGACATCAATCTTTCAATCAAATACATACATTACAATGTAGCATTAATACATTGAAGGTTTTTCAACAATGTAGGGGCTTCGATATGTAAGCCTTTATATTTTATGTCTTCTTTATTTTCCGTAATTAATCCCCCCCCCAATTATGATTTATCGTTTGAGTTGATTATTCATAGCTAGATGATGTAGATCTAGGCTATGACGTTAGGGAGGTGGTGATACCTTGTCTATGAGGATCACATACCCTACGTCCTCTACTTAGTGTCTATGTAGGAATCGGTAATGCTTAATTAACGTGTATCTATGTTAGTTTATATAATTGCTTGATGAATTGCTATTTAATCCGTATTGTATGAGAAACGCTGAGAGATAGGTTCAGAGATGTAATCTGGGAGTTGAAATTGTTTGGGTGACCGAATTGTGTCATTCGTTCGACCGAGCCTACACACTCGGTCGACCGAGCCCTTTTTTACCTGTTAATCCGGCCACGTCTTTATGGTTAGGTTAGCGCAATAGAATTTATCATCTCAGTAGGTATGGCTACGGCTACATTGCTCGTCTGTTTTAATTAGCGTATGATTAGGAAATACCAATATAGGGCTCCTAGGTTGGCTCATGAATGATATTCCGGGACTTTCAGCGAGATCTAGGTAGGTTTTGTATTTGGGAATTGAGCTCACCTAGTTATACGTAAATCGTAGATTAACATGAGACCGTGCAGGTAATTGTTAATAGGACAGAGACTGATGCGATCATTTAGGAAGTACGCCTAACCATAGGAATGTTGCCTAGACGAGGTGTACGATTAATATCGGCATCCTTAGTGTTGATGACGGTCGATTTGTACCCATTATTCTGCAATCTTTACCCTTGATTTTGATGTGAAATAACCTTAAGAGAGTAATAATAAGTCATTAAGTGCCTAATTTAGATATACCCCGTGTTACGATTTATTATTATGCATTTCGGTAATTTATCAAGTATTTGGTATTACAAACTATGTTTTTGTATGATAAATACGATGAGCGGTATGGACGGACTACGGAGAAGGAATTAAAGATCCGAGGACAATGCAGAGCCAAGCAGAAGATAGAAGACGGAGCCCGAAGCGGTGAAGGCTCGGTCGGTGAGCCCAGCTATTCGGTCGACCGAGTGGACTTAAAGCCCAGCAGAGTCCATCATATTACTTAAGTCGGTTAGGGTTTAGGGAATCCGATCCTTAGTCGGTTTCTAAGTCGGTTTTGAGCTCTATAAAAACACATTGTCATGAGTATTATGGATACATTCATACATTGATTCAATCATTCATAAAAGAGCACAACAAATTGAGAGTTTTTCAAGCAAGTTAGAAATTTGCAACAATGTAAGCCCTTAATCTTCATGTTTTATTTTCAAGTAATTAATTCTTCCAATTACGTTCTTATCGTTCTAATTGATTAAACATAGCTAGATGATGTGATTCTCGGCTATGACGTTAGGTGGTGGTGACACCTTGTCAATGAGGATCCCATGACCTACGTCATAATCTAGATTTATTCATGACTTTACTTGATTTAATTAATGTGTATCTATGATAGTTTATATAAGTGATGTGCAATTCTTTGTTTTAAACATTCGTATATGGAAACACTGAGAGGTTATTTCTAGGATGTAATTAGGGTTGAATTCGTCCGGGTGACCGAGCAAAGTCGTTCGGTCGACCGAGCCCCTTTACTCGGTCGACCGAGCCCTAATTTTGTCAGTTAAGTCTGCCACGTCTTTATGGTGGGTTTAACCTAGTTGAATTTACTTTCTCAGTAGGTATGGCTACGGCTTCGTCGCTCGTCAGTTTTTCATTAGCGTATTATTAGGAAATACCAATATAAGACGTCTAGTTCGGCTCATGAACGATCTTTCGGGACTTCGGCAAGATGTAGATTAGTTTTGTATTAGGGAATTGTCGACACCTAGTCATACGTAAATCGTAGATTAACAAGAAACTATACCAAGTAATTGTTAATAGGACGAGGGCTTGAGCGATCGTTTAGGAAGTACGCCTAACCATAGGAATGTTGCCTAAGCGAGGTGTACGGTTAATATCGGCATCCTTAGAGTAATAAGCGTGTGAGTTATATGAGATGGAAACCCAAAAGGTGAAGTCACGTAACAATACCACAGTGATCTAGTAATCTAACCGGTGCTAAGTCAAGTTAAGGGATGACTCCGTAGCCAATTAAGTATGAATACTGACCAGATTGATGATTAATGAGTTAAGTTATTTTATATAAGTTGTCGTGGTCCGATCGATAACGTTGGTAATTGGAAGGTTAATTACGTTTGTGTCTTTTAAGTTTGAGTTTGTTTATCTTATTTTGTCTTTTATGTTGGTCTTAGACTGTTGTCCAATAATGAATTAGGTGAGTTAATTATTTAAAACTAGGGTCCACATTTTGATTCCCTGAGGGACCGACCTTGATTCACCATCGCTATGCTATGATGTACCTAGTGCTATTGCTAGTATTTGGTGGTCAAGTAAAATAAATTTACAACCTGATCAGACCGCAATCAAGTTTTTGGCGCCGTTGCCGGGGAATCAATGGCCCAATGATTGTTTAAATAATTATTTTTATCTACTTCGTTCTTTCTTTATTGTTTTTAGTTGAATTATTTATTTTTCTTTTGACGAATTATCTCTGTACTTGTATGTTGTTAAAGGATTAAAGCGAGGAATGGGAAGATATTCGTTCGGTCGATCGAACGTATGCACTCGGTCGACCGAGCCTTTCGACTTTAATTTTATATACGATTGTCGTTTCCCGGTATCTCGTTTCCCCTGTTTGTAGGTTGTAAGTTTGACAAGCAGTATGAGCAATCATACTTGTTTGTCAATTTACTAATTGTTTATTGTTTTTCAAATATTGCGAGATAATTCGACGTAAATCACTCACATAACTTCGCTTCAAGATCGGCAAAATGTCATCAAATGATTTTATCAAAGGCCAAGAAGAAGTCAAGGTTTTACTGAACCAAAACTACCAAAAAAAGCCGTTAACACCGAAGCTCATGGAAAGGATAGAAAAGATGAAAGCGAAAATCCGAGAGGCAAGGAAATCGAGGAGGCTAAAAAGCCTATTGGCAAAGAGGTATGTATATTTGAATCCGGAGGAAATTTCTTGGATTCGATTCATTTTTAGATTATGATGATTACATGTCCGAGATAGAATCTGAGTCGAGGGTAGCGCAGACTAAGGAGAGCCCCTATTGTCATCTGTCTAGAGATGAAATATTGGTTAAAGACGAGTCTCGATCGATGCAAAAGTTAAGCGAGACCAGGAGCTTTTATGGTTGGAGTAACCTAGAATAAACCCACTTAGGTTTAGCCTTGATTGATTCGGTTCGAGCCTTAATATCTTTCCTAAAAGCCTTTGTGATAGGAATTTCATTTCAACACCCACTAACACCCCGCTCCAAGTTAGATTAGCGGATGGAACTAGGACAATCATGACTAGGAGACTGAACAACATGGTTATTGGTGTGGGGCAATTACGGTTTAAGATAGACATAGTGGTAATGGAAATCGAGGAACATCCTGAATGCCCAATCATTTTGGGTAGATCGTTTATCAACACCGCTAGAGCCTTCATACGGATGACCAGACATGAGATAGTGTTGTTTGATGCCAAGGGTTACGAGTGTTATGGGATAACAAATCGAAATTTCCTGCACCGGCAAGTGTGAATGTGTTAGAAGTAGTTGGTTCGGAGAAGCTTGATGCCATTCAAGGTCTAGGAAAGGATGCTGATGATAATGTCGATGATAAAGGTGAGAGGGAAGTCCTTACTATTCTAAGTCGGAATAGGTCGATTCAGCTGCACCGCACTACGACCAATATTGAAGTCAGAGACCTACCTAAGGATAGGAGGACTGAGAGGCGAAGAAGCGAACTAGGAGAGTTCGTAACAAAAGCTCATCGAAATCAGAGATGAATCCAAAAGTCGGCGCGCTTATGCGGATGGTCAATTAATTTGTCTTTTCATTGGATTAAAATCCAAAGGAAGGGCACTCGTAGAAAAGGACGGTAAAACTTTTTCGGTGAAAGCTGGCCGGGTGAAAGCCTGGCAAGTCAAGGGTAGTGTTTAGGAGTGATGATTTTGGAAGTCGAGCTATAGACTCAAAAATTTAGAATTCTTTCGTTTCATTTATTTTATTTTATTTCATCTTTATTTTTAATAAAAGTAACGTAGAATGACGAGAGCTTTTTTTTTATTTTTGCCGTGTTCCAATGACCATTAGGTTACGGATGTGCAAAAAGTTTTTTTTACTCGAATCATTTTAACGTGAAGTAGAGTAGGAAGAGAAATCATTATAAAATGTATTGATGATGAGAATTTGGTGAAAAGATGCTTAGTTTCAAATTTGTATTATTTGGAAAAAGTGAAGATTTATATGTTAATGGATTGTGGCTGGATTATTCGATTTTTGAGGTGAGGATTTTTCAAATTGTGACATGATAATTTTGATAGACTTATGTGTTCTAGCTTGAAAATTTCGTGTGTATCAAATTGAGGAGGTCAACTATCATTTATTTTTACACATCCCCATTTTTCATTTCCCAATCCACCTTTTCATTTCCCCCATTAATTTATTCCTCCAACAAAACCATTCCACTCCTCAATCCTTACCTTCCTATCTCCACCAATCACCTTCCACCATTTCAATCCTTTCACTTTCCACATCTTTCTATTTAAACTCCTTTTTCTCTTCATCATTTCCACACCACAAAATCTTCATCTTCTCCAAATCCCCAATTTTCTTCTTCTTCTTCTCCCTATTAATTCCCATTTCCAATCTTTCTCATAACTTCCATCCACCCAAGATTGGGAATAGTAATCTAAATGATCCCCTCCAATATCACAAGTTGTGACAGTTCATATCTCTGATCTCTGAAGGATTATCCGATCCAGTCATCACAGGAAGACTGAACCTCAAGCAGCAGAGCTTCCATCGAGTTCGGTCGACCGAACCTTTACCTTTCGGTCATCCGAGGCCATTCTCTCGGTCGACCGAGAGTTTCATCTTCTTTGCATCTATCATCGGCGTTGCTCTCTCGATTCGATTCGCAATTATGCCACCAAGACGACGATCCTCCGCACAGTTTGAAGCAGTCAACGATGCCATACCCTTGATCAACGGGGTACCGCAATTCACTAGCCAAGAGGTATTTTCGGTTTATCGGAATTTCTTCAACAATTCGCGGTACACCGGGCTCGGGATTAGATTTGACCAAGCGTGGTCAAGAGTCATTCGATCTAATGGAGTATTATCGGTGGCAAGAGGTTGTTGCGCTACTGGCCAAGTTAATGTCGACTGGGTAAGAGAGTTTTATTCTTATTTACGCATGCACCCACACACGAATTTAGTCCAGGTTCGTGGCAAATCCATTGTAATTACTCCGGGGACTCTTAATAATTATTATGGTCTCGATACCCCGGAGGAGGAGCGAGTACAGTGACGTTTGATGAGTCGATGCATGGTTGGAGGAGGTTGGTGCCCATCTCGGGATAGCATGGACAATAGGGAAGTTGCTCGCACTTTTGAGGAGCCATACTTTAGGCGGTGGGAAGATAAGTGCTTACATAGGCTTATCCGTTCTAACATTATTCGGCCAAGCATATGTCTACGATTTATTATGCACATGCTACGCTGATGTATTGGTTGAAGCGAGAGGATGGCTGTTAATATTGGGGGGCGATGCGTTACGAGATGATTGCCGATGCCCGCAAGCCTAGACACATCTTTGCCTTATGGTTCATTGATCACTTCATTATGTGAGGCAGCTGAGTGCCCAGTGCTAGGCAGTGACTCCTATGTCAGGCCCATGCCTATCCTATCTTTGGATTCTGTTGCACCACCTCTTGCACAAGCTGATGATCACGGTCCACATGATGACGATGCGCAATTCCAAGATTTTCCTGAAGCCAATCCCAATGTTTTTCCATTAGCTTTCGTTGATCCGAACGATATACCTTAGGACTAAGCATCTGTGTTAATCTATTAATTTTCTCTTTATCAATGTGTTTTTATTTTTGATTTCGGTGTACCAATAAGTTAAGTCGTGTTGTATGGAGTTCGTTTTGAATTTCCCTAATGAATAAAATTTGTCTTATTTAATGTGTTGGATATTTGTGCATTATTTTCACTATAATTAATAAGTATGGGCTTAAATATGTTTAAGGCAATTATTATACCTTTTACAGTCCATTTGATATGATTATATTTTTCTGGACTAACCCTGTAACGAGTTCCAAGTTTTTGTTAAAGATGTATGTTGCTTGAGAGGTTGCATTTTATTGCGATTAGTAATTGTATTTGTGCATTAAAATTCTCCGGAGTTCATCAAGACTTGTTCAACTTCCGCACTTATTCGAGCTAAGTTCCTTGTTCTTATTTTTATACATTGAGGACAATGCATAGTTTAAGTGGGGTATGAGTCACTTAGCTCATTTAGCATACTTGAATAAGTTTGTATATCAAATGATGAGTAAATTTAAAACTTTTACACTTACAATCACACTTATCTTTTGTGAATTCCCGAATTTTGTATTTAATAAGGTAGGAACCATATTTCGTTAGTACGTGGTCATGTTATACTCTTTGCGATATAATTTGATAAGCTTAAAGATATTCATATTATAAGTTGCAAGTAGTTATTTATTATTCGATTACTCAAAATATGAATCAACGTTTACCACGCTTATCAAAAAATGGAAATATATGTGTACAATGCAGTGCATAGATAATGGGTTGTGGTGCTGGTAATCAATACTTATCGTCGATGTATTCTTACTCTTCTAGCTACAAAAGCGGAATAATAAGCTTGAGATGTATCTGTGTTTTACCAATGAGCTAAACACTGGGCTTGTAGTCAATTACCAAAGTAGCCTTGCGCTTGTGGTAATATTCATTGCTATATTTGATCTAAGATAGGGGATACTTTAAAAAGTTTTCTTCCTTGAGATTTGTAGTATTTGAAAAATGTGAAGAATTGAAAAATTCAACTCTTAAGAGGCTTTGAGTAGTACTCGGTCTCCAAGTCCAAAAACCGTATAGATATATTCTTGCTTATTGTTCTAGTGCTTTACCCATTGCGAGGCTTAAGCAGAGGAATGCTGATGATGGTGAGACTTGAGAATTCAAAGTTGGCATAACCATTAATCATGCCACATTTATAAAACCAATGCATGTGCACACATCACTTCGATTCATACCGAGTAGTGAATAATGGATACCTTATTAGCGTATATAGTATGAGTTGATTCGGGTTTCTTGTGTGAGTATGGTGTGACCACGGGAAAATGATCATATGGGGAAAAACTTGTTAATACTTTGATCGGGACGATCAAAGGCTAAGTGGGGGGCAGTTGATGACGGTCGATTTGTACCCATTATTCTGCAATCTTTACCCTTGATTTTGATGTGAAATAACCTTAAGAGAGTAATAATAAGTCATTAAGTGCCTAATTTGGATATACCCCGTGTTACGATTTATTATTATGCATTTCGGTAATTTATCAAGTATTTGGTATTACAAACTATGTTTTTGTATGATAAATACAGTGAGCAGTATGGACGGACTACGGAGAAGGAATTAAAGATCCAGGACAATGCAGAGCCCAAAGCAGAAGATAGAAGGCGGAGCCGAAGCGGTGAAGGCTCGGTCGACCGAGCCCAAACTATTCGGTCGACCGAGTGGACTTAAAGCCCAGCAGAGTCCAGCATATTACTTAAGTCGGTTAGGGGTTTAGGAATCCGATCCTTAGTCGGTTTCTAAGTCGGTTTTGAGCTCTATATAAACACATTGTCATGAGTATTATGGATACATTCATACATTGATTCAATCATTCATAAAAGAGCACAACAAATTGAGAGTTTTTGAAAGCAAGTTAGAATTTTGCAACAATGTAAGCCCTTAATCTTCATGTTTTATTTTCAAGTAATTAATTCTTCCAATTACGTTCTTATCGTTCGAATTGATTAAACATAGCTAGATGATGTGATTCTCGGCTATGACGTTAGGTGGTGGTGACACCTTGTCAATGAGGATCCCATGACCTACGTCATAATCTAGATTTATTCATGACTTTACTTGATTTAATTAATGTGTATCTATGATAGTTTATATAAGTGATGTGCAATTCTGTTGTTTATCTGCATTCGTATAAGGAAGCACTGAGAGGTTATTTCTAGGATGTAATTAGGGTTGAATTCGTCCGGGTGACCGAGCAAAGTCGTTCGGTCGACCGAGCCCCTTTACTCGGTCGACCGAGCCCTAATTTTGTCAGTTAAGTCTGCCACGTCTTTATGGTGGGTTTAACCTAGTTGAATTTACTTTCTCAGTAGGTATGGCTACGGCTACGTCGCTCGTCAGTTTTTCATTAGCGTATTATTAGGAAATACCAATATAAGACGTCTAGTTCGGCTCATGAACGATCTTTCGGGACTTTCAGCAAGATCTAGATTAGTTTTGTATTAGGGAATTGTCGACACCTAGTCATATGTAAATCGTAGATTAACAAGAAACTATACCAAGTAATTGTTAATAGGGCGAGGCTTGAGCGATCGTTTAGGAAATACGCCTAACCATAGGAATGTTGCCTAAGCGAGGTGTACGGTTAATATCGGCATCCTTAGAGTAATAAGCGTGTGAGTTATATGAGATGGAAACCCAAAAGGTGAAGTCACGTAACAATACCCAAAGATGATCTAGTAATCTAACCGGTGCTAAGTCAAGTTAAGGGGATGACTCCGTAGCCAATTAAGTATGAATACATCCGGATTGATGATTAATGAGTTAAGTTATTTTATATAAGTTGTCGTGGTCCGATCGATAACGTTGGTAATTGGAAGGTTAATTACGTTTGTGTCTTTTAAGTTTGAGTTTGTTTATCTTATTTTGTCTTTTATGTTGGTCTTAGACTGTTGTCCAATAACGAATTAGGTGAGTTAATTATTTAAACCTAGGGTCCACATTTTGATTCCACGAGGACCGACCTTGATTCACCATCGCTATGCTATGATGTACCTAGTGCTATTGCTAGTATTTGGTGGTCAAGTAAAATAAATTTACAACCTGATCAGACCGCAATCAAGTGTCGTAAGCGTGCAAGTTATATGAGATGGATACCCAAAAGGTGAAGTCACGTAATGTAGCACAGTGATCTAGCAACCTAACCGGTGCTAAGTCAAGTTAAAGAGGATGACTCCCGTAGCCAATCTAAGATAGATACAAACGGATTGACAGTTAATAAGTTCAGTTTATTATATAAATTCTCTAGGTCCAAACGGTAAAGACTATAATTGGGGAGGTTAATTACGTTATTTGTCTATGTGTCGAGTCGTGTCTTTACCTTTCTTGTCTTATGTTGGTCGTAGACCGCCTCTATGTCCTTGACATGTTTAATTAATTGTTTGTATATAAGATGATCCACAATAGGTTCCCTGTGGGATCGACCTTGATTCACTATAGCTATACTACGATGGGTCTAGTCCTCTTGCTAGTATTGGTTTATGGTGGTCAAGTATATTATAACCTGATTGACCCCGATCAAGTTTTTGGCGCCGTTGCCGGGGAACCAACGGTCAATTTTATATATAAATAATTTTCTTATTCATGTCGAGTTTTACTGTTTTAGAGTCTGTTTTGAGTCCCTCGGTTGTCTCGCTATGTGTAAAAATTCCAGAATCTGGAGCATTTGGTTTCGCTCCCAAAGAAGGCGCTCTCGTTGTTGCCGAGCCTGGTTCTATTTACGGGATTTCGCGTGTCTCATTTATCCCCGTATGTTTAATCCGTGAGGTCTAATAGCGACATGGGAAACCATGTTAAAAATCAGTCTACGGTCTGTTTTGTTTTTCTTCTGTTTGCGAAACCAGGAAGCAATAATCTGAGTCTCTGATTTTTCGCGGGCGCGGAGAAAATAACCCAGCAAACATGTGGAGCTACGAATCTAAGATGGGAAAAGCAATGGAAGCAATACCTTTAAAGCACCAAGATGGCTCCGAAAAAATTTTAAAGGCTTAAATTCTTCGTGGTACAATGTTGAAGGCAAGGTACTACCTTTTTTGCTTATGTTTTACTACCTTTTGGTTTTTTGAGCATAAGTTAGTCTTTACATGAACCTGAATGAGAATCTTAGCCCGGAGTTGGTTTGTAAGATTAATTTTATTAGTGCCAAAGGTTCTGCCCCAAAATCTGTCTCATCTAGAGGGTGTAGGGAAACATGTAGTTGTTGAATGGAAGCAGTGAATAAAGAGTTCATCGTAGTTCTGTCAAAATCTCATTGTCCTATGCATGAGATTGCTTCTACTGGCCATGGGAGCAACAATTTGTGTAGTTTTTAACAATTCTCAATCTAAAGAAGACGTTGAGTTTTGAGAGAGCATAATGAAGCAGCATTATAGAGGATGTGATTAAAATGGGTCCCTAGGACTAAATCTCCTTAGAATTCACTAATTCCTAAAACGAGAGCCGAGGTAAGAGATTTGTATAAATGGTATGGATAAATGTCGTTACCTAGGTCTCACAACCATAGGAAGGGTATTAATTCACAAAAGTGACTCGTGAAGGATGACTGACAAGGATAACTTTTGGAAAGTCGAGCTGAGGACTTTAAACTCAGAACTACTTCTTTAAAACCCATAGGATTTTTTTTAGTTAGTTAGTTTTTAGGTTTTGTTTTCTTTGAGTCCAATAAGAGTAACGTGACATATGTTGAGGTTTTTTATTTTGCTGTGTTCTGATGGCCATTGGGCTAAGGATGCACAAAACTTTTTTACTCAATATAGGCCACGTGAATTAGAGTTCCGTAGGAGAGTCGTGAAAATTGCTAAAGAAAAGGAAATTTAGCAAACAACCTTAAGATGGAAGCATTAAGAGAGCTTGAGAATTATTGAAAATGTAACAGAGAATGATTGGTGCGAACAAGAACAATTTTGGCCAACTTCCAAAACCTTTTAAAATGGTGATCCAAGTGAAAATCCAAAGTGGTGTGCAATTCGTTCTGCAACTATCCTTATCCTCCCTTTACACCTTTTCACCTTCAAACTTTTCGATCCTCTCACCAATCTACCCCAACAGTTCACATTTCTAACCATTCTTTCGTCGCATCTCTTTCTTTCCATCCGTTTCACTCTCCCACCCAATCCCATTCCTTTAAACAATTCTCAATCCCAAAAACACAATTTCTTCCCTCCCTTTATCTTTTCTTGCCATCCTTATGTCTATCTTTTTCTAAACCATTCATACTCTCAACCTCCATCTTGTTCACAATACTCTTGTGTTGCGGAATTAGAAATATTGCTATGTTTTAATGATTATCTTTTATCATTTTGGTTTTACGTGATCCTAGCTGGGGTAAGTGTAGCCTTGCAACTAGCTAGATTTTAAACGTTTTTGGTTTGATCACATATGACTTATCTTTCTACCGGAAGTTTTAAATTTCACACTTTTCCGCCTATTCCGGCATTTCTAGATGATGAGTTTTGTTCTACATTATCATACTGATCCGACCTTGTTGATGACAGTGCGACCTTCTGCGTGATACATTGGGTGATTAGTAATTTCGAGGAGGTGCTACATCTCCCTAAGTTGTTGATATCCAATGCAAGTGAGAAGTTTATGCGCTAAGTATTTGATTTTATCTTTAGCCAATAGGTCGCATTGAATCTGTTATACCTTACCAAGTTTCTCTTTTATACTGGACTGAATACATAGTGAGCCAGTCAACCTCGTGTTTTCCCCCGTGGGGTAATGCTTTTTGATCTTTGTCTTCTCCACCCGGTTTTAAGCATATTTAGGCAGTGGAGGTTATAGATGAGGACTATCATCGTTAGTTGCTTGTTTATTTTTCTTTCTATTTAGTATATTTTCCTTTATATCGAGTCGTGTTATATAGAGTCTATCTTTAGTTGTATTACTATTTCCCTCAATTCTTTCCTATGTAATGTGTTGGATAATTGTGCTTCATTTCAATATATTCATACGACTTGGGACCGTACAAGGGATGCAAAATTCCTTCAGCACTTTCTGATTATTCCCTTTTTATGATTACTACTTTTTCGTGGACTAACCCTGTAACAAGTTTCGAGTTTCGTTTAAGATGTATGTTGCAGCGGTTATTTTTCTTCCTTGCAATCGGCCGTTGTTTTATCTGTTGGCGTTTGCCGAAGTTCACAAGACTTGTTCCATTCCCGCGCTTATCCAGAGCTAAGTTCCTATTCTTGCTTTTTATTGTTATACATTGAGGACAATGCATGGTTTAAGTGGGGGGTACGAGTCACTTAGCTCACTTAGCTTGCTCGAATAAGCTTCTATATATCAAATAATATAATAAATGAGTAAAATTTAAACTTTTAAACATAGAATCACATTTACTTTTGTGAAGTTCCCGAATATTGTATTTAATAAGGAAGGAACCATGCTTCATAAGTACGTGATCACTTTATACTTTTGTGATGTAATTCTAGTAAACTTAATGATATTCATGTTATATGTTGCGAGTAGTTATTTATTATTCAATTACTCAATAAATGAATCGATGAATATTGCGCTTATAATAAAAATGTAGAATTTTATGTGTACATTGCGTAGATGATTGGTTATGTAAACTTAGTGTCAATATCTATCTCCTTGATGTATTCGATATTCTTGCCAACAAAAGCGGAGTAATAAGCTTGAGACGTACCTGTGTTTTAGCAAAGTGTTAGACACTGGGCTTGTAGTAACATTACCAAAGTAGCCTCGCGCTTGTGGTAATATTCGATGCTATGCTTGATCTAAGATAGGGAGATACTTTAAAAAGCTTTCTTCCTTGAGATTAGTAGTATTTGAAAAAATATGCAGAATTGAAAAAAATTCAACTTTTAAGAGGCTTTGAGTAGTAGTCGGTCTCCAAGTCCAAAATCCCTATATATACGCTCTTGCTTATTGTTCTAGTGCTTTAACCATTCATGAGGCTTAAGAAGTGGGAATCTTGATGTTGGTAGGTTGAGATTTGAAGTTAGCATAAACTCTAATCTTGCTACATTTATATGAAACTAATGCACTTGCACACATCACTTCGATTCATAGTGAGTAATGAATAATGGATATCTTATGAGCATAAATAATATGAGTTGATTCGAGTTTCTTGTGTTAGTATAATTTGACCATTGGAAAATGATTATATGGGGAATAACTTATTGATACTTTGATCGGGACGATCAAAGGCTAAGTGGGGGGTAGTTGATGACGGTCAAATTGTACCCGTTATTCTATGATCTTTATCCCCGATTCTAGTTTAAAATAGCTTTAATGTAGGGATAATAAGTCGTAATATGCCTAATTTATATATACCCCGAGTTACGATTCGTTATTCTGCATTTCGATGATTTATTGCATTATTTGGTATTACAAACTATGTTTTTATTTAATATATGCAGTGAGTTATTCTGGACGGACTTCGGAGAGGAATTAAAGATATTTTGCAGGCAGTCACGAAGCCCGAAGACGAAGGAAAAAGAGGAGCCCGAAGCGCACGGATACTCGGTCAACCGAGCATGATCACTCGGTCGACCGAGCCCACCTATTCGGTCGACCGAGCCACCCAAAAGCCTAGCAAAAGGTCCAGCACATTAGTAAGGCGGTTAGGGTTTAGTGATTTCGATTTTAAGTCGGTTTTCTGAAGTCGGCTGAGGCCTCTATATAAACATTTTGTCATTAACAATATTAGACATCAATCTTTCAATCAAATACATACATTACAATGTAGCATTAATACATTGAAGGTTTTTCAACAATGTAGGGGCTTCGATATGTAAGCCTTTATATTTTCTGTCTTCTTTATTTTCCGTAATTTATCCCCCCCAATTATGATTTATCGTTTGAGTTGATTATTCATAGCTAGATGATGTAGATCTAGGCTATGACGTTAGGGAGGTGGCGATACCTTGTCTATGAGGATCACATACCCTACGTCCTCTACTTAGTGTCTATGTATGAATCGGTAATGCTTAATTAACGTGTATCTATGTTAGTTTATATAATTGCTTGACGAATTGCTATTTAATCCGTATTGTATGAGAAACGCTGAGAGATAGGTTCAGAGATGTAATCTGGGAGTTGAAATTGTTCGGGTGACCGAATTTTGTCATTCGGTCGACCGAGCCCTTTTTTACCTGTTAATCCGGCCACGTCTTTATGGTTAGGTTAGCGCAATAGAATTTATCATCTCAGTAGGTATGGCTACGGCTACGTTGCTCGTCTGTTTTAATTAGCGTATGATTAGGAAATACCAATATAGGGCTCTAGGTTGGCTCATGAATGATATTCGGGACTTTCAATGAGATCTAGGTAGGTTTTGTATTTGGGAATTGAGCTCACCTAGTTATATCGTAAATCGTAGATTAACATGAGACCGTCTGCGGTAATTGTTAATAGGGATGTAGATCGATGCGATCGTTTAGGAAGTACGCCTAACCATAGGAATGTTGCCTAGACGAGGTGTACGATTAATATCGGCATCCTTAGTGTCGTAAGCGTGCAAGTTATATGAGATGGATACCCAAAAGGTGAAGTCACGTAATGTAGCACAATGATCTAGCAACCTAACCGGTGCTAAGTCAAGTTAAAGTGGATGACTCCCGTAGCCAATCTAAGATAGATACAAATGGATTGACAGTTAATAAGTTCAGTTTATTATATAAATTCTCTAGGTCCAAACGGTAAAGACTATAATTGGGGAGGTTAATTACGTTATTTGTCTATGTGTCGAGTCGTGTCTTTACCTTTCTTGTCTTATGTTGGTCGTAGACCGTCTCTATGTCCTTGACATGTTTAATTAATTGTTTGTATATAAGATGATCCACAATAGGTTCCATGTGGGATCGACCTTGATTCACTATAGCTATACTACGATGGGCCTAGTCCTCTTGCTAGTATTGGTTTATGGTGGTCAAGTATATTATAACCTGATTGACCCCGATCAATGCTAGTAAAGAACCTAAGACCTACAATCAAGATATCAAGCATGATGAATGGAAAGAAGCAATGCAAAAACAGATTGAAGCACTTCAAAAGAATCATACCTGGGAACAGTGTTCTAAAAATCGGCCAAGTCGGCCCTCAACCGACCCGAATTTACACCACTCGGCCTTGTCTAGGCGGGCTGGTCTCTAGGCAGGCTGGAAGTCGGGCTGGGCGGGTTCAAGTCGTGTTCAAGGCGGGAAACTCGGTCAAACTCGGCCAACTCGGAGAAAGCTTTATATAATATTTTTTTTCTGTAAGTCTTTATATATTTAGATATTTTTTTGGGAAGCCCTAATTAAATAAAAAAAAATGAAGACTTAGTGGATGAAAATGAAGAATTTATTTGAATTTGTGTCACACTTTCAGTTTAAACTTAACTTGACTACGTGACTTTGAATGTGTTTATTTTCGAGTTTGGACGTATGACGTATCATGTATGTTTGTATGTCTTTATTTTGTGACATGAATTTTTAGACTTATGATATGTTAGTACTTACTAGAGTAGTTGTATCATTATTTTTGGGGGTTTGTAGTAGTATTTTGTTTTTTTGGTTTTTGACAAGTCCATTATTATTAATATTATTAATAAAATAATTTAAAAAAATTTACATCCGCCTAGTCCCCGACTAGTCCCCCGCCTAGCCGACTACTCCCAACTCCCCACCCGGCCGCCCGACTGGCGCCTAGCAACTTTTAGAACACTGCCTGGGAAGTAGTTGATCTGCCCCCAGGCAAGAAGCCCATTGGGTGCAAATAGGTATACAGAATCAAGTACAATCATGATGGTTCAGTGAAGATATACAAGGCCAAACTAATAGCAAAAGGCTACACTCAGACATATGGCCTTGATTATCAAGAAACCTTTTCCTCTGTCAAGATTACTATAGTCATGGCTTTACTTGCAACTGCAGCAGCCACTAATTGGCATCTCCATATGATGGATGTTAACACTTTTTTCGTACAAGAAGATCTACAGGAAGAAGTATACATGCAACTGCCCCTATGCTGTTCAGCAACCAAACCAAATCAATTTGCAGACTAACCAAATCATTGTATGGCCTAAAGCAAGACATCAGACAATGGAATTGCAAGTAACTGAATCCTTGGAAGTCCAAGGATTTATTCAGTCCAAGAATGACCACAGTCTATTCACTAAAGGGTCAGTGCAGTCTTTTATTGCTTTGCTGGTATATGTAAATGACACCATAGCAACAAGTCCTTGTGAGCACTTGATTCAGCAAGTCAATGATTCCCTACATTAGCATTTCGCCATTAAAGACCATGGAAAATTGAGATATTTTCTAGGTATTGAGGATGCTAAAACTCCTACAGACATATCCATTACTCAAAAGAAATACACACTCAACCTCCCAGAAGAATATGAATTTTTTTTGAGGGGGGGGGGGGGCTAAGCCTGCTAAGACACTTATGGAATCCAAGCAAACTTTACAGCATAGTGATTCACTACTTTTAGAAGATAATGCTGCATACAGATCACTAGTGGGTAAACTAATCTACCTCACTTTTATCAGAAGAGATATAGCTTTTACAGTTCAGCAGCTGAGACAATTTTTGTACACTCCTACTGAAACAACATGATGACAGCACATAGACTGTTGAGATATTGTAGGCCAATCCAGGTCAAGGAATCTTATTTCCAGCAGAGAATGACCTTGCCCTAAAATGTTTTATAGACAGTGATTGGGCTGGCTGTCTTGGAACAAGAAAATCAGTATCAGGCTACATGATGTTTCTAGGAGATGCTCCCATCTCTTGGATGGCAAAGAAACAAACCACTATAGCAAGAATTTCATCAGAGGCTGAGTACAGGGCTATGGCAAATGCACTTTGTGAGCTCCAATGGTTGATTTACACACTACAAGATTTGAAGGTTCCTGTTCAGATGCATGTTTTGTTGTTCCATGACAATGCAAGTGTTATGCACGTTGCTTATAATCCTGTGTTTCTTGAAAACCAAGCATATTGAAATTGATTGTCATATTTTGAGAAACAAAGTCAAATATGGACTTGTCAAACTCCTTCCAGTCAACAAAAAAGTAGCTGACATTCTCACTAAGGCCTTAGATGCACCAATCCTTACCTATGTACTAGACAAGCTGAGAATTTCAAAGATATTTCAGAGTTCCAGTAGCTGAAGGGAATGCTAAGTGCAAACTGTTCAAGTACCACTCTCAACTTGAGGGGGGTGTTATAGTATAAGTGCTGAAGGGAATGCTGAGTGCAGTTTGCTGAGGAACTCAACAGACCACGTGATGACTTGGCAACCTGTTGAGTTGTTTAATGCAGAAAACAGTTATTCTGTTATAGTTCATTGTAACCGTTTGTAACTTACCTCTAACTGATTCATGAGGTGTATGAATCTATAAATACCCCATGATCAGCAGCATTGTAACTTAACTTGTTGATTTTAGTTCAATAATAATCATTATGCATTTTATTTACTTTCTGTTTGTAATTCTACAAACTTCAACATATTTTGATTGTTTCCATTGTAGGGCTGTGTGCAGTGTATATGGTGTGTCCAGCATATTGTCTAAATCACACGAAAATCAAACATTCCTTCCAACTAAGAAAAAACCTTCTGTTTGGCCACCTAACCAGATGTGGATGGGTTTTTGCAATGGTAACCATTTTGTTCGTTTGTTTATGAAAGATAGTTGTCCAATTCCTAAGGTGCAGGCAGTTTGGAATACCGTTCGGACGTTGGAAGCAAATCAATGGCATGAGAAATTACGGCATAGGCTTAGTTTATGGTTTGACATGTTCAAGGATCCATGGATGGGGAATCATGTTGATTTGGAATCATCGAGTGCCTAAGTATGAAGTTTTTTTTTGTAACTTTCAATGCTATATTTTTACTCATATGTGAAAATATTGATCCTTCTACTTATCTACTTTGGAATATTTTTAGATCATTCTACTTATATACTTTGATGAATTTTGATCATTATGTGGTGTATGTGGAAAATATTGATCTCTTTGTCTTGATATTTGTGGTGTGATTTTGCTGTTTTCTGAGGTGTAATCTTGTTTTTACAAATATAGTCCAATATAGGTTCTATTTTACAGAACACCAGCCATAAAGGAAATCATCAAACACCGTGAACGTCAGTGGAACCGACGCCTGGTAAACCAGAAACAATATAGAACCTTGAACCATAGACGTCAACCACAATGACGTCGATATTCCAACAGGAATGACCCAACAGCTGAAGTTTTAAAAAACAGAAGCTAAACCATCCAAACGTCAACCACTCCGACGTTCCTAAGTCCATATGAACACATCTATAGCTGACATTTTAAAAAATAGAAGCTAAACCATTATGTTCATCCAAACATCAACCACTCTAACTTTCCTAAGTCCATATGAACGCCCCTGCTAACGTCTGAAAAAATAGAAGCTAGACCATTCTACATTTGGAACGTCAGCAACACTGACGTTTGTTATTCATCAACAACATTGGCCTTGTTGACGTTTTAAAGAACATAATGAAATTGGTTTTGTTCTTCAAAATGTCACCACAACTGGCGTTGCTTTACACACATTAATGTTAGTAGGGTTGACGTTTAGAATACCAGATTGTATATGTTCTATTGGGAGTATGAAATGCAAATAAAAGACCAGATTGTTTATGTTCTATTTTTCAAATCAAAGCAATAAAAATCTATTGGTCCTACAGAATGGTAGATCAAGGGTCATAGGAGGCGTGAATGACCATGATCAGGAGTTAAAAACTTTTTCTTCTTGAAAAGTTTATGCAGCGGAATAACCCTTCTAAAATATGAGTTCTTTTAAGTTATGCAATCACACACAAAGACATATAAGTAAACAAAAGTAAATACGTAAATAAATGTTGAAATGTAAATAACGCAAGGCTTATAGAGGTTCAGTATGGTGTAATCCCCTAGTCCTCTCTACTCCTGTGATGATCGGAGGAATTCACTATTGTGGTGATTGTCCTTCACTACAAAAGCTTCACATTTTGAGTTATCACTCCCTAGAAACAAATGCTTCAATGATTGAACTACAACACTGTTCTTTCGGATTTCATCCTTCAACAGCTATCACACTCAACTCCTTGTCAGATGGCTCTGATTCAGTTGCTTCAGTCCTTGAAGACACATATGTCTCTTCACTGATTTGACGATCTCTAGAAGAGATAAAAAGGATGTGAATTGAAGAATTCACAAACCTGAGAAAGTTCAGACTTGATAAACCTTGTAAGAGCCTGGGAATTCTAAACTTGAGTTTTTGATAATGCTTTGAAGCTCTGAGTATATAGTTTTTTGATAGAGTGTGAGCAAAATCTAGATCGTTATTCTTGTTATTTTGCCTTCAAATAAAGCCTTCTATTTATAGCCATGATTTCCTTGAATTTGAATTTTTTTCCTGTTGTCTAATTAATGACGAGGGAATAATCCTTGATTCTGTCCTAATTTAATTCTCATGATTTGCATAATCTTCGTTTTAATTCCCAACGTCCATCATAAAACCCGTCCTTGAATATTTCTTCATTCTCTTCCTTGTCTTCCATGTTTTCCACGTGTTTAATTTTTCTTTTTGCATCTATCAGCTTACTGATTCAGCTGGTTAATTTCATTAATCAGCTGCCTGGTTTGTTCACTAAACTTGGCCAATTCTTGTGTACTGAAGTGTTTCCTTGGCCAGCTCACTTGATTTCATAATCAGCTTGCTTCTTGCCACTTGGCTGACTTTTGTGTGCCGTTCAGTCTTCAGCTTAGCTTCTGTGTTGATTATTACTCAGAGATTCTTCTAAGCATTATTACTCACCGTTAACTCATTTCTCCGCCCCACCTTTTGAACTATTGTTTTGATCAAGTAATTGTCGTAATATTTTTATATTAACAAGAATATTTTTTTAAGATCATATGTTCGGGACATTCATTCCCAGCACGACGAGATCCCGAACATTCGGGTATCCTAATTGTCGGAACCCGATGCATATCGGGTACGGGCTCGGAAGAAAAATAGAATCCCGAATCTTGTCGGGACAGGTTCGGGTAGGAGGTTTACCGGTCGGGTCCCAACTCAATGCCACCCCCAGATGGATCCATCTTCTAACTTGAATAGTGTATTGTCAATGGTTCCTTTGTTGAATCCATTGCTGATGAGAAATTGTGACAGAGTCTCATACCAGGCTCTGGGTGCATGTTTGAGTCCATACAATGCTTTCTTCAATCTTTACACTTTATCTTCCTTAACTATGATCTGAAATCCATGTGGTTGCTCCACATAAACTTCTTTTTCAAGCAATCCATTTAAAAATGCACCCTTCACATCCATTTGGTAGACTTTGAAGTTCTTGTGAGCTGCATATGCCAGAAACAGACCGATTTCCTCCAATCTTGCTACTGGTGCAAAGGCTTCATCATAGTCTTTTCCTTCAGATGTGATGAACCCTTATCCACCAATCTTTCCTTGTTTTCTGACTATTGCTCATCGTTCATCCATCTTGTTTTTGAACACCCATTTGGTTCCTATGATGTTGGCATGATCAGGTTTGTCCACAATTTCGCAAACATGATTTATTTCAAACTCATTATGTTCTTCTTGCATTGCCGTGATCCAATCTACATCTTGGATTGCATCATCCATTGTAATTGGTTCAACCTGTGACAGAAACAAGTTAGCATACTCTCCAGTTGTCTTTTGGTTCTGACACATATGTTTACATCTCCAATGACTTGATAAGCTGAGTGATCTCTAAGCTAGTTGATATCTAGTTAGAGTTGTGCTTGAACTGGTATCTTAGCTGCAGTATCAGCTGGTGTTGATTCTTGGTCTTCAACTGAGTCCTCTGGGATTGCAGTTTGTACTTCTGCATTTGTATAGACAGGTTCAAAATCCTTTCCTTTGGTCCTTTCATCTTTTGGGATTCTTGGGTCTTCACAGCTGGTATTTGGTTCATCAAACACCACATGGATTGAATTTTCAATCACCAATGTCCTCTTGTTCAGGATTTGAACGTTTTGCTGGTATCTGAATATCCCATGAATATGCCTTCATCAGCTTTCTCATCAAATGTACTATGATGGTTCCTGGCATTATAGAGGACAAAACACTTGGCTCCGAAACATATGTAGGTGTGAGATGTTTGGTCTTCTCCCATTCCTCACTCATACGGTGTCTTCCATGATGTTTGTTCATGATTGATATGTTCTGAGTATAGCATGTTGTATTTATTGCTTCAGTCCACAATCTCTTGAGAAGGCCTGCTTCTGCAATCATTGATCTGAGAACCTCCTTGAGTGTTTTGTTTCAACTTTTTGCTACTTTATTCTGATGTGGAGTGCCTGATGTAGATAGTTGATACATTACTCCATTCTTTTCACAATAGCTCCTAATAGTTTGATTTAGAGATCCAGTTCGTCTGTCTGATCTGATCTTACAAATCTTCAGATCTTTCTCATTTTTCAATCTCTTAAAAGATCAAGAAGTTTCTTGAGTGTCTCCTTTTTCTTGTTCATGAACACAGTCCCAGTGTATTTGGAGTAGTCATCAACTACCACTAAGGTATACTTATTTCCACTTACACTGACCGGTGTGACAGGTCCAAAAAGGTCCATGTGTAACAGCTTCAAGATCCTGGTTGTTGACTGGTGTGGCTTTGATTTGAATGAGTTTTTAATCTGTTTCCCTTTCTGACATGCATCAAGCTCTCTTTCTTGAAAGTTGTTTCTGGTAAGACTTTTACCAATTTACTCTTTGCCAGCTTGTTGATGGATTTGAAGTTTAGATGATTTAGTCTTCTGTGTCATATCCATATAGGTGATTACTTGGCTTTGACTATCAGGCAAGTCTTTGCTTTGGTTGTGCTCCTGTGCACTACATACATGTTGTCTTCCCTTTTTCTTGATAGGACAACAATGTTACGCTTGTGATTCACTTGAAAACCTTCCTTGTTGAAACAAACATTGTATCCTTTGTCACAGAACTAACTGATACTTAGGAAATTGAAGTTCAGTCCTTTGACATAGGCTACATTCTGGATCTTCAAGTTGTTCTTTAATTTATTTCACTCCCCCTTAGTCTTTCCAGGCTTCTCTTTGCCTCCAAATTGACTTTGGGTCCATCAAAAGCTTTATAATCAGTCAACCAGTGTTTGCTGCCAGTCATGTGTTTAGAACATCCATTGTCAATGTACCAGATAGCCTGCAAAACAGATTATGCACTTTTAGGTACCCAACACTATTTGGGTCCATACATGTTAGCTTTAATGCCTCTTACCCTAAGTGTATAACCAACTTTTTCTTGGTAGGTTGAAGTCATCAACTTCATAGGTGTAAGGCATGGAAGAATAACTTCTAACAAAGTGTTTGAAGGTATTATGAGATACCTTTCTCCCTTTCAGCCTACTGGCATATCTCTTCACTCTTCAGTAGACTGGGTTGGCATGCTATCATACTGACTTCTGTATCCAGGACCAGACTTATTATGGTTCTTCCTAGATTCAGATTTCCATATGTGAGCTGGTAATCTTTAGTGCTAGAGGTGGAACATTCCAGCCATCATCTGAGGGATAAAGTCTTCATTTACCCTTAACTGTATCTTTGTCTTTAGTAGGCTGGCTATAGGAAGACTTACCTTTCTGGTTTACTACACTGGTCTTTTACTTAGATGGTGCAGGATGAATGCTTGACCTAATATAATAATCTGCCATTTTCTGAATTTAGGACCAGTTTTGGTCTTGAGTTTAGATGTGTGCTGATTATTAGACCTTTTCTCATCCCGGCTGCCATAGCCAAGACCAGATCTGGCTCTAAACCTTTTGGGAGGTTTGTAAGCTGGTTCAGAAATCCTTTCAGCTGATACTGAGACTTTATCAGCCGGACTGTTGTTATCAGATGACTTGTCATCTGATTCCTTTTGACCAATTGAGTCTTTCTCATTACCAGCTGAGTTGGATCTTAGCTTATCCAGTTTTCTTCTTAATTTTTATTCTCTTTCCTTAAATCATCACATTCATTTTCAAGAACCTCAAGATTTATTTTAATTTCTTCAATTTTGCTCATGAGATTTTGAATTAGACTCTCAGATCCAAGTGGGAGAATAGAAGATTGTGCAGTATCAGAAACAGATGCTCTAGTTGTAGAGTTACAAGACAATATCTATGTTTCTTATATCTCTTTTTCCATTAGGCATAGACATGCTTTCTCATCCTCTGAGCTGGATCAATCTATGTTGTCAGCTGATTCACTTGTACTGCTAGTACTGCTACTGATGGTTTTTGCTTTTAGTGCTCTTCTACTCTTGGTCTTGTCAGATGAGTGCCTTATCTTGTCTGAGGACTTGTTCTTTATTTTCTTTTCATCATTCTCTTTCTTCTCTTAAGGGCAATCAGCTTTGTAATGCCCCTTTCGCTTGTAGTTCAAGCAGCGTACTTCTTTATCTCTTTTCTTGAAGTCTTTGCTTGATGAAGTCTTGTGTTTGGATGATGAGCTACCTTTATACTACCTCTTTGTGAATTTTTCAAATCTTCTGACCATTAATGCAATTTTCTCTCTTAGCTCTTGAGTCTCTTTGCTGACGCTGTCATCAGCTTTACTTTGCTGAGGTGCCACCAGTGCGCTGGTCTTGGGTGCCTCAGCGGGTCTTCCATCTTCATTATTTAACTTGAACTCATGATCTTTCAGCTCAGACATTAGGGTCAGTGTATCTGTCGTGCTTAGTTCAATAGTTCCCTTCAGAACGGAAGTGGTGATCTTCCATCTTTCTGGTAGAGCTCTAAGAATCTTCAAGCACACTTCCTTTTGAGGGTAGACTTGACCCAGCTGTTGTAGTTCGGTGAGTATTGTAGAAAACCTGATATCCATCTGTTCAATTGATTCTCCACTCTTCATCTTGAAGTTTTCAAACTTCTATTTAGCAACAGACAGTTTGTTCTCATTTATAGCTTCAGATCCTCCGTTTATCAAGGCAAGCTTGTCCCACGTATCTTTAAGTGTCTTGCATTCTTTCACCCTCATGAACATGTTGTTGTCTAGAGTCTTTATAATCATATTATTTTGGCCACAAAGTCATGGTTGACTCTTTTCCTATCATCTTTGGTCCATTCTGTTTTGGGTTTCTCCACCCAGCTTTCTTGAGTTGCACCAACGGTCACTTGAGTCATTATCTTTATTGGGCCATCATTGATCACATCTAGCATCTCCTCATGAGTGGTTGCAAGAGAAGAGAGCATAAAATTTCATATTCTTCAAAATTGTTAATGCTGAAGATGGGAATCTTAGACATAAATCCTTGAGACTAAAATTTTGTAAATGTATTAAAACTTTGAAAAACATTGAAAAATAATCCGCTTTCTTTGTTACCAGAAAATCATATCTGAACATGTTCTGATACAAAGAACACTACTCTGATACCAAATTTTATTTCCCAGAGAAGGGTAGATCAAGGGTCAGAAAGGGGGGAAGGGGGTGAATGATCTTGATCTGTAATTTAAAAACTTTTTCTTCTTGAAAAGTTTATGCAGCTGAATAACCCTTCTAAAATATGAGTTCTTCAAAGTTATGCAATCACACACAAAGACAAATAAGTAAACAGAAAGTAAATGCATAAATAAATGCTGAAATGTAAATAACGCAAGGCTTATAGAGGTTCGGGGTGGTGTAGTCCCCTAGTCCTCTATTCTCTTGTGATTATCGGAGGAATTCACTATTGTGGTACATCGTTACAATAGAGGTGATTGTGCTTCACTACAAAATCTTCACAATCTTCGAGTTATCACTTCCTGGCAATAAATGCTTCAGTGATTGAACTCCAACATCGTTTCTTCGGATTTTGTCCTCAATAGCTATCACACACAACTCATTCTCAAATGGCTCTAATTCAGTTGCTTCAGTCCTTGAAGACAACTGATGTCTCTTCACTGATTTGACGATCTCTAAAAGAGATAACAAGGATTTGAATTGAAGAATTCACAAACTTGATCAAGTTCAGACTTGATAAATCTTGTAAGAGCCTGGGAATTCTGAACTTGATTTCTTGTTCTTCTTTGAAGCTCTGAGTATATAGCTTTTTGACACAGTGTGAGCAAAAGATAGATCGTTATTCTTATTATTTTGCCTTCTGATGAAGCCTTCTATTTATAGCCATGATTTCCTTGAATTTGAAATTTTGTCTGTTGGCTAATTAATGACAAGGGAATAATCCTTAATTCTATCCTGATTTAATTCTCCTGATTTGCGTGTTCCCGATTTTAATTCCAACGTCCATCATAAAATCCATCCTGGAATATTTCTGCATTCAATTTCTTGTCTTCCATATTTTCCACATGTTTAATTTGCTTTTTGCGTCTGTCGGCTTACTTCAGGTAGTTCATTTGATTAATCAACTGCCTGGTTTGTTCACTGAACTTGGCTGATTCTTGTGTACTAAAGTGTTTGCTTGGTCATATCACTTGATTTCATAGTCAGCTTGCTTATTGCCACTTGGCTGACTTCTGTATGTTGTTCAATCTTCAGCTTCGCTTCTGTGTTGATTATTACTCTGCTGATTCTTCTAAGCTTATATTTTCTCTGCCGATGCTTCACTTTTTATTTTCTTTAGCCGATTAAGATGGCATTTCACTGACGCTTATTTTGGGTGAGGTCAGTGTACACCATTTTGACAAACAATTATTTCATCTCGTAGATGCTTATCTTACACTTACCCAAGGTCATCCCAGACTTCATTGGTTGTAAGTCAGTCCATAGGTCTTCACTTAACTAAGTCTGGATCCTCAGCCTTGGTACTCAGCTGATCTTCGGTCTTCACTCTACTAAGCTGGCCAACCAAACTACTAATTACAGTGCTTAGTTTGACTAACTTATACAATGTTAGATTTCTAATAAAACCTATACATTTCAATTTTAGACTTGTTTCAGGCTAACTATAACAAATGGTATGACCATCATCAAAACTAATAAAATGTTCCAAACAAAATCAAAATCAAACCGATAAAAATCCAAACCAATAAACCTCCAAACTCCAAATGAAAACTCCAAACTCCAAATCAAACCAATAAAAATATGGAAATAAAAACTCCAAATGAAAGACGGAAATGTAAAGTTATATGTTTACGGAAATGTATCAAGGATCTAAGACCAGAACTTATTTTTCACGGTCTTTCTTCGGTCTTTGTTCTGATTCTCCATCTTTGACTTCGGCCTCTGCTTCGACACCGACATCTTGGGTACTTACACCATCATTCAAAAACTCGCATGCCATCTCAATGACCTTCAATTGATTCTTTTTACTATTCTTTGAACCATTCACCATCGCATCTTGTAGAGCATCAATCATTTTAGTCTTGTTTGCCTCATCCTATAGTTAAACAGAAAAAACATTAATTACAATGAAAAAAGACACAACTTACTGTCTATTCATAAATAGATATGGTCAAACCTCTCTTGAATATCATTGCTTCTTTTTTGCTCACTCCGGTCAAACGACGTACAGAAACACCGTGATCACAGTCCATGTAATCATCCGTGCATTCCCAATCAAATCTAACTTTCCTCATTATTTGACTGTTATGCACTAGATTGTTGACAAAATGGATGAAGTCATCGTCACGTGTTGCATAGTTGACACTGTATTCTTTCACCTTCTCGCTTCTGGTGGATTTATCTGGAGGAATCGATGACTGTGGTATGGATTGGACATGACCAAACTGACGGACGATACGGTTTGGTTGACATGTCTCTACAATGTCTAGTGTCCTTATGCATCCATAAAACCAGTATACGTCATCATCAGACACCGTTCGCACTTCCCGATAAGCATCCCAAACAACTTGCAAGATGAAAAATGCTTTAAGTATAACTAAACGTGCTATTATATTAGTTAATGTGAAAGTTCATACATACATCTCGTGCTTCCATCACGTCTAAGTCCTCTCTTAAATGCTTTAACGATGACACTTCCATATAATCGTTAATTTCAGTAATAGGTTTCCACTTCAATGACCGTACCATCTCCCATGCATTGAAATAGTTGTTAGTCGGAGGTCGCAATGCTGGAAATTGTTCGTACACCCAAGCCTGTTGATAACACTATATTTAATACTATAAACTATACAATTATTTACCCTAAATCGTGCTCAATTGATGAGAGATAGTCCGGTTATTGTGTGAAATACATATCGATTGCTTAGTGTATGTTCCTTGGTCATTAATTTTGCATTTACGTATTTATCCTTGGATTGGGTACTGTTTTGCCTTGTTTTCCGTGCTCTTTAGGTATACCATATTCTGGAGCAAAGGAGGATGAATCCGGGTCATAAAGAGTCATTAGGCCGAAATAAGAGAGTCCACGAAGAAGTCTACAGGGATTACAGAAGCAAAAGCCACGCCCGCAATTACGAGACCTTGGGCGACAAGAAATGAATATGCGTGTTATGTCTAAGTCAGCTAGGGTTTTAGATCATACTAAGTCAGTTACAGTGCTTATTTATAGCCTGTACCAGCCCCATTGTAACACATACTCCAACTACTATTTAGTTTTATGAAATAAATTAGTTTCTTGGTTATTGCTTTGAGTTCTTCCATTGGTTTCCTTCCCCAAGACATCAACTAGCTTGAGTTGATCAAGCTAGATCTGCCATAGTCGAAGGTATGAAGCTTTGAACGTTCCTTTATATTTTCGTTATGGTTGATTAGCTTTATTTAACGCAATGTAATTAATCTGCATGTTTAACTTTACCAGAATAAATCGGAATAGAACTATAAAATTCCAAAGTTAGGAACCACCGTGCTCGCAATTGCGACGGTCTATCTCGCAATTGCGAGGCAAATCTAGGTCACCCTAAATATGGAGATTCAGCTACGTTGATCGACCAGTTTAATTCGCGGTAGGTTAGATCTGGTCAATCTACTTGTCGTATTTTGTAAATTAACATGAAGGACTTGCAAGGTGAAGTGTTAGTTAGGACATAGTCTGGATCAATCCTTAGGAACATGCCAGTAAATGTCGATGGCTGCTTAGGGAGGTTCTCGGTCTTGAGCCGGCACTTTCTAGAACTTATTGCGTGTTAGTTAATACAACCAACGAAGGAGGTTATTTGCACATAGACGTTTATTGTCCTTGCAAATGGAAGTAAACAAGGTTAAGAGATTGCACCCGTACCTAAAACTGAATTGAAACATAAGTTCTGATTGAATCAGGGAATTACGGGGAAAGTAAACATAATGATTATTTTCAAAAAATAAATAAATAAATAAACATAATGATTACTTACACCAAGCTAGGAGATCAGTTAGGAGGAGGAACACCAACTTTATTTTCTATCTTTATGTGGGTTGTAGACCATTATATGTGTTCTTAGTTAGATTAATACGTTTATTATCAATGTTGCATTGTCTATGTGGGGTCGACCTTGACTCGCCCTTGCTATGCTGCTACTCTTGTTAGTAATTAATGAGTAGCACGTGATCACCTGTAAAAAACATATTTCTGAAACGGTCGTGTAATCGTTTAAAGATATACACTAAACACAAAAAATCATCTAAATAACATGTGTTACCTCTAGCAATGTCAGGTATCCAGAAACTCCAACATTATTGATCTTAGAACCCTTCGATAGTTGCCGGTAAAGATTTGCCAGTGTAGCAGTACCCCGAGCCCACTCACTTACTTTATCCAAATCCCGTAGAAAATGAAGGTAAGATATGTCTATCTATCTCCACTATGGTCTTGAAACAAAGTGCATGCAAGCATGTACAACAAATATCCGCTCACAGCTTGATCCACAGTAATGATCCGTGCAGTCTGACCGGTACAGGATCCCTTACCCTCATTACTTCGTGTACCGTATTTACCCGCAAGCATGTTCTTCAACCAACTTTTGGACACCCGTAGTCCATTAGAATGGGCTAACTCAACTTCCACTTCTTGTATACCAACCCCTAACAACTCATGAGCAAAGTGTACTTGTTTATCAGTTTTTTCAAATTCAAAGTTCACGGCATGTTTCGTAACCGGTAAGCATGTGATATATCGGACGTCATATAGTGTGATCGTCATCTCACCGAATGTCAAGTGGAAGGTGTGTGTTTTCGGATGCCACCTCTCAACAAATGCACTAACGACCACACGATTGGATTGGGTTTATGAACAATGTACCAGATTGTACTACGGATTAGCTCTCAACCTTGCATTGAATTCATCACGTTCATCATCAATCTTCCACGGACGAAGGAAAGATGTGTTTAGATTTCATTCAATGATACCTCGGTCGTGTTCAATTTTCCGATAAGAATATAACGTTATATATATGTTTAAAACAATACGATAAAACTATACAACTTTGAAAATACCATACCTTTGTTTTATTCAACAACCCATAACCAACATGCTGCTCCCAATCCTTCAATAGAATATCGGTGTCTACCATCACACCATCGTCTCTATCATACTCTAAATACTAAGCTGTGGCTACTTATGCCTCTGTCAGTGCCCCAACACTACCAGATGCCTCTCCTATAGCAGACCCGAAACTACCGGATGCCTCTCATGTAGTGGCCCCAGCACTACCAATTGTCTCTGCTGATTCACATGCACTCCCAAAAGCCTCCGTCATAGCCCCGACACTAACACCCCCAACTGAGTGTCTGTCGTAGCCCCAACACTAACACCCCGGCCCCAACTATATCTGTAGTGGCCCTGGCACTAGAAACTGTCTGTCCTAATGCCCCTGCACTCCCAACTGCTTATGTAGTGTCCCTAGCACTCAATATTGCATCTGCCTCAACTATTCTTGATTGACATTCTTATTTTGTCTCAACTGCCTCAACTGTCCCTGATTGACTCTCTTCCTGCATCTCAACTACCTCAATTGCCACTACACTACCAGTTGTCTCTCCTAATGCAGCCTCAGTGTTAGAGGCAACATCAACTTCCATTGTAGGCTTCTAGACTTGTATGTTTTCGGCTTGCACATTCTTTTGCTGTTTCCGAGTTCTTTTATATGCCACACCTGTATGTTCAGAAACATTACTAGGTTGGACATGAGCTTCAGACGGTGCTTCCGAACAAACTTGATCCACTGCGGTACCTTCATCAATCACATTATCACTCTCTGCAAAGCGTACATGCTTACCAGACCTCGTCTTAGCCATAATTTCCTACAAATGTGACAACAGATGAATTGTCATGCAAATGAAGTAATCAACTAACAAATAAACTCAAAATAAAGCAACAAAGCCTAGTTAAAAACCATATGCATGACATATATATTTTCACCACAGGAAATACTACCACAAATATGCAAAATTCATAACAATATAATTCATGACACATTGCGCATTAATAAGTATCGATATTCATTTATTCAGAGTTGGAAATTTGTTTACAATATGAAGAAATACACTAATTCATAGTTGGAAATACGCTAATTTATAGTTGGAAAGTTGTTTACAATGTAAAAAAATACACTAATTTGAAGTTGTTATATGCACATTAATTAAGCCATTATAATGAAATTCAGCATATAACGTCAGTCATGTTGACGTTATCATACACAAATAAACGTCAGCTTCATGAACGTTTCTGGTAAGACACAAACTCCGTCCACATGGACATTTCTGTTTTTACCTAAACGTCACCACCACAAACGTTCTGGGAAGGTCACCCACTTCGACGTTCCAAGGACAAGAGTAACGTCACCCACACTGATAAAGAACTAGGTTACCCTACTGGGATTTTATGACCTGAACTTCAGCCCTGGTGACGTTGGCTCTGCAGCAAGAACGTCAGTATGGACGACGTTTCAAGCACCCGGTCATCTTCCTCATTCCTCCGATCGGAAAACGGCCAGCTGGTCGAATAATGCCCAAACATCCTCCGAATTCTACCAGATTTCAACCAACAATTAATACCCATTTTAATGAAACAAAAATCGACATACCTTAGACAAGTTATACAACAATTTATCTCGATCGGTGCTCTCCGTTCTTCCCTCCATTAGCAAACGGTTCGTTCTACCCTCCGTTCCACTCCTTGCCGCTGCAACTTTGAAAAAGTGTTTGGAAATGTGTTTTGAAATGTGATATGTGTTTTGAATTAAATAGGAGGGAAGTAATGTATTATTAAAAGGGGAGGATTTAGAGTATTATGATAATTTGTGTGTATTTTAATGTTTAAAAATATAGGGACTAAAATGTAGGTATGTAATATTTATTATTTTTATGTGGTGTGTGTAAGTAAAAAAAATCAAGAAAAGGGTGCCACTAGAACAGTAGAACCCCCCTAAATAAAGTGGCATGATGATATGTGCTCTCTTTCATCTGGGCCTCTTGACTTTTGAAGCCCAACTCTCCTTGACCCAACAGTCATCCCAAGCTTCCTCCATATATCAGCCGATTGTTACAATATATAGATAAATAGTTGTTGATGCAAGAGGATGTGCACAGCTTCACATATCAATTCAACAATAGGAGGTCAACTCAGCAGAGCTGAAGTTACAACAGTGAGCTGAATAGTATAGGAAAGCAATAATTATGTTATCACTATCTTGTAGCTTCTTTTTAATTGATTAATGTGGTGTATGTACTAAAATACCCCATGATCAGCAACATTTAACTTAACTCATTCACTATTCTTGAGTAATAATAATTCTGCATTTTATTGTGTCGTGTTCTTCAATTTCACAACTTTAACATGGTATTAGAGTGTAAAACTTGAGAGTTTACATTGGTTTTCTTCATTTTTACTATGTTTCAGAAGAAACTTGAGAGATTTTTTCATTTTTTTATGGATTGCACACATTTTCTTGAGAGAATTTTGTGTTATTTCTGAGTTCTTGATCATTTTTTGATCATCTTTTGCTATATTCTAGTGTGGATTTTATGTTCTTAGCAGCTATGGCAGCAAAGAAGCAAGAACTGAGCCCCTCTAGTCCATTCTATGTTCATCCAAATGAGAAGCCATCACTGGTGTTAGTGCAGCCATTGATGAATGACAACAATTACAATCCTTGGAAGATGTCAATAGAAATGGTGTTGATCACCAAGAACATACATTGCATCGTAGATGGCATAATTAAAATGCCAGAAACATATTTAACGGACTTTCAGGCTTGGAGGCAGTGTGATGCTATGGTGAGATATTGGATCTTGAACTCTGTTGAAAACACAATTGCATAGGGTTTAATGTACTTCATAAGTTCCTAAGCAGTTTGGAAAAATATAGCTGATAGATTTTCTATGTTGATGCACTAGGACTTTCTGATCTTCTTAAGGACATGCATCTCTTGAATCAAGGTTCTGATTCTGTGATTCAGTATTTCACCAAACTGATAGTTCTCTGGGAAGAGATCAAGACTATTAGTTGTATTATCAAATTTGAGAATACTCATTTCGAGACAAACTATTCTTTCCTTAATAGAATCAATTTCGGCATGTAAACATTGATTCGGTAACTCTAAATCAGTTGCATCAATAGTCAGATTAGCAACACTCTTTGTCATTGATGATAGTTATTTAGTAAGTCTGACATTTTCATCTTTAAATTGTTTATTCTCTAGTATGAGTGTGTTATTCCTAATATTGAGCTTCTCATTCAAAGCCATGAAACTTTGAGATATTTCAAATAATGTTTCAAACTTGGAATCAGAAAGTTCGGAATATACTTCATCTTCACCATTGATTTTTCCATCAATCTCAGCATTGATCTTAGCATCTACACTAGTGTTGATTTCATGAAATGCTTCAACTTACTCAGAGTTGTTATCATTTGTATCTGCAAGCAAGCAAATCCTTGCACAGTGTTCATCTTCTTCATCTAATGATGAATCATCTCATGAAGATTTCGATTTGAATAATTTCCTCTTCATCTCGGCATGTTGAGACTCGACTTTCTTTTCATTACAATTGCCAACATAGTGACCAAATATATTGCATTTGTAGCATCTAACAATTCATTTATCTCTCATCTGATCGGGATTTTAATCACTCCTCTTGTTGTGAGTGAGAGCCTTCTTTGCAAACCTTCTAAAATATTTAACAAGCAAATGAGTTCTTCAGACATATCCTCATCATTGTTTTGAGGTTTTGCATCATGTATAGTTTCATTTGAGCATCTCTCCTTCAAAACCTGCAAAGCAACTTTATGAGGATCTGTTTTCTCAGTCTCTGTTTTCTCAATCTTCCTTTCATTAGAATTAATTCATATACCAACAAGGATCTAATCAGTTCATCCTTTTCAAGGATAGACAAATCCCTATATTCTTGTATTGCAGTGATTTTAGCATCCCACTCAGGTTAACTCCTCATGAGTTCATACTTTCTCTTGATTTGAGAAAACTTTCTCATGATATTCTAAACCATTTGTAATTTCATGTAGTCTAGCATCCAATTCACATATAGATTCAGTGGATTTCTACTTAAATAGCTCATACGAATGCATTAAGATATTTACCTTGGATTCTTTTACTATATTTTTTCGGTCATATTTCAATTCAAGTTTTGACCCAATTTATTAGTTTTACTTGCAAAGAGAGAAATATATAGCCTCTTCATTTCTCAAAGCATTGATCAAGACAACCATAGATTTAATATTTCATGACACTTCATTCTTGTCAAATTCTTTCCATTCTTGTCAGATCTTAGGAACAAACTCAGCAATATTCCAGTTATTTTGGTTTTCATGGGGACAAATGGTCTATCCTCAAGGACATACAAGATATTCCATGCGCAATCTCATATCTCTTTTTCAAGTGATCAAAATGCACACAGTAAAGTATGGTTACCTCTTACTTGACATGCCCTCTTGAGGCTTAGTAAAAGTCATTGAGTCATTCTGTCAAAATGTATTAAATAAATTTTCATATTTAACTAGTGCTCTAATACCAATTGATAAGATCAATAAGGTCCAATATGAACCAGAGGTTAATGGTTTTTTACCAAACATTTGTGTTGAATACTCCCCTCAACAATCAAGTAGTGCGATTGTTCTAATTTCAACGTATAAGGTTAGATGGAAAATCAAGTGGTTAAATACGGATTACAATGTTGTATAAGACCTTTATCCAACTCAGAACAAGTCTTAAATGACTTATATATACCAGATCATGTAAGATGAGCAAAGTAGAACAGATTGATCAGATTGCAAAGAATGCGTTCAAGTTCTCATGAACTTTTGATTAAGGGTGATTGCATATGCTTGGATGAAAGTTGATATCAGAAAGTAAGCATACAAAGCATTCAATTAAAAGCAAAGAAAGGTGCAGAGTAGTGAACACAAGGATGTAGACTTGGATTTGTAAACCTTCATTTAGTGAGATTTATTTTATTTAGATAACAAGTGTTAAAATCAGAAAGTATACACCTCAAATCAATTCACCAAGCCAAAGCTTGATCTGTAAAAGCATACCAGAATTCACTCACACAATTACATAGGTGTAATGGATAAAACATGACCCTCTGCTCAATCCAAAGAAATCCTTGTATGTAATGAGACAAACATTGTACCTTTTGATAGATCACAACTTGTGCTATTTTGATTGTTCTTCCAAATCACAAATTGATCAAGACTAAACCTAAGTCTCAACCAGCCTTGCAACAAAGCTATAAAACAGACAAAACATAGTTTTGACTGACAATTTCTGATTTCTCAAAATATTACTCAAAGATGAATATTGTTTGCCCAATTAAGAGCTCACTAAAGACTTAAACAAATCCTTAGCTTTGGCAAATGTAGCAATAGTCTTTAACACTCTCGAAACCACTTCTTTTATAGGCAGATGACAACAACCAATACCAAACTGAAAGTAACCGTTACATTCAGAATTTAGCTCAAAATTTCAGCCGTTGGAAGCACATGAAACTTCCTCCTTCCTTACTCTCGTGTATCAGATACTTTAAAGGCAATTAGGAGCTCAATTGATCAAGTAATCTGTTGTGTAATCTGACGAGAAGCGAAGAGGTCGAGTGATTTGACATTGCATTTGCAAGGACTTTCAAGCCAACTTCTATCCCTTAGATCAAGATTTGATCCTATGGCTCTTTATGTCTCTTGGCTGAATTGATTAAGGTGTTTAAACCTTGATTAATGATACAAAATGTATCACATTGTATCTCATGAAGCAAAGCTTGATCAAACATAATGGAGATGAAATTCTTGATCAAATCCTAAAAATCTTCATCAAGCAAAAGCTTGATCAAACAAAATGGTGATGAAATCAATTCTAAAAATCATGTTAAGGGTCGTTGATCTTGCAATGTTAGCTTGATTAAATGTTGTCTAACACCCTGTAAAAAAATCAATAAAGCTTTGTGATTAACAAGGTTTAATCACATCCATAAGCCACGCCGTGCCTAAATCCACCAACACGCAAATGCTTATTCATCTTACTTTTCTAACCTGTCGATTAGTAGGATGTACACAAATGACACCTAAACGGATTATCCAAGACAGAAGGTACTGCACGACAGACTAAAGGTTTGAGATCCATTTTCTATTCCTCATGTTTTCATAGTTTCTTATGCATATAATTTGATTTTGCAACTTGTATAGAATAATAGTTTTACCCTTAAAAAAAATGAATAATAGTGTTGTAAAAAAAGTGGTGTAAAACACCCCCAAAATAAAAATAAAAATAAAAATAAAGTAGCAATAGGACTATCAACCAAGAAAGTTCTAACATCGGATAAACATAGCCCAGTATGAACAGGAGATTTCATTGGTTAAATTTACAGCATGTCTACACATTCCACAGTGATTCTTACTACAATCACCTTGACAAAGATGAACTGCTATAATTTCAGCAATTAAATAAAATAAAATAAAAAGCACACTGGATCTGGATAATATCATAATAATTAGGGATGGCAATCTCGCCCAACCCGACCCTGCCCTACCCGTTACCCTACCCGTTCGGGTATGATTTTCAACTACCCATTCGGGTAATGGGTCGGGTATGGGTAAAATTTCTATACCCGTTCGGGTATCGGGTCGGGTATCAGGTATAACATAAAACCCTACCCTACCCGTCCCCGACCCATTCCCCGACCCGTACCCTACCCTACCCGTTGCTTTTTCTTTGAGGTTAGTAGAAATTAGAAAAGAACTAAACCTAACGTTACTGTTAGTAGAATAGAACTGATAAAAAAACTAAAAAACATTAGTTCCTAATAGGACATTCATTTGCAAAATGTCTTAACTTGTACTTAAAATCAAATTCATTTTGTACTTAAAAAAAATATTTATACATGTTCATGTACCCGTACCCTACCCGTTACCCGTTGGGGGTGGGTATGGGGGAATTTTATTTATACCCGTTCGGGTATGGGTCGGGTATGGGTAAAAAAAATTAGAAGTGGGTATGGGTCGGGTGGAGCTAAACCCGTCCCCTACCCGACCCATTGCCATCCCTAATAATAATACTTGGCTGTATGAAGAAGAGAAAACACAATAGTACTTGGCTGTCACAGAAATATATGAATCTGCACCATCTCCAGCCTGGCAACTCAGTAGTAGTTCAGATCCTTCAATGAGCATCTGGAACAAAATTTAACATGAATAGGTAAAACATCAAGGGAAAAAGATAATTGGGGTCTTTAAAGGCACCACACTAAATCTACCATTTCCCTTGTGGGCACCCCAGTTCATGTATATTTTTAAACCTTGATGTGGTGCCCCAAGTAGATTTGATGTGGTGCCCTTAAAGGCTCCCAAAAGATAAATAGATAGTTTCCCTCTTTTAGAGATAGAAATGACAATCAAATACTTAACATAGGGCAGCCCAATGTCTGGAGTATCCCATCCATCCAGGGCATTTGAAACTATTATAGACAGTCCAAAATCATAAGGGGTTGTTACCGCAGCTCAAACTCATCTAACAAATGTCCTCTCCAAGTGCAATAATAAGGGTAGCGATGCAACAAGGAAGCACTCCACCGATACATGGTACAAGGAATGGCCCGGCCATTATTACATTTACTCTACACAGTCTGACCTTGTATTTCTATATACACTAATTTTAAGAAGTTGCGATCTGTAAAAAACTATTTCCAAGGCTCAAACTCGTCTAATCACAGGGCGACACTTTTTAACGCTGCATCAAGACCACCTTTCCCTTCTCAAAGTGTAAAACCTAGTTCTTCTCAGGGAAAGGGACAGAGGTTCTTTGGGGGATGATTAGGGGTATGGAGGGCATTCATTGTCTAACTACCAGCAACTCAAGAGAACCCAAGGGAAAAACTGGAAGAAAAGTTAGCAGTGAAGGAAATTGGCAGTGATTACCTAAGCGTAATAATTGTGCTATATCAACTAGCTTTCTGAAGACGATGCGTGGAGCTTCTTTGATGTCAAAAGAGGAGAACACGTCAAATTCCCCAACTCTTGATTTCCATGACCAGCTCAGCCGCTCCATTGATACCTGCTATCGACTCCAAATGCATGACATGACTCCCTCCCTCCCGCATGAAGGGGAGGGAAGGAGAAAGGGGACGGGGCACATAAAAGAGATGGTGACAATACAAAAAAGAATTGATCAATTAAATAAGGGCTAAATTTTTTTAATGCCCTCCTGCCTCCAATCTAACACAAACCCATTAAATAAAAAAATAAAAAAATGTACTGCAACAAAAAACAGCCAATAAAACCCAAATCCACAAAGGAATTCTACCCAACAGTAATTTTTATGACACCTTGCCTTCCAATCTAATAGAAGTGGATCTGCAATGTGCGACAAAACATGATAAAAATAAATAGGAATATAGACTTGATGAATAGGTTGCATTGTCAACCGATATGGGAAAATACAATTGCTCTAACTATTCTATATATACACCAACTTTACACTGTGTACTCCTTAGACATCATAAGCGGGTATAAGCAATCAGAACTAACTCAGAAAGGAATTATCATGAGTAGGGCATCCACTGATTCCCTGGGTGATGGTATTCTAAAACACAAATTCCAATGTATAGCAATCAAGCTGCTATCGTTCTTCAGAAAAAGCATCAGGAACCGACTCTTTCTCTTTGGCAAGGCATCCAATCGGAACATAAACAAATCCTTTGGGTAAACGCTGATTCTTCATAGATGCTTGATCCGACGTCATTATAATCTCCTTTTCAAAAGTTTCAGTCTGCTGCAATTTGTATTCCCATTAATAAAATAAGTTAATGAACGGATACACCTGCTGAGGTATATAAAGCTACATAACTACATAAGGCAAATTTAGACACAAGATACCACAAGGACCAAACAAGAAATAGCAAAACCAAAGTCTGAGCAATTTCAGGTTAATCAGAAATAGATCAATGTGATAGACTTGCCCAGAAAAGTATGTTTTGGTAAAACTGCCACCACTTTGGCTTGTTAGATCAACACACCAGCCAAAACTGAATACTAACCCAGAATCAACTCTATGCGTTATTGTCAATGTTCAATATAGAGATGAAGAGTAGTATTAATGTCTCTTATTCACTCATTCTTCCAACGCAAAGCAAATACAGACCCTTTAAAAAAGAAGAAAAGCACTAAACCCAAATAAATTCCTTAGATTAAGGCGCTAAACATAGAAACACTAATTACGTTGAGGCAGCACCTTAGTCTTTATTTTGTCTTTTATTATTCTTCTCAGCTAGACCGTCACCTGTCACCAAACTGTCTGCTTTGACTTATTACCGTTGGGCTTTGTACCAGTTCAATGAATGAGAACGATTCTATATCCTTCATTTATTATATCTTAACTTCTAACATGGTATCAGAGCACATTTAGATCCAATTCGATTTCAAAAATAACTTTTTTCCGATGGATACTGATTCAACATCAACAACCAAGGTAAACCCAAGACCAGACTCCTTCTCCAGCTCGTCTCCAGGGGGAGTTGACACATCTGTGGTACCCATTTCAGTTATCAAACTGAATTGGGAAAACTATCTTCAGTGGTCTCGTTCTATCCGGCTCTTTATCACCAGAAGACGGAAATAAGAATTCTTAACAGGTGATGTTGCACCCCAGGTGCTGGTGTCTCGACTTATAAAATATGGAAAGTCAAAAATAGTCTGGTGATGTCAAGGCTCCTTGGATCGATGAATCCTGATATGGCAGAAAACTTCATTTTTTTCAAAACTGCTGAAGAAATCTGGAATGCCGTCAAGGAACTCTAAACAAAAAAGGACAGCAAATCCGAACTTTATGAAGTAGAGGCCAAATTGCAAGATTTCAAACAAGGAAATGTTACAGGAAATTATAATTCTCTGACATGGCAGTAACTGGATGTGTTTGATAACATTCCATGGAGCTGTTCTGATGATTCCATGAGGTATAATGAACTCAAGGAACAAAAGAGAATTCTTATATTCACATGGGCCTTAATCCAGACTCGGATGATGTGAGAGGCTGAATCCTTTGCAAAAAGCCTCTCCCTTCCTTAAGTCTGTTTTCTTTGAAATAAGGCATGAGTAGGAAGAAGGACATGATGGGCAGCTCCAATCTTCCTAATCAGAGTCTGCACACCGACCACAATGCTCGTCTCTAAGGTTAAGAAATCTGGTCCTCAAGGATTTATACCTTAAAAGGACAAGCCTTGGTGTGAGCACTGTAAGAAGACAGAGCATACTAGGGAAACATGCTGGAAGCTTCACTGGAAGCTCTTAAACTGGAAAACTCCAAGTCTGAACCAAGAAAAGAAAGCTCAAGAAAGGTGACCTCCACTGATGATCCAGGCAGAGCTGATAATAGATGTTTCAGTAAGGACCAAATTGAGGCACATAAAAGACTCTTGAACTCCTCCAGTCATCATTCCTCTGCCTAAGAATATAATGCCACTATGGCAAATTCAGGTAACCTTTTGTACTCCTTTCAGAATGTGATTTGAATGACCACTGGATCATTGATTCAGGGGCATCAAACCATATGACAGGAAATTCAAAATTATTTTCTAACCTTAAACGTGTCAAATAACACATCTTGTTAGAATTGCTGATGGGACTGCTTCCCCTGTAACTGGAAAGGGAGTGGTACCTATCAATAATCACTCAACTCTAAAAAATGTGTTATATGTCCCTAACTTGAAATATAATCACTTATCTATTGTAAGACTGATTCGGACCATAATTTTGCATTGTAAATTTCCATACTAACAAGTGACATTTTCAGGATTTAGCAATTGGGAAAGTGATTGGCAATGCTGAAACAATCTCTAGACTACATTTAATTAAGGCTACTCTGCAAAAAGATGGTAAGAATCAGTGTTTTAAGTGTCTTGTTAGTGAACTGTCAGAAAATGAAACCTGTAAAATCATGATGATGCCTTGTAGGATGGGTCATCCTAACTTTCTGCACTTGCAAAAACTCTTTCCTATGCTATTTGATTAAATTTCTCCAAAATCTTCGCAATGTGATGTGTGCCAATATGCTACACACACAAGAGTTTCTTTTAAAGTAGGCAATTATGTTGCTTTTAAACCCTTAATCTTATTCATAATGACATATGGGGGCCTTCAAAAATTAAAAATGTGACTGGGGCAAGGTGGTTTATCACCTTTGTGGATGACCACACTAGAATCACATGGTTATTTCTCCTAAAAGAAAAATCTGAAGCTGGAAATGCATTTAAGAACTTTTATAAGATGATCAAAACCCAATTTGGAACTGTAATAAAAGTGTTAAAAACAGATGCTGGGATAGAGTATTTTCAAAACACTCTTAATTCTAAAATAAATAAAAAACCTGATCATGGCATTATACATCATAGCTTGTGTTGACAACTGCAGTTGCTGAAAGAAAAAAATCGACAATTACTGGAAGTTGCTAGGAGTTTAATGTTTACTATGAATGTTCCTAAGTATCTCTCTCTCTCTCTCTCTCTGTGTGTGTGTGTGTGTGTGGGGGGGGGGGGGGAATCTATCCTTACATCCACCTATCTGATTAATAGAATGCCCTCAAAGGTTCTAGGATTTAATTCCCCATGTCAAACTCTTAAAGAAGCCTTTCCTGACATTGACCTTTTGAGTATTATTCCCATCAAGGTGTTTGGATGTAAGGAGTTTGTTCACATTCACCCACAGCACAGAAGGAAGTTGGATCCTAAAGCTTTAAAATGCATATTCATTGGGTACTCCACTAATCAACGTGATTATAAATGCTACTGTCCTGAAAATAGGAATATTTTTAACTCTATGGACGTAACCTTTATTGAAAATGAAAAAACCGTACTAACTTTTAGGGATATAGCTTTAATCAAAGCCATCTTGATCGGGACAGAATGGACTTAGGTTCTGAGACTGTTAACATGTTACCTGTTGTTTCAGATGAACCTGAAACTTATTCATGTCCTAGTACAAGTCAAACTGAATCTAAGGTTGATCCTAGTACCCTTCCTAGACCTCATACTACTCAAGTTTACCACAGGAAACCCAAAACTGTTTAGAATAATTCAGAATCTGTCCAGGAATCTATATCCCTGGATCAGTCTGATGGATCCCATAAATCACCTGAAAAATCAAATGGTGAACCTGTCATTGATTACAGGCTTATTGCCTTAAGGAAAGGGCTGAGAAATTGCACTAAGCACCCTATCTACAACTTCATTTCCTACAGCAAACTAAATCCTAAATATAAAACCTTTGTTTGCAATCTTGACTCTATTGACATTCCTAGAAATGCTCAAGAAGCATTTGAAAGACCTGAATGGAAAAAGGCTACTTTTTAAGAAATGCAAGCTCTTATCAAAAATAAGACATGGGTTATAGATGCCCCTGGGAAACACTCAGTTGGGTGTAAATGAATCTTTACCCTCAAATACAATGCTGATGGTAGCTTAAACAGGCACAAAACTAGGCTAGTAGCCATGAGATTCACTCGGTCCTGTGGTGTTGACTATCAAGACACCTTTGCTCGTGTGCTAAGTTGAACATAATAAGAATATTAATCTAGGAAGTTATTGGGTGGTGAGGGAATTTTGTGGGTTGATCGGGACCACACAGTTTAAATCTAGGATGTAAACTCTGTGGTTCCGATCAACCCACGGGTCTGGATTTAAACTCTGTGGTCCCGGTCAACCCACGGGTCACTTCGGTGCATGTGGAGAGACCACCAATAAATTCCCTATTAATCTCTATAGCTGTGAATCTTGACCGGCAGCTTACTCAACTTGACATTAAAAATGCCTTCCTAAATGGAGGCGTAAATGAAGATGTTTATGTGCAAATCCACCAGGTTTTGAAGCTTCTAAAACTAAAGGGCAAGTGTGTAAACTAAAGAAATCTCCTTATGGCCTAAAACAATCTCCTAGAGCTTTGGTTTGGGAAATTCTCTCGGTATATTATTGAATGTGGTGTTAGTCAGTGTCACTCTGATCACACTATTCACTAAATCTTCTGAACCTGGGAAAATTGTCATTTTGATTGTTTATGTTGATGACAAAATTCTTACTCGCAATGATGATTGTGGAACAAGTAAAATTAAACAACTCCTAGAAGCTAAATTTGAGGTCAAAGACCTAGGTGCCTTGAGATATTTCTTGGCCATGGAAGTTGCCAGAACCTAGAGCTAGATGATGTCTCCCGTGATTCTGAATCAACAAGGACACATACCAACACCATGTTGAGAGATTGATCTATCTATCACATACTCGTCCAGATAAATCTTATGCAGTGGGTATTATCAGGAAGCATAATCCTAGTCGAGGACTTCTCTTTTGTCCAGGTCGATCAGTGGGTATTATCAGGAAGCATAATCCTAGTCAAGGACTTCTCTTTCGTCAAGGGAATCGACCGACTCTACAAGGGTATTGTTATGCAGATTCGGCAGGTTCTAGGATTGATAGACAGTCTACCTCTGGTTGGTCATTTTTATGGGAATAACTAGGTGTCATGGCGTAGTAAGAAACAAAATGTTGTAGCATAATGCATAGGCAGAATATAAATATGTTGCTCTAGCCATTCATGAACTGGTTTGGACTCATCGTTTATTTGAAGAACTAAGGCCCCAACTTACTGAACCAACCAGGCTATTTAGTGACAGCAAAGCTGCCATTAATCTGTCTAATAATCCAGTCCAACATGATAATGATAGCACTAAGCATGTTGAAGTGGATCTTCATCTTATCAAGGAAAGGCTGGATTCGGGGACATTATGCCTTATTTATGTTCCTACAGCTAGACATCTTCACCAAAGGGCTTCCAAGGATCACCCTTTAGTCAGGAATTGCCAAGCTTGATTTGTATAGCATCAACAAACCAGCTGAGTGTAGAAAGATAAGAGATTTTTTACTCTAATTGTTGAAATCCAAGAATTGTTGCTTGCATGAAGTGGGTGTAGAATACAGAATTTAGAGAGGGGAGAATTAGAAGGAAACTCTTGTTTATTGCTTAGAACACTTATCGGGTAGGATAAGTGAGAGTTTACACTTTATAGAAAGCCTCCAACGGCTAGAAAACGGAAACTAGCCCACTACCAACGGCTATGAACAGTAAAAGCAGTTTTACTGTCTAATAGCAAAAGAAATCCCAACAGCCAAGGCTTAAGGCATCAAAAAAAACATTTAGCTAGGATTAAAAAACGATAATTAACTAAATAATTCAACACTCCCCCTCAAGGTTGGTTTAAAGGTTGATGCAGCCAAGCTTGAAGTGTAGATGATGAAAAACTGGATTTGAAACAGCCTTCGGTTAAGAGATCAGCCACTTGATCTTGAGTTTTGATATGAAACAAGGCTACATCTCCATTATCCACTTTCTCTCTTAAGAAGTGTCTGTCCCCAGGACATGGCCTAGAGGTAAAGCTTGGGTGCTATAGTGACAGCCGGACCGGGAGCTGATGTTCGAAGGTTCGAATCCTATCTGGGACGACTTCTTCCCAGTATCATGGTATAATGGCAGCCCTTGACTCTGAGCCACTAGGTTACCTGATTAACATCTCCACTCATTCCGTGGGATAGGGGAGTGGGGACCCTTGAAGTTAGTGTTTAACCGTTTTTTTTTCTCTTAAGAAGTGTCTGACCACTTCTACATGTTTGGTCTTATCATGGTGTGTAGGATTTTCTGCAATGCAAATTGCAAAGTGCAGAAGTGTTGTCACACATGATCTGGATAGGTTTGGAGATTGCAAACCCTAATATTGCCAGCATCCTCTTTATCCAGACACCTTCACAGACTCCTAGTGCTAAGGCCCTGAGCTCTAACTCTGCACTACTTCTGGATACAACATGTTGCTTCTTGCTTCTCCATGTTGCCAGATTTCCCCAAATATAGGTACAATATCCAGAAGTTGATCTCATATCTGGTAATCCTCCTGCATAATCAGCATCGGTGTAGACTTGAACTTCCCTTGATTGGTCTTTCTAGAAAAGTAAACCTTGGCCACGGTCCTTCTTCAAGAATCTCAATATCTTTTCTGCCACTTGCATATGTCTTTTTGTAGGTTGATGCATGAACTGACTGATCAGACCTACAGCAAAGCATATGTCAGGTCTAGTATGAGAGAGATATATAAGTTTTCCTAAAAGTCTTTGATACCTCCCCTTGTCAACAAGAGGGCTATCAGGGTATACTTTCTTTGAGACATGGTAATGCCAGTAGCAGTTCTGGCAATTTCCATACTAAGGAAGTACTTAGGGCTTCCCAAATCTTTTATCTCAAATTCAATGGCAAGGGCACTTTTAACTTTGCAAATTTCCTCAAAATCATTCCCAGTGAGGATGATATCATCCACATACACAACTAGGACAGTTGTCTTCCCATGGGATCTTTTTGTGAATAGGGTATGATCAGTGTGGCACTGGTGGAAGCCATGCCCCTTTATGACGTTAGAAAATCTCCCAAACCAAGCTCTAGGAGATTGTTTGAGGCCATACAAAGACCTTTTTAGTTTGCATACATCACCCTTATTGCCTAGGGATTCAAACCCAGGGGGAGATGCGTGTAAACTTCCTCATTTAAATCTCCATAGAGAAAGGCATTTTTTATATCCATTTGAGTCGGAAACCAATCTAGATTTACAGCAATGCTGAGTAGGATTCTTATAGTATTAAGCTTAGCAACAGGAGCAAAGGTTTCATGATAGTCAATACCATATGACTGAGTGAAACCTTTTACCACAAGTCTAGCTTTATACCTATTGAGTGAGCCATCAGCATTGTACTTAAGGGTAAAGATCCACCTGCACCCTACAGGATGTTTCCCTTTAGGTAAAGGGGAAATATCCCAAGTGTTGCTTTTGGTAAGAGCATTCATTTCATCAGTTAGAGCAGCCTTCCATTCAGGAATCTATAAAGCATCATGGACATTTTTTGGAATATGTATAGTGTCCAGACTGCTTGTAAAGGCCAGAAACTGGGGAGATAACTTATCATAGGACAGGAAGTTGTACAAGGGATGAGTTGTACAACTTCTTGTCCCTTTTCTTTTAGCAATAGGTAGTTCCTCCAAAGGAGACTTATTTCCTTGACCACTAAAAGTGTCAGAGTCATGAAAATCAATGCTATTTTGATCCTCGGGACTTTGATCCTCTGTGGTTTGATCATCAGTATCAGGGCTATCTTCCTCATAAGCTTCAATCTCTGAATTTTGAGAGATAGCCTTTCTTTTTCTGGTGTAGACTATGATATTTGGTTTAGGAGCATTTTGCTCCTCATCAGTGTTATTCTTAGGATGATCATAATGAATCTGGTCATGTTCAATTTCATTTGCACTAGTTGTTGCAGATTTCTCAAATATATCAGTAGGACAGGTGTTCCAAGATTCATAGTGATCATGAAAATTCTCCCTCTGACCTTTATTATCAGAGAAGGGTTGATCCTCTATAAATGTAACATCCATTGAGTTATAGTTCTTTCTAGTACTAGGGCAGTAACACTTATATCCTTGTTGGGAGGATGAATACCCCAACAAAGATAAATTTAATGGATCTAAGGTCAAGTTTCCCTCTATTTTGAGGGTGTATGTGTACATAACACACACATCCAAAGACCTTAAAGTCAAGGGTGCTTATAAAATGAGTGTCAGGGTGTGCCTCTTTTAGTACCTGAATTGGAGTTTTGAACTTTAGAATCCTTGAAGGCATTCTGTTAATGAGGTAGGTAGCTGTTAACACAGCCTCCCCCATAGGAATTTGGGAACTTTCATGGTAAACATGATGCCCCTAGCAACCTCCAATAGGTGCCTATTTTTTTTTTCAGCCACCCTATTTTGTTGGGGTGTATCAACACATGTGCTTGGATGATCCCCTTTTCAGAGAAGAAAGAGGCAAGGCTCCTTTGAAAATACTCCTTACCATTGTCAGTCTTGAGTACTTTAATTCTATTACCAAACTGATTCTCAATCATGGTGTAGAAGTTTTTGAAGATGGAGCCTACTTCTGACTTATCTTTTAGGAGGAACAACCAGGTAACCATGCTATGGTCATCAATAAAGCTGACAAACCACCTTTTTCCAGTGATGGTCCTCTGTTTTGAGGGTCCCAATATATCACTGTGAAATAAGGAGAAAGGAGAAGGAGCATACAAGCTTGCAGGGAAGTTAGTTCTAGTATGTTTGGACAATTGACAAATTTCACAATGTAGAGAATCAATATTTATTCCATTGAACATACTAGGATACAACCTTTTCAAGTACAAAAAATTTGCATGCCCTAGTCTATAATGCAGAAGCATAATATTAGTACATGAGGAAGTACTTCTACAACTAATAGACAATCCTTTAGTGATATTATCAATGCAAAGACTAGAGTAGGGTGTCTTGAAGATGAAAAGGCCAGATCTAACTTCAGCACTGCCAATCTCCTCCACTGAACTCAAATCCTGAAATTTACAACCATTACTATGAAAAATCACAAAGCATTTAGTGTCATTTATGAACCTACTAATAGATAACAAGTTACACTGTAAGTTAGGGAAATAAAGGACATCTTCAAAGTGACTTTTTCACTTAAAATGATGTTTCCAGTTCTAGAAAATTGAGATATGGAACCATCAGCAATTTTAACATTATGAGGCTGAGTGCATTTTAAAAGTTTCACAAACAACTCTAGGTTCCCAGTCATATGGTTTGAGGCACCAGAGTCCACAATCCATATGTTTTTAAGAATTTGACTCCCTGAGTAGGCATTAAAACACACTTTTGTATTAGCCATGGAGACATTGCCATGAGGAGCAACAGTCTGTGCAGTTTGAGCAGACAGGAGCCTTTTAATGGCTTCAATTTGTTCCATGCTAAAGCCACCATCGGACTTTTGTTCCTAAACATTAGCAAGTCTACCAAAGCTTTCAGATGTGTGATTAGTCCTAGAAGACTTCCAGTTGGCTGGTTTTCCATGAATTTTCCAGCAAGTATCCTTGGTGTGACCAGTCTTTTTGCAGTGATCAAAGACTAGTCTAACACTTTGGGATTTCTGACTAGGACCAGCAGTGCATTTAGTAAAAAGAGCACTGGTTTCAGTGGATGAAACAGGGTTAGGCACCCCATTCAACTTAAGTTTTCTCCTGCTTTCTTCATGCTTTATATCAGCAACCACACTTTTAATTGATGGGAGAGGTTTAGAGCTCGGTACTCTTCCTCTCACATCATCAAGAGATGAGTTCAATCACATCAAAAATTTGAAGATTCTCTTCTTCTCCTTAATGGCCTTATAAGTCTTGGAATCATTACTAGACTGCCAAGTTATATTCTCAAAGGCATCAAGTTGCTGCCAAGATCTTGACAGGCGGTTGAAATAGTCAGTAACTGACATCTCCCCCTGTCTTAGATCATGCAGTTTTGATTCAATTTCATACTGCTCAGAGGTGTTATCTCTTTTTGAATAGAGATCAGCAGCATTACTCCATATTTCCCCAGCAGTATCATAGAGGATGAAGTTCTCTGCAATGTCAGGAGTCATGGACCCCAGCAAGATGGACACCACATTGCTGTTTTCCACTCGCCAGTTCTTGCCAGAGGGATCCCCTTCTGCAGGAGCTTTGCTTTCACCAGTGAGATATTCCTCCTTGCCTCTCCCAGTGATATAAAATCTCACTGTTCTGGACCATTGGAGATAATTGTCACCATTGAGTTTGTGACTGTAAAGTGGCATCAAAGCGGGTTCAGAGTTCCAAGGGGCAGCATTAGATTTTGCTTCGTCCCTTGAATTAACTTCTGAAGATTGCTCAGATGCCATTTAGAAACAAAACAGACAAGAGCTTGAGATCTTAAGGCTCTGATACCATGTAGAAAACAGAGTTTAGAGAGGGGAGAATTAGAAGGAAACTCTTGTTTATTGCTTAGAACACTTATCGGGTAGGATAAGTGAGAGTTTAAAATAAATAGAAAGCCTCCAACGGCTAGAAAACGGAAACTCGCCCACTGCCAACGGCTATGAACAGTAAAAGCAGTTTTACTGTCAATAGCAAAAGAAATCCTAACAGCCAAGGCTTAAGGCATCAAAAAATACATTTAGCTAGGATTTAAAAAACGATAATTAACTAAATAATTCAACAGTGGGCAAAACACCTATTTTGCAGAAGTTTATTAACGGTCAATTAGCTATTAAATTAATCACAGATTATGAGGGATTTGTAGAGATTTGTTATGTTAGATAGTTTCCATTTTCAGGAGATATCATCAGATACATGAAACTGATTTGATTCTCTACGTTAGGCGCTTGTACAACATATATACAGACCTAGCGTCTGCTTTTCAATACTAGAAGCTCAATTCTTCAATTGTTTATCACCGTTTAAATTTGTAGCGTGGACCTGCTAATTTTATCTAGAATAAAATTTGCATTATGTTAACAACTCAGATATGATCCTTCATGACATTTTTAAGCACAATGGATTCTAATTCCAAATAATTTATGCCCAGTTATTGTTTGGGTGAGTCTAAGCAAGGAGTCTCTACCACAAACACTAAACAATATAAATTGAAAATCCATGTCAACTTTGCTTCAAAACGATGATGAATTCGCAAAAGCCTAAAGTTGATGCATAGCAAAGCTTTCATCTGTAGTATTGACTGAAGGAATATTTAGGATCATGACATCTAACCCAACTTATCAATTCTGATTCTTGACTGAACATTCTGAAGTGACATTTCGCGCAGCCACCTTGAACTTTTCTGTTACCAACTCCATTTCTTTCATTGTTTTTAAAAGATTAGATAGGGTATCATAAAATAGAACGCACTCAGACTGAAAAAGATCGACATGTTTTATAAAATGAGTTATCCTGACTATGTGAGTTAGTTAGCTCAATCAACTATTTCTTCAAAAAGCCAGAAATAACACTCAGTTCACTTCTCCTCACTAAAGCAAAAATGATCCTACTCAACACAACCTCCGGCACTTTATAAAACTGCAGCCAATTGCAGTAAAAACAAAAGTAGTCCAAACAGTGTATTTACCTTTTTAGATCCAGACCTCTTGTCTGCATCATCCAAAGTACTATGTGAGTCAACAGGAGGTCTACTCAGTATATGCTTTCCCGACAATGATCCCCTCTCTGCAGGAACGGGTGTCATGTGTTGGGAAACAGAACTGTCGTCAGTCTTCTGGTCACTGTCTATAGCTGTCAATATCTTAACACGCCTTTTTCCTGCAACTCTACTGTCCACAGTGAGGTCATCTGACCTCTGAACGGTATCACTGCCATTATTCCCTTCAGTATAGCCTCGAGTAGAAGTCGTAGCAGACTCTGAACTTGCATCACCATGGCATACATGATGAGAGAGAGCCAAGAAAACTGCGGCATCTCTCTTAGAAGAAAGAATATCATGTGAACAAAGAACCAGCTCGCGCTGTAGCACCCATCAAGCAAAGAAATTAATATACGTGCATGCTAAAGAATAGACAATCAATCCCATAAAATTGAAAAACAAGCACCCTGGCTATCATTCACTCAATTTCGAACAAGTCCCACTAAATGAAACATCCACAGAAATGTAAAAAAGCATCCAGCAACACATGTAAGGAAACATATGACAGTAAAGCTGGGAACTGAGAATAATATGCATATGCAACATTGGATCAACTGGCACATAAGCTTGAGCTCCAACCTCTCAACCCAAAAAGATTCCGATAAATTAATTATTGAAGAATACGTGTTAAGGTGGTTGGCTGTCCAGTCTTTATTGTATTCATTCCAGAGGCAGTGCTTGTTATTGAGTTTCTCCATTGTCATCTAATTTGTTTGACAAAGAGGCCACAGGGATTGTTCGAGATGTGTCATATGCCTTGCTATCTGGTGGAGCAGGAGGTGCTGAAGGTGTCGTGTTTGTGTGCATCTAAATGGCGCAGAGTGAGGAAGAATAGAATTAGTTAAGCCTTTGCTGCTGAGTGTGGCTCTGATTCGCAGATTTTTTTCTAGCAAAAAGATTGCTTTTGTTTGTAATTTTCTAAACTTTGTACTCGTGAGAGATTTAGTTGTTAAATCAATAAAATGTCTGATTACGTTTACACAAGAACCACCATGCCAACGGATGGAATCAAATAATAAAGATTTCGAAGCAACTCATGAAAATAAAAGTTTCCCATGTGACAACTATTTCATACAGCATACTTGAGTACATAATACTACACCATTTCTAAAAATAGCTGGCAACTCCTCAGTAAGTTCGTAATGAAATAATTACCATAGAATCCCTCTGTCCCTAAATGCAAGTCGGTTTGGTACTTTTTGTCCCTTAAAGTAAGTCGTTTAGCAATACCAACAGAACATTTAATAATTCTTCCTCCTCATCTGACCCCTAAGTTATATCCATCAACCAATTCTTCTTACTTCACAACTATTGCATCAAAGATGGTCAGGAGGTGTGTTAGAAATTATAGTCTAAAAATTATGACATTTAACCATTTTACTAATTCTCATGAAGACTTTAAAATGACTATCATAGTATCATATGGGGATAGGAGGAGTATAAGAAGATGAAAATAATAGAACACATACACACCATGACTACAGACTTGAAAGAAATGCATAGGGTGGATAAAAGGGACAAATACACGCAGAAACACCTAGCTCAATGAAGGTAAACAGATACCCAGAAGAGATACAGAGTGGAAACGCACATCTGACAAAGAGATAACCATAGTTTGCACTGTCGTACCTTCAATTTTTCTCGCTTGATGATTCTCTCACAAAGAAGACGCAATCTTTCCAATTCCACCTGTACAGTACATAGACATAGTCAGCCCTCTCTGCACTAAAACATTTCAACAGTGTTGAAAAGCTATTGTCGATTCAGGCTAAGTCGGCTAGGGCTTAGTATTTTTTGTTTATATGTTGTTATTTCCTGTGTTACCCTAAATTACGTGCTAAGAATAAGGTGTTTCTTAGTCACCAAGTAGTTGAGGCGGCTTACAGGTCTTATATAAACAGCTTGTACTCATTGTTTTTTTATCCATAAAGAATATAATTTTTTTCATCATCTTTTTCTACAAATAGATATTGATCCAAAACAAGACAAAAGACTAAGTCGAAATGAGAAAGTCAGACCAATAGTATCTCATAAGGCGTTCGTAGCTTTGTCCTGTATGACCAAGGCTTGAAATAGAAACCACTGACACTAGACCAACACCACTCAAGTCATATTCACAACAGGTGGTGGGACTGGCTATATGTCATTTCCCCCATTATTTCGAACTATCAATGTATTCATATCCATGATGAATAACAAGGGTTTACACTGCTGGTCAAAAAAGAAGAGCCCTTTTCAAGGGAAATTACAGCAACAGAGGAGTCTGAATAATTTTGTACGAAGGTTTGTATAAGAGACTAGTGCTCTAATACCATGTAATTATGATACCATGTAGTTAAGGAAATGGATGAAAGTTTCTAACATTTGCCTTAAGAAATGATTGGATATAAATACAACAAATTCTACTAACAAATATCCCCAATTTCCTGCTGAAAATTGTTGAAGTGTATAAAATGTTAATTATCTACCTCCCATCGGCTTAAGCTTTAAAGAGAGATAGTAATTCAACATTGTATCAGAGTGAGAGGTTATGGGATCAAACCTCTCTACAAACATTGTCTTCCAAAAACAAAAGCAAAAAAATTATTGTTCCAAGTGTTGGGCATCTCTCAAAACTACTCGATGTGGTTTGAAGAGCGAAGCGAGCCGCGCTAGCCTATTACGTTTTTCAGTTGGTGTGTTGAAGTATATAAAATGTTAATTATCTACCTCTCTAAGAGCTTAAGCTTTTGGGAGAGATGGTAATTCAACACAAATCATTAACTTAAACCTACCAAAAAAAGACGGACAGAATAACTATTCTTGATATCTAGGGATCCTAATATCCCTGATTCTAAGCTAAGTTTGATTGTGTTCATTGTTCATTTGGAACAACATTATCTTAAACCACAACAGCTAAGTTTATGACCAAGACTTCTATTGAATGGTCTTCTGTTTTTCAAGTATTTCCTTCTAGCTCATTAACAATAATTTGTCCCGCAATCTTTGTAGGGGGATTCCTATTGGCAACATGAAATTGCTTTGGGCATCATAATTATTACATGACACCAGGAAATAACTACATGGGGTTTTTTTCACGGGAGGGAGGGAGGGGGGGGGGACTTCATTGATATTGAAGTTTCCTAACTTACATAAGCGTCACTTACGAGGACAATGATAGGTAAAGTTATTTTCAGTAACGTTTGCTGTGATTAACGAGCGTTAGTGACGGTGACGTTTCTAACAGACGGTTTAACATGAGAGGTGCCAAGAGTAATATTGTGGTGTAATTCAAAAAAAAAAAAAGATCAAAGAATGTGGTGCACGAAGCAAATATGGGGGTGGCCAATATTAGCCCCCTATTTGTATCTAATATGTCATGAATCCAGAACTTTTAAATATGGCAAACCCTTGATGTAAATTTTTTCCATGACAAGAAGTGGGAGAACAAAACATATCACTTATCATTTTCAGTAGTTCTCCAGTTTTTATTAGATTTGGGCTTACCTGAAAGCATTTTGATCATTTTGCAACAACTATAAAGTGGGAGAGGCATTGCTCGGAGATAAAGATGCTTCAAGAATACCCTACTCATCTTTAATCTAAGAGAGAAGTTAACTTAGGTCATTACCAAGATTAATTACACAGCCATAATCTACGTCATTAATTTTATTTAGGTTTTTATGTGAACTTCTTTTTTTAAATCAAAGATGGGTAGGGTATATATGGCTCTGCCACAGGGTCTACACATGAACTTCAATAGGCATGAACTCTTACTCTGACTTGTCTAAGTCTGTTGAACTCTTCAACTCCATGTTTCTCAGCCTGCATACACAAGCAATTCAGCCAAATTTCAATACTCGGAACTGATAGGAAAAGGTAGAATGCACACTGGATGTTGAAAGCAAGTCCCACCTTAGTCCTCTGTTCAAGGCTATGTTTTTCGCAATAGGCCTTATGCTGTAGCTTTCCACCGATGCTTCTAACGTTCATGTATAAGCCGGTGCTACGAGCACAAGAGGGGTGAAAGGAACTCTGGCAGTTGCCATAATTGCACTGCATACATATAATAGTACCAACTGAAAAGACCCATACAAGTTCATATTCAGATATAAATACAAATATGATAACAAATACGTAATTTCCTACCTTAATACAGACACCTTGCCTTCGGCCACAGATACCACATACATCTCCTCCCTTCGATAATGTTTCCTGGAATCATTACCCAGATGGAAAAAATTTAAAGACATGAACAAAACGGTTTATCAAATTTTGAATCAACCTAATCAATGCACAAGAAATAACCTTCGAAGGCAATAATATACAAATTGTTATTAAGGTACGTCAAGAAAGATTACTACTGAATGCACATACCATTCCCTCAATATGATGTACTTGTCCCCTGGTGATCTTCGTCTCTAACACCCACTAGGACACAGAGAGAACACTGTTTAATGCACTGCAGTACCAAATGTGCAGAATTGATTGCATAACGAAATTAACTATTACTTCAGCACAAAAGGCATGTATCCATTGGCCATCGATGGACTTCCGAAAAGCACCAGCAGTGCCCCCACATAAACCACATTCTGCAACAAAATACGGCTTCTCCCAAGAATTGCTCGTAGTAGTTCCAGAGCCTCTCATTAATTCTTCACATAATTCGCAGTACCAAGGACCTGAGGACTTTCGAACTTTACGATAGCAATCCAAGTGGACTGCAACCTGTTGGCACAGAAATTCAAGAAAGGCAAGTGAAGTTAGAAATGAAGCGCACATCTATGTTTCATAAACATCCATCGAATATGACCACCTTGCAGTTTGAACAAACTAAGATCGGATTCAAATTTGTCTCCCATCTTTGACAAATGTCGCACATTCTAGGATGCTCAACCGAAGGGTCCGTTGACAAATAAAGAGGACCAGAATGCTTGTCTGGCAATAGCCCTGTAGCAGCAGATCTTGATGGTGTCTCCTTAGCCTGTAAATTCTGATGCGAGTGGATTCCAACCCTTCCATTAGAGGTTCTAATGCTTGAAGTGTCCTGTATAATAAAAAAATATTACAGTAAAACAAGCAAATCAATTCCAAGCATGTGAAGAGAATTCTCAAAACATTGGATTAATAAATGACCAAACAGGAAAATTGAAATCCAGAGAGAACAGTATTGTATGACATACGGAATTTGACACTTAATGTTGGTACCTCAACATGTGCAGACTCGCTAAGGGAATCCTTCCTTAGGGACGAATTCCTAGTCGAAGATGCCACAGCAGCAGTTGCAGCAGCCAAGATAGCTTGAGCTTCCTTCTGACGCCGTTCCTTTCTTCCTTGCTTTTTAGCTTCTCTCAGGTCATGGAGGTATTGGCTAAGTAAAACCGCATCCCACTGATTCCTTCGTGCAACATTAATCTCCTGGTGAAGATTCTCAGAAACCTTGGAAGTTAACCCATCTGCAAAAAGAAAAAATAAGCCCACGTATGAATAAAAGGCAAGAAGTTGCAAAGAACTTTCCAGAGTACAATGCATAGAAAAGTTGGAACGATCTTCTTTATTAAATACAAAAAACAATCATCTGGAAGCAGTAAATTAATTTTGTTACCAGGAAAGAGGTGCAAATAAACTAAGAACAATTCGCAAGGACAACATAATGTTATTAAAATAATATAACCAATATAAAAACAAATTCAACTAGCACAAAAACACCAGAAAATGAAAAAGTATCCAAGAATATGAATAATGTGCAGTATGAGCCAAAGTACCAATAAGTCTCTTTCTTGTGTCTGTGTTTGACAATAGCCTATGCTGATAAAAAATGAGCTCTCCTTCAACCTCACTGGTTGGAGACAATGCTAGCAGACCCATATTCCTTGCATTGACCAACTGTTCAAGATTTGATCCATAAATCTTGGATATCAAATCATTAGAACGTTGTTGATTGTGCTGACTGCAACAATAACCTGAACTTGAAGACGTTCCAAACTGCGATATTTTCCTATCTCCTGCACACGCCAAGTGTGGTAAGTGACCTCCTAGCTTGAATAATTTCAAATGGCAAGCACTAAAAATGTTACCATCATACTCTTGTCCATCATCCATTCCAGTCAGTTTATGCCGTATGAGTGGATGAATGAAAGAATCACAAGTTTCCAACTTACTGCATTAAGTGGAAAAAAATAGTCTAAGAGGCTTGGTAAAGGCAAGGCTTTGCAAGATAATACTAACTATGTCCCGTAAGATAAGTCCTTTTTTCAGAATGTCATATTTTGTGAACCAAAAAATCTAAAACACCCTTTGATTATAATTAATGCAACAGCTGTTAAGTAATGAGAATTGTTGGACAAATAATAAAAAAGGATAAGATGAAGGGAAAAGGTAATAAATACTCTATTGGTCATGTAAAAAGATTTGTAATATGGGACAAACAAATTGAGGTAAAAAGACTTATATTTCGGGACGGAAGTAGTAGTATTTAATAGCATTAGGAACAGCCACGAAGGTGTCCTCAAATTAACCAAATCATAAGAAAATCATCATCTAAGCTTACAAATTATCAGGCATCTGATTTGATGGAGGATCTGCAAGGGTAAACTTCGGCACACCCAAATTCGGCCTGATGATGTTCTCAGGCTTTGCAGCCTCATTGAAGTGCCCATTATTTAAAATGCACACATCTTTGTTATTAATCTGCTCACCTGTAAATTAAATTTTATCAGCATGTGAGGCCACGAAAAGAGGGGGGCAGGACCCCATAAACCAACCAGAAGAAGCAACTTTCAAACATGGTGATGGAACTTGAAAATATATGGGTATACCAGCTAAGTAAACAAATCCCATATCCAAACATGCAACAAATAATTTGTACGAAAAAAATAGTAAAACACAGAAATCAAGATGCATGACACACGAACATGGCTGATTTAACTCATAAAATTTATATCAAACAAAAACACAAAATAATATAACTAAAACCATATCCTTTCTTCAATACTAAGTAAACACTTGAACAACTGAGAGAGATAGAGCTGATGACGAAGCAAAGTTAAAAATCAGCCTGAAACAAGTACGAGATCAAAATCATCATTTAAGGAGAAAGAAATCACAAGATACCGACACAAAAATTGGCCGTGAAATAACCAAGTACTACATTCATCCTGTAATACAAGTCTTTTCAGTCATTTTTACACACATTAAGAAAGTAGGTAATCGTCATACATTTTAGACCAAAAAGTCTGAAGTACCCTTTTGATTATCATTAACGCAATAATTGTAAAAGCAATGTGAAGTGGTCATATGGATCATGAATTAAGAATAAGATGAGGAAGTATGTAATCTATAAGTAATCTAAGAAAATAATTATCTTATCGGAAGAAGAGATTGGCAAAAAGGTCTATATTACAGGATGGAGGTAGTACAAAGAAAATTTCAGTAAATGCCTTTTCCAGGAAGAATAAGGCTCAAGTGTCAATTAATGAAAATCTCAATGAACATCAAAATTTAATTGTCAACCTTACTCTAAATGTCAGGTTAATACACTTCAATAAAACAAGGTGCTAACGAGATGAAAATGTCGGTCGGATCATGCATCTAGGACTGAAGACAACTGCCATTACCAAGTTCAACAGGAGCAGAACTGGAAGGAGGTTAGGCAGCAAAGTATTTGACAGGAGTGATTAGTGGTTACTGCTCTAAATTTCGAACAGTATGAGAATTAGGATGGACTCTAGGGAAATTGCCAGGAACAACTGAATATTGGTTGTCTGAGTTGTAATATTTATCAGATGGGAGGCTGTAGCAAATTTGCAGAATAGCTTTCACTTGGTAAACTTCACGTAAAATGGGAGACAACGTCGTCTCCAATAAATAGCTAGCGTATACATTTTTTCAATTGTGGCCCAATCTTCTAATACCTTCATCAATAGAAAAATATCGGTTTGTACATTCATCGATCCAATGTTGATATCTGATATACACATGAATAATAAATCTTCAAGAATAAAAAATAAAAATAAAAAACCTCATGCCAACTGTGACACATTTGTACTTAAAAATCCATAACAGCTGCCAGTGGGTTGAGACACCAGCACTCATAAACGTATGCATCTTCAGTAACCAACAAGCAAGGGGGGAGGGGGGAATATTATGTGCATACCTTCAGCTTCACAACTATTCCCAGCCAGAATTTCATGATACGCTGCTACCTTGCCGGAAGTCTGCTTAAAGTAAAAAAAATTAGAAACATTGAATGTTATATCGCCCAATGAATTGACAGACAGACACCTATTTTCAGCATGAAAGCAACTTCTGATTTCAGGTGCCACCGCACAAAACAGAAACAAATCTTTTGATAAAGCAAACAAGGCTTGAAGAGTAGCAATTTAAAACTCGCAAAGCAGCATATGTGGCAAGACACTTGGAGAAAAGGGTGGCTTTAGTTAGGATTTCATCTAACAACAGTATGCAGAAATATCTGTCCAGTTACGCGACAAAAACATCAAACAAAAACATATATTCTTATAATCTAACTTGCAAAGTTGAACTAGTAAACTTCTACTAGACATACAAAGATCATTTCATTAACAAGTCTGTCTTTAATTGAAAAGCTTAAAAATGCAGTATCTACGGCATTACCTTCACAATGCCATCAGGAGACTCCTTACTTGAACAGCTCTCCTCACTTGTCAAGTGATGTCTAACCTCATCAATTAGTATATCGTTGCATACTTCATTTGTTCCACTCATACCTTCATCACTTTTCAAAATCCTCAAATCATTTTTGGGTATTCGTGATGGTGCACTCTTCACTGGAACAAGAGTACCAATACCAGATTCAGCTGCCAGTACAGAATTAATATCAGCATCACCCTTATATGCCTCACATTCCTCTGATGCATTGGAATTGTAATTAGTTTCCAACAAATTGTCTATATAACCATGATTCCTAAGCCATTCAACTAGTTTAATACGCAGGTTGGGAACCACGAGCTTATTCTGCACAAAGACAGTGGAAAGAGTGTATAATCAGACAAGTATGCTGGTCACTGAAAAGAAAAGTTGAAATTAACTACTAGAAATACCATGACAAAATATATCTCCCATACCAAGGGAAGGCAACAATACTACATATAGACTATCTTCAAAAGGCTTTCGACAATTTATGCTTTCACCCTGCTCATAAGCTAAATATAAATAACTGGGGAGAAATGCACATTACAAGTAGTACTGGAGCCAATGCCTCAGCAGATACACCAAAGTCTGCAGCCACATCTTTCATGTCGATTTTCCCTTGAACAATTAACTACACGAGACAACGAAGCAACAGTTAGGCAAAAAATACTTAATCAAACAGTAATGCACATATAACTACAAACCTGTTTCAATATGTCAAAACAATCTTGGTTACAAGATCCGTTCACACCTTCAACAGTTCCCTTATCGGCTGCACAATCAGTCATAGGTTGCTGCAATCAAAACATTCAGGCTAAACTTCAAGTTTGATGTGTTAACCATTAATCCACCCCCACAAATTACAACATTATTTAGCTTATCAATGCCAAAATTAAAATTAGCTGCATCAAAAATGGATAGCTGTTTTATCTTGTATCCACTGCAGTCTTTCATATTGTTAAGTTTGTTCACTGATTCAGTCACAGGCTGGAGTTTTGAATCAGAACTTACCGGCATCAACGTTTCAACAGCAGATTTATTACTGCCATTGTTATGAATGTCCGAGTGTTTTGAACAAAATGCTCGCAACTCAACCTATAAAAATATATTAGCGAGTAAGCATCAAACCAATTGTAAAATAAAAAAAAAAAAAATAAAAAAATCAAACCAAGAGATGAGATTGACAGGAGATCAATTTCTAATTTATAAAATACAAAGGAAGATACATACTTCATCACATCCTAGCTGTCCCCAAATCTCCATTCTATGTCCTGCCTCCCGAGCGCAGATAGGGTGAAAAGATGTTCTACAAGACCCTAAGATAAACCAAAAGACAATGTTCGCATTTTGTGACCAGAGGATGAGCAATAAAATTGATTGAAGCAGCAAAAAAAATTGCAATAATACCACTAATTTAGATACATGACAAGGGAGAAGAACAAAAAACCCAAGGAAGAAATAGAAGTTGATGAAATCATATGGCAGCAAAACAGATAAGACAAGTAAAAATAATTTGGCACAAAAATGAAAGGAAAAGCTATTTGTTCCTAATATATGGCAACTCAAACATTTATTTCTTCAAGAGGCTGCTCTTTCGCAACCAAGACTCAGGACTACAGGTCATAGGCGACAACTTAACTATTTCCCCAATTTAATGAACAACGCTTTATAGTGCAAAGGATGTTAACTTGCTCACAAAAGCTTCAAACTCTTGTCTCGCCGAGGCCTTGGTAAAACCATCTGTAATCTTCCTAGTAGAAGGTAGGTATGGAGTGCAGATAAGTACGCTCTTCAACTTCTCCTTGATGAAGTGTCGGTCTATAGTCCTATCATGTACGCCTTGTTATCACAAAAAAAGATCATACACACAATATAAGACGCTCTCAAGTTCTCCAAGTCTTGTTTTACTCAGATATCTTCACAGATCTCATGAGCTATGGCCCTGAATTCAACTTTGATGCAGCTTATGGCCATTGCATTTTGTTTCTTGTTGTACCAAATCGTCAAATTCCCCCAAATAAACATACAATGGCCAGAGATAGACCTACTATCCAGCATTCTGTCCCCAATCAGCTTCAATATAAGCTTCTGCTCCTCATTTTTCTGATTTCCTAATATACATTTCTCTTTCAGGTGTTCCTTCAAAAAATATTTGAGGGTCATGTGGACTGTATCTAGATGCTTCTGAACTGGAGCATGGATATGCAAAAAAACTGCACCAGCAGCATAAGAAATATCAGATCTAGTGTGGGTGTGGGAAAGATAGATCAACCTCCTCACCAGCCTCTGACAACTCTATTTGGCCATTGGGGCTTCCACCTTGAAGATCCCACAACTTGAGATTACACTTCATAGGTATTCCATAGGGTTTGCAGTCAGTTAAATCTGTCACCTTCGGCAGGTCTAGGATATAGTTCCTCAGATTTATAAACAGACCCTCTTTCTATTCTTAGGAAGTACTTCAAGGGACCAAGGTCCTTGGTTTCAATTTTATCACCAATACTTTGTTTCACTTTGCTAGCTCCTTTTAGGTCATTATCTGTAAGAACAATATCATCCACATAAGAAATTAATACGATTAGTTTCACTATTTTGAGACATGATGAAAAAACTGAGGTCTGTTAAGCCTTGGGTGAACCGGTTTCTTCAAAAACCACATAAACCTATCAAACCCTGCCTGGGAACTTTGTTTTAGTCCATACAAGGACTTTTTCAACCTGCAGATCTTTCCCCAGGCTGTTTCTCAAACTCAGGTGGGGTATACATATAAGCCTCTTCATTCACCTCCCCAATAATGAAAGCATTCATTATAGTTAATTGGTTAAGTGGCCAATTTTTTTATAAAAGCATTCATAATAGCCAAATGGACTACAACGGAGAGAATGATCCGTATTGTGTTGAGTTTTACAACAAGGCAAAAAGTTCCACAGTAATCAATGCCATAGAATTTATGAAGAGCCCTTGGCAACTAACATTGCCATATACCTTTCTACTGAGCCATCAAATTTATACTCTCTCCGTCTTCCGTCCCATAATATAGGGTTTTTTAGCTTTTACACAGTTTAAGAAACATCACAAGTAGCTTTTTAAAATTTCAAGACAAAATGTTGCATTGTTTTTTTTAGAGTGCCTAATAATATTGCATTGTTTAATGTAAATGTGGAAACAAAGCATTCAATATTGCATTGGTTTGTGAGATGGACTTACATTTTGGGACACCACAAAAAAGCTAGAGTATAACGGGACGGAGGGAGAAATTTATATCAAAAACCCATTTACACCCTGCTTTCCTCTCTTCTGGTAACTTAACAGCTTCCCAAGTACCATTCCTCCTTCAAGAACAACCTTTCACTCACTTAAGAACATCAAGTGCTTTATGTATGGTTTCAGGAACAATGTATGTAGAATGAGCTGAGATGGAAGCTTTATGTGGTGAGGATGAACTGCTGTAAGAAAGGAAAATAGACCTGGAGTGCTAGTACAAGTTTGAGGGTGTTTTCTAAAGCTATAGAAAGATTAAGGATTGGGTCCTCTTCCTGATGTTCTGGTGTCATTTTGAAGGTGATTTCATGGAACTGAGAAGGTGAGAGACTTCCACTAGGGTAAGCTTTTGTTTCACGCCTTCTTTGTGGGGCAAATTGTCAGTCCACGCTCTTGGTAGGCTCTATCCCAGATTGTGGACCCTTCTCATGTAAGTTTTTTCTTAATAACTAAGGCTTCCAGTGGACCGGTATGAATATTACCCTGATTTGCATCAGTATTGTCATTTTCCCTTATTGGTCCTTCACAGGGCCTCAATTGATTAGAGTCGGGTTTATTAATCAACATGTCCTGAATTCCTACAATATTGATGTGTTTCAACCCCCGACTCCTGAGATTGAACCATGTACAGAAAAAAAAAACGTTGTTTTCAAATAACTACAAATTTTGTCATGGTTATTTTCCATTTCTCAACATCAGTATCATTTATGCCCCTTCTGTGAAAGAGTATCCTATGAAAATGCATGTTTTCAGACCTCAGTTCTAATTTCCCTTGTTCAGAGTAATGAGTATACACACTCCACGCTCCAGCCATATACCCTTAAGGGTAGGTTGCTGATTATCCTGGAAGCTAGATGCTCCTTTGGGAGTAGATTGAAGGGAGTCTGATAACCGAGAATCATTGAAGGTAAATGCAGAGTTGTAGTGAACAAATGAGTTGAGAGGATAACTCTTCTATATTAAACTAGAAGAGAGAAGGTATAAATAGTAAACCGCAAGAAGCCCAAAAGGCATACAAACCAACTAAGGCGGTTGTAATGACACAACCTTCCAACTACTTATCATCACACCTAGGATAACTATTACTATTTATAGTCAACTAAACAGAAATGTAAAATAAATATTAACTTATTTAAAGTTCGTAGACATAATGCTCCTACACTTCCTCTCAAGTTTAGTTGTATAGATAATGATATAGTTGGTATACAATTCTGTGAAACTACAAAGTGGCATAGCTTAGTCAGTAGGTCAGCAACTCGTTGAAAGGATGGAACATAATTTACAGTGATATAAACGCAATCTACTATGTCTTTGATATAACTCTTGTCAATCTTAATATGCTCAGTCTTATCGTGATGAACAGGATTTTAGCGATCACAAAACGTCCTGATTAGCTTTCAAACAAAATAATGCAAGTCTTGTAGCACTATTCTAAGCCAAATCCCTCAACAAATTCCAAGTGTTAAAGCGCTAAATTCAACTTCAACATTGTGTCTAAATACAATGGTTGCTTCTTGCTCCTCCATGTTACAATATTTCCACATAAATAATTTTATCCATAAGTGGACCGTTTGTCAATCAAGAACCACCTCAATCAACATCAATAATGTCTTTGCAAGCTTTTTTTTAAAGTAAAGGCCTTGTCTTGCTTACAGTTTCAAGTACACAAAGATTCTATAAACTCCTTTCATGTGAACTTCCGTAGGTCTACACATGAATTGGTATACAAGACCTACAGCAAAACAGATATCAGGCCTGGTATGAGCTAGGTTAACTAACTTACCAACAAGCCTCTGATGTCCATCCTTACCAACAGACCTTCAGGATCATGGGTGAATTTTGAACCTACTGTGTAAGAGAGATGGAAGGTTTGATCCCAACGTTCCTATTTCTTGAAGAAAACCAATAACATAGTTTCTTTGAGACACACATAGATCATCTTCAGTTCTAACATTTTCCATATCAAGAGAGTAATTAAAACAACCAAGGTTAAGAAAGAACTTAATACAACCAATGTTTTAGTTTGATTATTTCTTGAACATCATCACTATAGAAATGTGGGAAGAAAGTGATTTAAGAGAGAAAAATCCATTTCATGTATTCTTCTTGGCAAAGCTAAGGAAAGAGATATATGGGAGCCCAAACTGCTATTACAACTAGATAATAAATAAGGGAAACAAAGACAACAGACACAATTAAAACCAGCTAACAAAGAATTAACTAGGATCAACCCCAATCGTACAAGAGAAGTAAAAAATAGAATAGTTGTAATTACTAGATCACAAAGTAATAACATATTATAACCAATATTTCCATCTCAACAAACCCCCCCCCCCCCCCCCTTTCAAAGCTTGGTTGTGGATGTTTGAATGGCTAAGCTTGCCACAGAAGATCCAGAACTCATTACATATGACAGCTTTATTAAGAATATCAGCAACTTGGGCATTTGTTGGAATATATGAAAGTGGGATTTCCTTGTTTTCCACCCTTAATCTGATAAAATGATGGTCAATGTCCACATGCTTCATTTTGTCAAGATGTATAGAGTATTCAGCAATGTGAATAGCTGAAACATAATCATATAATAAGTGTATAAGTGACTGAGAGTTCACAAGGAGTTCACTTAAGAATAACATAAAACCTAGTCAACCCATCCCATTCTCTTCATTTTCATTTCAGCCTTAACCCTTCATCTTCCATGGATACTAAACTTACTTCTCCTTCTTCTCATAATAAGTAATAATATTACTTCAACTTCACCAATATTTTTTTAAATTCGTTTTTACACATGATTGTGTTAAACAGGTAATTTTCTTTTAATTACAATCCTCAAAGTGACAAGATTAATTTGATTTTATAATGGAATTAAATGATTGTCAAAGTAGTGATCTTTGTTTGTTTGATTTTCTAGAACTTTAAGTAGTGAACTAGTGATCTTTGTTTGTTAGTACTTAGTAGTCTATGGGCTGTTAATTGAATGAAAAGTTAATAGGTGGAGCCGTGGAGGTTAAATCGGGTTAAATTTTGATTTTGCGAGTGTTCACTGTTTATAGAATGTAAAGTTATGGTGTTAATGTTTACATTGTTTTAACCAATTGTTTTGGATGATGATGACACCGACATTGACGAAAGAGTGGATGGGGAGAATAGTGATGAGGGACGGGACCGATGGAGCTTATTAGTGTGACCGATGATTACTTGAAAGTTGAAACTTGTTTATCCTAATGGCTAATGCCTATCTTTTATGTCATTTTGTGAAACATCTAGTATTTATTATTCGTTTAAAACTTTTGAAACCGGAAACCTTTTGGTTGATTGGTTAACTATAGTTTATCGGTATTCGGTAGTACTTGTTTTGTGTGTTAAAAAAACTTGTTTAGATGACATTATGTGATCTACATTATATATTTATAATACAAAAAAATAAAAAATTAAAATTAAAAATCCCCCGCCCTCACGCTTTTACAAGTCACAGATACTAAAGAAAGTGCTATTACTTCAACTTCACCAATACTTCGAGAAACAGGTTGTCTCTTACTCCTCAAAGAGACAAGATTCCCCCATACATAGTGACTGAGAGCAGTGGCGGATCCAGGAATTTATTACAGTGGTGTCACCGGAGTCTAAAACTACATCTTTTATCCAAAAAAAATTCCAGTGGGGTCACCGGAGTCTAAAACATCAATTTTTATCGACAAAAGGACATTTTTTAACAACAAAACTACATCGTTTTAATACTAAAAAAAAAAAAATTTAAAAATCCAGTGGGGTCACGTGACCCCCCCTGGGTACGTGGATCCGCCACCGACTGAGAGTTCACAAGGAGTTCACTTAAGACTTTTCCCAGCCATAACACTTCACAGATACCCAAAGCAAGTGCTCTTACTTCAGCTTCAGCAATACATCGAGAAACAACAAATTGTTTTATACTCCAAGTGACAAGATTCCCCGATACATAAGAAAATTATTCAGTAGTAGGTCTTCTATCAACCAAAGATCCTGCCTAGTGAAGACTTTATCTCCCTATCTTTGAACATGGTTACATCTCTTTTTGGAAGTGGCGTGTTTTGAATAGAAGACCTTGTCCAAGAGTGTATTTCAGGCTGCGAGACAAAAATGCCTTCATTGGACCTTGCAATTTCCATTATAAGGAAGTATTTGAGTTGTCCAAGGACTTTAATCTCAAATTCTAAGGCTAGAGAGAATTTCAGATTCTTCAATTCATCAAAATCATCACATGTCAATATTATGTCATCAACATACACAATTTGAATGGCCCTTTTTCCAGAACATAAGGTTTTTATAAACAAGATGTGTCAGAATGGCAGTGATGTAACCATAATTTTTTACAGTCCTAGTAAATATCTAAAGCTTACCTTTGGTGAATTTTAGTCCGTAACGGAACCTTTTTAATTTGCAAAGTTTGTTCCTTGTTGGATCGTATAAGTTCCTTCAGAACGTTCATCATTTAGAAAGGCAATTTACATCTAATTGATGTAAAGGTCAATCTAAGTTTGCTGCAAGAGAGAAGAGAATTCTTACGATGATTAATTTCGCCACAAGATAAAATGTATCCCGATAATCAATCACATAGGATTGAGTGTTAGGATTCAGGAAAGAAAGGTTGTTTCTCAAAGAAAGTCACATAAACAATATTGTAAACTTTCTAGAGGTTGGGCAGAAGCACTTGTATCTTCTTTGTTTAGCTGGGTAACTAAGGAAAACACACATCACAACTTTTGGTTCTAATTTTATTGTGTGATGGATGTGAACAAAGTTAGTACTTGCAAATATTTTTTGAGGTAAGTTGGTCTGGAATCTGGTGTGAGGATAAAAGAGGGGTCTCCCGCTACCCATTTACTATTGATAGCTACACATTGTATATGCAAGCAAGAAAGGGTTCTTAGTCATTCTAAAACCACAGTTTTTGTACAATGGGCGGTAAAGCCCCAGAAACAGTTGTAGCATCAATATGCCCCCAAGAGTCACTCATGACAGTAACATCTAGATCATCACGCCATAGTAGAGCTAAGCCCCCACTCAACCCGAGTCTATCAACATCAAAACCCAGACACCTTCCCAACCATCAGAACGTGTCAGTAAGCACTCCAAGGTAGCCACAAATCCAGGAAGACACCGCCAAGTGAAAAAAAGAAAGATTAATAGGAATGAACGGCACCCACAACTGCTTAAAAAGAGCATTAATTGGACTTTTTGTCGACATTGCTCCCATGCAAAGGAAAAACGCCCATCAGAAGCTGGGGCCGGATATTCATTGCATGGTTGTACAGATATAGATATTGGTGTCCCCCAGGGAATCATTAGAATACCCACTGCATTGCTTTCAATTAGCCTCTGACCATCAAATGAAATGTTGATGGAAATGAGGGAGTGTCTACAGCACCTAGCTTTAATAAGATACAATTGGAAGGATTTCATAGGTTCATTGATTAGGGTTTGACGGAAGAACTTTATAAGTTTCCACAAATTGAAGATACAGATCAAGAAACAGAATTTCAATTACTTGTGGAAGCTTATAAATTAATAGAACCATTGATAAAGGAAAGAGACGTTGTGTATGAAACCAAGAAATAACCCCTCACGTGCGAAATTATAGAAGATCCCCTATAAGATCAAACAATTCCATCGAATTTAGTATGATTGTATGTGTAATAGCATCTACTATACCAGGAACATCAATGAACCCGATTATTGCAAATGCTCAGAATACGCTTTTTAGCTTCTATTTAGCTTCTAGGGCCGCCTAACATAGAGGCCGCAGAAACAGCAAACTCGGCCAAAATATGACACCCGAAGGGCCTGGCACGCACAATCCTATCCGTGTCAGAGTTTACCCCTTGCACTTAGGACATCTATCCGTAGCATCATAAAGAGGGCCACCCTTTTTTGTCAATTCCCTAGGAGTCATGTTTAACCTTGTATACCATTAATAGATTCTACAGCAATAGTCCCTTGGACTCGGAAAGTAATAACGAAAATGGCTAACCCAATAGCATTTGTAACTCAGAGTCCCAGAGGGTATTCTGTTCATCAAGTATGCAGCTGTCAAAACAGCTTCTCCCCCCACAGGTAATTAGAAATGTTCATAGTGAATAGGAGACATCTATAAAGATTAATTATATGCTTATTTTTTCTTTCAACAACCCCATCTTGTTGTCAGGTGTCAACACTAGAACTTGTGTGGACAATTCCTTTATCATGGAAGAAAGGTCCTAAAGTCATTTTTTAAGCATCCTGCCCCATAATCACACTTGATTTTGGTTTTAGTATCAAACTGAGTTAGAACCGTTTTATTTAAATTCTTAAATATCTATCCGGTTTCAGATTTTTCTTTCTTCAAAAAAATACAGGTCAGCCTAGTGTGGTCATCGACAATGATAAGAAACGACCCACACTCGTATGGTTTTTCTATTTTATGGACCTCATATATAACTACAAATTAAGGTAAGAGTTTAGTGGGTTGATACATTTTTTGTGGAAATGTGTTCCGGTACGCTTAGACAGTTGGCAAACCTCACATTGATAATCTTTTAGACTTTTCTCACAGTCAAAGATCCAGAGATGGTCTCCTAATATACTCATAATTGGGATGTTAAATGACATAACATAGCAGAATTGATACAATCAGGATTTACGACATTGTAACAGCCAGTGACATTTGCTACTTGAATTTCAGCAGCCCTTTGAGAGGATGAAAAGTCCATAGATAGCCTTAGCATTACCAGTCATCTCCCCCGAGCTGAAATCATGAAACTCACACTTACTTGAAAAAAAACTATTACATAGCACTTCAGGTCTTTTGTCATCTACTAATGGACAGCAAATTGCAATCCATGTTTGGAACATAGAGAACATTTGAGAGTGATTTCATCTCTGAGCGTAATCATATCGGTACATGCAACAGTTGAGGTATAGCCATCAGCAGCGCTAACTGTGTTCATTTTGACATGGTGAGTAGCTATCAAATAGCCTTAATATTTCTAGTCATGTGCACAGAAGCGCTTGAATCAACAATCCAATGTTGATCCAGATTGTTACTTACTGCAAAAGCATGAAAAGTCATACATGTATGGGCAACGGAGGCAGACTCGAAGTTGTTTGAGGCGGAATTTGAGACAAGAAACTTCTTTAGAGCTTCAACCTGCACGTTGTTGAACATGTAGGACTCTCTTACGATCATATAATCTTTCACTTGAGCATTGTTTCCATGTTCCCTAGGATTCCAGGATCTTGGCTTTCGGTCAACAGGTTTTTGTGAACTTCCAGCAGGTTCTTTGGTGTGACCTAGTTTTTTGCAATGATCACACCAAGGCATGTCCTTTTTTATGTTTGGTAGGCTGGAAAATTTTCACAACAAAGGCTGAACTTTCTTGGGATTGTCTTTCAGAGGAAGAATTCATCCAAGCATACCTTTCCTTCAGCTTTCCTCATGCCTTCTGAAAAAAAGGATTCCAAAGTAGGAAAAGGTGATTTTCCTAAGATTCTTCCTTTAACATCATCCAAATTAGAATTCAAGCCCATTAGAAAATGTAAATTCTATCCTTATCGACCAGCTCTCTGAAAAATCTTACATCTTCAGCACACCTCCAAGTGCACTCTTCAAGAGGTCGAGTTGTTGCCAATATTTACTTCACAAATTGAAGTGTTGGGTGACGGAAAGGTCACCCTGCTTTAGTTCTTCGAGTTGATATTTCAGCTCATAAAGCTCAGAGGTATTGTCCTCTTAGAGTAGAGATCACAAGCTACTTTCCAGAATGCACTAGAAAACCCGTAAAACATAAAGTTGTCGATAATTTCAGAACTAATGGATCCAATAAGCCAAGAGCCCAAGACATAACTAAGTTATTTTTACCCTTCCCCTGTCTGAAGGATGGATCTTCAGGCTTGGGACGAACAATGGCTCATATGAGGTGATCATCCTTGTAGTGTCCAAACAGGAACATAAGGACTAAGCGAGACCAGAGGAGATAATTGCTCCGTTGAGTTTATGATTGGTGAGCAGATGTGAGTTATCATTGCTCCTATGAAATACAAGTCGCTAACCTCAGTTCATCTATACCAGAAGAATGCATATGAGAATTGTAAGTATACCAAATTCAAACAGCCATTGACACGGGTTGTTACAAGGCTCACAATTGTGACCTCTTGACACACACAGCAATAGCTTCTACTTCACTAAGGCTCTATTCAACAAATATATATATATATATATATATATATATATATATATATATATATATATATATATATTTTTTTTTTTTTTTTTTTTTTTTTTTTTTTTTTTTTTTTTTCCAGTCACCTTCTTGTGATTCACTGAGATATACATTTCAAGAAAAGATAAGAAAATTACAATCAAAAATAAAAATGGCTCAGATATAATGGAATTGGAAACCCTCTAAAGATAGAATTAGGAACCATGCAGGCAATAGGCGAGTTCTTACAGGACCCAATGAAGAAGGCAAGCACAAATGTAAGACGCGAAAAATGGGGAAGCCCACACAAAAGGAGGGGGAAAAACACAGGCCATATACTGAAGGAAATAGCAAGTTAGCTCTTTGGACACACACACTTATCTACATTGGGATGATGTAAAGGAACTAACACCTCGAATTCAGTTGAGGCAAACGCAAAATGCTGCACTTATTATGTGAAGAAAATAAGGCATTTCACTTTCATAAAAAATAAAATAAAATGAAAAGGTAAGGAATAAGAAGACAGCAATAGATTACAGGTGCATAATATGATAATCTTAAACTCAGTAAGCCATCGATACTAACTACGGCATTAACATCAACTACACAGGACTATTGCCACTGTACATGCATGTTATAAGTTATCACATATATGAGTATCAGGTACAACTACTCCTGTGAAACACAAGCACAAATAGGCAAGAAAGTTGATAATAAATCATAAATGACCAGACGTAATCATATCAACTCCCCAATAAGACTACAAATATGCACAAAGAATATAAATCTTGACATGAACCATCCAGATAGAAGGTTCACAACCTGATACATTAAGAAATAGCAGAACATACCATTACTGCAACGAACACATGCACCATGCTTCACTTTGCAGAGGTAACAGATTAATTTTCTCCTTGTATCATTTATCCGATCAATGTTCACAATTGGTTCCATTATCCTTGTATTCTCAACATAAGCTTCAGGCATCCATTGGCAACAAAACAGATGAGCATAATTGACTAAGCGCCCAGCATTTTCTGTAATTAGAGCAGGTTTCAATGCACCACCCCCCTTTGAACAAAGCAAGCATGGCATCTCAACATTCTGCTGATCACTCTTATGCTTACACCATGAACACAACCAATTTTCATCAAAATCGCTCTGTACCCCATAACAAATCCGGTGAACAGACATGGCACACAAAGTACATGTTATTAGCCGATTTGACTCACCGACAAAGTCGCTATTACTACAATAATGGCACAAGGAAGCTGATCCTTCAACAGGATGAGGAACCAGAATCTTCTCCAAACCTGCATCTCCACCCAAAAGTTTCCGCTTCTTAGAAGGCCTCTCTGTTGTCAAATAAACTTTATTCCTAGAACCTAATAACCATTCTAAACAACTAATGGGAGGACCCTTTTCTCGTGGAGTATCCATCCAAGGTACATGGTTTTGTTCTTTGCTTTCTTCATTCACTCCTCCCACAATGTCCACGTCCATATGCTCCTGCTCGTTCTCTTCCATCGATTCCTCTTCCTTCACAACCGTATCACTCAAGCTGCCACTATGCACAACATCCACACTATCCATTTTCAACAATCCACTTATTCTGCACATGTAGCATCCCCTGCCAACAGTGTCCGAATCTCCTGCACGATGGTTTATACTATGGGAAGGAATTAAGAGGCACTTATCACTTGTATTAAAACCTAAAGACAAAAGATGTAATTTATCGATATCATCAACTGTTAATTCACGAAAGTACTCATCCAATTTGTCCCAGAAGGTCGACCCACGTGACTTTTCCACACGCTTCTTAAGCTCGGAGCCAGAATGCGACTTTTTATGCTTACTCCTACTATCCAAATGTTTCGCCATAAATAGCGCCCACGAGCCAGGCAAGAGAGTAGAGGAAACTCCACCAACATTACCACTAGCTCCAGAAGTACTAGGCTGAGTCAACTCGTCCGAGTCAAACGGCGAACGCAAAGTAAGCGCTTTGCAAGCTTGAGTGAAAAAATCCACTGAGTTCCCCAGTGGCACAGATTTAGCGGTGCCTGTGGGCTCCGCTGGGACCGCAGTTGTAGTAGTTCCAGGAGTAGGAGCAGAAGAAATATGGGAAGGTTTCTCTTCTGTAGTACTGCCTCCCTTGTCCATCTTCCTCCGCCCTCCCCCACCGCCTCCACAGCCATTCATAGTCTCAAACCACCGGTACCACCACCAGGCTTGCACCATAACATTGTAAATCACAAACCCAAACCCTAACCCTAATTTTACCCTAACCCTAAAATTCTTTGAAAACTCTTCGCCAATCCTTCTTACCAATCTATGAGATCGTTAAGAAGTAGAAATGGATCGTGCTACCGGATTCTGTGAACTTACGTGCCGGTGGGGAGATTCCGGGGGGATCCTGGTAGGGGTTTCAGAGGGGATTTAGAGGTTGTTAGAGGGGTGAAAACGGAATATAGGGTTTATTACGGATGCGTTTCCATATTTTTGGATTTCTTTTCCGAGGAGAGAGAGAAGAAAAAGGGGCCGCGATAGGGTCGCGTTTTTTCAAGGCAGACAAAAACGGGTGGGAGTTCGGTCTTTCTCGAAAGAGAAAAGAGAGAGAGAGGAGCCCAGAAAATTTAACGGAAAATTTGTGTGGGTGTGTACAAGACGTTGGACGGAGGCTTGTTTATAAAGCAGGGTAAAATGGGTATTTATATTTAGTAGTATTTACTTTCCATAAATATTTTTTAGGGTCTATTTGGGCCCCTTTACTACTCTGCACTGCATTATTGATTATTTTTTCTTTTACTTTTTTGCTGGCGTAATTACTACTTACACAACATTAAAATAAAAAAAAACTTAAAAACTACACTTTAGTCCCTAAAATTATACAAAACACTAAAATAAATACAAATTAAATAAAACTACTAAATACATACACCTTTTCTTCTCCCACCATTTTAATTCAAACACTTCTTCCCCAAAAAACCTCCCAATCGGTGGTTACCAAAATTAAAAAAAAAAAAACTGTAAATTGAAAGAGAAGAGAAGAGAAGAGAAGAGGAAGAAGAAGGGAAGAAGAAGGGAGAGTTCACTTGAATTGTAGAAAAGAAAGAAGGAGAGAAGAATAATCAAGGTATGTGAATCTTTGAAAATGTGTTTGAATGTTTGTGGATTTGTGTTTAAATGGAAGTGAATTTGTGTTTGATGTAATGGGTTTAAATTCTATGTAATGGGTTAGTATTTGGATGTAATGGGTTATGTTTATTGGGTTGTATTTTGGTTTTTCCGGCCATTTTTCCGTTTGGAAGGCCGGAGAAGATGATGAAACAGGGGCGTCGGTGAGACCGGCGCCCGTTGTAGGTTTCAACGTCATCCAGGCCGGCGTCCCACCTGTGTGTGGGAAAATTAGTTTAGCCCGAACGCGGTATACATGACGTTGTAGTTGTTCTACAACGTCGGTTGGGGTGACGTTTTAGAACATTGGCTTGGCAATATGTTAGCCCTTAAACGTCAGTGGTTTTGACGTTGTATTGACCTATGAAACGTTGTTACCAGTGACGTTCCAGAGCGTTGTCATGCCAATGTCTTGCACTATAAACGTCACTGGTGATGACGTTGTAGAGGCTTTTTCACGCGTCGATGGTGTTGACGTTTGATGACGATTTAGAGGTTTTGTTACTTTAGAGATTACATTGGTTATAACTTGTTTATGGTTAGTCTGTTTTATGAATTTTTTTATCAAATTATTGTTAATGTTACATTGTATGAGGTTTATGTCTTATCCTTGAGCTTTGTTTATGAATGTCAACTTTCTTTGTTAGTTGATTTCTTCATTTGACTGACAATTTATTTCTTGTATCATGTGTAGGAAATTATGACTAAGACGAGGTGCAGTAAGTATCACGACGCTTTGAGATAGCGATGAAGGTACATGAATGGATGAAGCGTCTTCTTTGAAGCACCCTCGAAGCTCAAGTTCAGCCTAGTATTGTTTTTGAACATACAAGTGTGCCATATAAAAGAAGGAGTAAACGACTAAAGAATGTGCAAGCAGAGATAGGAAATGCGAATGAGCCAACTGAGGCTGGTTTAGGAGAGACAGATGAGGTAGTTGAGACCAATGAGTCAGTTGCAGTTGATCCAGTTGATCCAGTTGCAACTGATCCAGTTGATCTAGTTGATCGATTTAAATCGATCCAGTTGATCCGATTCGATGTGTTCAGGACAGTTGATCCGATTCTGCGATTCCGATCTTGTTGGGGCCACCACTGAGTCAGTGGATATGAAGACACAATCGGGAGTGCAGCATCCTTCTGGTACAGTTGATCCAGTTGCAGATTCTAGTACTGTTGGTGCCATTACAGAACAGAGAGCCAATCCAGTCGGGGCCACTATAGGTGAGGCATCGAGGTAATGTTGGTGCAAGTATGGGATGAGACATCCGGAAATGCGGGGCACCGGCAGAAGCGAAGCGTGGTTGAGTGTTTACAATATGACAGTGATGATGGTGTGGTGGTAGACACTGATGTTCTATTGGGGAAGGATTGGAAGGAGCATGTTGGTTACGCGTTGTTGAATAAAAATGTATGTTTTTAGGTTTTATAATCTTATTACATATTTGGTAAACTTATATTTTTTTCACATATCTAACTTTATATATAAACTCATTTGAACAGGACCGAGGTATAATTGGATGTAAGCAAAGACACATCTTCCTTGAAGATATGGAAGATTGATGAAGAATGTGACGAATTCAAGGCAAGGTGAGAGCTAACCCGTTGTACAACTGGTACAATCTTCTTATATAGCCAAGCGAATCGTGTGGTAGTTTGTGCTTTTGTTGAGAGGTGGAATCGGTAACAAACACTTTCCATTTGCCATTCGGTGAGATGGCGATCACATTAGGCGATGTCCGATATATCACAGATTACCGGTTGATGGAATGGTCGTGAACTATGAATTTGCAAAAGAGGACAACCCAGTTACATTTGTTCACGAGCTGTTAGGGATTCCAATAGCAGACGTGACAAAGGAGTTAGAACATGTTGGTGGCCTAAGAGTGTCCAAAAGTTGGCTAAAAAACGATCTTGCGGGTAAATGCGGTAAGAAGAATCAATCGGGTGAGGCATCGAGTTCCGGTCGATCGCACCGATAATTTATCGTGGATCAAGCTGTGCGCGGATATCTGTTGTATCTTCTTGCATGTACTTTGATGCAAGACCGTAGTGGGGATAAGATAAACATTAACTACCTTCATTTTCTACGGGATCTGGATAAGGTTGGTGATTGGGCTTGGGGTGCTGCCACACTGGCAAATCTTTACCGACAGCTATCGAAGGCCACTAGGAACAGTACTGTTGGAATTTCTGGATACCTAACATTGTTGGAGGTAACACTTGTTTTATAAATTTTTTTTTTGTTTTTTGTCTTTATGTTTGAATGTTTAAAGAAATATTTTGTAATATGTGTTATGCAGGCATGGGTGTACGAACATTTTCCTTCATTGCGACCTCCACCAAACACGAAATTCATTGAAGGGGAGATGGTACGGACATTAAAGTGGAAAAATGTTACGGGAATTAATGACACAGTGGCATTGTCATCGTTAAGGCATACAAGAGAGGACTTGGACTTGATGGAGGCCCGAGAAGTAAGTTAACTAAATTTATAATAGGACAATGTAACTTATGCGGTTCGCATTGAACTTACATTATCTATTTTGTAGGTTGTTTGGGATGCTTATCGGCAATTTAGAACGGTGCCTGAGAATGACGTCTGTTGGTTCTATGGGTGCATAAGGACATTGGACATTGAAGAGGTGTATCACCCAAACCGTGTCGTTCGTCAATTTGGCCATATTCAAGGTATCCCTCAGTCACCAATTCCTCCAAAGGCATCGAATCGAAGCGGGAAGGCGAAACAGTACAATGTCACTCATGAATCACGCGACGATGACTTTATCCATTTTGCAAATCATCTAGTCAATAAGGAACAAAGGATGGGAAAAGCTAGGTTTGATTGGGAATACACATCTGAGTATATGACTTGGTATCGAGGTGTTGCCGTGCGTCGTTTGACCGGTGTCAGCAAAAGAAAGCAACGAGATTCAAGAGAGGTATTTGAATATACAATCTATTTTGTTGTTTCCGTTTTCAATTTAATGAACGTTTTTATGTTTAACATGTAGGAGAATGAATGCAAGGGTAGAGTGATTGATGCGGTCACGAGATCACGATTGGAAATGCTTCTAAAAAACCAAAAAGGATTTAGTGAAAGCGCTTCAAATGGCGTAAGAGTTTCGACTACAGTGCATGTACACACGATGTTGAAGATGATGGTGTCGAAGCACAAGAATCTAGTCAGATACAAGCTAAAAGACCAAAGAAGCGTTCGAGGGCCGCGAAAAAGACTTAGTTGTCTTATAACATTGACACATTTATAACTTTGACACGTTTATTACTTTCATAAGTTTAATGTTTGGGTTGTTTAAAATCGTGTTTATATTTAGTATTTGGATTTTGTATTTTTATTCCCCGTTGATTTCCTATTTGTTCGTATGCGATTTGGGTTATTTGGCCTTTGATGTTTGAAATGGTGTCACTTGAATTGGTGTGGGAAAGAAAAGAAAAATGTTGATTACGGGATGTAACGTCATCCATAGTGACGTTTCAATTGATGTATAAACGTCAGCGGTGATGACGTTTGAAGCCCCAAAATCATCAACTCTACGTACTAAAAATCTTTAAAGCGTCGGTCATCCGGCGTTCCCTTTCATATTAACGTCATTATGGATGACGTTTTAAGGATTTTTATGGACAGAGAGTTTGATGATATTGGAGCTTCAAACGTCATCACTATCGACGTTTATATCTCAATCCAAACGTCACTCTGACTGACGTTATTTGACCCAGAATCAACATTGTTCCTTTTCTTAACAAACAATCATACATCAAAATTAAACCAATTGTGCATCATGCCAATTTCACTACTTCATTGGAAATACAACATTGGAATTTAACTACTTCATTGTGCATCATGCCAAAATAATTAAACTAGTTCATCATATTGCATATGAATTTACAAAACCGTGTTCCAGCCTACACCCCGCTCAATCAGGTAGATTGTCCAAATCAATATGATCCCCCATCCAATGATCCTTGACCACATCATGCCATAAATCGATCCTATGTTGATATTTCACATACCATTCATTTGCTTTCAACATCCGAGCCTTATGCCAATTTACGCTCACTCAGGAAGTGGACAAGTATCTTTCAAAAACAAGCGAACAAAATGGATACCCTTGCACAACCCCATCCATATATGGCGGCGGGCCAAACCGAAGGTTTTTTCTTACTAGGAAAGAATGTTTGGTTTCCATGCGAGAGCAGACAATATGCTTGCGGACACACATATGCATTGCACACAACCCAACCAAGGTATTTGTCAAAATACTTTTCCACTCCGCATGGTCCTTTTTCATGACAAACACAAGCCATGCATTTTTAGTAGATCCATTCTTGTCCGCCAAAATAATGCAATATAATGATCCCACGTCCGTCATCAATTCATAATGCGGTGCTTTTCTCACCAATGGCGATCGTTTCAGTAAGACCTATTGCATGTGCTATTACTCTAAACCCGCAATTTCCATCGCCTCTACATCAACCATAGGCGTAATGTGCTCATGCACATTTGGTGGAAACTCTTTAAGATACTGTTTCCGACGGTAGAAGATACTTTACACTCAACCTTTGGAACCTTTGGCATTCTACCTTTGGATGCCGCTCGAGTCATGGGTTTTTTTCTTTTTGACATTAGAAGCACCTTCGATGCATGTGGAGTTGGGGCGGAAGAAACACCTTCAGACGCTTATCGCGGCATTCACACTCGACAATTCTTTCTCAACGTGTTCAAACTTGCTCATCTCTCTCTTAGTTGAAGAGTCCTCAACAAACTTCCTCTTGTTTCCGGAACCCTTAGTATGCCACGACCCTTGGTTTTAGTTTTTGGCTCTTGCAAAACCGTATTAACCGGTTGACAAATGTCACGGGACTTCATGATCAACCGTTGTCTCTCCCAAACATCTGCCATCTTCAACTTTTCTTCTAAGGCATTCAGAACCGGCACATAGTCTAACTCGGATTCATTTGGAGGTGGCCCTTTGATATCTAGGGTCTTCCAATGAATATCGATAATGATAAAGGATGCATCATGGCTTCTTCTTAAATCTAGCCATCTCATGTCTCTGAGGGCAATCCATGTGTCTTTCGAATAGTACATCGGCACTCCTTATTCAACGCATCACTATCATTGGTTTTTTCAACTCAAAGATACAACAAGCCCAATGCGTATATGGATACCACGATGTTTAAGCTCTTTAAACAACACAACATCTTTATATTTTTTGGCTCCATGAAAAGAGACGTCTCGAATGACTTTTTGATGTTTTGATCTCTTGATCGATCAAGCAAAGACCGGCTTCCCACTCGCAACCAAGTCCCCAAGCCCGGTTTTTAGCCGTTTTAAATCATCGAATGCATTCCCTCTACTCTCGAGGTTGATGTGTTTCCCAGATGAAAAACAGAGTTGGTCCATGCAGAGACGAATGCCTCCTTATGTGCGTTCAACCATGTACAAGAGACATAACTCATGGCGTCTTCACTAAAAATCTTCTTACACTCTTCCAATCTCTCATTCAACTCATCTTCTGATTCTGATTTAACAACCTCTGTCCAAGCAGTCATCAAATCTTGCCAAACTTCGCTCGTAGTCTTCGTCTTCAGATTCGCCACAAGACCTTTCTCTATATGCCACCTGCATATCAAGTTCTTTGCTTTTGGATAAACCACCCGTAAAGCGTTCATTAATGCTTCTTCTCTATCTGTCACGATACAACATGTTTGATCACTTTTCACACCAATTGCTTTCCGAAGCATAGTCAAAGCCCACGTGTAGTTCTCTTCCCTCTCCAAACAAAGTAGAGCAAATCCTATCGAAAATGTCATATCCGTACACGTAACGCCAACAATTTGCAAGAGGGGCATCTTGTACTTGTTCGTCTTGTATGTACAATCCATAAGCATCACGGTAGGAAAGCACCTTGCAAGGGACAAGCTTTCATTAAAGGCCCAAAAAACATCCTTCACTACATTTCCTTCGTCATGCCTACATTCCACGAATGATGTGTTCTTATCTGCCAATTTGAAAACCTCTTGCATCACTGTACGGCCCTCTCGTGCCTTCTTCTTTATCTTAGCTTACGAACATTGTAGATCGCCTTTGATGACGTCTGATTCTTCTTATCATCCTTTCTCAACATACGTAGTATATGTTTAGGCAAAATACCGTTTGCGAGTCATTGTTGCAACAAAATCAACTTGTTCTCTATCAATCCGGCCGAGGTATGCATGACCCTCCTCTCGTTCTTGAATAACTTGTGATTATGTACACCATTCAATACTCTAACGGTCCACACTCCTCCCTAAAGTTATCCTTCAAGGTTTTCAATAGAAACGGACAACCGCATTTCTTTGTAGGCGATTCTCTTGGCTTATTTTTTCCGGTACCGCTAACCTTTTCTCGTATTCTCTTGGAAATCCCTCCTCTCACATTGGTATAAAATGAAATGTGTCCGCTTTCCGGTCATGTTGGATCTCTTTTCACAATGACAACGCCTTTCTCTCTTGCCAATGCCTTGAGGTGTTTGGTGGCGGCTTCATGTGAATCAAATACCTATGAATAATATATGAATGTAATGAATACCAAGTCAAGTTTAAAAATCACATACATTTAGATAGTATAAGTTTTAGAGACTTACTTGATCGCTTGTAAAATTGAAGTCAAATCGATTCGATAACTCTTCATGTGGGTCATCCATCATTGCGAGTGTGGTATCTCGAACTTTACGAAGATTTTCTTGATCTTCTTCAATCATTTCATCACCAAAAGCGCAAGGAAACGTATAATTGTCATAGCCAATTGGATGAGAATAAGAAAATAACATATCCATTTAATAGTTTCTCACCTTCAAATACTCGCCGTCGCCTAAAAGCAATCGCCCTCATCATTGCTTTTGTCATGATTTGCCTCATTACATTGTTTCTATGGATTCAATAGTAATAAAACCAAGTAAAAACACATCTTGTCAAAATGAAAAATTACAGATCCGAACTTGAGGAAACCGGCGTTGGGTTGGCCAAATCAACGCCCCTTATTTGACGTTGTAAAGGAAGCCTTTTCCAGGCAAGAGTCAAGAAAACGTTGGCTATATTGGCGTTGAAAGGTAAACATAAACGTCGATTGGTGGCGTTAACAACAAATATGTTTAAAGTTGGTTGGAAACACAAAGCGTCATTCAGGACCGACGTTTTAGTGGTCAGAGGAGCGTCATCAAGGGTAACGTTTGGGACATGCATATTCATCTTCTTTGCTGGTGTAAACGTCAACCATGGTGACGTTACTAATGCATTACGGGCGACAGTGTGGGTGACGTTCCAGAAGCTTGCCATTGACGTTGTGAAACGTAAAAGAACGACGGGGGAAGACCTAGGGGTGATCGGACATGGCGAAATAACACTATTTTCTTCCATTTATGACCTCTAAACATGATAATATGTATGTAGGAAGATTACCCATTAACTTAAATCACACATTGAACATAAACAACGAAATTTTCAAACAAGAAATTACCATATTTGAGGAATCCATCTTCTTCTCAATTTGGCTTGAAAATGGTATATCTTCAAGTGAGATTGCTACATCTTCTATATCACAATGCATTTGTTGTTCATTGTTATGAATTGATTCAAAATGTTGACTTTCAAAATTTGAATTGGGAGATGATGAAGGTTCCATGGATGTAGAGATGAGGAAGATGAAGAAGTGAAGAAGTAAAGAAGTGAATAAGTGATGTAGATGATGAAATGTTTTATATTTAAGTGATGAAGTGATGAAATGTTTTATATGATGATGAAGAAGTGTGTTTTATGTTTTAAGGTGTTAATTGAATAGAATGATCAAATTGTTTATTTAGGTTTTAGGAGGACTAGTTTATAATTTCATAAATATGTGGTGTAGGTAGTAATTATTTTATTAATTGTGTAGTGTGAGAAGTATAAAAATAATCAAAATAATCTTGTGGTGCCAAAAGTAAAATTTTGTGGTACAAGTAGTAAGTGGGTGCAAGTAGTAAAAAGGGGGGTCCAAATAGAACCCCCTTATTTTTATTACACAATATATATGAACATAATGGAAGGCAATCATTTTAGGTTCTTTTGTTTTCTTTCCAAAAATGCTTTGCATATTAATATGAAATAAAAGGAAAAGCATTTGTCACTCATTTTATCCAAACTCATGTCATTTTGTGGATTGATTAGTCTATACGTTTAATCATTTGTTGATCGTTGATGAGGTCATGTTTATTGAATTGAAATGTGAATTACCAGGTTATCAGCAAGGTTCACGGTCTATAGGCTCCTAGGAGGACTCTTCGTTGGTTGCCCTAACATATTGATCCCCACATGCATAAATGCTTGGAATGAAATTGAGATATAGTATTAAGGCGCTCTTATCAGGAGTGCCATGGCTCTGCATGACATCGGGAGACCTTAAGACTGATCCATCTACTCCAACTACTAGGCGGCCTAAATAGGCCTCCAGATCATTGACTATGTATATATGTGTACGTGTATACTAACCCCTTTTGCAATAGGTCCCACGGGTCTGGGCGACAAGGTAAGCTTGATTGGATATTTCTCTAGGCACGCACTCTTAAGGGTTCGACTACTACTCTGATGGAGCAAGATATCTAGATTTCATACATCGACATCTTCATATATAAAAATTTCACATTCACATCAGTGAATGGTACGCTTATTACAACGGTGAACTACAAAATAGCTCGATTATGTTTTCCAATACGTAGGCAGACATATCGACGATGCAACCATTTCAATTGCACCATCATCCCCATTTTACTAATCTTTTTTGCAAGTAGTTCCATGGTGTCTTTACAGCATTTAGATTACCATATCCTAGAGTCATAACACACCAGAAGACAACCAAGTTTAACTCATATTGCATCAAACAAGTAATACACGTGTGTTGAGTAATCTATGTTCATTGCCCCTTGTTGATTGTAAGTTTGATTGTTTCAAAGTAAAACTTATATGTGACTAAATAAATTGAATTAAACACTTAATCTTATTATGTCATCTCAATTTTGATCACACACCTACATACTTTGTTATATCACATATCATCACAATTCATGTTCATAATTCGAGGGCGCTACGCAAAGCTTTGGAAACCAAATGAGACTTATACCTCTCAAGAGTACTATCAAAATTACGCTTAATGCGGAAGGCCCACTTACTACCAACAACATTAAATGAGTTGTCAAGAGGAACCAAAGACCAAGTGCCATTGCGCACAAGCGCATTAAATTCTTCAGACATAGCCTAATGCCAATGAGAACTCTAGAGTGCATGTTTAACTGTAGTAGGTTAAGTATTAGAGAGCTGAGACCCTAGTTGGGCATTAAGATTAATGAGAATGTGGAGTTTGAATATTTGACTACGAGCATGAGTAACCAGAGGATGATGAGGGGGAGGAGAGATAGGAGAAGATGCCGATGTGGATGGAGAGGATGATGAGAGGGATGAGGGTGAGGAGGGGGATGAAAGAGGAGGGGAGAAAACAATATGGATAGATGGAACTGAACAAGGGTTGGGTATGAGGGTGAAGACATAAGGAATGAAGCGATCAGGGGAGAGAGCATGAGGATCAGCAGTTTGAGAAAGGAAAGGAAAAAGATCTTCAACAAACCGAACATCATGGGAAAACATAGAGCCTATGTGTGACCAGGTCAAAGCACAAATAAGCACTTTGGGTGAGAGAGTATACAAGAAAGAAGCAAGGAATAGAGTTGGACTCAAGCTTGTGATTAGTGTAGGTTTCAACCAGGGATAGCAAAGAAAACCAAATACGCGGATTTTGGAATAATTGAGTGCAATTAAAATAGACGTTCAAGGGGGAGAGCATATGAAAAATCTTAATGGGCATACGGTTAATGAGATAAACAACAAGATTGACAATATAAGACCAGTATGTAAGGGGAATTGAGGTATGCTGGAGTAAGGCCAAAGCAGTCTCCACAATGTGCATGTGATGTCGCTCAGAGATGTCGTTGTGTTGAGGGGTGTGGGGCGGTGTGGTGTTGTGGGTGATGCCACGAGTGGCAAAAAATGGATGAAGATCGATGTATTCCGTGCCATTGTCCGAGTAGAGGATTTTAATAGTGGAGGAAAAAAGTTTCCAACATACCCAACAAACTTTTCAAACTCGAAGAGAACATTAGATTTGCGAACCAAAGATAAAGCCAAACATAACGGGGTGAACTGATCAACAAAGACAACATAATATTTGTAACCATCCATATAGTAAATTGGGGGATTTCCAATCATCAGAATAAATAACCTCAGGGAACGGGAAGACTGTAAAGTTGTAACACCCCGACTTTTCGAGAAAGGGTAAAATAGTAATTGGGCATACCAACTACGACCTAATTATTATTTACCCTATTTATTTAACTAAAATTATTTAGTTAAAAGGGGATTTAGTTACTTAATTAATGGATTTAATTAAGTCTATAAAAAGAAAATAACCCCTAAAATTCCTTATTTGTTTTATACATAATTTCTGGGGGAAAAAAAGAGGAGAGGAACGGCGGCTAGATGACGCAATATTCAAAGAAAAAGGGAGAACGTAAACTCGAATCACATGGTCAATCTGTTCATCGTTTCAAGATGCCGCAGTAGAAGAAATCGATCACTGGATGAAGACGGTCGTTTCCATACTCTTCGTTTTCTAAACAGTAAGTTTTCGTTTTAGCCCTAAAATCGTAATCTTGATCGTTCTTGATGAAAATTCGAGCTTTGATGGTGTGAATGGTTGTTTTGATCATAGAGTATCATTTAAATATCGTAGTTTGGTTGTAGGAGTTGTGAATCGAAGGATTCAAGCTTTGCTCTCAGTTTTGGGTTCGGTTTTGCTCGCAGTTAAGGTAAGAGACTCTTCCTAGTGAGTAATTACGGTTTACAATGTTAAGGTTGAGTCTTAGTGTTGAACTGTGGTAAGAGATTTTCCTATTGTGTTATTCAAGATTTATAAAGTAAGATTGTAAATTGGTGTGTTATTCAAGATTTATAAAGTAAGAGATTTTCCTATTGTGTCATATTGAAAAGTTTATAGTATTTTATAATGTTAAGAAGAAATAAATAGGGTGTTCTATCAAAAAATTGATTAATTTTGATTACGTATTTATGTTGTTTATTGTATACCGTGTATAAATAATATTGAGTATTTAATTGTGTGTTGAAACCGAGAGCCGTAGCTACCCAATCCCATTTATGTTAACGCCAGGAAATATTATTACCTCCGTCCCATAATAAGTGTCCATATTTTAGAAAAAAATTGTCCCACAAAAAGTGTCACTTTATATTACCAATGCATCATTTAATGTTTATTTTCCAAAGATACCCTTAATCAAACATTTATTTATTACACTCATTTCACATCCCAAAACAAACATTTATTATTTGTTAGGGGTAAGAATGTCAATATAGTATAAAAACACAACACATTAATTATATTTCTTAATACTTTAGTTTTGTTTACACTTTTCCTCCTGTGTTTTTTATTTTATTTTATTACTTATTCTCCTTCTGTTATTACTTATTCTCCTTCTGTTAGTACATGTGCAGGTGTGTTTGAAATTTTGAATAATTGGTTAGTAATAGCTTTTATGTTCAAACAGAGAAGTCCGAAAAGAAAAAAAAGAAGTATATTATTATGAAGTCATTCCCGGGCCCTTTCTGCCAATAAACAAATATATATACTAGTGAACGTGAGCCGTGCAAGGCACGGCGGACCCAACATAAATCGTTACCAACGATAATATCAAAGAATAGATCCCCAACGTGAAATAAATCGCGTAAACTTAAACCGTAATAAATCAAAGCGACAAGACAAAAGAGAAGCAGCGAAACATATCACATTCTGCAAGAGAGGAAGCTCTTTCTTAGACACGGCGTGAAGATTGTGAATCACCTCTCTTCCACCCCTATCAGGAGTTTCCACCTACAAAATAAACCACAATATGATGTATCGGAGAACAATGTCGTAAAGTCGATCCTTTAACCGACTTTACGTAATGAAACATTATAGAAAAAAATAAGCGGACCATACTACACGGTCAAATCTCCGGGACGTTTTAGCTTCAGGATCATTAATATGCTTGAAAATGTGTTTCACTCATTTTACGTATGACATTCTCTTCTTATCATTAATAAATACGTCATTGATCTCGTGTTCATTCGTTTGGTGAAAAAAAAACACATGTCAAACGATCGAATGATATAAAAATGATTTGGTATTCCAACGTCAATTTTAATGACGTTAAATCGCTAAACGACCGTCGGTTTCACCGACATTATGTTGTTCAAAATAATAAAAGCATTTAATATGGTGTCACGCATCACACGCAAGCACACCTTCTTAAGCGCGGATATTTTTGTTTTTTTTTTTTTTTTTTTTTTTGTATTTTATAATTAAACTCGACTAATCTTCCATCGTACACTACACAGAAAAACTTCAAATTTGTCAGTTTTTTTTCTTCATTTTTACACAAACTACTAACGGTACACGTATGATAAAAAAAAGCACACGGTTTTATTCAATTGTTGTGCCGAAATCGAATCGGAAATTTTTGGTTGATTGAAATCGAAAATTTTCGGTTGATTGAAATTTAAAAATGAATTCGCACTGTCTATTGGAGGTACTAAAAATGAACCGTATCGAAATATATACTTTGTAGTGTCTATTCAATTGTTGTGTCGAAATCGAATCGAGAAATCAAAAAAATTCGGTGGATTGAAATTTAAAACTGATTCCGCACTGTCTGTTGGAGGTACTAAAAATGAACCATATCAAAATATACACTTTGTTGTGTATATTCAATTGTTGTGTCGAAATCAAATCGAGAAATCGAAAATTTCCGGTTGATTGAAATGTAAAACTGAATCCGCACTGTCTGGAGGCACTAAAAATGAACCGTATCGAAATATACACTTTTGTTCGATTGATGTAACGGAGAGTCGGGAAAAAAATCGGTTTATATATAACGACATAACCGATATCCCGGTTTTTACCGAAGGGGAAAAAAATGACCCGTATCGAAATATACACTTTGTTGTGTATATTCAATTGTTGTGTTAAAATCGAATTGAGAAAGCAAATTTTTTTGGTTGATTGAAATGTAAAACTGAATCCGAACTGTCTGTTGGATGCACAAAAAATGAACCACTTTGGTTCGATTTATGTAACGTAGAGTCGGAAAAAAAATCGGTTTATATATAACGAGATAACCGAAATCCCTGGTTTTACCGAAGGAAAGAAAAATTGAACCGTATCGAAATATACACTTTGTTGTGTATATTCAATTGTTGTGTCGAAATCGAATCGAGAAATCGAAAATTTCCGGTTGATTGAAATGTAAAATTGAATCCGCACTGTCTGGAGGCACTAAAAATGAACCGTATCGAAATATACATTTTTGTTCGATTGATGTAACGGAGAGTCGGGAAAAAATTCGGTTTATATATAACGACATAACCGATATCCCGGTTTTTACCGAAGGGGAAAAAAATGACCCGTATCGAAATATACACTTTGTTGTGTATATTCAATTGTTGTGATAAATTAAATTGAATTGAGAAAGCAAAATTTTTTGGTTGATTGAAATGTAAAACTGAATCCGAACTGTCTGTTGGATGCACAAAAAATGAACCACTTTGGTTCGATTTATGTAACGGAGAGTCGGAAAAAAATCGGTTTATATATAACAAGATAATCAAATCCTGGTTTTACCGAAGGGAAAAAAAAATCAGATCGAAATATACACTTTGTTGTGTATATTCAATTGTTAATGTCGAAATCGAACGAGAAATCGAAAATTTCCGGTTGATTGAAATGTAAAATCGTTTACCTTTGTTTGTTGGAGGCACTAAAATGAATCAGTCGTAAATATACACTTTTGTTCGCTTTATGTAACGGAGAGTAAAGCAAAAAAACGGTTTATATATAACGAGATAACCGATATCCCGGTTTTTACCGAAGGGAAAAAGAAAATAAACCGTATCGAAATATACACTTTGTTGTGTCGAAATCGAATCGAGAATTCAAAAAAATTTGGTTGATTGAAACGTAAAACTGAATCCGCACTGTCTGTTGGATGCACAAAAAATGAACCACTTTGGTTCGATTTATGTAACGGAGAGTCGGAAAAAAAAATCGGTTTATATATAATGAGATAACCGAAATCCCTGGTTTTTACCGAAGTGGAAAAAACGAACCGTATCGAAATATACATTTTGTTGTGTATATTCAATTGTTGTGTCGAAATCGAAAATTTTCGGTTGATTGAAATGTAAAACTGAATCCGCACTGTCTGTTGGAGACACTAAAAATGACCCGTATCGAAATATACACTTTGGTTAGATTTATGTAACGGAGAGTCGAAAAAAAGAAATCGATTTATATATATAACGAGATAACCGAAATCACGGTTTTTATCGAAGGAAAAAAAAAATTAGGTGCCACGTGTCAGCCCCACAGGCTGCCACGTGGCCTCATGTGGAGAGAGCCCCTTAGCTCTTAATAGATATAAGATTAATAGATATAAGATATAAAGGGTTGATTTAATAAATATATATTGTATGGCTGATTGGTCTTATTCTGTTGTGTTATTTTTCTTTTTCGGAAAAATATAAACATATGGTTTGGTAGATAATGGATTTTTGTGGCTAATGTTATTTTGATGCTTAGCTTGAATTGTAATTTTGTTAATAAGCTTAAATAAGATTAAATGAATACGAACAAGGCTTGATTGAGCTTCTGATTCGTTTAGTTTCGGCACCGAATGTACTCTTAAAGGGAGTTGAAGTTCGGATCCGTCGGAAGGGCATGAAAGGGCTTGTGCTTTGAGGAACTAGAATTCATCAATGTCTGTGTACTTGATAGATTGTGGTGTCTAGCTGTCTAAGTGAGGGTGTAGAGTTGTTAAGGTGAGCTTTATCGTTGAAAACACTTAGGTGGCTAGTTAATAACAAATAATAAGTACATACTTGCATAGTAATAATCTTAAACGTCATGTCACTTTTGGTTAGGCACATGTCAATATCGGCTATGTGACTCATCCGGCTAGGTGGACAACTCTGCGACCGACTAGCGGCCAAATGGCAGGGGGACTTCACCGGACGTGTATGCATACCGGGGATACCCGGGACCAACAGTGCAAGTCACTGTCGGTTGGCACCATCTCGTGATGGAAACATCTCACGTAGTGCCCTTGAGTGCTGACGTAACCAAGATAAGCAAAGCTAGAAATGTATAGTCATGACATGTTGATGGACATGAAGTGAACCCTAGATTGAGTCGGTCCCATAAAGATAATTTAATAATAATCACAATAATAACCTTTTGTTGTAGAACTTAGTTATTTATTAGCTTTTCACTTTTACTAAGTACTTTGTACTTACCCCCTTTGCATTTTCTTTTGTATGCATTGTGGGCTGAGAAGACGAACAGGTTGACCAAGAGTAGTCGACGATTGATGAAGTTGATGCCTTGAAGATGCTTTTAGATTATTTTTCCTCGTAAAGGTTGTACTAGACTTGTTGTCCTTTTACTCCTAGACTTTTGCAGGTTTGGTTTGTACTTTTAAGATCTCGTATTGTGTAAGTCTTTGGTTTTGTTTCGTCGTTGTAATTAACTATCCATCTTTAGTATGGTTATATTTATACTTAGTAGCATTTATGTTTTTATCCGAGTCTTTTTAGCTTTCGTTTGTTTTTATTTGATATGACGACGTAGAGGCTTGCGTATAATGTTAGATTTATTTAATGCTACACGCGCCGAACGTTTCTCTTCTGGATAAAGGCTCGGTATCCGGAGGCGGGGCGTTACAAAAGTAGATTCAGAAAAAGGGTAATCGGTGAATTTTATTCCGTAAACAAGCGTCACAAGTGGATAGAGTAACTGTTAGGAAATCTACGCGGGAACGCAGCGGAATTCGAAATTTGATTTCCTTTTACCCAAGATCGACTTCGTTTAAGCAATAAACAAATAACCTAAAGACGGTGGTTACCTTGCTTGATCTAAAAGATCAACGCTTTGACCGTCTAAGGAGAGTAGTTGTGCACGGAGCCGCCCAAGCGTTCGGCCTCTACCGCTAGTCCACATGAACAACCCGCCGGAATCCACCAATGGATTGCTACTAGAAAAATTCGGCTGCTAGACCGACTTTTTCTCTCTCTAAAATCTCTCCCTAAGAAACTCTCAATTTTTCACAAGAACTACTAGCTCTTGGAATTGTGATGTACAAAAGAGCTTGCCAACCCCTTTCTTATATAGGTGTTGGGGCGCAACTTTTGATTCCCAATATGATTGGGATTAGCTTCCTAGTAGATTGAGAAGAAAGAAAACATTTTCCTAATAAAATAAGAAAAATATAATTGATTGATTTATCTCATTAATATTCAATATCTTATATTAAATATTTCCAATATATTGTTAATATCTTATATTGACTATATTTATCTTATTACTATAAATCTATTTTTTTTTCAAAATCAATTAATATCTAATATTAATATTATAGTAAACTTATTAATTAAATAGCACAATTCAAATGTATCCAATACACTTGAATATGGCGTCCCCTTCACCCTATCATTTGGGAATTGAGATTTTCTTTAATTAATATAATACTATGATTAATTAATTTGTAAAATACATGTGTATCAATATACATATATATTTTCGACATATGTATCTGAATACATATATTTAATTAATCACCATAATTAATATCTTGTATTATATTTATTCATAATAAATAAATACCACCATATTAATTTACTACTATAACCTTTATAGTCGTGAGATAAACTTTCCTTATTTGGTTATCACTATAACCGCATTTTAATCCGACTCGATGTTCATATGTATGTGACCCGATAGGCTTCCGAATATGTTGGCCGTAGGCACAAAGTGCAAATTACGAAAATGCCCTTCATACCTAAAGATCACAGGATAGCGTCTAGCAACACACCGTGACCCCCAATCATCGGAAGAGTCAAATGCAATGACTACTACATTTCATGTGAAACAGTTACCGTGTAACTTACAATCCTAGCGCAGTAATAATATCCATACGATCGTATCTCAAGTGTCAATACATTAACGATCGTATCTTATAATCTGGATATCATGCTCTCTCGAAGTAACTCATTTACTTTCACTTTGCAAAGATTCACGAGAGCTAGACATTCCTTATAAGAAGGCCATTTCGGATATTCAATCACTACCGCATGATCGCCCCATGGCTAGGGGAAACCTCAATAGTATCAAATCATGACAATACACACCGTGATGCCATGTAGACTCCGGTCCTAAGGATAATTACACAACCGCCACATAGTGCGACACTTAATGTAAGTGGGTCAGTCTAACGTATTCATTCTTTAATACACGTCCACGTACAGTCCAAGTGTCTCTATACTTTGATAGACGAGATCTATCCCTGCCCTTAAAGACATAAGACATCTAATACGTGCTAGCCTGTTCATACTATCAATGCCCTGTTTAATAGTACATCAGCCTAGAGACATTTAAGTATCAAACTTATTAAAGTTATTAGAGATCTCATCAACCATAATCGCCTATCATGGTTTCTCTATCACATTTAATACTGAGGACGTTATCATATAACAATTCACATTTGGTTCTTTAAAAGAATAAATATATGACAACAGAAAAGTCATTTAATATATATATAAACATAAAGAAATAGTAGAAATGATCCGACCCGGTCGGATCCGGTCCAACCCGATTGGGTTTAGAACACTATTTCAACAATCTCCCATTTGGCCTAAAACCAATCACTCACACACACAAGACCAAGTTGAAACACAAGAATCACATGCGATACTCGCAACCAGTCCTAGCCGTAAATGGATCGCTATCCGTTGGGACTCAGACTATCTTCATATCATGCTCCAAATGACCAAGTCAAAGGAACCGCCTTCACACACACATGAATCTCCGATGAGACCCTGGTCCTTGCTTCAAGCAATGAATCCACTTGCTATATCAGCCATATAGAAAAGGTGGAAGAACCGTACAAGATTCAGGAATGAACCTTCTAGACCTATGTACTGCTCCCGCTCCGCCTCCAAGGCACTACTGTGTTTTGGCTAAGTTGTAGAATTTACAGTGACCCATAGCCAAGAACATTTCCAGCTCACTGTATCACTTAATCAAAGTGACTGCAAACCCAGACTGTTGCTCCCACTCGCCTTCATAAGACTCAGGATACACGTCTGTACATCTACGTTTATTTAATTCCAAGTTTCAACAAACTAGGAAACCATCCTTAACTTGTTTAAGGATATTCTCGACATTTACTAGAATCACTTTCATACTTGCTCATGACTTTTCATGGAGTGTGAACCTCTAGCATAACTCTTATGATGGATCCTATTGCAGTAGCAAAAGGAACCTTCCATAAGTATCATCTTTCACATTATCTTTAGGACTAACATCCTAACATAAATAGATCTTGAGAACACCGGCTTGCAGTATCCCCTGACGTAATCTATGCTAAACTCTTTCAGCATCACATTTATATAGGTAAACTATAATCTAACAGCAGTTAAATCTATCACTATAGATTCTTATTTCCAAAATAAGAACTGCTAATCCAAGTGCTTTCGTAAAGACCTTGAACTACCAAACATTAATTGACTGTGACATGGGGTGATAATTAAATTCTCGAGAGAGATATCCAATACCTTACTCAAAAAATCGTAACACGCTCCCACTATCCATCTTGCACATTGGGCATATCCTTCTTTTGACTAAATCAAACAAAGAAATCGTCTAGAGAAACTTGTTTGAGTCCATAAATGGATCTCGTGGGCTCACATATCATGTTATCGTCTATGAACATCGAGTTGTTTGCCCAACGTCTTCAACACTATCACATAGTCATGATACAAAGTTATAACAAGCATTATCTGAATAGAACTGGGCACAGCTGGCAGCATAAAGATAATTACAAGGTTTACACCCCGTACCCTTCAGCCATCACTATAGCCTTATGGTAATCATATTACTATCCATGTCAGCCTTTCAGGGACATTCCCTGTAGGTAAGACAGACTAGGTTCACAACCTGGTTGTCACTGATGGAATATAATTCAGATATTATGGCTCCTGGCCATATCTCAATCTTGCCTTTCAAACATTCCTTCATAGGTCGTGAGATATTCATTCTTCAAGATGAACATACCAGCAGCCTTTTCAGGCTTGGGGTTATTCACAGACTTACAGAACTTTTGTGTGCATTGAGCAGTGTTCTACACCTCATCACTATATGGCGTCTACTCACGTTCCAATATTTTTTTGTGGTTCCCAAACTCCTTTGAGATCTTAGTTACTCCCACTGTTTCTTTTGGAAATAACACTTCCTCTAGAAGACATCATGTTTGAAGAAAAATAGTTTTGCTCCGCGGGTAAGTAAACATTATCTAGCGTACTTGCTAAGATATTCCACAAAGTTGCATATGTCATACTAGGCTCCAGGCCTTTCTGACTTTGCCTATGACAACTTCAAATCATCGGTTAAGATAGATTCGACATTATCACCTTCCATATCTAATATGAAATTTATTCAACCTTTATTCTTTGGAACTCGGTTAAGTATAAGGGCACTATCCCGAAACGGGTAAGAGATACTTTTCATGGCTTGCGTCACACCTTTATCATATAAAGTTGTTTCCATTTTAAGGAACACAATCTAATTGCGTATCCCAAAGATGGTATCCTTCAAGGGAGAATCTGATTCTATTTCAGACGTCTTTTGAAACACCCTTCTGGTATTAATTACTTCAATCCAAATGAAGATTAATTCCTAAGTAGCTCATCAATCTCATATTCGTTCTAGCTCGAACTTTTCGGGCTTTCTGAATTGTTGTACTTCAATAAGCACATTCAACTATTTCTAAAAATAGTCTAAGAGAGAGATAAACAATTATTCGTGGCATTAATTGACATAAGCCAACAAACATCGGTATGTTTAGGCTTTAGACAATTTTTCAAGATTTATAACCTTTTCTTAAAAGGGTATTTTAGTCATCTTTAGATAAGATACGTATCACCCACATTATTCATAATCACATGGTTCAGACATCATCTGAATGACATTTGATTATACATTTCTCTTCCACAGAGTCGACATCTAGAACACTACAAATATCAAGGATAACAGCCATACAAATATTTAGTTGAGATTTTATCACATATATCAACTATATAGTGACATCAATCTTGTATGTTAGATTTAGTGACCTTTCAACTTTATCGGAATAACATTTATTTTTTACAATTGAATATGTCTACTAGATACCAACAAGTAATTGAGAATATGTTATTCATAAGAACTAGAACATAATAACATTTATTTAGTTCCCTTATCAGTTTACTAGATTCAGAATATGGGAAGTGTTACAACGTTTGCTTCACCTTCCAATTATGTATTTAATCTTTCTAATTTAATCACACTCGAAGGATATCATATATCCGAGAGTTGACTTGAGTTTAGATAGATTTGTCTCAACGTGCTTGCTTAGGATAGAGGCTTCGATAAGTCCTCTATTTAAGCACTTGCCCTAACCTTCCCTTTTAATCCTTTAAGCACTTGTAAATGTTTCTTAGTGTAGTCTTCATAAGACTTGAGAAAGATCACAAGAGCTATGTCTGTAATTTTCTTTCATAAAGAAAATATAAAGTTTATTAAATAGTTTATTCAACCTTTTGAATCGTATTCAAAACATTAACTATTTAATTAACCTTTAAGCAATGATTAAAGAATTAAGTCAATACTTAAATCTTACAATTTTGAAAACAACCTTTCCAAAATTCGATGCGGTCATTCTTATTCAACATTTGAATTAATTGTCAACGTATGACAAAATGATCATATTGGATCGCATCCAATATATGAGCTTCCACTTTTCATTAATAATCAAAATCTTGGAGCACTGCATCAAATATGTAGTCTTCTTGTCTCTAACTACTATAACGGGGTTGCTCGTGTCATTACTTACTTAAAAGGATTAAATCACTTAACCATACTTGATACGTTTCTCAAAAGGTAACAATCATAATTTAGTTTACTGATTGAGAATAAAACATAAATATAAAAGTTTGCTAAAACTACAACATAAAATAAAGATAAAAGAGTGTTGTTGTTTGTACACGTAAAATCAAAAATGGTTTTTGTTTATGATTTTGCGTCCACTAGTCAACTACTTCCAATTGACTTTCAAGAATCTTCTAAAATTCTTTAGTGGCTGGAATCCTATCTAGTTGACTCGATCCCCGACGTGAACCGATCGACCGGGTCAATTTCGACGGGTAGGTACTTCTTACCAATCGCGTCTAACACGACTTCCAGTGGTTTGACTAGTCAACTCTTTGACAATTCACATCGTCTATGTGATAGTCAACCTTATGTCACTAAAATCAGACGGTCCTGACATGGGCCAATCACCGCAAGATTCTTAGTCGAGTCATAACCCAAGTATTCATGAGATCTCATTACGATCATATCTCGATAATGACGATATGCCCGAGGTAGGTCAACTCCCGACCTGGGCCGATCAGTTGGATCCAAACAAGGGCTCTTCACCGTCACTATAATATTGGGAGACATATTATAATTCGATTTTTGTTGTGGGAGTAATTTTAAATTAATTCACTTAATTAATTCTCTTAATTAATTTAATTATGGTCTCATCGCATATATCTATCTCTATAGACATACATCTTACACATTTATCTAGATCGTGCCTAGTCATGCATCTATCGTATCATATAAAATAAATACAAGCACAAAATAAATAAATGCGTAAAGTAACCGGTATGATCATGGACTTTTCCTAGGTGCGGTTTCGAATACAAACTGACGAAACCGCGGGTCACAATCTAAGGATAGCTGCAACCGCCAATAGGATCTTTAATACGTCATCTCCAATGTGATCTTTATTCTTCTCTTTCTTTGGTCTCCATCTTCTGCTCCATTCTTGTTACATTTAATTATATCTAATAAAATAAATACACCCGCCGCACACGGGGGAGCTAACGGGAATAAGATAAATGCAGAAAATAAACTAGGTCACGTTCTTCATAACGGCCTAGGATAATTTTTGAACCGACAGAAAAATTAAATCATTCACATCAATCCTATCGGTCGAGTCCATGATCAATCGGGGTCCATATAATTATATTATATCTACTATATCTAATCCATACAATAACATCTTATGAAAAAGATAAAATTAAAAATTTAACTCCTTGCGTCTTAATTAATCAATTGCGTTAATCTATTAAATAAATTTTATCCAATCAATTAACTAATTAAAATTTAATTAATTAAATGATTTTAATCGAAATAAAATTAATGGTTAATTTTAAACGATTTTAATTAATTAGAACTATTCTAAAAATAAATCAAAATTAAAATTAAGTCTCTTTTGTTTCTTTCCTTTTGATTCCTAATCAAAAGGGATGCGTTTGGTTTCCTAAATCAAAAGGCATTTCCAAAATCAAAATTTTGAAAAGGGCCTAGGCCTAGGTTTTTTTCAAATCAAATATTTTTAAAAGGGCCTATGTCTATTCCAAACAAAATTTGGAAATGCCAATATTTTGGTTAATATGCCTGGCCACTTTCCAAAATCAAAATTTTGAAAGTGGCCTAGACATATTCCCTTTCCAAATCAAATATATGGAAAGAGCCTAGGCATATTCCAAACAAAGTTTGGAAAGACCATTATTAAGCAAAAGGAGATATTAATCACAACTATGAACTATATAGAAATACAAAATACACAAAACAAAAACCGGGGACCACCGCATCACGCCAGCAGCCGCCGGCGACCACTCGGTGGTGGTGCCGCCGCTGATCGGCCGAGCACCACCATGGCCGACTGCTTTTTTTTTTTTTTTTCTTTTCGTGTATCATTTTGCAAATCTAGAATCTTTCATCTTTTAATTACGTGATTAAAATGATAAAATTAACTACGCAAAATAACATGCTTATTGCTTAAGCTTGAAGCTCTCTCTGATAGGAAATCTACGCGGGAACGCAGCGAAATTCAAAAATTTGATTTCCTTTTACCCAAGATCAACTTCGTTTAAGAAATAAACAAATAAGCTAAAGATGGTGGTTACCTTGTTTGATCTAAAAGATCGACGCTTTGACCGTTTAAGGAGAGTAGTTGTGCACAGAGCCGCCCAAGCGTTCGGACTCTACCGCTAGTCCACACGAACAACCCGCCGGAATCCACCAATGGATTGCTACTAGAAAAATTTTTTTCGCTAGACCGACTTTTTCTCTCTCTAAAATCTCTCCCTAAAAAGCTCTCTATTTTTCACAAGAACTATTAGCTCTTGGAATTGTGATGTACAAAAGAGCTAGCCAACCCCTTTCTTATATATGTGTTGGGCGCCACTTTTGATTCCCAATCTGATTGGGATTAGCTTCCTAATAGATTGAGAAGAAAGAAAATATTTTCCTAATAAAATAAGGAAAATATAATTGATTGATTTATATCATTAATATTCAATATCTTATATTAAATATTTCCAATATATTGTCAATATCTTATATTGACTATATTTATCTTATTACCATAAATCCATTTTTTTCAAAATCAATTAATATCTAATATTAATATTATAGTAATCTTATTAATTAAATTGCACAATTCAAATATATCCAATACACTTGAATATGGCGTCCTCTTCACCCTATAATTTGGGAATTGAGATTTTCTTTAATTAATATAATACTATGATTAATTAATTTGTAAAATACATGTGTATCAATATACATATATATTTTCGACATATGTATCTAAATACATATATTTAATTAATCACCATAATTAATATCTTGTATTATATTTATTCATAATAAATAAATACCCTTATATTTATTCATAATAAATAAATACCACCTTATTAATTTACTTCTATAACCTTTATAGTCGTGAGATAAACTTTCCTTATTTGGTTATCACTATAACCGCATTTTAATCCGACTCGATGTTCATATATATGTGGCCCGATAGGCTTCCGAATATGTTGGCCGTAGGCACAAAGTATAAATTACGAAAATGCCCTTCATACCTAACGATCACGGGATAGCGTCTAGCAACACACCGTGATCCCCAATTATCGGAAGAGTCAAATGCAATGACTACTACATTTCATGTGAAACAGTTACCGTGTAACTTACAATCCTACCGCAATAATAATAATATCCATACGATCGTATCTCGAGTGTCAATACATTAACGATCGTATCTTATAATCTGGATATCATGCTCTCTCGAAGTAACTCATTTACTTCCACTTTGCAAAGATTCACGAGAGCTAGACATTCCTTATAAGAATGTCATTTCGGATATTCAATCTCAATCATAGGATACGCGATTCCCGGACGACCAAACAATAATAATTTTATCAGTACCAGTATATGGATCATGCAAAGAGAGAAAACTGAGGTCCTAAGTCATGTGGTGAGAGGCACCAATGTCAAGCTTCCAGGTAGAAGAGGTAGGCTGGTTAAAGAAGGAGGACCTTGCCTTTTCTGGAAGAAGAGATATTTTAAGAACCGTTTAGCAAAGTGAACTTAGACACCACATAGTTGACATTTTCCTAGATAAGGCTGAGGCTGGCAGGGATGTCTGGGTTGAGACAGTGCAAGAGAGCAAGGGGACTTGGCATTGTTAGCCATGGAGATCACAATTCATTTTTCAACCGAGAAACTTTTTGGAATTTACCTAAAACAAGATCTAATATAGGAAGAGAGCAAGACACAAATTTGTTTCAGAAACGGGACTTGTGACGAAAAAGACTTGTGGATAATTGTGGACGATTAAAAACAAATAAGCCTGAAATCGACCGTGAAGCCGACAGAGAGTTGTGGCTTAAGGAAGAAGAAAGCAGACATGAAGGTTTCTTTTGCTATTTGTGGGGATAGACCGGCGAGAAGGCCGTGCCGGAGAAGGACGGGAAAAAACTGGAAAATAGAGGAGGTTGATTGTCAGATTTTCTGAGGGTGGGCTGTTGGGCGAAGTTGTTGTTTGGGAAAGAGAGGCTTGCGATAAGGCGGAAGAAAGAAGAAGACGGGAGGTTGCGGTGGTAGTATTGCCGGAGAAAAAGAGCAGAAAAAGGCAGAAAATTGGAAGAGGCCTATGGGAAAGAGAAAGAAAAAAAGGAGACTAATATGATAGTGTTGTTAAACGAACAGAGTCGTTCGTGTTGTGTTCGGCTCGTTAGTGTTCGTGATCATTTGTTCGTTTAGCTTAATAAGCCGAGATCGAACATGATTGTAGGCTCGTTTGCTTTACGAACGAACACGAGCTTGGTTCGCGAACGTTCGATTATCTTCGCGAATATGCTTATATATATACACGTCAATTTACATTACCGGTAATATAGATTATAGATTGATTCTATTTAATATTTAGATATTTTCTATAATATTTTTTGCTGTATGTAAGTAATATTAATCTATAACTTGTTATTTTTCCATTTGCATTTTGTTTTATACCTTAATGAAACGAACTCGAGTTGGGAAACATTAATATGTTTAACGAGCCGAGCTCGGACACGAGCTTGAATATTTCATCTTTTAAACGAGCCGATCTTGAATATTAATTTTTGTTCGTTTAACAAACGGACGAGCTCGTGAGCTAGATATCCTAATACAAGGTCTTCTAGGTTGCCTTCTGCAGTATGGAGGTAATAATGCTAAATCAACATCATCAACGTCACTCATCTGATATAATTATGAAATTGGTTGATCGGATGTTTGTATGAATCAACATATGTTGCGTCGTGTAGTGACCATCTGTTGAAAAACCAGCCCAAAATATTATTTAATGTGTCCGTAGTGTTCACACTTGAAACATGGGATATTTTTAGGTGGTATCTCCACACGGTGTGGAGATACGTGTGGCACCACAAGAAAATCTGTTTTTAAATTGAATTCAAACTGTGTGGTCCAGATCATTCTTCACGTCACTTCGATGCATATGGAGATACCAAGCAAAAACTTTCCTTGAAACATAGGTCTTAGAAGTGAAGGTGCACATAAGAAACTTCATTATCACAACAAGAATATATATATCCTGCAATAATGCATCAACGATACTTAGTTCCTCGCGAAATGCACTAAATAACATAAATTTCTTCAACAAAAGGTCGTATGAACCAACAATAATGACTAATAAGTAACATTGCAATTTGGACTATCAACTTCTCACGTCTAATTTGTCCCTTTCCGATTTTCAATCTTTTCAAGTAAATTTCTAAGTGTAGTTGATAACAACAATGCATTCATTCAACAGAATGTCTAAAAACTAACATTGCAGTTTCGACTATATATAAAATTCTCACACCCAAGTGTGGTGGAAGTTATAAGTAACAGATGTTGTTTGGAAATTATAATTTGATATATATTCACAGTTGAGTCTATTACAGTATATATATAGTCTATCACTAGGGCTATTACAGTAAATACAACCGAAGAATATCTAAGACCTAATGGAAAGGAAATAAATACAATAAATACAAATATGTATACATATATACGCTAATACCACCCCTCAAGTTGGACGAGGGAGGAGACCTAACTTGCTGCGCTGATGGAGAAAGGCTACGCGAGGAAGAGATTTGGTGAGGCAATCAGCAAGTTGATCATGAGCGCTAACATGAGCAACACGCAGAGCACCCCGGTGCACCTGGTCACGAATAAAATGATAGTCAATGGCAACGTGCTTCATCCGAGAATGGAAAACCGGATTATGACAAAACTGCGTGGTGCCAAGATTGTCTGATGAACAGGAGAGGTGAGCTATGGGAAACCAAGATCACGTAGAAGAAGCGTAACCCAAAGAAGCTCGCCGTAGTAAGCGGCAACAGAGCGATACTCGGCCTCTGTAGAAGAACGAGCAAACAGATGGATCGCTTGAGCTCCAAGATATCTTGCATTTACGCCAATATAAACAACGTAAGCTCCCGTAGAAGTATAATCATCTACTGACCACCCCCGATGCGCATCGAAAAGGCATGAAGAACCAGTGGGGAGTCACGATAAAGCTGTAAGCCGAGGTCCACAGTCCCAGCTAGATAACGAAGCATGCGCTTGGCAAGTGTCCAATGAAGATCAGTGGGAGGCGTGCAACCGAGACGACTTGTTGTTGACAGCAAAAGCAAGATCTGGGCGAGTAAATAAGAGATACTGAAGACTGCCAATAACCATGCGATATTCCGAAGCATCCTCAAGAGGAGAGCCAGAAGTAGCTGTGAGACTAGACAAATCAGCTGGCAGAGGTGTAGCAACAGAGTTAGCCTGGTCCATGTGTAAGCGAGTGAGAAGCTCAGTGGCATACCTCCGCTGAGATAAAATACAACCGTGCTTATTGTAAATAATCTCAACACCCAGAAAATACGAGAGAACACCAAGATCCTTGAGTGCAAAACGTTGGCCCAAAAGAGAAATAAATTGCTCAAGTGACTTGGAATCATTCCCTGTAATAATAATGTCATCCACATATACCAACAAATAAATAATAGTAGGACCGATATTATAGATGAACAAAGAAGAGTCTGCATCCGCATTCCGAAACCGACGAGAGATAAGAAACCCCTTGAGCTCATCATACCACGCTCGAGGGGCTTGCTTTAAGCCATAAATAGCTTTCCGTAGTTTGCAAACATGGTTAGGATGCTCGATGCTGACAAACCCAGACGGCTGAGCCAAATACACATCTTCAGTCAACTGGCCCTGTAGAAACGCGTTGTTTATATCTAACTGACGTAAAGACCACCCCTGCGACAGAGCTAGAGTAAGAACAACACGAATTGTAGTGGGTTTAACCACAGGACTGAAGGTCTCATAGTAATCGATGCCAGGACGCTGAGTGAAACCCTTGGCCACAAGACGAGCCTTGTGACGATCAATAGAGCCATCCGGATGACGCTTGAGGCGGAATATCCACTTGGAACTGATGACATGTTGGTTAGGATGAGATGGAACAAGGGACCAAGTGTCATTGCGAATAAGAGCATCATATTCCTCCTGCATGGCAGCTCGCCAAAGTGGGTGTTTAAGGGCCTGAGTTATGTTGGTGGGTTCAGTGGTAGAGGAAGTGTGAGTTCGGATGGGTTTGTGGATATTGTTTTGAGCTCGAGTGCGCATAGGATGAGTGGAGATAGGTGGGGAGGGGGAGGAGGAGATGGGGGCGTTGGTGAGGACGAAGGTGGTGTAGGGGGAGGAGGCGGAGGGAGAGGGTGTGGAGAGGATGGAGGTGGAGGTGGAGGTGGCGGAGGGGAGGAGTAGGAGAGGGGTAGTTGGAGGAGGTGATGTAGGTTGATGGTGGAGAGGGGGTGTAAGGGGAAGCCAGGCAGACATGGGGACCAGAGAGGGTGAAGGCTCCGAGTTAGACGGAGAAGAGAAGGGAAAGATAGATTCCACAAAGTTAACATGACGAGAGACATATATACGGGATGTAACTGTGTCGTAGCAATAGTAGGCATGTTGATTAAGGACATAACCCAAGAAGACACAGGGTTGTGAGCGAGGTTGAAGTTTATGAGAGGTGTAGGGACGGAGCCAAGGATAACACAGACACCCAAAAATGCGAAGTTTGTGATAGTTTGGGGTTGTGTGAAAAATCAATTCATAAGGAGACTTCATGTGGAGAGTGGGAGTGGGCATACGATTAATAAGATATACAGCGGTGGCAAAGGCATAAGGCCAGAAAGAGGTGGGAATCGATGCATGAGAGAGTAAGGTGAGACCAGTTTCGACAATGTGGAGATTGCGACGTTCAGAAATACCATTGTGTTCAGGGGTATGAGGGGGAGTGGTGAGAAAGGAAATACCATTTAAATTGAGATACTCACGAAGAGAAATAAATTCACCGCCATTGTCAGAATATAGAATTTTAATAGTTTGTTCAAAGTATTTTTCCACTATTATGTAAAACGAATAAAAGTAGGATGAACCTCGATTTGCTTTTCAAGGATAAAACCAAATATAAGCGCGTGAAATGATCAACAAATATGACAAAATATTTATAACCATCAAGAGAAGAAACTGGGGATGTCCAAACATCACTAAAAATAATTTCAAGGGGACGGGAAGAATGTAAAGTAGAAATGCCAAAAGGATGTTTGTGGCTTTTATTCTGCAGACACACATTACAATGTGAAAAATTGGAACTAGAAGATTGTAAATTATTATTATGCAAAATATTGGATAAAATTGGACGAGCAGGATGACCCAGGCGGTGGTGCCAATCTTGAAAGGAGGCTTTATTGGAGGCAAAGGCAACGATGGGTGGATTGGGCCACTCGTACAAACCATTCTTAACCGGACCACGAAGGATAGGCTGGTTCGTCCGAATTTCCTTCACAACAAATTCAGAGGGTAAGAACTCAATAGACAAATTATGCGACTGGCAAAGTTGAGATATGGAGATTAAATTACGAGACATGTTGGGGACACAGAGGACATTTTTGAGAGATAAGGATTTATCAAGGGAAATAGGAATAGACGAGCTACCAGTATGAGTAATAGATAGGGGCTTACCATCACCAACCAACATGTCATCAGTGCCAGAGTAGGGAGCATGGAGTGACAAATTTTGAAGGTCCCGAGTCACATGATGAGAGGCCCCACTGTCAAGGAGCCAATTTGGTGCAGTCGAATCGAGTGGAGGTGAGTCCTGAGGCGAGGAGAGCGACAATGTGGGCTTGAGGCCGAGGGCCTGGGGCGCATTTGAGTGAAAATTTGACGGACCGGTGCCCCATACTGGGGACAATCCCGAGCAACATGACCCTGTATATAACACATTTGGCATTTCCCCAAAAAGGGGCGGCGAGTACGATTCGGAGCAGATTGATTCGGGTTTTGATTCGGGGACCATTGATCACGATAATTATTAAAATTAGGATTTACATAATTACCAAGGTTGGGAGAAGAGGTGTTACCATACTGCTGCTGCTGGCGGGACGGGATGGCTGGCTTGGGAGGTTCTTTGGCGGCGCTGGGGGTAAAAGCAAAGCAGTGGGTAATGTGACCGGAGCAAAGGAGGAGGCTGCAGCCGGTGCGGGTGGACAGAAATTTAGGAGCTTTTCATGCAGCTCTTCAAATGGAATAATAGTATTGACGGACCTTTTCTATGCTATCAATCCTTACCGGCAGTGTACCGGGTCAAATTGTAGTGATAGAGTGATGAGTCAGGTGTCGATCCTCAGGGAAAACTTGGTAATTCACCGTGTGATTAAACACCAAGAAACTGTTATTATCTCAATCTAAGTCGCAATTTTATCATCCAACCAAACTCTAAACTAACAAAGCATAAACTGAAACAGATATATATAAGTATATAAATATATATATAGATATATAGCAATACATATATATATATAGATATAAGTATATATAGTACCAAAACAATATCTAAGGAGGAGATAGATAGTATAATTATAGACTAGCCAAGAATATGTTATTGAATCCTTATATCTTTTTAGTGGAATTGGATGTGCTCGATCTTTATTTTAAGTTAAATCAATTATACGAAACGGTGCACTCCTAAGCTAAACAATTCATTCTCACGCGAGCATCTGAAATTGTCATATGTCCAATCATTTGTCCAAGGTCATCCTCAAGCATGGGTCACTTCCGTTTTGTCATTCGGCCAATTTTAAGGTATGTCAATTAAACAAATGGATTAAACGTAATAATCTCTCGAGTACATCTTTCAATAAGAGTTTGTTTCTCCCGAAACAAATCTACCCCCGGTTTAGGAAATCGGATTCCGTTGTCACGTTTTCACTCGGCCAATTTTACCCTCCGGTCTTTCTATTAACGAGTTCACAACCTAACTACGAGGCGTCAATTCATAATTAGATTATGAATTCTTTCATATCAAGTAGCTAATTCAATACGAATATAGAAAGAGATTCATTATAACCGATTTTAATCCGATTTTAGTATAGTCATCATCCATTTCCCTAAAAAGATAATACTAATCCAATTTCATATCTTGGCTAGATACTAAGTTAGCCTAATATCATTATAAGTAAGATATAGATACTACAAATACTACATAAACATAAATACATTAGAAAAGTTACCAGGTTACAATCGAAGCTTGAGTTGTATCCTCGGAAATAGCAACTCCTTTACATCAATGAGCCTTGATACATCTTCTAAGCATTATAACGATACTTTATACTACAGCATTATTCGGCAGAGTGCCGTTTATGACTTTTATTTAACTAAAAACAACAAAACGAAACTATAGAGACATATAGAAGAAAGATATATGCCTTGGTACACTCCAAAATGGTTGCATTTGAGGTCTATTTATAGACCATATCACGAGCGGGCGCGTGCCGACGGACCACCGCGCGTGCGGCTACACAATATATATATTCTCTTGTCGAGAGATTTGTGGGCCCGATTTGAGAGATTTTTCTCGCAATATTCGGCCTTCTCGGTAGCGTGCGGACATACCACATATATCGATGTTTGTAAAAACCTATCTCGAGCTGTAGACCTCAGATTGACATGATTTGATATTCGTTGGAAAGCTCTTTTGAAGGCCTACAACTTTCATCAAGAACTTTTCTCTGAAAATGCCTCTAAGTTAGATCAAATGTCCGTTGAAGATGAGTTACTGTAGAAACATTAAAGACAGATTGATCTGTTCAAAGTTGTTAGATTTTGGCATAATCTTTTATCCCACAAAAACTCATGATTTATACTTCAAAGTATGTCATAATTTTGGGATCTTGGTAAACATCGATCCTGCAACAAATTCAACGAAACACCAAAGCGTAAATCGACAAAAAACTATCATTTTATCGCTTTTATAACTTATGCATCTAATTATAACTAACTATGATTTTTATAAGTTTTTCATGCATTTATATGAAATTATACTAAAATATCATAAATATAATAATAAAAAGTCTTATAATTTGATCATATATTTTTCATACATCACAACTCCCCACTTAGCTTTTGATCGTCCTAAGCAAAATAAGCGATAATATAATCTTTCTAGATTAAATTCTAACTTAGTAACGTATCTTTGTCAACATTATAATTATATTAATTTCATCTATCTAAGATATTTAAGAAGATAAAAAGTGTATATAATTTAATAAACTAGTTATAAAATATTATTTAAATGAAATTTTCATGAATCACTTTATAAGTATAAATAAAATATTTAGAACAACTTTTTAATCTCCACTGTATGATTTATCGGAATCAATGACTAAGTCAAGTAGTTGGCAAATTGGCTTGTAACGTTCAGGCTCGGGGGTAGTTGGCTAATCGAAAAGGATAACAAAGGAAATCAAAAGAAAATAGAAGCAAGTAAATGCGTCATTTACACTTTCATCTTCCGATCAAAATTTCTAAATCAAGAACACTCATTAATCTTTGTTTTCAATTTTTAACTTTAATAACTTCCAAAATATGGTTTTTTTTTTTTTTTTTTTTTTTTTTTTTTTTTTTTACTACATAAATAAGAACTTAAGAACATAGGCATTGCTTTATCAAGATTGATCGGAGTACTACTCTTTCGATCGAAAATCACGAATCCGGTTTCCTTAAACTCGTGATAATTCTTGATAGTTTTGATTCGACTTTTTCTTTTTCATCAGATTTATAGCATATACCTTCATTCCCAAAGAATAGGACATTTTCGTGATAATACCCTAATTTGGACTACTATCATCAAGCAATTTTATCTCGATATTTTATTTTTGGGTTGTCGATCAAAAAGTAAAAGATACCTATAATACTCTGTTTTCTTTTTTTTTTTTTTTTTTTTTTTTCGAGAATAACCATATTTGATAATAAATTGCCTTCCGAATAACATTCATTTCAATCTCAAAGATATACCAAATTTCGATGTCATCACCGCTATCCATAAATACATACAAAACTTGCGGGATTTTCAAAGAAATGTAGACCATTATTAAGTTAGGGTTGTAATTTCTAGTTAATAATAATGGCTATTTCGAGTGAGGTCTTGATCACTTCTACAAGGTGAGGAAAGGACAAAATTGGAAATTATGTTCGGAGTAGGCCTATTTGGCTATAGTTTATCAAAGTTATGCCAAAAATCTCATCATCCCTAATCCGATTCCAATTTCATACTTTGTTTTGAAAAGAAAATTATTCTAAAATTTCATTATAATTATAAGTAACTTTTGTCTAATTTCATAAAAAATATTTCATAATATTTATCAAGATATATATACTTAAAATCTTATTAAAAATCTAAAATAGACATAATTAATATAAGAATAATATATCAAGATTACTTTACTTAATTAAAAATTTATTCTATCCAAATATATCATTTTATCAAATAATTATATATTATTGCTTATTAAACTAAGTGTATAAGTATTTGATGTATTAAATTCAATTTATTTACTAACCAATCTCTACTCCCCACTTATGAATTGGCGCATTCCGATGTTACAATGAGTAGTAAAAATTTGGATTAGAAAATAAAATGAATTCTATCATGGTTAGATTATTTTAGGTGTCAAATAGGCAGCGTTTATATAATATAAAAGAAAAACATTTAAAAACATAAATTAAAAACATGCAAATATATTACAATACTAAAACACAACTTAAAACTACTAGGAATGTTAAACTAGAAAACCATAAATTAAGTTAAACTAATTTCTTAAACTAAGTTATTTTAATTTATTGTGACTTATACTAACGCATCGTACTACTTTTATTAATTTGTTATTCTTCTTTTCTACCAACAAAGTTATCTAATTTTCACCACTTGACGATCCTCCCGAATATCGATTTGGTAAAAGCCCAACACGAGGAATACGAAGTGGAAAATATTCATCTCGTCGCTCTTTCCGGAACCTTGCCAAACGAACACATAACCTAGAAATCAACCATCCAAATGGTAAAGGATGATAATTCGGTCTTCTCCCGAACATAAAACTCACGGTGATTTACGAATCAAGACTCCCAATCTATAACGACTCGAGAGTAATCGCATATAGAAGCATCAATTCATCATCACTAACTTCCGAGAAATTAACGATTGGATAAACACGTGAATTGATGAATCGCTTCCACGTTCTAAGATGGGGAAGTAAAGCGATCGTAGAGACATTTTGATCAATATCATAATTGTAGAACAAGAGTGGACAAGCTTCGAATATTTTGTAATAAAACCGTTAAGCGGTATCCAATCTCCATTGGTACTCAAAATGACCTGGATGAAGTTTGGTGGTGGAATCAAGAAAATTTGATTTATGTTGGCGGAGGTGAAAGGAACAAAGAACTCCTCTCACAAGAACAGATTGTGTTAACGACCACAAAGATTAGCTTAACCGACAAGATGAATAGAATTCTCTTACCACAGTAACATTAATCCTACCTCTTGGCATACGACAAAAATAGTCCCACCCATCTATATCCATCCTCGTAAACCTTGAGTTGTCAACCTTTTCAAATTTAAACCTCTCTCAATCAACACGGTGATTGATTGAAATTACTTATATAATGGTTGTGAACCGAAGCATACATAGGCTCGTAAGGGACTTGATGAAAAAATGGATTTGGAATGGCAGAATTTGGTGTATGTGGAGGAGAATAACTGTTAATCGATTTAACGATCGGACATTTTAAACTTTTTATAGCAAGAGAATTAAAGGTAAAGGAAGGAAATGAGCATTTTAGGAATGCTGCATCTGTTTCCTTATATAGACAAAGTTTGGTGAAATGGAAATATCACGAGAAGATCTCGTGACCTACTACTACACGCGCGCGTGCGGACACCAACGGCGCGTGCCGGTCAAATAGTGCTCATCAAAGATATTTCAATTTCTAGCTTGATCCAGGATTTATTTTTTCGACAAACAATTTCGCAAATTTTCTCGACAAACAATTATTTTCCCGAGAGTGCATCAAAGCGTTTAACGTACAAAACAAACATAACAAAAACTAAGTCAAACCAAAAAGTAGATAGTTAAATAACAAAGAAAAGAAATCACTCGTCCTCATCATAGTTAAGATCGATGTCACCGGTAGGTCGCATCTTGAGATGATGATGATCCAAATGTAGATAAAAGCGAAGTAAAATCAGCTCCTTGCATCGCGTCGTATGCATACCATAATCGATCTGCTTTGTGGATCCGATCTGAAGTTCGAATGATGCTTCGATCCTCATAAATCGACATAGAAATCGATCCTGAAGTCCAAATGAACCCAATCCTGCTGTCACATCCGCCACGAAGTCACTCCTCCCATGCCCGAGGATGTCCCTGGTGTACTGTAAACATACCACCCGTCCTATGGATGACGGCATATAGTCACGATAAATAACAAGGTGGCGGAATCGGCGGAATCAATCGGCATAGTATACGGGTAAAAGGTGACTATAGGGTGTCTAGCGAGATATCTCAAAGCAAATCTAGGATCAAACTCACTCATAGCATCTCGAAATCCTCTCGACCAACTCTAATGTCCTCACCCAATGTCTCTATTCTCGCTCACAAAGCTAAAGCTATATTAGCATCAGTTCTAGCCTGAGCTTGAACTAAATTTGAAACATAGCCTCAACTTGACTCTGCTTGTGGTGATGTGGACTGCCCAGGTGGTGTAGGTACTTGAGTGTGAATAGGAGGTGGAGGTTCTTTGTTCTTTGACGATTAGGATTATTGTAATTTATTACTCCAAGAGTAAGGCTCTCGGTTTAAGACCAATGGGAGGAATGTAGGGTAAAAAGTAACATTAACACTTCTTAGAGGGATATAAGTCATCTCCTCAACCGTATCAGCATCATAAGTAGATAATCTTGAATAAAACTCGATACCATAAAGCGTTAATCTTATCTTTCCTATCCATAGCTACATCCAACCATCCTCTATCCTTGAAAATTTCTTTCACTTCTTTCCCAATCCTTGAAAAATCAATCCTCGTTCTAACCAAACCTTACTTTTACTAAAGTACTCATCATGCGCCCGCTTAGCTTCTTCACTAGCGGTTTTCTCAAAGGTTAAACTTTTCTCCTTTTTGGTTAAAGGTCTAGTTTGAACTACGGTACTACGATTGGTACTTCAGTCTTTTTCCTCTTAGGATTACTTACAGGCGATGAGGCCATCTACGATAGTGATACGACAAAACAACAACACAAACAAACAACACCAACAACAAGAACAAACAATTACTTAGGCTATAAATTCAAAATAAATTCAAAATAAATTCAGAAAATTAACTAAAATTTGAAATATTTGAAATATATATATATTATTACCTTAAGAAGCTAGAATGAAAAGCTAGGTCGGAATTAATGGGGTCGCTTGAATGAGAGAAAAAAGAGCCTTGAGGTTGCCAAGCTTCAACTTTTTCCAAAGGTATCTTCTCTTTATGATTAAGTTGAAGAGAAGAAGAGAGATTAATACTTATGTGATGTTTGAGTGAAGAAAATTGATGGAAAATTGTTGATTTTGAGGAGAAGAGAGGAGAAGTCAATGTTCTTCAATTCAAATTGAGGTATGAGAAATGAGGAAAGGGGCGCATTTTTTAGGTTTAGGTGTGTACACACCGGCGCGTGCCGGTAGTGTAGCGTCGCGTGCCGGTCACATGGCCCAAAAAAAACGGAATTTTTATCATTTTTTGTGTAATAAGCTCTAATTATATCACATAAAAATCATTTGATGTTAATCCTATGATTTATGTTATATAATTTAAGTTTAATACGATTTTTCTATATAAAACTTGATAAAATATAAAAACTAATATAATATTGAAATCACATGTTTTTTATATAATATACCTACTTTACATGATAAAATAGGTTTATTATAAATTTTTCATAAAAATATTTTTCTTTTAAGTTTAGAGAAATAACTTTAAAAATAATAAATTTAATTAAAATTTGAAAAATTAAAACACACTTTGAAATTCTTAGGATTTTTGCTAACTCCTCAATCTCGATTCTCAAGATTGTTATCATAACGGTCCCTTAACCTTTCTCCCAGAGTGATGCGTTTGAATTATCTCTTTGTATTCCTCGGGATTTTCGGATAACCACCTAATCGTTCCTTCTTAATAACATTCAAACACTCATCCCGGGATATGGTTGTATTTCTTCCACATCATCCAAAGATGTTCCATTTTTCCACAGATTCTACACTTCATTAAAAACCTTGCTCTTCTTTTTTTTATTGCACTCCTTGAATTTCCATTACAAAGTTCTCTTTCTCGACTTTGATTAATAATTCCTTATTTAATTTAGAAACTAAGGCTTCTATCTTAAAGCGACATCCTTATCTAGACCTAATCTTAAAAGTAAAATAAAAACTTCTATTCTATCTATGAAAGGCATCCAGGTTCTTTTACGTCTATCCGGTAAAAGACGAAACTACTTTAAAATGCATATTAAAAGGTAAATTAGAAAGATAGTACTGTAATTGGTGAGTTTAAAATTCGCTTCTCAATTCGTTGGAGGGTCAATAAGTAATAATACTTCTTCCGTTTGAGGTATCCTTCGCCGACCACGAACAATTTCACACCTGTGTCCATTGGCTATAAAAGTTGTTTTTCCATCGGTTAGTTCAATGACTCAGGACTTATAGATTTTTGTTACGTCATATGGACTCGTCCATCTAGATTTAAGCTTTCACGAAACAACTTCAAACGTGAATTATATAAAAGTACTCGATCACCTATATGGAACTCACGACTATAGATTTTTTTATCATGAAAAGCTTTCGTATGTTCTTCTTGTAGATTCGAGCATTTTCATAAGAATCGAGTCGAAATTCTTCTAGTTTCATAATCGAAGTAATCTATGATCATGATGACTTTAGGATCAAAGTTTAGAAATTTAATAGCCCATAAAGCTCGGTGTTCTAATTTAATGAGGAGATGACAAGATTTTCCAAATACTAATTTGTAAGGAGAACGACCAATCGGTGTTTTAAAAGTCGCTCGTATGCCCATAATGCATCATCAAGTCTTTCGCTTGAGCTTTTACGATTCGAGTCCACTGCCTTTCCACGATTCTTTTAATTTCTCTATTAGATACCTCTACCGTCCCACTAGTTTGTGGATGATAGGGTGTTCCAAGTTTATGAGTTACACCATATTTCTCAATTATCTTAGTAAATGGTCGGTTACAAAAATGTGAACCTCTATCACTAATGATAGCCCTTGGAATGCCATATCGTGTGAATATATTCTTTTAAGGAACCTTAGCACTACTCTGGTATCATTAGTAGGGAGAGCTTCAAATTTTCTACCCATTTAGAAACATAATCAACCATTACTAGAATAAATCTTTTTCCAAAAGATATAGGAAAGGTCCCATGAAATCTATACCCCACACATCAAATAGTTCACATTCTAAAATCGGTTGCATAGGCATTTCATGTTTTTTCGATATATTTCCCATTTTTGACATGATTCACAAGATTTTGCATATTTATATGCATCTCTATATAGTGTAGGCCAATAGAAACCACATTGTAAAACTTTGAAAGCGCTTTTCCATCCTCCATGATGACCTCCCGCCTCACGATCATGACAAAATGATAATACACTTAAAATTTCACTATCAGAATACATTTCCTAATTATTCCATCCGAGCATCTTCGGAAAAGATCCGGTTTATCCCAATAATAAAACTTTAAGTCATAAAAGAACTTTTTTTCATTTGCCAAGTCCAATGAGGTGGGATGTACCTACAGGTAATGTAGTTAACAATATCCCCAAACCATGGCGAATCTTCCTTTGATGGTATTCTAGTTTTTAATAATCGCATGGTTGAAGGAGTATCTATCTTAAACATTTCTCATCCGAAACGAATCTCGAATTTCTTTTCCTTTTCCTTCATCATTATCCATCCCGCTTAGATGATCCGCTACTACATTTTCACTTCTTTTTTATCCTTAATTTCAATATCGAATTCTCAAGTAATGTAATCCACCTAAGAAGACGCGGTTTGGCATCTTTCTTACTTAAAAGATACTTTGAGTTGAATGGTCTCGTGTAGATTATTACCTTAGAACCAACAATATATGATCGAAACTTATCTAAGGCAAATATTACACAACAACGATTCTTTCTCGTAGTTGCATAATTAAGTCGAAAGTGCGTTTAATGTGTGAGAAGCATAGTAGATAGCTTTGAGAATTTTGTTATACCGTTGACCTAGAACAGCTCCTACTGACTAAATCACTAGCATCACACATAATTTCAAACGGCAAATCCCAACTGGTGCTACTAGTAATGGTGCGATGAGTTAATTTCGCTTTTAGGGTCTTAAAGGCTTCCATACATTTATCATCAAAGTTAAAAGGTACTTCTTTTTCTAGCAAATGACTCAGAGGCTTTGCTATTTTTGAGAAATCTGCAATAAACCTTCTATAAAATCCTGCATGTCCAAGAAATCCTCTTAACGTTTTCAAATTAATTGGTGGAGGTAATTTTTCAATTACTTCGACTTTAGCTTTATCAACTTCAATTCCTTCTTGGAGAGATTCTATGACCTAGTACAATTCCTTCAGATACCATCAAATGACATTTTTCCCGATTTAGAACAAGTTGGTATCTTCACGGCGTTGTAAAACACGTTCTAAGTGTGATAAGCATTTATCAAAAGAATCTCCATAAACACTAAAGTCATCCATAAAGATTTCTAAGAATTTCTCAACCATATCAGAAAATATTGCCATCATACATCGCTGAAATGTAGCAGGTGCATTACACAAACCAAACGGCATTCTTTTATAAGCAAAAGTTCCATAGGGACAAGTGAAAGTAGTTTTTTCTCTATCTCCTGCTGCAATGAATATCTGTAAATAACCCGAATAACCATCTAAAAAGCAGTAATACTTATGTCCACTCAATCTTTCCAACATCTGAACGATGAATGGAAGTGGATGATGATCCTTTTTAGTATGTTCATTCAGTTTCCGAAAGTCAATACACATTCGATATCTCGTAATTTCCCTTGTCGGAATCCATTCATTTTTATCATTTTCTTTTACCGTGAAACCTCCTTTCTTTGGAACTACTTGAGTCGGACTTACCCATTCACTATCTGATATGGGAAAGATTATTCCCATTTCTAGTAGCTTAATGACCTCTTTCTTAACGATTGTTTGCAAATTCGGGTTGAGGCGGCGTTGTGGTGAATACAAGGTTTAGCTTCTTCATTCAAAATAATCTTGTGAACACAAATTTTGTGGCTAATTCCTTTGATATCCGCCAACGTCCATCCAAAAGCTTTCTTATGTTGTCTTAACATTCTTAATAATTGATCCTCTTGTTCTTTTGTTAAGGTTGATGAAATGATAATAGGTAAATGATTATCATTTTTAAGAAAAGCATATTTCAAATTCGAAGGAAGTGGTTTCAACTCAGCATTCCTTGGTGGATCTTCTAATGATGGTTTTAAACTGGTCCTTCCATTTCCAATTTCAAATTTTGATGCCATGGATGTTTAACAAACCTCCTTTATCTAAATAAAGGATTACTTCTTTCATTTCAAGATTATCATTTTCATCTTCTTTATAGATAGAAAATGCCAAACATTCTTCTAATTTATTTTCATAACCTTTAGATTTGGCATCCCGGATAGTAGAATATTCATCTATAAAAGAACATGAGTGTCGGTTCTTTGTATGGATGGTTTATAGCTTTGAAGATATTGAATGAAACTTTATCCTCATTAACTCTCGGTATTAGTTCACCTTTTTGAACATCTATCAAAGTCCTTCTCAGTAGCTAGAAATGGTCGACCTAGAATAATTGGCGCCGAATATCCTTCTTCCATTTCCATTATTACAAAGTCTCATGGGAAGTAAAATTTATCAATTTTAACCAACACGCCCTCGATTATTCCCTTAGGATGTTTAATTGATCTATCTCGCCATCCGAAGGGTCATTTCAGTATTCGTAAACTCTCCTATTCCTAGTTTCTTATAATCCTCAAAAGACATGAGATTGATACTTGCTCCTAGATCACACAATACTTTCTTAAACAGAAATCCTCCAATTTCACATGGTATAGTGAAACTGCCAGGATCTTTAAGTTTAGGTGGTAGTCGATCTCAAGTATTGCGTAACATTCTTCATTAAGGCAAATATTCTCATATTCTTCTAATCGCTTTTTATTAGATAGGATATCTTTAAGAAACTTTCCATAGGCAGGCATGTTGACTAAAGCTTCTATAACAGGGATATTGACATGAATATGACGAAAAGTGTCAAGGAAACGAGCATATTTTTATCGGTTTTATCTTTTAATTTGATCTTTTGGTGGATAAGGCAAAGATTCTAAATCTATAACCTTTGGTTACGAAGTCATTTCTCTTTTCCTTTTTCCTTGAATCTTTGAGCATTACTTGATTGCCAAGTTTCATTATCTTGAGATTTTTCCTTTAAAACATCCCCTCGTATCAACTTTATCCTTCTCGATTACTTTTAAATCTTCCGGTTTTTCCCCCGATTTTTCTCGACATGTTCCTTAAATAGGGTTCTCGTGTCCTTATCCATAGGATCTTTCAGAATTCTATGGACTTTTACCCATTTTTCGCCTTCAATTTCCGGTTCAATATTATTCTGTTTTAAGAATTCTTCGATAATTTCTTCCTCTTCATCAGTAAATTCAAGTTCGTCCTTTTCCTTTACGATTTTACCATTCAAATCTTTTTCTACCTCATTGTTTCCTGCGTTCTCTGCTCTAGTATCTTCACAATATTTCCTACTTCTCGTAATCACAGCTTTTACCTCTCTCGGGTTTCTTTCAGTATTACTTGGTAATCCTCCTGGAGGTCTACTGTTGTTACGTTCTCCTTCTCTACTCAAATGATCTTCCATATTCCTTAACGATGCTTCTATAGTTCTCATTCTCGTATCATGTCCACCCACAGATGTTTTCAACATAGTCATATCCTTAGAGACTGAACCTATAGAAGTTATCATAGTTTCTATATTCTGAGCTTGAGTAGATACTACACCCATCATTTTTTCCATTAATTTATCCCATTTATCAACTCCTTCAAAGTTGGGTTGAACTTTGGGTGACTGGTATAGTTTGAGTAGTATGTTGTGGATAAGATTTAGGTAATGATTGTAGGTTCTGATTTGATGTATTTCCTTGATGAACTTGATTACTATATGGATTCTTATACTGAACTGGATATGGCGGTTGTCCTGGCTTATTAGGGTTTTCAGACCATCTAAAAGTTGGGTGCTCTCTTTTAATAGCATTAAAGGAGTTTGAATACGCGTTGTTCAAATTCCTATCTTCGTTGTAAAAACTCACCTCTTCCCTTGAGTATCCTCTCGGTTCTTCTATCCCTAATGACACATTATCATGATTTGAGTAGTCATTTGGTATGATAGTTTCGATTTTCTGATCCTACTAGCCTGTAGGTTGTCAAACTTTCTACTCAAATTCTCCAAGTGTGCTAGAACTTCCGTGATTCGATGTGCATTCTCCCGCAAATGCTACTTTCCGGTGCTAGAACCGGTTTCCCACATTCTCGTTATTTTTGGAAATCTTTTCTATAGCATCGTAAACTATTTGAGCTTCACTCATCATTAATGAACCACCACATGCATGATCTACATCCGCACGTGAATCTTTCCTTAATTTACGGAGAGTAAAAGTTGGATTTGCATTTCTAAGGAATAACCATGATCGGGACAAGATCTTAGCAACTTTTAAATCTCTCCCACGCATTCCCAAGCGTTTCTTGAGATCCTTGTCTAAAGTTGGCAATTTCGACTTTTAATTCCAAATTTCTACCCGGAGTAAAATATCGCTTTAAGAACTCGGTTTGAATCTCCTCCCAACTAGTCAATGAATGATGGAAGTGACATAAACCAATCTCGTGCTCTTCCTTTTAAAGAAAAAGGAAACATAGACATCCTTGTTAATTCACGATGATGAGCCTTGACTTTTGGTCAGATTGCACAATTCTTCGAAAAGATAGAGGTGATGATGTGGATCCTCATCATCCTCTCCTAGAAATTGGGCTCTTGCGTCAATTAGACCAAAAGATGAGATTTTATTTCAAAATTATTTGCTCCTTCATTGGGTAAACGAATCGGATTATTAGTCCGGGTTTATTCTAAGGTCCGATCACAAATAGGTCTCGGATTTGGTGGGTTATTATTACGATTGTTCGGTTCCGATTTTGATTATTTCTATTACGGTTATTTGGTATTGGTAGATCCGATTAAGATTTTGGCCATGCCTCGAGCATGATCTAGCCCTTGTTCGGTGTTTCATCATTGTTTTTTACCATTTTCGTATTTTGATTTGATGATGATTCTCCGTCGATTTCCCGACCAAGATGACCTTGTTTCTTTTCGCTCTTAAGCGCCTTTCGTGAAAGTATCTATGTTAGGCTTATAAGGAATAAGTGGGGCCTTACTCTTTCTGGTCATCAACTAACGAAAACCGAAAATAGTTGAAATCGATAAAAGTAAAGATTGATAACTTACTTATTAGGTAAGTACCAACGAAAAAGAAAATAGAAATGGGGTAAGAAAAGTGTTGACTTATCCTCGAGACTTTTGAGTTAATATAAGTAGAAATCATTCGAACACAATGAATTAGCGTCGTTCCCCGGCAACGGCGCCAAAAAGCTGACGGACCTTTTCTATGCTATCAATCCTTACCGGCAGTGTACCGGGTCAAATTGTAGTGATAGAGTGATGAGTCAGGTGTCGATCCTCAGGGAAAACTTGGTAATTCACCGTGTGATTAAACACCAAGAAACTGTTATTATCTCAATCTAAGTCGCAATTTTATCATCCAACCAAACTCTAAACTAACAAAGCATAAATCAAACAGATATATATAAGTATATAAATATATATATAGATATATAGCAATACATATATATATATAGATATAAGTATATATAGGTACCAAAACAATATCTAAGGGAGGGAGATAGATAGTATAATTATAGACTAGCCAAGAATATGTTATTGAATCCTTATATCTTTTTAGTGGAATTGGATGTGCTCGATCTTTATTTTAAGTTAAATCAATTATACTGTAAACGGTGCACTCTAAGCTAAACAATTCATTCTCACGAGCATCCGAAATTGTCATATGTCCAATCATTTGTCCAAGGTCATCCTCAAGCATGGGTCACTTCCGTTTTGTCATTCGGCCAATTTTAAGGTATGTCAATTAAACAAATGGATTAAACGTAATAATCTCTCGAGTACATCTTTCAATAAGAGTTTGTTTCTCCCGAAACAAATCTACCCCGGTTTAGAAATCGGATTCCGTTGTCACGCTTTCACTCGCCAATTTTACCCTCCGGTCTTTCTATTAACGAGTTCACAACCTAACTACGAGGCGTCAATTCATAATTAGATTATGAATTCTTTCATATCAAGTAGCTAATTCAATACGAATATAGAAAGAGATTCATTATAACCGATTTTAATCCGATTTTAGTATAGTTGCCGGTAGTGTACCGGGTCAAATTGTAGTGATAGAGTGATGAGTCAGGTGTCGATCCTCAGGGAAAACTTGGTAATTCACCGTGTGATTAAACACCAAGAAACTGTTATTATCTCAATCTAAGTCGCAATTTTATCATCCAACCAAACTCTAAACTAACAAAGCATAAACTGAAACAGATATATATAAGTATATAAATATATATATAGATATATAGCAATACATATATATATATAGATATAAGTATATATAGGTACCAAAACAATATCTAAGGGAGGGAGATAGATAGTATAATTATAGACTAGCCAAGAATATGTTATTGAATCCTTATATCTTTTTAGTGGAATTGGATGTGCTCGATCTTTATTTTAAGTTAAATCAATTATACGAAACGGTGCACTCCTAAGCTAAACAATTCATTCTCACGCGAGCATCTGAAATTGTCATATGTCCAATCATTTGTCCAAGGTCATCCTCAAGCATGGGTCACTTCCGTTTTGTCATTCGGCCAATTTTAAGGTATGTCAATTAAACAAATGGATTAAACGTAATAATCTCTCGAGTACATCTTTCAATAAGAGTTTGTTTCTCCCAAACAAATCTACCCCGGTTTAGAAATCGGATTCCGTTGTCACGCTTTCACTCGCCAATTTTACCCTCCGGTCTTTCTATTAACGAGTTCACAACCTAACTACGAGGCGTCAATTCATAATTAGATTATGAATTCTTTCATATCAAGTAGCTAATTCAATACGAATATAGAAAGAGATTCATTATAACCGATTTTAATCCGATTTTAGTATAGTCATCATCCATTTCCCTAAAAAGATAATACTAATCCAATTTCATATCTTGGCTAGATACTAAGTTAGCCTAATATCATTATAAGTAAGATATAGATACTACAAATACTACATAAACATAAATACATTAGAAAAGTTACCAGGTTACAATCGAAGCTTCAGAGTTGTATCCTCCGGAAATAGCAACTCCTTTACATCAATGAGCCTTGATACATCTTCTAAGCATTATAACGATACTTTATACTACAGCATTATTCCGGCAGAGTGCCGTTTCATGACTTTTATTTAACTAAAAACAACAAAACGAAACTATAGAGACATATAGAAGAAAGATATATGCCTTGGTACACTCCAAAATGGTTGCATTTGAGGTCTATTTATAGACCATATCACCAGGCCGGCGCGTGCCGGACCACCACCGGCGCGTGCCGGCTACACAGATATATTCTCTTGTCGAGATTTGTGGGCCCGGTTGGGCCAGAGATTTTTTCGCAATATTCGGCCTTCTCAAGCGCGTGCGCGGACATACCACATATCTCGATGTTTGTAAAACCTATCTCGAGCTGTAGACCTCAGATTGACATGATTTGATATTCGTTGGAAAGCTCTTTGAAGGCCTACAACTTTCATCAAGAACTTTTCTCTGAAAATGCCTCTAAGTTAGATCAAATGTCCGTTGAAGATGAGTTACGGTAGAAACATTAAAGACAGATTGATCTGTTCAAAGTTGTTAGATTTTGGCATAATCTTTTATCCCACAAAACTCATGATTTATACTTCAAAGTATGTCATAATTTTGGGATCTTGGTAAACATCCGATCCTCGCAACAAATTCAACGAAACACCAAACGTAAATCGACAAAAACTATCATTTTTATCGCTTTTATAACTTATGCATCTAATTATAACTAACTATGATTTTTATAAGTTTTTCATGCATTTATATGAAATTATACTAAAATATCATAAATATAATAATAAAAAGTCTTATAATTTGATCATATATTTTTCATACATCAAGTATCACGGACCTGAATTGCACGAGCCAGTTCAGCGTATTCGGGGCCAATATTGTCAAGAACAATGTCCAAAAAATCTTCATCCTCCATTTTGGACCCAAGAAGAGCAAGTTCATCCCTCTTGTGCTTAAGAGTATACAGATATTCATGAATGGACTACGAGCCCCGAGTGTAATCTTTCATACTTTGGCGGATTTGTTTAATTCGAGCACGAGACGGAGTGGCATAGACGTCGGCAAGAGTTTTCCAAGCTTGGGCCGAAGTGTTCTTGCCGTAGAGGAGAGTGGCCACGGTGGGGGTGAGTGAAGCAATGATGAGATTACGGATTAGATTGTCCTGACGAAGCCAATGTTGGTGAGCGGGGTTTGGCGGACGACGTTGTCGGGCGGTGATGGTGGCGGCGGGCTTGGGTCGACACTGACATAGCCGAGCAGCATCCATTGCCGATGAGGAGGATTCGATTTGCATATGCCACACGTAGTAGTTTGTGGCATCAAGTTTGATGGTGGCTTGATTGGCGGAGTTGAAGGTAATAATTTTGTCTTCTGCCATGGATGCCGGCAAGAAGGAGAGCCGAGTTACTCAAAAATAAAAAAAATAAAAAACAGGGAGAAGCCGAGTAAGGGGATTGGCGGCTGTGTGGAAAAAAAATTAGGTTTAAGGATCGAAGAGCTCTGATACCAAATTAGGTTTACGCTAATAATAAGTGACATTTTACAGAATTTTCAATGCTCATACAAATGGTTATCTAAACTCAAGAATAGATAAATAATAAATTAAAGCAAGCATCATAATAAAGTAAACATCATAAACAAATCTTTGGAAATGTTTTATTGCAGGATGAGAAGGCAGTTGTGTAAATGGAGGCCTTAAGTATCAAAGAATAATGGAAGAGCAAGCACTTGTGTAAAGCGTCATTTCGGATTTACGCTTTGTATTTTGGTGATTTAATTATTGCAGGATTATAGGTTGACCAAGATCCCGAGTGACGACACGTGTTGATCATAAACACGTCTTTTGAGGGCTAGAAGAGTGTGTCGGAAGCTTACGAATTCAAACGGATCATTTGTCTTTAATGCGTTCTACCGTAGACTATCTTCAACGGACATTTGACCCCCTTTGAGGCATTTTCTGTAGAAGACTTCTTCATAAGAGTCGTATATCGGGAAACGAGCTTTCGAACGCATATTAAATCACATCAATCGGAGGACCGCGACTCAAGTTATAGCTATTTTACCGAGCTGTTGTGACAGTTGACGGCCACCAACGTATCATTGGTGGCGGCCAACGTTGGCAGAAGCTGTCAGAGATATTTTATTGACAGTTCGCGGCCACCAACACCACCTTGGCGGCCGCCAAGCGTCACAAACAACAAATTTTCAGCATTTAAACTCCATTTTGGGCATTTTTACCACATCTTTCACTCCATCTTCATCCACCCCTCTTTGAAAATCTTGAAGACACTATTTTCAAGGGCTCTTCTAGCCCAACCATTGCAATAGTTTAGACATTAATTCTACTTGTAATCTTAGAAGAATCTCTACTTGAAGATTTTGTAGTTGATTTTGTGAAGGAAACCCATCTCTTATGATGTAATTTTTCTCCATGGATGAACCTTGAAGATTCAATGCAATTATTCTCTTTTGAAGTTCTTGCAATCTTGTGGGTAAATTCTTCTCTTATTATTTCTAGTTTTATGTTCATAGCTATGAAGTTCTTAAGTGACAATTTGACTTTCATAGCCATGGAAGGCTAAGCTTTTGCTAGCCAAGATGATGTATTTGTAATAGTTTTTATCTCTATTGGTTGATTGTGAAAGTTTGTTCATATTTCATAGCTTCATGTGTGTTGTTTATCTTTTCCTATCTACATTGTTTTGCTTGCTTGTGTTGGATTGATCACCTAGCTCTTGCACACACACACACACACACACACACACACACACACACACACTTAGTTGAGACCGAAAGGAGATGCTTTGTGTGGGAGAAGGGATAGGAAAACCGGAAGGTAAAATCGACCTTAATTAAGTGGAACTCGATTTCTTATCCGGGGGTATTGTTCATTCATTGCATTCAAGAACTTCATCATGTTGAATCATTAGGTCTAAGGTTCTTAGACCAATGAGGAGGCATAGAGTAATTCCGTACACTCGTATGAGTGGGAATTGCTAGCTTAGGAGTGCACCGATAAAACACACTTGAACAACATTGGGAGGTTGGTAGGTAGTTCATTCTCATGATGCTAGTAGAGATATTTCTTGATCATTGCATTGTCTTGGCTAGGTTTTTAATCATTTTTTTACCCGCTTTTAGTGTATTTGATCCTTAGAATATTTACTTTCTTGTATTGTTGCGACTTAGATCAAGATAATAATAGCTTTTCGGTGTTCAACCTCACAATCCTTATGGATACGACCTTGACCACTAGACTAGACTACAATTGACCCGGTACACTGCCGGTAAGATTGAACACCTAGAAAAGTTTGATCAATTGTCCTTCTACTGGGTTGATTTGTTCAGTTGTGCACATCCTCTTGCATCAACAGTCTTTTATCTATATATTGTAACACCCCCAAGTTGAGAGTGATACAAGAAACAGCTTGCACATCCTATTGCAATCACCAGTCATTTATGCACGGAACTTGGCTGAAAGATCTTGGAAATGCCCAACCTATCCAGCAAAGTACTGGTGCATCTAAAGCTTCATGAGAATATCAACAATATGCTACTTGGTATTTACAGCCATGAGCTTAATGAGGCCAGATTTGACTTTTGTCCCTTACAACATGAAAATTAATCTCAATATGTTTAGTCATTTAATGGAACGCATGATTATGAGAAATATGCATATCACTGGCATTATCACATAACAATAGATCATGTAGCTGAACAGAGATCTGCAAATATTGTAAGATCTGCAAATATTGTAAGATATAGACTAGCCATTGAATTTCACATGTAACATTTTCCAAAGCCGTGTATTCAGCCTCTAAAGAACTTCTTGCAATACTTGTCTACATTTTAGCCTTTCATGAGATAGGAGCATCACCCAAAACATGATATAGCCTGATATAGATCTTCTAGTTTCAGGGCATCCGTCCCAATCACTATTAATGAATCTTTCAAGACAAGGATGTTCTCAGTAGGGAAAATATTCCTTGGCATGGATTGGCTTTCAAATACCTCAAAAGCCAGTGATCAACCTTTATATGATTCTCAGTAGGTATGTCTAAACACCGACTCAGCTATTGAACTGCAAAGTCTATGTCAGGTTGGGTAAATGTGAGATAAATTAGCTTCCCAACCAATGATATGTATGCAGTATTATCATCCAACATATCTTAATCTCCAATTTGTATAGTCTGCTTAGACTCCATGGGTGTTCTGGCGGGCTTGGCCCCCCAAAACTCATATAAAAGATTTAATGTGTACTTTCTTTGACATATTGAAATGCCCAAGTGTTCTGGCAGCTTTAATGCCCAAAAAATATATCAGTTTACCAAGATATTTTATTGTAAACTGTTTATGTAAATTGTCTTTGACTTACTGGATCAGCTGAAGATCAGGAATGACTGGTACTATGTCATCTACATAAACCAGCAAGGCAATAAAAGATTTTTCCGGTCCTTTTGTAAACAAACTGTGATCATTCTTGGATTGAACAAACCATTGTTTTTCCACTGATTCTGTCAGTTTACAATTCCATTGTCTGCTGTCTTGTTTCAATCCATATAGAGACATGGTTAATTTGCCAACCTGATTTGGTTTGTCTCTCTTGAAACCTGGAAGAAGCTACATGTAAACTTCTTCATGAAGATGTCCATGGAAGAAAGCTGTATTGACATCCAGTTGGTGAAGATGTTGTTAGGAAATCTATGCGGGAACGTAGCGGAATTCAGAATTTAATTTCCTTTTAACCATGATCGACTTCGTTTGAGCAACAAGCATAAAGGAAGTAGACGAGAGAATACCTTAGTTGATCCAATTGGATCGACGCTTTGTCTATGGTTGATGGTCCAAGCACCGAACTGTCCAAGTTTCCGCCTCTAGCGGTAATCCACACGAACAAGCTGCCGAAATCTTCACAAGACTGCTACCGGAAAAGTCGACTGCTAGGTCAACTTTTCTTCCTCCCATAGAACTCACTCAAGAAACTCTCTCTTTCTCTTACTAGAATATTGCAAGAATATTGTGATACAAAAGAGCTTGACACAACTCCCCTTTTATAAGTATATGGGGCGCCACTTTCAATCTAGAGTGTAGTAGGGAACAAGAAACTATTTTTCTAATAGAATAAGGATTTAATAAATCAATTAGATAATTGATTGATTATTTCATTAACTACTTACCTTAATCTTATTAAGTATTTTCCTTAAAATTATATATGTCATATATATCTTATATTAAATATTTCCAAGATATATATTGCCAATATCTAATATTGAATATATCTTTAATCATATTACCATAAATCAATTTACACGTGTGTGTAAATCTATACATATTAATATATAATATTAATATACGATAATACTATTAATTAGTTTGTAAAATCCATGTGTATCATATACACACACATCTGCGCCCCACATGCCACAATAATGGCATCCGGATTATTCTTAACTAATTAATATAATACTATGATTAATTAATTCACAAAATACATGTATATCATATATACATATATATTTGGACATATACATAAAAATATGTATATTTAATTAATCAACATAATTAATATCTTGTATTATATTTATTCATCATAAATAAATACCACAATATTAACTTATTACTATAACACTTTATAGTAGACATAAACAAATCCTCATCCGGTTATCGCTATAACCACAAATTAATTCCGGCTAGTTATTCATATGTGTGTGACTCGATAGGTTTCCAAATATGTTGGCCGTAGGAACAAAATGTATCTGCTAAAATACCCCCTCATACCTAACGATCATGGATACTGTCTAGCAACACATCCACGACCCCCAATCATTGGAAAGAGTCAAGTGCTATGACTACAACCTTTCATGTGAAACGGTTACCATGTAATTAGAATCCTATCGCTGTTACAATATCCATATAGTCGTATCTCGAGTGTCAATATATTAACGACCAAATCTTATAATCTGGATATCATGCTCTCTCCAAGTAACTTATTTAAGCTGGATATACAAAAACCCGAATCCGGATCCGATCCATAATTGGATTGTCAGATATGATTCACAGCACCGATCAAAACACTCGATCATGCACAGCGGAAGTTACGAATTAAATTCGCATGCGGTTTTACCACGATTTAATTCACATGATTAATTAATATAACTATAAGAAGGTAGAAGATTTACCCATCAGAAGAGAATCTGTGATCTTCCGGATTGTATCTCCAAGAGACGACTGGTGGACGTCGATCCTCGTATTAAAACCTCCTCGAATCAAGAAAAACTCCAAGTTATTCGTCTCCCAATGATTAGAACGAGAAACTAATTTTTCTCTTCTTTTTAGTTGTATGTGCCGCCAATAATGATTGTCATATTATGTTGGGAGGAATTCTCTTTATATATGAAATTAACTAGTCAAGAGAGAGTTATCCTTTTCACAATACAATTACCCTTTTCCATAAAGGAAAAGATATTTGGCATAAAATAAGAGATAATATCCATAAATGAGATAATGATTATAAAATCAATCTCCTATTTTTCCATTAATTATCTAACAAATAAATAACTAATAATTACACATGTGACATAATCTAGGAAAATTACTTCTCCTAACTTCCTCAACATGCGTGGTGCAACTTTGCCATTAAAATTAATAGAAAATGTCTTTTCTATTTTACATGTTATTTACCAAATTAATAATATCAACATATTCATTAAGTAGACCAACTATTAAATTTATTCTCGAGGTTCCACAAAACGAGAAAACACTCGTGTGTTAGGAGCCAACCCGGGGACATGGACCTATAACCTGTAGCTACAATAAATTGAATAAAATATTCATCAAACAGAATATTTCTAATCAACTTATTAATTTCGGAATTACGCCACCATAAATCCGAAACTGAACTCTATCGATTATAGATATAACTTATTCTCAGAAAGTCGAGCCAATAAGTGTCCATTGATATAATCATTACATACAGACTAACCCTCTATAGACTATCCGTAATGAAGCAGGATTATTTCTGTAAACCTTCTTCACTACATCTTATCCTTATTTACCATTAACCCACTAGTGATCAATTAGTTCATAACCAATATGAACTCGGCCGATCGATCACTTTCTAGGATTGACAAATAAGGGGATTGTCTTTCTACTTCCCGCAGGAAGGAATGGATTCCATATCTGTGAGATATACATTCCTCACTCCTTCCAGAATAGTGCCAACGTGAAAGTGATTCGGACCGCGCCTCTTAGCAATCCTTAATGAACACATCAAACCCTATCTTGAAACAAGCAGGAGTCTGAAATCATTTCAGGATTAATGTTAATCCATATATGATCATTTTTGTGATTTAATGAGATTTATCAAGCACGGAATTATATGAGAAATTCAGATTAAATCGGTCCAGTCCTATATGACTACATCATATATAAATGCCCCACTTAGATAACCAATATCGACGGTCCGGATAAGATGGTCACACCATAAAGTGTTCTGGGCGCATTAATGGTGGTTTAATCAATAGACCCCATACTTTGATTAAGTTCACCACGGACTAACAGTTTAAGTGTATCACTATAAACTTAATCATCGTGTGTGACACACACTAAGTTATATGGCTACATATGATACAACTTAGGGTTTTCAGTAGTGTATTACTTATAAGCACGAAGCAAATAATAAGATGAGAATAAATCTATCATTTATTAATTATAAAAACAATTACATAAATTGTCTTTCGGGCGCTACTTCCAACAATTTACTCCCACTTTGAAAATATTCACGCGAGTAAGATAATCCTTATAATAAGGCCCTTTCGGATATTCACTCATATTCATAGGATACGCGATTTCCGGACGAGCAGCATGAATCATACGCATGCTTCAGTATCACACTCAATAAATACTGCATGATCGCCCCATGGCTGGGGGAAACCTCAATAGTGTCAAAGTATGACAATCCACACCGTGATGCCATGAAGACTCCGGTCTTAGGATATTACACAACCGTCACATAGTGCGACACTTAATAAAGTAAGTGGGTCAGTCCAACGTACGTATTCTCTAATACACTTCCACGTACAGTCCAAGTGTCCTTACACTTTAATAGATGAGATCTATCTTTATGTTCAATAAGATAGAAGACATTCAATACGTGCTAGTATAAATGTACTATTAATGTCCCATTTAATAGCACATGCGACTAGATACCTATAAGTATCAAACTTTTTAAAGTGAGTCGAGATCTCATCAACCATAATCACTATTATGATTTCTCTTTTCACGGTTTGACACCAGGGACATTATCATATATACAATATCACAATAGGTCCGTTAAACGAACAAATATATAATAACAGAAAAGCCATTTATTATATGTACAAAAATAAAGAAATAGTAGAAATGATCCGAACCGGTTGGATCCGGTCTAACCCGATTGGGTTTAGGACACTATTTCAACAGATGCTAGTTATTCATTGTTGTTGTTGTCAACAAAGTTCTTACTATAGTGATTTTCACAACTGGTGAAAAAGTTTCTTGATAGTCAATATCATATGTTTGAGCAGCCTTTTTATACCAATTTGGCCTTGTATCTTTCTACAGAGCCATCAAGATTATACATATGATTTTGTAAACCCATTTGCATCCAATGGGTTTTTTGCCAGGTGGTAGGTCAATAAATTCCCATGTGTGAGTGGTCTGTAAAGCTTCAATCTTTTTCTGCTTTGCCTGTTTCCACACATCATGTTTGATTTCTTGATTATATGTCTTTGGTTTTGTGACAACATCAATAGCTCATGCATATCTCGCATACTCAGCTGAGATACTATTCAAACTAATTACTCCACTCAGCAGATGTGGAGTCTGATGCGACGCACACCTACACTAAGCCTTTGATACTCGTGAGCTTCCACTCTTGCACTTTTTGTGTACACTGATGTTGATTATGATGGCTTTCGTGTTAAACAGAAGAGCACAAGTGGCACTTATCAATTCTTAGGAGATAAACGCATCTCATGGTTCCTTAAAATGTAGCCTAATATTTCCTTGAGAACCATTGAGGCTGAGTATGTCGCTCTAAGCAAATGCGATGCCCAGCTCCTTTGGCTCAAACAATAGTTAGCAGATTTTGGCATTCCTGTGGATTGTGTCCCAGTATATTATGATAGTATCAGTGCAATAAACCTATCACATAATTATGTATTGCACACTCGGGCCAAACATATTGAGATTGGATACCGTTTTATACGTGACTACGTGCAAAATGACACTATATCAGTTGAGTTTGTCCCAACTGCCCCATATTTTTGAGGTGATAAACTGTGGAGAATAAAAGGTGTTATGTGAAGGAGGTGGGTACATGGGTAGTGGTGGACAAATTGGCTGATGAAGAGGGTAAATTGTAGCATGCGGAGGGTATACAAATACCGGAGGTGGATGGTATATTTTAGGATGTGGTGGGTAAACCGGTCTACGAGGAGGATGGTCATAATGTGGGGAAGGTACACTGTGGGATGTGGAGAATATGCAAGTGGATACGGTGGGTAAAAGATGGGATATTGTTAGTATAAAACATGATCTATGGAAACAGAATTAGTACCATGGTAAAAGATGGACTATGGAGCTGACACTAGTAAGGTCATCTTATCTGCTAGGCCACTGTCCTGATACTTTGCATTGTCTATCTCTGAACACCATTCTGACTTACTTGAACCAAACCCTGAATCTGATTGTCACTATCATGAAACACCAACATTCTTGCGAGGCTCACATGATGTCTCGTTATATATGATGTCCTTCCATTTCGTTAACAACGATAGGTTAGATAGAGATCTTAGAAATATAAACTTATCTTCAAGAATTTCAAGTATCTATGAGGGAAATGAAACTATGCTTTGAAACCTACTGTGATGCCCCGTTTCCGGACACAGAGTCCTTATCTGAAAATGGACGTCCGACACGTATATAACTCATAGTTATACCAAATTACATACGTAAGCCTTACAAAATAGCAAATCAAAGTATAATTTCGGAAAAACGACTTGGGAAACATACCTAGATAGAGGTAGAACATAAAAACCAAATGTCGAATCCATTACAACATTAAAGTCCGAGAATTCAACAATAATCCACAAAAGTTCAGAAGTGTACAAGGTACAAAAGCTTTACAAAACTATACAACTGCCCAAAAGATAGTCTTAGCTATTACATATTGAAAAAGGATAACCACAACAAGAGGACTTCTGAAACATCCCAAGGTCACTCCTCGAAGTACTCGTACTCACAATCATCAAAGTAACCTGCATCAACTTCTCGGGGTAGGAATAATATAACGAGAAGGTAATTACATACGTACTTAGTAGGAAGTATAAGCATCGAATTTGTACAAATAATCAATGAGACAACAACAATAACGAGACAAAAACATAGAACCACATATGTACGATGTGTCACAACTCTTTACTTGCTAGCAGTACTCAACAGAACAAGAGGATGAGTTGCATAAAATTTCAAGGACACAACGCATGGTGAAGACTACACCATGGCTCATTCGGGCTTTCATATGGCATATGGCTAATCCCTAAATGGAGTCCAAGGCCTTGAGTCTAAACGACCTTGCGGCGTCAACCCTCCCGGATGTGAAAAAACACGCATCATGTATTTATGCGTTTCAACTAGCCACCTAAGTTCATAACACATAAAAAGGATTCACTAGACCTTAGACAAATATATGTTACACTAACTAGCACGTGTCACAGAAATATTAGATTTTAATCCATTACCCACAACGATAAAGAATAAGGTTTCTGATGATCCCTAGCTTGTCCCTGCAGAGGTCCTCCACAAGGTGTTATGCCAAATCCACTAGAAACCGAACCCCTGATTTGCCACATATCAATAAGACATCAACCATCAAAGTCAACATCACGTAAAGCAAAACGGGATGTGCTCCGATGCTCATATGAGTCACGGTGCGAAACCAAATCCATTTGAACACAAGCATTTCACTTTACAATACTTAGTATAAAAGACTTTTCTCTAAAACGGGCTCAAAATATGACAAAACTCATTTTTCAACACAAAACAAGGCCATGTGTGTGTCTGCTACTTCCAGGCATGCACCTGAACTCTCTGCCGGGCCTAGGTGTGTTCCTGCTCTATCTAGGTGTGGGCCTGTGTCCTAAATAGCCAAGAATTCTATAACTCCAAACTCATTTCCATGGCAATTTTCACTACTCCAAGGCCATATTTCACACCAAAAACATGCTAGAACACATCTAAACAACCTCATACTTATTCATGACATAATGAAAGATCTAAAACATGAATTTAACACAATACAGATTCGATTTGAACACATCTCTACCTCAAAATTCGAAGCAAGCTAAGCTCAATGTCTCCAAACTTGAAGAATCCAAGAAAGCTATGATTCTTCTCTAACTCTTACAACTCAAAACATGATAGAAACCCTCAAAATCCTAATCACTCAACTATTGAGCTAAGAACACCCAAGAAGCTTAAAGAATTGGAAAGCTGAGTTCTTAAATCTTACCCTGAATGAAGTGATTCTTGTATCATAGAGTAATCCTCTTCAAGATATTCTTGGCTAGAACAATCTACAAATCCAAGTATATGAAAGAGTCAATATCGAAGAATCCTTCTTATTATTCTTCTTCTTCAAGTTCTTTCCTTTTTAACTCTTAATCCTCTTAGAGTATACAAGAGCCAGTGTGAGGTGAAAAGATGCAATGATGGAGGGTGGAGTGTTTGGAAGTGTTTTGATGGAAATTATGCAAGGTGGAAGCGTGTTGGTGTATGGTGAGGTGTTGAGGTAGTGTAATGTGTAGGTAAGGTGGCATGAGGGTGGAGTGTTGAGGTGTCAGGTTGATAGGTGGCAAGATGATATGAAATGGGACGGCATTGGTGAGGTGTTGATGTGGTGATTTGTTATGATGATGATGGTGTGTTATGATAGAAAAACTCAACGTGTTATATTAATCTCATAATGATACATTTTAATATAACACTTATATTTTACTTAATTGTTTGGGAAATATATGATACACGATAAAATACTCGAAAGGACGTAATTGCTCTTTTGAGAATTTACGTGTGATGATAGCCGACCCGAACTACGCCATGTGTCATGCTTTCAGGACATGAATAAATGATTAGCCCCTTAATGAAGGGTATTAAGGGTCAAGAGCCCTTAGTTTAGATTAAAAAAAGATATACTAGGGCAGGTTGTCCCTAACCCCAGTGGAGATCGTTTTAGTTAAGTTTAATTTTGAGATTTCGTTTATTTTATCCGTTATTTAGCTTAGTAATCGTGACATAGGTTAGTTAGATAAAAACTGAAACCACAATCGCTTAGTTCCCCGTAAGATCCTACACCCACACTCACGCCATGCTCCTCCTCTTGGGACCACACCGCAGTCGGCTACAAATCTTGAGGCTAAGTTGGAAGAGCAAAGTAGATCGATGAAGAATCTTGAGAGACAAATTGGGCAACTGGTCGAGCGATTAGCTTCTAGACCCAGGCGGTGCCCGCCACCGAGAAGAATCCAAAGGGTGGTCAAGTTGCTCAGCCGATTTGAACAAAGGCCCATGTCTCGACCTTGTGCCATCAATTCAATACGGTAAGGAGGAGGCCGGTGCAATGAATCCAAGCGGTACTCAAGTTAGTGGTCCTTCCCATCCGGAAACCACCAGCCCCTCCTCGCCATTGATAAGGCGAGGAGGAAGCCGAGCACCTACACTCCTCAAGCAAAGAGAAAACTTCAGTGGCCGATCCCCTGAGAGGTGAAGAATTTGGTGATCCTCAAGTGGTCGATCCTTTGAGGACCCGAAAAGCAAGCGAAAGTCGAGGCCGATCCTCGACTACTAAGAAATCGAAAAAAAGCGTTCGTTGGAAGGATCTCGGAAGACAGAGTATCGGTGCATCCTCGAAAAGGTTTTCTCTCGAGGATGACCTAAGAAACTTCCATTTCCACCGAGAAAGAGCAACATTCCTTTGATTGAGGATAAGAAGTACGAAAAGGTGCTAAACCTTTGAAAAATACTCAGTGAATCTTCCATTGTCGGATGTCTTAGTCGAGATGCCTAAGTATACAAAATTTATCAAGGATGTTGTGTCTTCAAAAAAGAAATTAGCAGGCATGGAAAGGCGATTGGTGAGGATTGTTCCTTGATTAATTATGAAAACTTACCAATTAAAAGAGGTGACTGGCAAATTCGTGCTTACCAGTATTAACTGGAGGTCTAGTCTTCCCAAATTCTTTGTGTGATCTAGGTGCCTCTATAAGCCTTATGCCAATGTCCGTATGCAAACACTCGGTTTACAAAGTCTTCTAGAACCCACTACTATGAGTTTACACCATTCGGCGGATAGATCCTCTAAGAAAGCTTTGGGAATCCTAAAAGACGTTTTGGTTCGCATTGATGATTTACCTTTCCAAGTTGATTGGTATGTTTTAGATATAGAAAGACGAAGGCTTGGGAAGTGAAGAAGAGTTGCCTAGTTCGCCCATAATGGCCTGTGGGCTCAGTTGATAATCTGAATACTCATGGTAGGGTGAATCGGATGATCAAGCACTGATTTTGAGGAAAGAATCGAGAAGGAAACCCGAATGTTATTCCACACGATGGGAAGCTTCTTTAATGTTATTCCACAGATAAATGAGGAAAGAATCCTTAGTCATAAAGACTGTGATCTTGACATTAAATATGTCCATAATTATCCCTAAATCATAGGGATTTAGGCGTGTATATACTTAGGGAAATAATAATGATAATTACGATGCAATTCCTTAAAGGACAAGGAAAGGGATAAATCATCCCCTATATAAACAACCCTAAGGAACTACGAGAGACTTGATTTCAATTAAGCTATTGGATACGTAGGCAACTCGGGAGAAATAACTCATGAGCTCAGTCTAAAATACACCAAAAACAAGTCCTCATCAAACAAGATTTAGGGTTCATAGGATTAAAGGTCATTGTCACAAAGGTAATTGGCCCGGATTACTTAATAGACGAGATCCAGCATCGTCAATTGGCGCTAGAAGGAGGGCATTTTTCTGATAAATTGATCTAAAAATCCCAGAATTCTCGTGTTCAACAATAGCCAAAAATACCAGTAAGAAAACTGTAGATCCTGCAGACCAACTTAGCAAGGCGGAGCTTCTACCACCCAGGGTGAAGGCCAGGGTACAACCGTGCAAAAAGCTACAAACATTGCCGAGGATCAGACTCATCAGCCTGATCCAGTCCTTCAAGATCCAGCCAACCAGGCGTTGGTTGAAGCCTTGAAAAACATGGATAACTCTACTCTTAAGGTTATTTTTGAAGAAGCCTGAAGGGGAGAGATCCCCTAGAGGTCTCAGAAACAACTCCCCAGGAGACTTATAAGAAGCAGGAGGCTGAGTCCAGCCTCAATACGGCAAAAATTAATGCCCAATACCCTATTGACACGGTTAAGGCCGAACTGGATGCTCTGCTCAAGAGGCGGTCAGACAAACTGCTCTGTTGATGGCCAAATCCTAGAGGTCCAATCTAACCGGCAGTGTACCGGGTCGACTATAGTCTAGTTTGGTGAGTCAAGGTCGAATCCTCGGGGAACACGCAATTATGAGGTTACACACTAAAAAGTCTATATTAATTCGATCTAGGTCACAAATTGATGAAATGGTAATCAATTGCATAAATAAAGTGCTTGTAATGACAAAAGATGATAAAATGATAAAAGAAACTAACCAAGATAATGTGTAGCCGAGCTATCCTCTCACAACGTCATGAGAATGACTTCCTACCTTCCTACCCTTCGTGTTCGAGATTGTGAAATGGTGCATTCCTAAGCAAGAAAATCCCCCTCATACGAGTGAATGGAATTGCTCTCTACCTCCTCCTTGGTCTAGGCGATCTAAACCTAATGATTCGGTATGCTACGCACGTGAAAGCAATGGCAAAGCCAAGAATCCCCGGATAAGAAATCGAATGCCTCGAAGAGGTCGATTTTACCTTCCGGTTCACCTACCCTCTTTCCACGTCTAACATCTTCGTTCGATAGCCGTTAAACGTGTAAACACTAACACTAGGCAATTACTCTAATGCAAGCAACAATACAATACAAGTAGGCAAAGCTCCACAACAATCAAAATTAACAACACAACCAATCATTCCGAATCAATCACAAGAGGATAAACTAATACTACAACATAATCTTGGCTAGATAAACCTAGCCACTCATGCCTACAAACATTAACATTTCAAGATTAACATTCATAAACATAAGAACAATTGAATGACAATAAAGATTAAATATTACCAATTCAAATGATGAAATTCGAGTTGGTGTTCTTCATCCAACCTCAAAGGCTTCAATGAAGCTAACACTAGTGTGTTAAACTTCAAACAAGAAATCAAAGCTAAACTAGGATCCTTAATTGTTACAATCAGGTTCAAGTGCTAATTTCTACTAAAATTTGGCTATAAGAGCCTTGGGGTGGGGATGGTGCCTGCAAGATGGAAAAATTGGAGAAGATCAAGTGTATTTTTTGATAATTCTCTGTTTGGAAGAATAAAAGGATTAATTCTTTGCTGACTCTGCAATATTGACTCAGGCCAATCCGTACTGACGCACGCCAAACCCAAGTTGCCTTCATGGCGCGCAGTCGAATCGCTTGGCGTGAGTCAAGTCCCATTGTAGTGGTTGGCTGAATGACATCCGCATTAATTGCTCATCAACTCCTTGATGCAGGTCAGTTTAACATGACATGAGTCAAATGTATCATAATCACAATTTTCTTCCACTTGGCTTGGATCGAGCCCTCTAATATGTATCGATAATCCTTGTGGGTTGAAATCCTCGCCATAGCTCCAAAATCATCACAAAAGAATCAAAAGCCACCCTGAGGTCAGAATCCACACTCCCCACCCTGATATATGTGCTACAAAATAGACACAAAGATACCACGTGTAAATCTGATAACAAAATCGGCTAATACTAATATAATATAGCTAGAAACATCATTTTTCTGAAAATTCTATGTACACAAAATATGGTTCCAATCATCATTCAAATTGCTCAAGTTGATGTCAAAATATCGCTAATTGCAAAAAAAAAGGGTAAATCATCAGAATTTATATCATCAGGTTGACCTACATCATCTGTGCATCTCCTTTTACAGAATACATTGATAATTATCCCCAACCAGCGGGGTTCAAAATTCCTAAAATTGATTCTTATGGCGGATCTAAGGATCCTTATGATTACATGCATCAATATATCTCACATATGAATTTATACAACACCTCGGATGAGATGAAGTGCAAATCTTTCCCTGCACTACTAACTAGGAACACCAGAGAATGGTTCAATAAAATCCCTCTGAGGTCGATCTCCGACTTTGGGACCTTAACTCGGAAGTTCGTCCATGCCTTCATCGCAGCTCGTGCCTTTCAGAGAAATCAGACTCACCTTCTACCTCTGAGGCAGAAGCATGATGAGTCCGTTATGCACTATATAAAGCGTTTTAATGAAGAGTCCGCACAAGTACGGGATGCTGAGGATCGATTGCTGGTCGCCTCTTTCATGGCAGGTCTGCGAGAAGGACGGCTGCACGCCAAGCTAAATAGTAAACTTCCTCAGATGATGGAAGAGTGTTTAAATGTGGCATACAAACATTGCCAGGGAGAAGAAGCAAATAGGCTCAAAAGAGAGATAGAAAGGGGCGAAGGAAAGAAAAGCAAGTCTAAAGACAAACCAGACAAGAAGAGAAAATCAGTTTGGGATAGAGTAACTGCACCAGTCTCAGATCGGCTGGGCAAGAAAGGAGCTCTGCAGGACAGATACTACATCCCTTTGAACAGATCCTGCAAGCAGGTCCTCGCAATTATGAAAGAAATGGCATAGCTAAGGTCTCACCTCCAATGAGGGGGCCCAGAGAAAAGAGAGACCCTAACAAATTCTAAAAGTACCACAAAGACTTCGGTCACGATTCAGAGCAATGTCGAGATATGATCAGAGACATCGACGCAGCAATAATGGAAGGAAAGCTTGATGAGGTCGTAGACCGGTCTTATCAGGCCGAACCGCGTGGACGGTGTGAGTTCAAGCGTCGGAATAAAAACGACAGAGATAACATAGATGAGTATCGAAGAAGAAGAGATCACTCACCAGATCTGGCGATCAGATGGATAACCGCCCAATGAATACGATCAACACATTCTCAGGGGGGCCGAACAACCCGAGCAGAACTGAAGACGCAGGCAGTAGCAGGTCTACTGCTCTCCCTCAATCGAGCAAAAAACATAGACTAATGGGAGAAGTGACTTGCGGTCCAAGGGACTCCATCCCTCTGGTGATCAATAATGAAGGGTTAGTAATAGAAGTGGTAATCAACAAGTATCTGACATGGCGAATATGTGTAGACACCGGCAGTGCCGTAAATGTTTTATATTACAATGTGTTCAGAGCAATGGGATTAAAAGTTGCCTAGCTTACCCCTGTATCAGCTCCACTGTTCGGCTTTGCCGGAACCCCAGTTCATTCACTGGGTATGATCAAACTCCCTACTACTTTTGGAGAAGGAACCAAGGGCAGGACCCTGATGGTGAATTATGTAGTGGTGAAGGCACCATCAGCATACAATGTATTATGGGAAGACCAGCGCTTATTGTTTGAGAGGATTTTGCATCATTTAAACAAAAGAAAATTTATAAACCCTAACTTAGATGCAAAACTAACTCCTAACCGGCCAAACACCGGGTAGTTGATAGTATAGCGAGATAAGTAAGGGTCGATCCACAGGAATTCAATGTTGAAATCTAATTTCATTAACTCTCTCAATTGTCACTACTAATTATTACTAAACCTAAACTAAAGAGGAGAATAAACTGACAGAGGATTTTTAGTCCAAAGCCAGAAACACATAACTAAGAACAAACAAACAAGAAAATCACAGAAGATAGAAACAATTCTAAAGCTAAGGAAAACATAAAAACGATCTAAACTAAGGAAACATGAAATCAAACAATGCACAAACCATGTAATTTCAATCCTAGTTCACCTCATGATCTTAACTCGAATTGTGGTTTCACCTTACAAAGGTATGAATCCTACTTTGTAGTAATTCGCCTATCAATCTCATCATCTTTCGATCTATAGAGATTAACGATACAAAACAAGGTGTAAGATCTTTCAATCTAATAACCTAGATAATCAACCTATCAACTTTCGTTATGTCAAGGTTAAAAATCACATCTTTTCTATGGTGATCTAGCCTAACAACGATTCTCATCACGTTAGACAACAAACTAGCAACCAATCTTTCGATCTAGTCACACAATAGCATGATAATTGCATAGAAAAGATACAAAACGAATCATAAATCATGAAGATAAAACAGGACTGAATTAATTGCAGAACAAACTCACAGTGGTTTGATACAATAGTTTGAGCTCCATGAATCAACAAGCAAAACAAAGGAAAGAAGCCTAATCTAACCTCGATCACCCGAGCACAAGGCGGGCGACCGCCTCAAGCTCAAAAGAGTGGCTCGCCGCCGCTCTCCTTGTTGTGGAGGAGAAATTATGAATGTAAGTTGAATTGTGAATCCTGAATGATTTGGGATCTCGCCGATATTTATAGGAAAACTTGATGGAGCACATTCGAACGCCAGTTTGAGCATTTGAACTCCAGTTTGGTGTCCCATAACGCCAGTTCTATTCCTGGAACGCCAGTTCTGGGCTTGGAACGCCAGTTCCACCTGTGCTGACTTGTACGCATTTGATCTTTGTCATTATCTCTTAACAACCCATCCTTATCCTTTGTAACAAACCTTATCTCTTGGATATTCTAGATCATTCATGACTTGCCCTCCAAGATCTTATCCATGACACTTGTCCATTCCAATCTTTAACACTTGTAAGCTCCTAATTAAACAATGAATGATTCCAAAATAATATAATTCCAAAATAATAATAAATCATCATTTAAGCACTAAATTTGATACATTTTGAAATTAACTCATTAAAAATATCATTTGCTCAATATTTAAATATGAAGCTCGATTTCTATGAAAAACATAAGAATATGGGGAAAATTGATATAAAATATATCGTTAAAAATCGTATAATTTGACCGAGAACAACTCCCCCACACTTAGCTTTTTGCTCTTCCCGAGCAAAACAAAACAAAATCAAGACTCGAGACGATAAACATTTATGCAAATATAAAACATATTCAAGTCGTTTAGAGGTTCACCCAGTGTGTGTGTGCATAGCCATAATAAATTTCCACTAAAACCACACTTGAAATTGATTCAAGCAAAACTAGCTAACATCCCATTTAAATTAGAAATATAAAACGATTATAACATGCACCTCACAAAACATACATATTCGAAAAACAATAATAGGGAGTATTTAAAATATTTCCGACATACTTAGAGGATAATCCCAACAACATATCTTTCAGTTTATACTGGGGATAAGATATACGATAACTATGTCTTATATTCAATTCATATCACTTCTCATCTAAGTTGATTTAATTATTTCTCATTTAAACACACATCGAATGAGCTATTGCCCTCATAGTAGAATAGGACATTTCGAGATAATCCCTACCTACTCAAATCATAAGGCATTTTTCTCGATCGTCGTGAGCTTTTGGTCATCATAGTGGTATAGGACATTTCGAGATAATGCCCTATCTCACTCCAATCATCGACCGACTTTTCGACATACTCAACTAATTCATTCATTAACTCAACTTTTCAAAAAAACAATAGTTACGTGTCACTTATCACATTCAAACTTCAAGATATTCACGAGATGACATACTTTTAATTCTAAATACAAACTATTAAAATTTTCAAAATTCATATGAAAGCAAAAAATCATGCGATAATCATCAAAAATCTCCAATCAAATGGGCATAGCTTTAAATTATAGCTCATCATCTACTATGGCATGTGAAATAGTGTTGGGTGAAACATCTAAAGTTACTAAATATGCAAAATAATGCACCAATGATATACAAACTCAAATAAAGATATGCATTTGTTCACTTGGGACAAAACAAAAATTTGAAAAATTTAGCACTTTTTCATAGAAATATAATAGTATGGCAAATGAATGTAGATACCTATTCCTCCCCACACTTAAATTACAACATGTCCTCATGTTGTGCGTAATTAAAGAACGGTTAAAGAAACTTAGCAGATTTCGTGATGATCCGAAGATTGGTGAAGAAGGATAGATAATCGACCGCGTTTCGAGGCACGAGATGTCATAGTACTCCTCTCCGATTCACTTCCAAAGATAGCTTGACAAACCAAATGATAAATGTACCGCACCACTTGAAAAACATGGCGATATCTCGGGGATACGGGAAAATCACAAGCAACAATAATAATACAAGCACATGGTATAATTGCTCGGATGGAAAAATCACCATACGCTTAAAGCACAGGACATCTAAGCGCCAAATAAGCCATGAAGCTTATAATACAAATAAGGCCCAACATGTGCATACAGAATAATGATACATGGAATATTACAAAATAGTAGGGCTAGGTGCACTATATGAAAATATATTACAATGCAGTCTACATGATATGCAATCTAAAAAAAAAATAATACTGACAGGCTCAGGCTGAGCAAGTTGGGAGGACAACTCTACAGTGACTACGGCCCGTGCAGAATCAGAAAAAAAACGAGGTAGTATTACGGAAACCGACAGTTAACTACACTCAAGAAAAAGAAAAATAGAAAAACAATGCAACTAGATGACATGCAACTAAATGATATGCAGAAATAAAAGAAAATAAAAGAAAGAAAACTAGCCCACTCATTTGCAACACGACATGTATATAATAAACGTCTACCAAATAATGACAGGTTACGATAAACGGCATCTGTTTATTCATTACAATGCAGTGTAGATGCGCCTTAAGACTCATCAGAGGTGATAACATTATGGAAAACCAACAGTTAGCTATACTAAACAGATATAACTCATATGACGCGATGGTAGCAACGGAAAGCCGACAGTAGCTACCCATATGAATTACAAAATTAACAAGGAAACACGAAAGTCTCAAAGCTTAAAAGATTCATCACAGGGGTATGTAGCATACGGAAACCGACATTAGCTACTAAATAACAATAAGAACAGTTATAGCATACGATAACCGACAGTCACTATAACATGCCTAGATGAATCAAGTATATTATCCATTAGATTCAATTATTTAACATGGATCCGTAGATGGAACGATGTAAACATGCAAGTTCAGATCATCTACGTAACAACAATTAGCCACAGAAGCTCAAATTAAAGTATCCATATCAAATAAAGCATCAAAAATCAAGTTAAGAGAAATTCTGGAACCTGGACGCAGTGTTGGACGCCCGTCCAACCCTTTGAACGTGCGTTCTGAATGTCAAACGGGCGGTTTCCTGGAATTCGGCACTGGACGGCCGTTTGACCATCAACCGGGCGTTCATCTGCAGGTTGTGACCTGGACGGGCGTTCACTATGCTTGGACGCCCGTCCAAGCATCAAATTTGGACAAAATGCAGGAGAAACACAGCCTGCCTTCACTAGCTCAACAGATTATCAATCCAAAACCAACTATACATCATATATACACTACACAAAGAAACCCCATCAAATTTTAGCACGAGAGGATTAGATTGGAAAACATATAATTCACGTTTCATAAATTGAGTAAAAAACTTTTGCACATTCTTAACCCAACGGTTATCGAAACACGGCAAAAATAAAACTCTCAATTCAATTAACGCTACTTTTATTGAAAGAAAAATAAATCGTAACAAAATAGAAGAATTAACTCAAGTAGATCCAACAAAACACCGATTCCCGGCAACGGCGCCACTTTTGTTTGAGAGGATTTTGCATCATTTAAACAAAAGAAAATTTATAAACCCTAACTTAGATGCAAAACTAACTCCTAACCGCCAAACACCGGGTAGTTGATAGTATAGCGAGATAAGTAAAGGGTCGATCCACAGGAATCAATGTTGAAATCTAATTTCATTAACTCTCTCAATTGTCACTACTAATTATTACTAAACCTAAACTAAAGAGGAGAATAAAGCTCGACAGAGGATTTTTAGTCCAAAGCCAGGAAACACATAACTAAGAACAAACAAACAAGAAAATCACAGAAGATAGAAACAGTCCTAAAGCTAAGGAAAACATAAAAACGATCTAAACTAAGGAAACATGAAATCAAACAATGCACAAACCATGTAATTTCAATCCTAGTTCACCTCATGATCTTAACTCGAATTGTGGTTTCACCTTACAAAGGTATGAATCCTACTTTCGTAGTAATTCGCCTATCAATCTCATCATCTTTCGATCTATAGAGATTAACGATACAAAACAAGGTGTAAGATCTTTCAATCTAATAACCTAGATAATCAACCTATCAACTTTCGTTATGTCAAGGTTAAAAATCACATCTTTTCTATGGTGATCTAGCCTAACAACGATTCTCATCACGTTAGACAACGATTAGCAACCAATCTTTCGATCTAGTCACACAATAGCATGATAATTGCATAGAAAAGATACAAAACGAATCATAAATCATGAAGATAAAACAGGGACTGAATTAATTGCAGAACAAACTCACAGGGTTTGATACAATAGTTTGAGCTCCATGAATCAACAAGCAAAACAAAGGAAAGAAGCCTAATCTAACCCCGGATCACCCGAGCACAAGGCTCGGGTGACCGGCCTTGAAGCTCCAAAAGAGTGGCTCGCCGCCGCTCTCCTTGTTGTGGAGGAGAAATTATGAATGTAAGTTGAATTGTGAATCCTCGAATGATTTGGGATCTGGCCGATATTTATAGGAAAACAGTGGCAGACATTCTGAACGCCAGTTTGAGCATTTGAACTCCAGTTTGGTGTCCCGAACGCCGAGTCTATTCTCGAACGCCAGATTCGGGCTTGGAACGCCATGATTCCACTGTGGCTTGAGTTATAACGCATTTGATCTTTGTCATTATCTCTTAACAACCCATCCTTATCCTTTGTAACAAACCTTATCTCTTGGATATTCTAGATCATTCATGACTTGCCCTCCAAGATCTTATCCATGACACTTGTCCATTCCAATCTTTAACACTTGTAAGCTCCTAATTAAACAATGAATGATTCCAAAATGTAATATAATTCCAAAATAATAATAAATCATCATTTAAGCACTAAATTTGATACATTTTGAAATTAACTCATTAAAAATATCATTTGCTCAATATTTAAATATGAAGCTCGATTTCTATGAAAAACATAAGAATATGGGGAAAATTGATATAAAATATATCGTTAAAAATCGTATAATTTGACCGAGAACAACTCCCCCACACTTAGCTTTTTGCTCGTCCCGAGCAAAACAAAACAAAATCAAGACTCGAGACGTATAAACATTTATGCAAATATAAAACATATTCAAGTCGTTTAGAGGTTCACCTGTGTGTGTGTGTGCATAGCCATAATAAATTTCCACTAAAACCACACTTGAAATTGATTCAAGCAAAACTAGCTAACATCCCATTTAAATTAGAAATATAAAAACGATTATAACATGCACCTCACAAAACATACATATTCGAAAAACAATAATAGGGAGTATTTATAATATTTCCGACATACTTAGAGGATAATCCCAACAACATATCTTTCAGTTTATACTGGGGATAAGATATACGATAACTATGTCTTATATTCAATTCATATCACTTCTCATCTAAGTTGATTTAATTATTTCTCATTTAAACACACATCAGAATGAGCTATTGCCCTCATAGTAGAATAGGACATTTCGAGATAATCCCCTACCTACTCAAATCATAAGGCAGACTTTTTCCCGATCGTCGTGAGCTTTGGTCATCATAGTGGTATAGACATTTCGAGATAATGCCCTATCTCACTCCAATCATCGACCCACTTTTCGACATACTCAACTAATTCATTCATTAACTCAACTTTTCAAAAAACAATAGTTACGTGTCATTTATCACATTCAAACTTCAAGATATTCACGAGATGACATACTTTTAATTCTAAATACAAACTATTAAAATTTTCAAAATTCATATGAAAGCAAAGAATCATGCGATAATCATCAAAAATCTCCAATCAAATGGGCATAGCTTTAAATTATAGCTCATCATCTACTATGGCATGTGAAATAGTGTTGGGTGAAACATCTAAAGTTACTAAATATGCAAAATAATGCACCAATGATATACAAACTCAAATAAAGATATGCATTTGTTCACTTGGGACAAAACAAAAATTTGAAAAATTTAGCACTTTTTCATAGAAATATAATAGTATGGCAAATGAATGTAGATACCCATTCCTCCCCACACTTAAATTACAACATGTCCTCATGTTGTGCGTAATTAAAGAACGGTTAAAGAAACTTAGTGATTTCGTGATGATCCGAAGATTTGGTGAAGAAGGATAGATAATCGACCCGCGTTTCGAGGCACGAGATGTCATAGTACTCCTCTCGATTCACTTCCAAAGATAGCTTGACAAACCAAATGATAAATGTACCGCACCACTTGAAAAACATGGCAAGATCTCGGGGATACGGGGAAAATCACAAGCAACAATAATAATACAAGCACATGGTATAATTGCTCAGATGGAAAAATCACCGCACAGTTAAAGCACAGGACATCTAAGCGTCAAATAAGCCACAAAAGCTTATAATACAAATAAGGCCCAACATGTGCATACAGGAATAATGATACATGGAATATTACAAAATAGTAGGCTAGGTGCACTATATGAAAATGTATTACAATGCAATCTACATGATATGCAATCTAAAAAATAATATCTTGGCAGCTCAGCCGAGCAAGTTGGGAGGACAACTCTACAAAGTGACTACGGCCCGTGCGTAATCGGAGAAAAAACGAGGTAGTATTACGAAACCGGACGATTAACTACACTCAAGAAAAAGAAAAATAGAAAAACAATGCAACTAGATGACATGCAACTAAATGATATGTAAATAAAAGAAAATAAAAGAAAGAAAACTAGCCCACTCATTTGCAACACGACATGTATATAATAAACGTCTACCAAATAATGACAGTTAAGTTACGATAAACGCATGTCGCTTTTCATTACAATGCAAAGGTGTAGATGCGCGCGCCTTAAGACTCATCGAGGTGATAACATTATGGAAAACCAACATTATCTATACTAAATGTATATAACTCATATGACGCGATGGTAGCAACGGAAAGCCGGCAAGTAGCTACCCATATGAATTACAAAATTAACAAGGAAACACGAAAGTCTCAAAGCTTAAAAGATTCATCACAGCGGTATGTAGCATACGGAAACCGACATTAGCTACTAAATAACAATAAGAACAGTTATAGCATACGATAACCGACAGTCACTATAACATGCCTAGATGAATCAAGTATATTATCCATTAGATTCAATTATTTAACATGGATCCGTAGATGGAACGATGTAAACATGCAAGTTCAGATCATCTACGTAACAACAATTAGCCACAGAAGCTCAAATTAAAGTATCCATATCAAATAAAGCATCAAAAATCAAGTTAAGAGAAATTCTGGAACCTGGACGCAGTGTTGGACGCCCGTCCAACCCTTTGAACGGCGCGCTCGAATGTCAAACGGGCGGTTTCTGGAATTTGGCACCGGACGGCCGTTTGACCATCAACCGGCGTTCATCTCGCAGGTTGTGACCTGGACGGGCGTTCACTATGCTTGGACGCCCGTCCAAGCATCAAATTTGGACAAAATGCAGGAGAAACACAGCCTGCCTTCACTAGCACAACAGATTATCAATCCAAAACCAACTATACATCATATATACACTACACAGCAGCCCCATCAAATTTTAGCACAGAGGATTAGATTGGAAAACATATAATTCACGTTTCATAAATTGAGTAAAAAAACTTTTTGCACATTCTTAACCCAACGGTTATCGAAACACGGCAAAAATAAAAACTCTCAATTCAATTAACGCTACTTTTATTGAAAGAAAAATAAATCGTAACAAAATAGAAGAATTAACTCAAGTAGATCCAACAAAACACCGATTCCCCGGCAACGGCGCCACTTTTGTTTGAGAGGATTTTGCATCATTTAAACAAAAGAAAATTTATAAACCCTAACTTAGATGCAAAACTAACTCCTAACCGGCCAAACACCGGGTAGTTGATAGTATAGCGAGATAAGTAAAGTGGGTCGATCCACAGGAATTGGGGCTGTTGAAATCTAATTTCATTAACTCTCTCAATTGTCACTACTAATTATTACTAAACCTAAACTAAAGGGAAGAATAAATCGGGAGAGGATTTTTAGTCCAAAGCCAGAAACACATAACTAAGAACAAACAAACAAGAAAATCACAGAAGATAGAAACAATCCTAAAGCTAAGGAAAACATAAAACGATCTAAACTAAGGAAACATGAAATCAAACAATGCACAAACCATGTAATTTCAATCCTAGTTCACCTCATGATCTTAACTCGAATTGTGGTTTCACCTTACAAAAGTATGAATCCTACTTTGAGTAGTAATTCGCCTATCAATCTCATCATCTTTCGATCTATAGAGATTAACGATACAAAACAAGGTGTAAGATCTTTCAATCTAATAACCTAGATAATCAACCTATCAACTTTCGTTATGTCAAGGTTAAAAATCACATCTTTTCTATGGTGATCTAGCCTAACAACGATTCTCATCACGTTAGACAAACTAGCAACCAATCTTTCGATCTAGTCACACAATAGCATGATAATTGCATAGAAAAGATACAAAACGAATCATAAATCATGAAGATAAAACAGGATGAATTAATTTGCGAACAAACTCACAGTGGTTTGATACAATAGTTTGAGCTCCATGAATCAACAAGCAAAACAAAGGAAAGAAGCCTAATCTAACCCCGGATCACCCGAGCACAAGGCTCGGGCGACCGGCCTTGAAGCTCCAAAAGAGTGGCTGCTGCTGCTCTCCTTGTTGTGGAGGAGAAATTATGAATGTAAGTTGAATTGTGAATCCCTGAATGATTTGGGATCTGCTGATATTTATAGGAAAACAAAGTGGGCGACATTCTCGAACGCCCGGTTTGAGCATTTGAACTCAGTTTGGTGTCCCGTAACGCTTGATTCTATTCTCGAACGCCAGATTCGTTTCTCGTAACGCCTGAGCCGGGCTTGGAACGCCGATTCCACTCTTTGAGTTGTACGATTTGATCTTTGTCATTATCTCTTAACAACCCATCCTTATCCTTTGTAACAAACCTTATCTCTTGGATATTCTAGATCATTCATGACTTGCCCTCCAAGATCTTATCCATGACACTTGTCCATTCCAATCTTTAACACTTGTAAGCTCTAATTAAACAATGAATGATTCCAAAATGTAATATAATTCCAAAATAATAATAAATCATCATTTAAGCACTAAATTTGATACATTTTGAAATTAACTCATTAAAAATATCATTTGCTCATTATTTAAATATGAAGCTCGATTTCTATGAAAAACATAAGAATATGGGGAAAATTGATATAAAATATATCGTTAAAAATCGTATAATTTGACCGAGAACACTTATCGATCTCCGAGCTGTGATCTCACCAGCTCATATTAACATGAAATTCCCTATGAAAGAAGGTTCTACAGAAATCAAAGGCGATGTGGAAGTAGCCAGGAGCTGTTACACCACAACAGTAAACAGGAAAATGATGGTTCAACAAGTGAGCATCGAAGAACTGCTTCCCGAAGACGAAGAGAACTGGTCCTCAGAAGATCAGATAGAGGATATCCGTCTATGGGACAAACAAGCAGACTCAACAGTTAGTGTGGGGGCATGGATTCCAGCCTCACATAAGGGATCTCTGATAAACCTTTTAAAAGAATTCAGAGATGTGTTCGCATGGAAGGCAGAAGACATGCTAGGATTGTCTCCAGAGGTAGCGGTTCACAGGTTGAACATAGACCCAAACAGGAAGCCTGTACGTCAAATGGAAAGGCACTTTGCCTCTGAGCGCATCTCAGGAATTGAGCAAGAGGTGACCAAATTGTTGCAGGCTAACATAATCAAAGAAGTCGTATACCCCGAATGGTTAGCGAACCCAGTACTGGTCAAGAAGCCGGATGGGAGCAGGAGGATGTGCGTTGACTTCACTGATCTCAACAAAGCATGTCCAAAAGATTGGTATGCTCTACCCTAGATTGATCGTCTACTGGACTCAACAGTGGGGTATAAAGTGTTTGCATTTTTAGATGCTTACAAAGGATATCACTAGATCGCAATGGATCCTCAAGATGCAGAAAAGACTTCTTTCATAACAGAGTTTGGGACGTACTGCTACGTCAACATGCCCTTTGGCCTGAAGAATGCCGGAGCGACATATCAAAGGGCTATAAATTCAATTTTTACCGAACAAATCGGGAGGTGCATGGAGGTGTACGTGGATGACCTCCTAATCAAGAGCAGGTCTCTGGAACAATATATAAGGGATGTCAGAGAGGTATTCGAAGTTTTGAGGAAGACTCAAATGAAACTTAAACCTAAAAAATGCACTTTTGGGGTCAGATCAGGAAAATTCCTAGGATACATGATATCCAAAGACGGAATTAGAACAAATCCAGATAAGATCGATGTGTTGAAGACCATGTCACCGCCGAAAAGTATCAAAGATGTTCAACGGCCAACATGGACGAATAGTAGCATTGAACAGATTCCTCTCCAGATCGGCACAGCTTGCCTTAACATTTTTCAAAATTTTGAGGATAGCAAGTCCTTTCCAGTGGGACGAGGAAAGCCAGAAGGCTTTTGAAGAACTAAAGCTATACCTGGCCGAACTACTTACACTCACTGCTCCTCAGGAAGGAGAATCTTTATATGTCTACGTAGCAGTGGTTGAAGAAGCACTCAGTTTTGTACTGGTTAAAGAGCAAGACGGACAACAGATTCCGGTTTTCTTTGTAAGCAAAGCACTTCATGGACCAGATGTCACTTATTCACATGCAGAGAAATTAGCATTGGCATTGGTACATGCCTCCATCAAAGCACAAGCCTTAGCAGACTTCCTCGCAAAAGGATTTTTGTTCGTCTAGAGAATGATCACCCCAAACAGGAAGAGAGCCAAGTGAAAACTATATGTTGATGGTGCAGCGAGCAAAGAAGGGGCATGGCAGGTCTCCTGCTCGTCGGTCCAAAAGGGGAAGAATTCCCCTACGCTTTAAGGTTTGACTTCTAGGTCACATACAATGAAGCAGAATATGAGGCATTAATTATAGGGCTTAAGTTAGCAAGCAAGCTTGGAGCAGATAGTCTGCAAGTTTACAACTATTCACAACTCATTGTAAACCACGTAAATGGAGAATATGAGGATAAAGAGGAGCCCATAAAGAAATACTTAACAGTGGCTCGAACACTGCTAAAAAGATTTCAACTGGTGCAGGTTGACCGAATACCTCGAACAGAGAACAGAAGAGTAGACGCGTTATCAAAATTGGCGTTAAACTTTGTGTCAGATAGGCAGGTATTGGTGGAACTCCTCAAAAAAAGGAGCTATGATTAGAAGAGCGTTCAACCGATCAGGCAAGCGAGTACGTGGATGGACCCCATTGTGTCCTACCTCAGGGATAACATCTTGCCTCAAGACAAAGTCCAGGCAAGAAAGATGAAACTCCTATCAAAAAGGTACTCCATGTTCGAGAACATCCTCTATCGCAGGTCGTACATTGCACCATGGCTTAGGTGCGCAACAAGTGAAGAAGGGAATTACCTTCTCAGAGAGATACACTTGGGAATTTGTGGGAAACATCCTGGAGCTTGGACCTTAGCAAGAAAATGCAGGTTGTTCGGCTACTATTGGCCAACAATGTTGGCGGAAGATGCCAAAGAGTTAGTGGAAAAGTGTAAATCGTGCCTGGTGCAAGATAATCTGTTACATCAGCCATCTCAAGACATGGTTCTAGTGGTTTCCCCATGGCCTTTCGATCAGTGGGGTAGATCAAGTGGGACCACTTCCACGAGCTCCGGGTAATGTCCGATTTTTAATTGTAGCAGAGTGGACTATTTTACCAAGTGGGTGGAAGCCGAACCACTGACCACCATAACTGGGAAGCAGATACAAAAATTTCTATAAAAAAGTAGTATGCAGGTATGGAATCCCAAAGACTTTAATTTCAGACAATAGGACTCAATTTGAAGACAAAACTGTCAAAGAATGGTGTGCCGAGCTGCACATAACTCAACACTTTACGTCCGTTGGACATCCTCAAGCTAATGGACAAGTCGAATAGACCAACAGACAGATCAAAACTGGGCTGAAGAAACACCTAGAAGAAGAAGGAGAAAACTGGACCGAGCATTTGCCCAATATCTTATGGGCATACAGAACAACACCCAACTCGGCCATAGGAGAAAATCCGTTCAGCTTAGCATACGGGTGCGAGGCAGTGATTCCGCCGAGATCGGCCTGCCATCCCCACGAGCAGTGCTCTATTCTGAAGAACAGTAGATAACTAAGCTTAGGCATTCGAAAGACGACCTGGAAGAAGCTCGGAATGTGGCCTTCATCAGGATGGCCAAGTATAAACAGCGCATATCTCAATACTATAACTCCCGGGTTAGCACTCATATTTTAAGGAGGGAGATCTGGTGCTCAGAAAGAATGAGGTCAGCAGACAAGGACCTCAAGGAAAACTTGACCTGATTGGGAAGGCCCATACAAAGTGGTCAAGGTGCATGGCAAAGAAGAATATCAGCTGGCTGATGCAACTGGCAGGACCATACCATGCAGCTGGAATGCAACCAATCTGAGGAAATTTTATGTCTAGGACAGGTTCCAAACTTTATTTATGCCTTACTTATGTTTAAATTTTATGTCCAAATAAGATGTATTTAAACATCAATTATTATACATGTGCATTATTTATTTTATACGGTTGGTAAAAGTTTGCAAAGGAAAAACTCAATTAGTCAGCAGGACAGACCCCACGAACTAAGCCGCAGGTCAGACTCAGAAAAGTTTGCGAAGGACAAACTCAATTAGTCTGCAGGACAGACCCCACGAACCGAGCCGCAGGTCGGACTCAGAAAAAGTTTGTGAAGGATAAACTCAATTAGTCTGCAGGACAGACCCCACGAACTGAGCCGCAGGTCGGACTCAGAAAAAGTTTGCGAAGGACTAAATCAATTAGTCTGCAGGACAGACCCCACGAACTAAGCCACAGGTCGGACTGTGAAGGACAAACTACATAAAAGTGTGCAGGACAGACCATACGAACTGATCAACCGGTCGGACTCAGAAAAGGTTTGCTAAGGAAAACTCAACAACTCTGCAAGACAGACCACACGAACTGAGCCGCAGGTCGGACTCAGAATTGGGTACAAACCATAATTAACTGCAACGCAGATAATCAACACTTATAAACTTAGGAAATTCAAAAACTTTCTAAGTCTGCAGGACAGACGATCAGAACTGATATATGCTCAGAACTGAGATGCATTATAAACTCAGAAAGTCAAAATAATCAAACTTTCTAAGTCTACAGGACAGATGATCAAAGCTTACACTAAAGTACATCATTCAAAAAGGAAAGCTTATAAATGATGTACTTCAGGGGGGATAAAGGACCCTAAATTTCACTTGAATAAAAGCAAAGGCTAAGACAAAAGCCAAGAAGAGAACAAAAATAAAGGGCTAAAAGCCAACAAAGTCATTACAGAACAAGTGCCTAAAAGGCATAAAAGTTGAGAATTTGTACAAGTTTTTCAAAAAAGGTAAAACAAATGCCTAAGCCTAAAAGTCAGCAACAAGATCTTGTTGAGAGGGCTGATCGGAGGAAGCACCAGAAGGTTGAGTCAAGACACACTGGCTTGCTAAGCAGCAGGTCTGCGGGCATACTTCTTGGCCAGGTCTTCACCGGCCTGAAACTCCTTAAGCCTAGCTTCATAGAGCTTGTTACCAGGCTTACGGAGCCCCTCATGGGAAGACTCTCGATGACCAGCTGAGGACACTGCTCCTTAGCTTGGTCCACACCCAGGGTGTACCCATGACTTAAGATTAGGCCAAGTAGAACTTTTAAGGCCCCAGTAAGGTGAGCAGAGCTCTTGTACTCGTGGATAGCTTGGGCGATCCGTGCAGGTATCGCGGCCTCAATTCCTTCATGATTAACTCGGAGCTTGTCCAGGCCTCCTTCTGTTCAGCACCCACAGTTCGTAGCTCTTTTATCTCGGCTTGCTGGGCATGCATAATCTTCTCCAGATCAGCGATTTGAGAATCCTTGGACAGAGACTCGTCCCGGTGCTTTTGGCGGCTAACCGAGAGGTTAGCAATCCATGTTTCTAGAGAGCTCTTCTGAGAAGAGAAGCCTTTCAGCCTGTGCAAGACTTCCTTCCCCGTCTTGACGACCTGGCAAAAAAACAACTAGGTCAGTACGGTAAATCAGGGACAAAACGAAGTAACAGATATAAAGGCTATAAAAAGCATACAATAGCAGCCATATCTTTGTCTGGCAGTTCTGACAGAAAGTCATCTTGGGAAGTGGAACCCCCCCCAGAGACCTCCTGGTCACCTCGACCATACCTAGTCCTCTTCCGCCCAGTTCGGGGGCGCACTTGCAGTTGCCTCTCCCCCACCGCAGACTCAGTGACATCCAAGATAATCAGGCTATCGTCCTGCTATTCTGTACGCTGCGTAGAAGCAGCGAATTCATATTGTTGAAGACCTTCCTCAGTATGAAGGCCCTCAGGATTAAGCTCAGGGTTCATAGGAGGAACCCCCAGATCGCCAGCGGCCCCAGAAGCATCTGGGTTTACAACTTGCTCATTTTTCTTAGGCACAACCTCCTCCTCGAAAGCTCCATAAAAAATTGCAGCAAAGTCGGCCATTGAAAAGAAAAGAGCGAACATAGTTAGTGCAAGTAGGAAAGATCATAAAAACACGAACGAAATGTTAAGAGAAATAAAAGCAAGAATAAATTCCTACAATTATCATACTCCTCTTGAGTAAACCACAGATAAGGCTCATGCCCAGAGTCGGCCAGACAAGCTGCCTCGATTAGTTCGAGGGTCACTCTTTGAAATCCAGATGGACGCCCGATCCAAAAATGTCGTCCAACAAACATTCACTTACCCCAGTAGGGCACACGTTAGCTGGAAGTTGGTAATAGTTCCAGCCGATCTCACTCAGAATGTCCGTCATGGAGGATAAAAAAGAAATGAGTTTTCCACTCATGGATAGAAGTTTTCCCCTTAGAAAGTATGGGAATACCCTTCGGTGGTCTGTACGACGTGGAAAGTAATACCACCCGATGTGATTCCTAACCTTTTTATGTTGATAAAAATTCTAAACAAGTCTACGGAGAACTCAATATCCATACATCTACAGAAGATGGCGAAGCCGATAATCACCTTAACTCCATTAGGGGCGATCTGGGCATATCCCAGATGGTAATGTCTCAGAACGGCCAAGAAGGCCGGACAGAAGGGGACCTTAAGGCCACAGACAAATTGCTTCTTGTACATAGTACAATACCCCTCAGGGGGATGATTAGCATACAGGTTTACACCCGCAGGCGGACGGGGAGAGTACAGTCCATATCCAAACTACAGGATATCATCCTGTTTAAGTTTGGATCTAACCCCAAAACAACCTACGGCAGTCATGTGGGCCCTAAGGCTTTGATTTAAAGAGGTAAATCCGAAAGAGGATTGGGGCCTGGATGGATTAGCAGGCTGTGGATCCGCAGTGAACTGCTCAGTTTCACCACGATCAGAAACAAGATTAAAGGCATGGGTGTCTATTTGAGCTATAGATTGATGAATTTCTACCTCAAACTCAGATTGGGATTCGAATTCCCTCTCGATTGAGCTACTAGATGCAGTTCTATCCCTCAGTAACTGGGAGAAACAGGAAATGAAGATACAGAGAAAAGAGGAGAAATGTAAACTCAGAGAAAAATAAATGCTTACTTGAGGAAGTGCACAGTATCTTGAGGATTTGAAATCTTCGATTTAATAGCAGAAGTGAAGAAGGGGGAGAGTCTGATATGAAAAGACAGGGTTAGAACCCCCCATACGTATAAATGACGTCAGTTATGGGAACAGGGCAAGAAGCCTCGTTACCCGCAAAAGAAATTATGACCAACTTAATAGGCTGCCAACTGGCAGCTAGTGAATTCAAAACGTGAGTTCGGATAAGTCGGCCGAACCGCCAAATAAAGCAGATATGGCCAACTAAAAAGCTAGATCAGATCGGGGGTGCTTATGATGATAGCCGACCCGAACTACGCAACGTGTCATCCTTTCAGGACATGAATAAATGATTAGCCCCTCAATGAAGGGTATTAAGGGCCAAGAGCCCTAAAATATATACCGGGGCAGGTCCCTAACCCCAGGTGAAAGATCGGCATACGCTCCTCCTCCAGCCATCGCAGGTCGGTTAAGGCTTGGTGAAGAGGAGCTGCCTAGTTCGGCCATAATGGCCTTAGGGGCTTAGCGCACGGACGCTTAGTGCAACCCCAGATGTTATTCCACACGATACACCTAAAGAAAAATGAGGAAATAATCCTTAGTCATAAAGACTGTGATCTTGACATTAAATATGTCCATAATTATCCCTAAATCATAGGGATTTAGGCGTGTATATCCTTAGGAAAATAATAATGATAATTACGATGCAATTCCTTGCAGGACAAGGAAAGGGATAAATAACCCCCTATATAAACAACCCTAGAAAACTACGAGAGACTTGATTCCAATTTTTGGATACGTAGGCAACTCGGGAATAATAACTCACGAGCTCAGTCTAAAATACACAAAAAACACGTCCTCATCAAACACGATTTAGGGTTCATAGGATTAAAGTCATTGTCACAAAGGTAATTGGCCCGGATTACTTGATAGACGAGATCCAGCATCGTCAACGTGGTATCACAAGTATGCAGCGTTTTTTTGTTTTGGTTTTTTTAAGGAGTATGCAGCGCTTTTAAATTATACAGAATCTCATAAGCAATGCAAAATCGAGAATTCCCTGAAATGTTATTGCGAAACGAACCGGGCAATTGATAAAGACTAAATTTACATGCCGAATTGATGGAATACTCATTAACGTTTGTTTTGAAGATATGATGAAACAACTCTCCTAAATCAAGCATATTTAACTTTTTACGGTTACATTATTTTTTTGTTTAAAGTTTCCGGTATCCGGAACCTACTTATCCGACTAATCCGAAGTTCGGCCCGTGTCATGTCTGCAGAGTCTAACTCTTACTCAGGGCTCATTAACGTTTTTTTTGAAGATATGATGAAACAACTCTCCAAAATCAAGCATATTTAACTTTTTACGGTAACATTATTTTTTGTTTAAAGCTTCCGGTATCCGGAACCCACTGATCCGACTAATCCGGAGTTCGGCCCATGTCGTGCCTGCAGAGTCTGACTCTTATTCAGGGATAATGCCTGGTCAAAAGTTCTTTCAACTTGACGTCTCAGAGGAGAATCGAACCGGTGACCTCTTTCGGAATTCTCAAATCACTTACCACTTGAGTCAATCTATTTGATTTACGGTTACATTATTGATAAACTAAAGAAAAAAAAGCGAGAAAAAGGTTATAATCGTACTATTAGATGAAAATTTGTCATTTTTACCGCAATTTTAATCAATCGGATTAAACGAACAAGTATTTTGTCCTTCATGGCATTTCCTAATTCTAATCATCAATAATAATTGAAAATTAATAGTAGTCTCTCCCAAAAAAACCAAAAACCAAAAACAAAAAAACAAAACAAAAAAAAATTATACAACAAGATTTCCACCTACGTACAATTTACGTAAAAGAGTTAAAAATATTTGATGGCAACTGGTTATATTATTATTATTATTATTATTATTATTATTATACTGTTGCAGCTGTTGCAGCTCATTAGGCAAATGAATCTGATGTTGAACCGTTAAGCTTGTCAATGCCTCCCCACCAGATCTCCTACTCCACAAGCTCATCTCGGACGGCACCACCGACAACTTCTTAGTCACAGGTAATGGCGGATCTAGTTCACTGATATTCACTCTAACATGATTCCGACCACCATCATCATCACTGTTAATCTTTGAAGACCATCTACCAGTCTCTCTACTTCCATTCCTGCAACTCCCACCTCCGGCTGCTCTGCTGCCGTATACCATTGATTCGTCGGTGGTGGTTGCTGGAGAAATATTCTTGAGAGAGAACCATTTCTTCAGTTTTGTATACGTAATTATTTGGGTTCCGTTCGTTTTTGTGCCGGTTTGGGTGGCGGCGGCAGTGGCAGTGCCCGTGGTGGAGGAAGGTGGAAGACTAGAACGGCGGGTGGTGGTGGTGGTGGAGAAGGGGATAAAGATTTTGTTGTTTCTTTTGATTTGACCAATGCAACTGACTTTTGGGGAAGATGGGTCATCGGAAAAGCAAGAAGATTGATCTTTGAAGTCTCGGAGCTTCACATCTGCGACGGAGGATGGACATAGCAATGGCAGGAAAGAGTTGTTGGTGTAATAAGTCTGATAAGTTAGATGATGATGATCGTAAGCTTTAGCCATTTATGAACATTGAGGGGAGGAGCGGAGTTTCTCTTATTTCAGTGTGTTTTGGAGGGGAGTGATTGAAAATGGATCGGGAAATTTTGAGGGGAAGATAAATAAGTACTACCTCCGTCTCACAAAGTGTCGGAAAAATGTATTGTCCTTGTCCATTTAAATTTCCAATACAACATTAAATACTACCTCCCATTCAAAAAATATGTCATATTGAATTGGTTCGTCATTAATTTGTCTAAAATACCCTCGACTATCATTAATTGTTAAGAATGAAAAATAAATTAAGGGTAAGATAGAGAAAGAAGAATAAATCAGACAGAATGTAGAATGAAACATATTATGGGACAGTAGAAAAGTGTAGGATGACATATTTAAATACATTTTTTCCAATCATACCTCTATTTTAACATTTAATTTTTCATAATCCTTTCATATTCCAAAACAAGCATTTATAATTAGTTAAGGGTATATTTATCTATTCATTTTTAAAATACAACACATTAATTATTTCCTTAATCTTCGTGCCTAACAAAAAATGAACATTTTTTGTGGGATGCAGGTAGTAGTAAAAATCTCATTTATTTATTAATTGAACATTACAATATACATTATTAAATCACCCTAAAATTAGTTCTAAACTTTTCCTAAAAAAATAAAAATAGTTCTAAACTAAATACAGTATTTATTCAACAAAACAACGTAAATCCGTGTGGATTTTAATTAAACAAATGAATTCACATTAATCTCCAAAAAAGAAAAAAGAAAAAAATAGTGTTATATTGTAGAATTTGTTTGTTTTTATTTAGATGTCATTTTACATTTTTAATGTATGATTTTTTTTTCTTTACCAACTACTATTTACATCTCCAATAAAAAAAATACATTTCTAATACTAAAAACTTCAAAAGTCAAATTGACTCAATATTACCTATACATATATTTGAAAAATCAAAGGACAACTTAGTTATTTTATACATATTGATTATTTTCTTAATCTGTGTGATTTTTTTTTCTCTGGGATAGAAAAAAAAGACGGAGGGAGTGCATATTAATCTTATTTTTTGGAAGATGTTTTTTGATAGTTAATTGACAAATTAAAAATGTGATTTTTTTGTTTGTCAATAATAGTGTCTATTAGAATGTCTTACACGACTACACAAATAATTTACACAAGGTCTGTAAAGGAACCCGATTTTCATCTTCATGACATCTAGTGTAAATACTAAGTTAAATTATGAATCTATGATTGACACCACACCTCATATGAATCAAGAATTCCTCAATAAAATTAGTGCTAGAAAATATTACATATACTTAGGGGTGTACATAGTCCAGTCCGGTCGGTTTTTTACGATTTTCTCGAATCGAATCAGAATTACTGGTTTTGATATTTTCGAATCGAATGAATTGGTCATTTTTACGAATTGGATGAACCAATACTGATCGGTTCGGTTCGATTCGGTTTTGATTGTATTTTATTTACCATAAAATTTGATTTTTCTTCTAAAAATGAGACACACCATTATTGGCACCATAAGCGTGGTGGTGGTCGTTAGACCGACAATTTCGAAGGTTGCTTTTCAACTTTTTTTACGATCAAAGGATGAAGAATATTAGAAGAAGCAAGAACGGCCGGTGAGCTCAAACGGCGGTTATCAGCGGCTGGGAAGCATTTTAGGTTTAGGTTTAGGGAGAAACGGCAAAAGTATAAGGTTTAAAATTTTAGGGTTGTGCGTGGGGGGGTTTTTATAGTAGGAGCTAGTGAACAAATTAAATTATATATATATAAAATTAAAAATGAAGTATAACCGGTTCGGTTCGGGTCATACCGGTTTTTATGGATAAACCCGAAAACTGAATTGGATTTCCGGTTCGGTTTTCTTCAATGAAAAAACCGATTGGAAAACCGCGGTTCATCATTTTCCGGTCCGGTTTAATCCGGTTCAGTCGGTCAGTCCAGTTTTCCAATTTTGTTGTACACCCCTACATATACTTTTTGTTAAATGTTACCCTCAATAACTTCCCCCAATCACCTTCATCTATCATCGTTCATTCGTTCCTCCATCTCAAAACAGCACAACACCAAAACACAAAAATGATTACCAGGGAAATTTTCAATGGTTACCCCTTCCTTAAAGGCCTCCTTCAAAGACCCCTTAATCCAAGGACCCCAATCTGCGCAAGCTTTCTTCTTTATAGACTTAGTGCACCCTCTCGAGTTAGACCCAGTTAATAACCACAGAATTTCCCAACCCGATTTGGGTACAAAAGAATTGAAAGCTCTCTATGTCAACATACTAAGCATTAATTCGATTCAATATAGAAAAAAGACCCGTACATGAGATCCATATGAAAATTTGCAGTCATTAAGCTTCAAAGCTATAGGGACTAGACGTGGTCGGTTCCGGTTCCGGGTCCAAAACGGAACCGGAACCGCCGGTTCCAATTTCTAGCCGGTTCCGGTTCTAGGCGGTTCAGATCACGGTTCCAAAAAAATCAATATTTTTTTTAGAATATTTGTATAATAACTTACGTTAAAATTTATAATAATTTGTAATTGGTTATTAAACTATATATAATATTTATTTTCATAACTATATTTTTTTAAAAACACACGGCTTGTATAATATTTAATTTCATAACTATATATAATATTTAATTTTATAACTTATATTCTAAAATGTTAGATATTTTTTCATAAAGTAAATATTTTATAATCGTCTGCATTCGAGTTGTCGTACGAATTAATGTTATCGCAACGAAACGGGGTTCGACCTGCCCAGTCAGGTCGCGGTGGGTCGAGGGGCAGAGTCCATTCGCAGGGGTCGAGTGTTGAAATAGTGTCCTAAACCCAATCGGGTTGGACCGGATCCGACCGGGTCGGATCATTTCTACTATTTCTTTGTGCTTATACATATACTAAATGGCTTTTATGTTGTCATATATGTGTTTTTTTAAAAAACCAATTATGAATTGTTATATGATAACGTCCTCAGTATTAAACTGTGATAGAGAAACCATGATATACGATTATGGTTGATGAGATCTCTAATCACTTTAATAAGTTTGATACTTAAATGTCTCTATGCTGATGTACTATTAAACAGGGCATTGATAGTATGAACATGCTAGCACGTATTAGATGTCTTATGTCTTTAAGGGCAGGGATAGATCTCGTCTATCGAAGTGTGGAGACACTTGGACTGTACGTGGACGTGTATTAGAGAATGCATACGTTAGACTGACCCACTTACATTAAGCGTCGCGCTATGTGGCAGTTGTGTAATTATTCTTAGGACCGGAGTCTACTTGGCATCACGGTGTGGATTGTCATGCTTTGACACTATTGAGGTTTCCCCTAACCATGGGGCGATCATGCGGTAATGATTGGGTGTGATACTGAAGCATGCGGAGTATATATGTTTGGTCGTCTAGAAATCGCGTACCCTATGAGTAGGGTGAATATCCGAAAGGGTATTCTTATAAGGAATGTTTTAATCTCGTGAATCTTTGCATGGAAGTAAATGAGTTATTTCGAGAGAGAGCATGATATTCAGATTATAAGATACGGTCGTTGATGTTTGACACTCGACAAACGACCATATGGATATTATTACAGCGATAGGATTGTAAGTTACACGGTAACTGTTTCACATGAAATGTAGTAGTCATTGCATTTGACTCTTCCGATGATTGGGGGTCACGGTGTGTTGCTTGACGCTATCCCGTGATCGTTAGGCATGAAGGGCATTTTCATAATTTGCACTTTGTGTCTACGGCCATCATATTCGGAAGCATATCCGGTCACACACATAAGAACATCTAGCCGGATTAAAATGTGGTTATAGCGATAACCAAATCAAGAAAGAATTTATCTCGTATTATAAAGGTTATAGTAGTAAATTAATATGGTGATATTTATTTATTATGAATAAATATAATACAAGATATTAATTATGTTGATTAATTAAATATACACATAATGTATGTGTGTCGAAATTTATTGTGTATATTGATACACATGGATTTTGCAAATTAATTAATCATAGTTTTATATTAATTAAAGAATATTCTGGGTGCCAAAATATTGGTAAAATGGACGCCATATTCACGCCATATTTAAATGTATTGGATACATTTGAATTGTGCAATTTACTTAATAAGATTACCATAATATTAATAATGGATATTAATTAATTTTTGAAAAATAGATTTATGGTAATAAGATAAATTCCAAATGCTACATCAACTTAACGTCACATTAGAACTAAAATTACATGAGCAACAAAATAACAAAAGGTCGGGAAAATAGATCCACTAGATCCAACTGCCACCTTTGTGTCGGTGCAACTATATTGTTGTATGGACAATGTACATACCACAACTACATATCCACTAGAACATACCACTGCTTCAAACTACATCATAAATAACAGATATTGTAAACTATCATCTTTAGTAACGAGTCTAATAAAAACCCAAAAAAGAGATTGTAACACGGATTTCGTGTTTACCCCTGAAATGCGACAAAGAAAACGCAAAATCGTAACAAATGAATTTTATTAATTTATGAAAATAAAAAAGCAGTACAATCTCTATGATCCTCGATTCTCCTTTTTTGATAATTAATAGTCTCCGGATATAGCGGGAAAACTTTGAATTTGGTGATGATTTATGACTTCCCGGATATGGCGGAAACGCCCTTAATTTGAATTGAAGACTCGATTTAGGGGTGGCTCCGGCCGGTCGGGCCGACCCGCTGGCGGGCGAGGGCGGGGCTGGTGGGGATCAGGCCAGGCCCTATACACGGTGGGGCGGGCGGCATGGGGGCGGGTTTCGGGTCAGTAATTTGGTCTATTAGGCCTCGCCCCGCCATGGGCGGGTTTGGGCGGGTTTGGGGCGGGTCGGGCCGGGTCCGGGGTTTTTTTTTTATATTTTATTTATGCAAATTTAAAAATGTTAATAACTTAAAAAAATGATAATAACCATTTACATAAAAGATAATAAACATAATACATGTTTTAATAATACATATAAACATATAATACATGTATTTAATACATATAATCAAACATTTACGTTTTTTTATTATAAGATAATATAATAAATGATAATAAACATAAACATATAATATTATCAAAAGATCATATTTTTATTAATCGTAAATAAAAATTACATTTACATAATACATTATTACAAGTTTACAACTATTGTTTACATAAAAAAATTACATTATTACAATAAATTATATTATTACAACTTTACAACTATTGTTTACATAAAAAATTACATTATTACAACAAAAAAATATAAATAAATGGGCTTGGACCCGATTATTATAATAATCAAAAATTACTTCCTCAATTCCATTGATTTTTGGTAGTAACTAGTAAGTAGTAAGTGCTAAGTATATCGGGGTAGAATTGGGTTTTGGCATTTGGGTAGTAAATATGTGGAGGTAATAGGTATGATGATTGAGTTTTTTTGGTAGTAACTAACTAGTATGTAAGTATGTTGGAGACTCATGGGGTAGTATATTTGAGTTTTGGCTCTTTTGGGTAGTAACTACTAACTAGTAAGTATGTAACTATGTTGGAGTGGAGGTGGAGGTATGAATGTAATAACTAATAAGTATGTTTGGGAGTTAGAACTTTGGGCCTTGGGGTAATTTAATTCAATGGAATGGAGGAAGTATGATTTTGTAAATTATAATAATTAAATTTCGCCACGTATCTCAAAAGAATCAAAGCCCACGTAGTTACGTGTCACTTACTTTGGTCATTGGATGGATTGGTAGATGGTTGGGCTTAGTCTTCATAATAATCATTCGTTGATGGAGATCCCGATCCGGATGTTGTGTATTCTAACCACGGATCTTCTTCGTCGCTTTTATCTTCTTCGAACTCCATGTCTTGTGTCCGTCTCATTGGCTCTTTCCAATCCACATTGCAGACACATATCTTGACCGACTCGGCGGTCAAACTCGTCCGGTAGTCGGTGACGATTCTTCTACCGAACTAAATGCGGACTCGGACTTAATAAAGTAGAAGCGGGAATAACAAGTATATCCCAGCTATCATGTTAAAATGGGCAGTGGGTCTCTTTACTACGCCAATATTGTAAAATATTAAAGTTATCTTCGTCAATTATATCATCAGTGTTTAAATAATTATCAATTACGGATCTTGTGTTCGATGTTATGGAAGTTGATTTACTTTTACTTTTACCTAATATACTTCCTAAGGCACCAAATCTACTGCTTTTAGGTGGACGACCACTAGTACTAGCGTCAGGGTTTCTCTCAGCATAATATATATCATATAATTTAACTAAAATATTATAACACTCCGTTACATATTTGTCAACGTCAAAATCTGTTATTTCTAAAAATGAATAATATGCAATTAATAAATCTGTTAAATTTTCTCTTCTAAGTCCGGGATCAAGCATAGCGGCAATACCATATATGTGAGGAAAAGTTTTTAAATATGCTAGCCATTTAGTCTTTATAGATTGAATGACTGCATTTAATTCATTTGTTAACCAAGTACAACCACTTACAGCAGACATTATTTGACAACATTCTACTATAACTGAATGTACATTTGGTTCATAAATCAATGAAAAAACTTTTGTTGCTTTATGAAATTTTTCAAAAAGAGTGCAACATTTTTCAGCAAGTTGCCAAAGTTCCGGAGTAATATGAGTAGTATTACCCTTGTTTATCATTTCTTCATTAAAACATGTACTAATTGCATCTTTATATTTTAAAACCTCTATAAGAATGTTGTAGGTGGAATTCCACGAGTTTTACAATCTAATGAAAATTTACGGGCCTTAAACCGTTTTGAGAACAATAATTTTTAAATCTTGGCTAACATTGCCATTTGTATCTAAACGATTTTAAAATAGTTCTTATTGGTTCTAAAACTTCGTATATGTTTGACAAACCATCTTGGACGCACAAATTTAAAATGTGTGCATAACAACGAATATGTAAAAGTGAACCTTCAAGTAACAATGGTAAATGTTCTTTCATGTATGGTATTGATTTGTGTTTGCGGATGCATTATCAAATGAAATTGACAAAATTTTATTATATAATTTAAAATCTATTAACGTTTGTTTAATTCTATTAAATATATTAATAGCCTTGTGAGACTCGTCAAATAGATCAAAAGCAATAATAATTTTTTTTGTAAGTTATATGAGGATCGCACCAATGTGCGAGAATACAAATATAATCCTCATATTTGGGAGATTTCCAACAATCACTTGTTAAGAAACACGGCCCTTATAGTTGGAAAACATTTCTATTAATTCGCTCCTCATTTTTTCATATTGTTTTTTCATTGTTGTTTTAATTACTTTTCGTGAAACGGGTGAATATTGTGGATTTAAAGACATTTTATTAAATTCTTCTAAAGCGCGACTTTCAAAGGTGATTAAATGGTTTTTCTTCAATTGATATATAACGAGTCATGCGGTCAATCATATTTTGTCTATCATAAGTAAAAGGCATACCTCCCGGGATTTTGAGACATGTACCCCGAGTTGGGTTTGAGAGCCATGACCGCCATCTTGTATTATCCGCTTCTCATTAGCAATGTATTGTATACCATGCTCTTTTTGAGATGCCGAGTTTGCGTTCCGTTGCCTTGACCCCGAATCCACGACAATTCTTTCGTGACTCCTCTCTTCCCGCACACTAAACAAATAGTTTTAGTTCTTTTAATATTAGGGTCATCACCTTCCTTTGTGGTAGATCATGAATTTCAAAATATTTCCAAATTAATGATTTCGATTCTTTTTATCGCGGGAACTGTGGAAGAACTTGGTGTTTCCTCCAAGGGTACTTCGGCACTACCACTAGGACCACCACTACCACTACCACTACCGGCACCGCCACCTAACAAATTAAATATGGTGATTAAAACGAATTTAAAATAAACAAAAATAAATTAAAACAAATTAAAACAAAAATAATTGATAGATACATACCAAATTGTTGAAATTGTATGGCGTCGAACCGTAACTTTCGAATCGAAAGAACTTGTACATCTTGTGAGTCGAATACGGGAATATCACCAAAAATTTCGTCACCGAAAGCTTGTCCAAAAATATTATCCATATTTGTAGATAGTAAAGACTAGAGAGTATAAAAGAGTATAAATTTATAAATGAGTAAAGAGTATAGTATGAATATATGATAGAGTAATTTAATATTGTAATAGTAAATTACAATTACTAGTAAACTAGTAAGTAGTAATTAATATTATATAAGATAATGTGAAGATAATAATATTGAGAATTTGAGATTATTGAGAATATTGAGAATGATAGAGATTTGAGAGAGAGAGGTGTGAGGAGAATGAATGATATAGAGGGGTATTTATAGGTGTAGAATGAAAGTGTGGGGGGAATTCAAAATTCAAAAAGAGAGAAAGTGTGTGGGGGGAATTCAAAATTCAAAAATTCAAAAAAGAGGAGGGCAGGGGCGGGGCAAGTGGTGGCGGGTTCAGGGTCAGGCGGGTCAAGGGGGTTCAGGGGTGTGGGCGGGTGGGGGCGGGTCAGGGGCGGGCCAGCGGGTCACGGGTCGGGGAAGCTAGGACCGGGCACGGCCCTAAAAATTCGGTCATGGGCGGGCAATGGTCAAATTGGCGGGTTCAGGGCCGGGTTAGGGCCTGCAAAAACAGGGCCGGGTCCGGGCCGGGTCGGGCTAGCCCGGTCCAAATGCCACCCCTACTCCAGATATGGCGGAAGACTTCAAAGTTGATGAAGATTGGAAGGAACTTTTGTGTTACCTTCGACCCTTTTTGTTGAAGAACTTTAGTCCTTTGTTTGTTGATGAACTTTGGACTTTTGTTGATTTTCGAGCGTTGAAGATGTTTTTTGATCCTCTAGCCTTTCTTGACTTGTTGTGTATCCTTTCTTGATGTTGTAGCTTTCTTCTTCTTTTGTGTCTTTCTTGATATGCCTCTCTTGTGTCTTCTCTTCTTTTCATTGTTCAGTGCTTTTCTCTTGTGTGGCTTTCTTCCTTCTTGTGTGTGTCCTTGTGTTTTTCTCAAATGACCAAGGTCCCTCCTATTTATAATGTTGGAGGAGAGCCTTTCATGAGTGCTGATGAATATAAATCAATAAAATCCTAAATTATATTTTAATGGACTTTATGATTTAATCAATTATATATTATTTCCTAATATTAAATGTAGGAAACAATACAAAATAATTTAAATTTAATGGCGATATATAACACGCGTGACAAATATATAGCTTGTCACATACATTTTTTGTATATTTACATTAGCCATCGATTAAATCTCTATATTTTATCTTAAGAGATTTTAATCAATTATTTATTTTTATATTATTCCCAAGTATTTGTTTGATAGGAAATAATATAGAATAAATTTTCACTTAGGACAAATGTATCATGTGACATATTTATCATATCATATAAAATTTTCATATCTACAAATGCCCCCTCGAGACTTGTTGCAGTTATAGTAATTTTTTTTACCACAGCGACGAGTCTTGACACAACTTATAAAAAATATATGGGCTTAAAATTGTGATGATTACTCCTTTTTTTTTTTTTTTTTTTTTTTTTTCATCACATGATCCCAGCGTTTTAGCATTGAATTAGCAATCCCTTTAAGGCTTTACGGCAGGTTCATTTTTTTTTTTTTTTTTTTTTTTTGAGACCGAAATGCCTCTCTTCTTCAGCCTTTGCCTTTGACTGCACCAATTATCCAAGATTTTGTGGCCAAATAATGCTCCTTGAAATCAATTTCCCTTTTGTTTAGCCCCATCAAAGCTTTGGACACATGAATTCACCCTATAAATCCATTGCAGATGTATTGGCATTACCACAATCGCTTCTCATCTTCTGCTATCATCATCCAAAAAAAAATATTTTACGAGAACACACTAGCAAAGTTTGAAGGACCACTTCCTCAGCATTGAGTAATTGCCTTCTTCTTCTTTAAGGTGGGATTTTCCGATCTCCTGGTCATATGTTGATCATGTTTTGCGATACTCTAAATTAGGCTGAGTATGCCTTAAAACAACTCGCCCACCACATGCCTACAGACCTTCCCCTTTCTTTTTTTCTCTCAGCATCAAAAGCAACACTGCAATTTTCTTTTTTTTGTTTTTTTGTTTTGATTGATAAAATCCCCTTGTCCGGATGAGCGGAAGATGATGATGAGTTATTACGATGCGAGGAGACGATAGAGAGAAGCTGATATGTGCGATATCTCTGACCACACAGTTTTCACGCCACGTATGTAAATCCCTATTGAGGATGAAGCTGTGTGGTCAGGATGTTCTTGCACGTATGCAACTCTCTATCAGTTCTCTCCCTGCATCAGAATAACCCAAGATGATGCTGTATATATCTAATGCGTACATCACTTTTTTTTTTTTTTTTTTTATTGATTGAGATAAAGCAGCACACTTTGATTATTTTCTTGGGGAAATATTACTCCGTATTTATTATATTTTATTTATTTGATAGCACGACACACATATACACCAGAAATTGGAAAATCAGGTTGTTGTACCGACGTATTCAGAAATCGCGCCACGCTTTTCCGATACTTGGAAAATCAGTAAGCGTAAAGATTCTTACGTTCAAACGTAAGGATCCTTACGTCCAAACGTAAGGAAATTCAAACCAAATCTCATACAAAAATCACTCAACACAGATTCTCTACGTTTAAACGTAGAGATCTCTACGTTTAAACGTAGAGAATCCCTACGTTTAAACGTAGAGATCTCTACGTTTAAACGTAAGGATTCTCTACGTTTAAACGTAGAGAAATTCTTGTCCATTCATTTTTTTTTATTTTTTTTTTTTATATTTTATTGACATTCTTCTCCGACTGGAATATGTGGTTTTCATGCGCCGGTAATTTCTTCTCCGCCATTGATTCTTCAAGCTCAGCAAATCCATGAGAGTGTTATAATTAGAAACAGAGAAATTTACGTTAAATAGAATAAAATAAATAAATTTGAGAAACAGAGAAGTTAAACACTTCACAAGAGTATAAAAAAACACTTCATGATCTTTTTTTTCTTAAAAGGAATAATATTTAGAGAAGTGATGTAGGGATAAAATTAAATAATAATCATTATAATTTGTTGAGTGTTCATAATTTTATTTTATTTTTTAAAATTACAGGATTTGTTATAGCAAAAAAAAAAAAAAAAATTATCTTGCAAGATTTTTGCTTACAAATGTTAAATAACAAAATGTCAATAAAATATTTAAAAAAAAATTTTATGGACAAGAATTTTCTACGTTTAAAGCGTAGAGATCCTACGCTTAAAGCGTAAGGATTCTCACGCTTAAACGCAGAGAAATCTCTACGTTTAAGCGTAAAGGAATGCGTGTTGAGTGATTTTTGTATGAGATTTGGTTTGAATTTCTTACGTTTGGACGTAAGGATCGCTACGTTGAACGTAGCGATCTCTTACGTTCAACGTAGCGATCTTTACGCTTACTGCGATTTTCCACGTCCGAAAAGCGACGACTGATTTGCAGTGTCGGGCGACTGACACAACCTCGATTTTCCAATTTCTGCATATACACACCAGGCAATCAAGTGGTGCTCTATTTCCCATGTATACTTTTTTTGTTTTGGATGGAGGTGGTTTCTGGCCGCAGCAAATGCACGTACAAATATATATATATATATATATATATATATATATATATATATATATATATGGAAAATGCTATGTCCACTACACTTTTGTGTAGTGGATGATGTTGTGGATGATCCTGTCTACAGATTGGAGAGAGAAATATTTTTTTTTTGTAGGTCCTGATTAAATGTGTGGTGTGGATGATGTTGTGGAGGTAGTTGTAGTGGATGAAGACCACCGATATATATATATATATGCACAAGACCTGGTGCTGCTATCACTATTTTATTATCTGTCTATTTTTTTTTTCTTTTTTTTCTTAAGGTGTTGACCATTCAACCTTTTTTTGTTTTGTTTTGTTTTGTTTTGTTTTTTTTTTCGGATTTCATACCATGGCGATTTTCCGTGAAGTTACGAAAAATAACCAAAAATACTTGGTGGTTGTACATCGTCCCGAAAACGCTGATCAAACTGGGTTCAAGCTTCCGGTTCATCCACCTATGGGTTGCTCTCGTTCTGGCGGCTTAACCCAGGGTCCTGACACGACGGCACGACTCTACAGGGAGCTGAGGCAGTCTCATGGGCATGTGGAGTACCTGTTATGCCCTTTGGCGAATAGTACGGAGGCTCGGAACCATACTTTTTCCACCCTTGGTCGGCGAATCGTTGATGGCGAGGTCCAATGGGGCACTGTGTTAAAAAGCACTGGAGTTTTCAGCTTTATGGAGTGATACTGGGAGTGGATCGAGGACGTACTTTCCCGCAGCAGAAGCACTTTGAAAAGGACTGGTTTATATGATGCCCTGAGCGCATCACTCTTCGGCTACTCCAAATGCCCAAGCATTATCCGTGCTTTTTGCGAGGCGTGGTGCCCGGAGACGAACACACTTCACACTGATGCTGGAGAGATGTCCATCTCCTTGGCGGATTTATGGCACATTGGTGGACTTCCTGTCACTGGAGATTTGTACGAGGAGGTCATCCCCAGCTTTGACGAGTTGATCTGTTTGGGCGCTCACCAAAGGGCAAAGTCCCTTCCCATGAGCTGTCAACATCTTTTTGCGGCCTATCTTCACTGCTTGGTTGGCGTCTATGACCATGAGGACCCGAAGGTTCCTCTTTCCCGCTGGATTGATTATTGGTGTAAAAATTCGACGGTGTACAAAAAGTCCGCTAATGTGAGAAGAGGAGCGTCTCGTCCTAAGGATACTCAAAACCCTAGTGGCGACATAGCAGAAAATCCTCGGCAATGGTCCCAAAAAGACGAAGAGATGTTTGCTCGCCTTTATGTCGAAGAAAACTCAAGGGAGGAGTCATTTCTTGCGGCTTTTATTGCTTGTTGGTTGTGTTTGTTCGCCCTCCCGTCTAATGATGCCACGATCAGGCCGTCAACTTTCAAAATGGCAAGTCTGATTGCTCAGGGGAAAACCCATTGTCTTGCCGTCCCAGTGTTGGCCAACATATATAGGGGGCTAAACATAACTGCACGTTCGTCTGCCCCAGAGCGAGGGGATGCTTGTCTTCCATGGCACTATGTCATAGGGTGGATTGCACGCTATTTTGGTACTCACCACAGAGCGCCCTCATCTTTGCCTAGTCCTATGATGGTTTCATACTCAGGTGTAAGAGGAGCCAAAAACATTAATGACCATGATGGAAGAGACCTTATCCACCGAGCTCATGACGTCTTTTGGTTGGCGTCTGTTCCAAGAAGGGAAAAGACGGAGTTTAAGGTTGATGACGGTGAATTGTCCACTCAGGAGCAGGTCTTCATTCGATCAGTGCGATCAAGCTTTTTGGTATTTCACCAAGATGGAAGATGCTTTTCTGAACCGTATAGCCCATACCGGTTTGCACGGCAGTTCGGGTTCTTCCAAGTCGTCCCTAAGGAGGTTCCTAATGATGACCGTCGTATAACAGCTGCGACTGGAAAAAATTGTGGGAAAGATACTTTACCCCCAAGAGTCGCCTCAAGATAGTGTTTCCTGCGAGTCTTAAAGAATATCATCGACATATTTCTTCCAACTTTGGCGCGTGGTGGTTGGAAGTGCATGGCACGTATTTGTTTGATGGGAGATCTTCTCTGTTTGCCACTGTTAATAGAGGCACTATCAAAGCAAAACAAAATACCCCCGTGGTCAAGATAAAAAATATTGAACTTCCACAAACGCATATGGAAGCAATTCCTGATCCTCACCATGATCCGAAAAGGGTTGGAAAGTCTAAGGAAGTTCGTCCAGACTCGAGGGAGAAGAGACATCTTGACAAGGCAGTGGCTGCCAGTGGCAGCTCTTCTCATGGCGACATGAATTGGAAGCGTCTAAAGAAGGGACCTGAAACACATGTAATCTCTTACTCTTTAGAAGATATCGACATTAACTGGTCAAATTTCCTTAATGGAGTCCCATCTTTGGGTGATTTTGACATCAACTTCCTGAGGACTGTAAGTTTTTTTTTTACCATATTTATTGCTCATTCATTCTCTTTTTATTTTTTATTTATTTTTTATTTTTTATTTTGCAGTTGGAGAATGAACCTCTTTACGTAGCTGACCTTCCGCAACAAAGCGAGCCTTCAACCAATGGTCCTGATGCTTTCACTTTAGTGCTTCAGGATCACCACTTGCCTGCGACCTATGGAGAAAATGAGGTCTCATCGTCAGCGCCTCAAATCCTTGATGAGACTTCTTTCCAGGTGCCTGAAAATGGTGCGGAGAACGTGCGTACCATTTCTCATTCATCGAACCGCACCACTGAGGTTACATCGAGCGTGGAGCCTCTTAAGAGAACACGGGCGGAGATACCTCTTACTCATCAGCATCTATCACCCATGGCGGCTTCAGAGTTTAACTCTGGACGTATCATCGAAGATTTCTATCAACACTTAACCAATATGTTGTGGAATAGTCTCAAAACCAATATCTCCAATTATCCTCTGGAGGACTTGGCCTCAAAAAGGAATGATGCCTATAGGATATTTGATGAGATGAAGTGCCATATCAAGTTGGACCTCTCTGGCTTGGATACTCTTTTAAGTGCCTTCTTTGATAACGCGTCGCATCACAGTGCAGCTCGGGAGGACATTGCGGGGAGGCTTAGTGCAACTCTATTTGAAGAAAATCATTCTATTCTCTCAAAGCAACTTGTTGATGTTAAAGCAGCTGAAGCAGACCATCTGAAAGAGATTGAATCATCAAAGTCAAGTCTTGCCGAGCTCGTGTCCAGTAGGGAGGATTTGGAGAAGAAAGTTGAGGCCTTGAAGAGACAGGAAGCAGAAATGGCTTCGTTACTTGCAAGCCGTGAAGAGGAGTGGAAAAGCATGGCCGTTCGTGCATCTGAGTTGGAGAGTGGTCTAAATGAGCTTGAGAGCGCACCTCGGTTGCAACCCGGGGAGCATGAAGCTTTAGAGAAGATGGCGGAGTTGCTTGAGCTTTCTCGCCAGGAGTTACTTGACTTTAATTTGCTTACTTAGTTTGCTGCTCATTTCCTCGGGAGACTTTTTTTTTTCTTGCTTTTTTTTTTTCGAGATGTAAAATTTCAATTGATATGAATCAATAAAAACTTTATTATTCTCTTTTTTTTCTAACGCCTTGCGAATTTTTTTTTTGTATGATGCCCCCTTTTTTGTACGATGGACCTCCACATTTTTTTTTCTGGTATGATGAAAGTCAACTGATACGCATCAGTAAAATCTTATTATTGCTTTTTTTTTTGGTATGAATGGACATTTTTTTTTTGTATGACTGAACTTGGAGTAACTTCCCAAGCTGCCTACGTACCCCGAGAATGCTTTTTAGGGGATCAAGTCAAACGTAGTTCATAATTTTTTTTTTGTATGTCAACACCAGATTAACGCAGTTTAGGCTCGTGCTTAGGAGCGTTGTTTGAGTTATGCATAAAACCTTTTGAGGAACTTGCCGTTGATTGGGCCTAGCTTGACGCCGTCTTTGTCCACCAACTTGTATGCCCCATTAGTGTAGACTTCCCGAACAACATAGGGGCCATCCCATTTTGAGGTGAACTTGTTTTTGGACTTATGTGTCAAGATGATGGGTCTTCTCACAGCAAGCACTGTTTCACCAACTTGGAATGACCTTGGGCGAACCTTCTTGTTGAATGCCTTTGACAATCGTGCTTGATAGCATTCAAGATTCTGTTGAGCCTGGAGCTTTTTTTTCATCCAAAGCTTCCAACTCTTCAAGGCGAAGGCGGGCATTTTCTTCGTCAGTTAAGCCCTCTTGGATAGCGATCCTCAGCGAAGGAATTTGCCACTCAAGGGGTAGCACAGCTTCAACACCGTATACAAGCGAATATGGAGTGTCTTGAGTTGGCGTTCGAAAAGTGGTGCGGTAGGCCCATAGTGCTTCACCCATCCGTTCATGCCAGTCCTTCTTGTGTCTGGCGACCATTTTCTTCAGTAAGTTGCATAACGTCTTATTGAAAGCTTCTGCAAGTCCATTGGCTGGTGCATTGTACATGGAGGACTTGTGCTGCTTGAAGTTGAACTGTTCACACAACTTATCCACCAAGCTATTCACGAACGGCTTTCCATTGTCCGTGATGATGTAGCGTGGAACTCCATAGTGATAGATGATGTTTACCCGAATAAAGCAAACAACATCCTTTTTCTTTACCTGCCTTAGTGCGATAAAATTTCAAATTTCATTTCGAGAAGTAATCTGTGGCAGCCAAGATGTAAAGATGTTGGCCTGAAGATTTCGGCAGTGGACCAACCACATCCATTCCCCAAGCGTCAAACGGCCATGCTGCTACAGTTGGATGCAACGGCTCAGGAGGCTGATGTATGAAGTTGGCGTGGAATTGGCATGCTTCACATTTCCGAGCGTAATCCATGCAATCTTTTACCATGGTCGGCCAGTAGTATCCCATTCTTTTGATGCGAAAATGTAGTTTTGGACCGGACTGATGGGCGCCACAAATCCCAGAGTGAGCCTCCTCTATGGCGTGAAGAGCTTCATCTTCTCCAAGACAACGAAGAAAGACTCTTTCGAAAGAGCGCCGATACAAGACATCATTGTGAAGGAAAAAGCGTGGGGCCCGTCGCCTTATGTCAACTTTCTTCTTTTGATCGTCAGGGAGCCTTCCGTGTTTCAAGTACTCCACTAATGGATGACGCCAATCCTCTTGGTCGATTTCATATACGCAGATGGCATAACTATCATTATCTTCTTCCTCGTCATCTTCAAAGTATGGGGCACCACCTTTGCGCCATGACGGGACTTGCATCTTTTCATCGCCGATTGCGTTGTCGCACCAAGTTTGCTAGAGCGTCCGCTTGCTTGTTTTCATTTCTTGGAACGTGCTCAATTGTGACGTCGCCAAGATAATCAATGATTTTTCTTGCATAATTGCAGTATGGGACTAACTCTGGCTTTTTTACATCGTAGGTTCCATCAAGCTGGTTGATGATCAATTGAGAGTCGCCATAGACGTTTAGTCTGCATTGCTTTACATCCATTGCCATCTCAAGCCCTAAGATCAAAGCTTGGTATTCAGCAACATTGTTGGAGCAACATTCCGTCAATTTGAATGAATATGGCAGCACTTCTCCTTCTGGGGAAATAAAAATGACTCCAGCGCCAGCACCGTCTCGTCTCGCCGCTCCATCAAAATACATCTTCCAAGGCGGAAGTACTTCAATCACTATGACATCCTCATCAGGCAAATCATCTGAGAGCTCCCACTCTGCCGGGATCGGGTGATCAACCAAGAAGTCTGCAAGCACTTGCCCTTTGACAGCCTTTTGAGGCACGTAAACAATTTCAAATTGTTGAAGTTGGAGATACCACCTTGCTAATCTATCTGACAACACGGGCTTGGACATGACATATTTCAATGGATTTGCCTTTGACACCAAATGCACAGTGTGAGCTTGAAAGTAGTGTTTTAGCTTCTGGATGGCGAATATGAGCGACAAGCAGAGCTTCTCAATTGGAGAGTATTTCAGCTCATGAGGAGTCATTGTTCTGCTCCAGTAATATAATGCACTTTCTTTGCCTTTGTCTTTCTCCTGAGCTAGCAGTGCACCTACCGACCGTTCTTGCGCGGTGACATAAAGGATAAGAGGTTTACCTTTGATAGGGGCTGCCAAGACTGGAGCATTCATCAGATATGATTTAATGCTTTTAAACGCTTTTCTACAGGAGCTGTCCCACTCAAACGGAACTCCCTTTTTCATCAGATGGCTAAAATGTTGGCACCTTCCAGCGAGGTTTGATATGAACCTTCGTATGTATGCTAGTCTCCCTTGCAGGCTTCTAAGTTCATGTAGATTACGAGGCTCTGGCATTTTCATAATGGCTTCAACTTTAGACTGGTCGATTTCTATTCCTCGATGACGGACGATGAAGCCGAGGAATTTGCCCGAACTGACTCCAAATGCGCACTTTAGGGGGTTCATCTTCAATTGGAATCTTCGGAGCCTATCAAAGACTATTCTCAAGTCGTTTATGTGGTCGGCCTTCTTCTTCGACTTGATAACCAAATCATCAACATAGCATTCAACGTGTTGGTGTAGCATGTCATCGAATATTTTCTGCATCGCACGCTGATAAGTTGCCCCTACGTTCTTTAATCCAAATGGCATCACCTTGTAGCAATAGATATCCTTGGGCATTCGAAATGCCGTGAGTTCTTCGTCTTCTGGAGCCATACGGATTTGATTATACCCCGAAGATCCATCCATGAAAGATAACACCTCGTGACCTGTGGTTGCATCTACCATCAGCTCCGTGATTGGCAAGGGAAAATCATCTTTGGGGCATGCATTGTTCAAGTCTCGAAAATCAACGCAGACGCGAATTTGCCCATTTTTCTTCCTCACGGGTACGATGCTTGAAATCCATGTTGGATATCTAACCTCACGAATGAAGCCTGCTTCAATGAGTTTGTTGACTTCTGCTTCTATAAGAGGCACAAGGTCCGGTCTAAATCTCCTTTGAGCTTGCTTAACAGAACGCGATCCCTTCTTTACTGATAATTGATGAACGGCTACTTTTGGGTCTAGACTAGGCATCTCTTTGTACGTCCATGCGAAGACGTCTTTGTACTCCTGCAAAAGTTCAAAGTAGACATTTTCCTCTTCTGAAGACAGGAGAGCACTGATGAAGGTTGGCCGCGGCTCATCTTGTGTTCCAAGGTTGACTTCTTTCAATTCATCGATAGTGGACTTGACCCCTTCTTCCAACTCCAGGGGCGCTTCTTCGGCATCCTCTTCCACATCATCGTTACCGAGGTTATGTGATAGGTGGGATAGGCCTCTTCACTGGCGGTGATTATGTATGAGGAGCCAACACTTTCTTCTGGCTCGTCTGTCCGTAACGGTGGATTTACTTCTTCTTCGTCGTATCTGACATTGCTTCCCGTATGCACCACAGTGTGTACTTTTGCTTTTAGAACATTTCCGCAATGTATGACTAAGTCAGAGTGGCGCCTCATGCGAGATGGAGTCGTGCTTCTGATTTCTCTAGGGTCTACTTTCACGCTCCCTTCCTTAGTTGCACGCTTCTTGGACCACTTTCTTCCGTTCGCTCGGGTGGATCGAATGGCATTCTTCGTTGAAACTGACAATCTCTCAAATGCTGAGATACGATCTTTCTTGGGCCCTAATCTCTAGAACACTGAAGGTCTTTGAGAGGGCGGCTCGATAATATTTGTCGAAGATGCTTCATCTTCCATGCCGATATAGTTATTGCTTGCTCTTTTTATCGAGATACGGATATGTGGTGAAGGGGCATATCCAAGGCCGGTTCGTGAAGATCCAACAACCCTACTACTTCCTTCTGAGGCCTTCAGTATTTTTTCAAGTTCTCCACTTTTTGCCCCCACTATTTGGGTAGGACTTCGGGATCCATGCGCCGCCTTCGCAAGGAGTTTGTAGGCAATAGGGTCGAATCCTTCCTTTCTTGCGGTTGGAACGGTTCCATGTTCCACAAGCGGACCCTCTTTAGGACGCGTAAAGCCTTGCAACGGAGTACTCGACTTCATGCATTCTGCCTTAGGAAGCGGGAGTGTTAACCCACTTAATTCTTTTGGCACTTGTGATGGGTGATTGTCTCTGTTATGCTTTTCCACACGTAGAAGCACTAGAGGTTTTGACTCTTCATGCCGACTTACGTCTTTAGCTGACGTCGCTTCTTCTTTTACCATGTTTTCCCACCTTTCTTTGCTTTCTTTTGAGTTAGCATTGTCATCTTTTTTTGCAGGAACCGGTTTCAAATAGAATTTGGCATCTGCAAAGTGTGCTTCTGCTTCAGCAAAAGGATTTTCATCTGCAACAACTTTTCCCACTACCCCGTTGCGCCAATACTTGAAGCACTGATGGAGAGTTGAGGGGACGACTCCATTTTCATGTAGCCACGGCCTCCCCAACAGTATGTTGTATGAAGTTTTGGCATCGATGACATGGAAGAGCGCGCTGGAAGACATGTCATCCATTAAAGTTTCTAGTCGTATTACTCCGATTGCTCTTTGCCCCCCTGATTAAATCCTTGGATCATAAGGCGGCTATCAGCGAGTTCATCCATTGAAACACCAAGCTCTTTCAATGTGCGGAGCGGTAAAATATTGACAGTGGAACCTCCATCCAACAACACTCGATTTACTCTTCTTCCACGTGTGAATGTACTTACAAACAACGGGCGATTATGGGGTGCTGACCCTAGCAGCATGTCATCATCTGTGAAGGTTATCTCAGTTGTGCATGCAATTTTTGCTCTGATTGGAGCCTCCTCTTCCGTTAGAGCATTTTCCTGCACGATTACATCGTCATCTTCTTCCAAATGGATAGCGCAACAGAAGCCACTTCTCTTCCAAGTATTTTTCAAGGTCCTCAACTTCAAAGATCTTCTTAGGCATATACTCCAAAGAATGTGACGGAGTGCGGGGACTTTGTATTCAACGCTTTCCAAAGGGATGTTCTTCTTTTCCTTTCTTTCCTTTCTTTCATTTCTTACCTCGCTTTGTCGCTTTCTCACCTTTTTGCTTTTTGTTTCTCTTGACATGGAGGACTTGGAGGGGTGATTCTTTCTTTTTCTCTCTTGACTCGAAGTGGCGCGTCATCCTTTTCTTCTTCTTGTGAGTCACGAGAATCCATCCGTCATCGTCTTGTTCGTGGACTTAAGGTTTTTTCTTCTTCATCAATAACCCTTGTTAGTCCAGGAGAAGTTGTGAAGTTCTCTTGACGATTGGTAAAAATTCAAGGGACTTGATTCCAATCGGATCAAGAGATCCAAATCGAATGGTTTCTTCATGATCATCCTCGGTTCTTCTATAGTGATTTGATTCGTGCTAGCTTTCTCTTCCTCGAGCACAATCTTTCCTTCATCGGCTAAACGCATAACGCTGTCTTTGAAGACGAAACACTTCTCGATAGGGTGACCGCACAAGCGATGATATTTGCAATAATTTCCCTCATTTGCTTTTGTAGAATCTTCTGGGCACTTCATTTCTGGGAGTTCGATGAGCTTGGCTTTCAACAACTCATCAAAAATTGCTGGCACATCTGAATTGAAGAAGGGATGCTTCTTTTGTTGTCTTTCGTTCAAGGTAGGTCGTCGCCTTCCTGCCTGTTGAGGCTCGAACTTTCTTTCCTCCCACTTGCTTGAACTTTGGTTGTTAACTCTTACCGGAGCTACAGTGGCGGCATTAGACTCTTTCTTCTCCATTTTGGGAGCAGTTTTCACGGTTTTCTTCACTTCTTGCTTTTCTTTGATCCTATTAGGATCTTGCACAGGAGCTTGACCTCCGTTGGCATAAATGCTCAATTCCATGTCATGGGCGCGAGTAGCTAATTCCTCAAAAGATCTGGGTTGAATCCCATTGAGAATGTATTCCAATCCCCAGTTCATGCCTTGAATGCACATTTCAATGGCAGAGGCTTCAGACAACTGGTCTTTGCAGTTAAGGCTCAAACTTCTCCATCTGTTGATGTAGTGAACAACTTTCTCTTCTTTCCACTGCCGGGAGTTAGTTAATTCCACCATGCTGACGGTTCTACGAGTGCTGTAGAAGCGATTGAGGAAAATCTGCTCCAGTTTCTCCCAACTGTCCAGAGAGGCTGGGGCAAGATCAGTGTACCAGTCAAAGGCATTGCCTTTGAGAGAACGCACAAATTGTTTCACCAAGTGATCTCCGTACGTTCCGGCATTGTTGCAAGTTTCCACGAAATGAGCAACGTGTTGCTTTGGGTTGCCTTTTCCGTCGAATTGTTGGAAGTTTGGTGGTTGATAACCGGCTGGCATCTTTAGATTGTCAATCCTTTGGGTGTACGGCTTGACATACGTTTGAGAAGACTTCATGGACCCTCCAACCTTGTCCTTTATCGTCCCCATGATGAATTCCTGCAGTTGGCTGATGGGAATGGTTCCATCAGGGGAAATCTTGAAATCACTTGCCAAGGTAAAAGACTTGGTGGTTTCCCTATCTTTGAATGAATTTTCTGGAGCCACTTTCAGGTTATTTTCCATGTGCAGAGACTTGAAGGCTTCCTGCTCCTTTGAGGTGACGTCATGCTCATCCTCATCGTCATGCACCACTTCTTTTGATTTACTTGCTTCTCCCACAGAATCAAGTTTGCTGGCCAGCTTGGCGATTTGCACGTCTTGGGTCTGAACGTGTGATGTGAGGGATTCAATGGCCTTTGTGAGGCTAGCAATGTGCTCCTCCAGAGTGGTAGAATTCGTCATCATGACATCCGCAGCCACTGGCGACATGAATCCATCAGAAGCTTCATGAGGGGAAAAGAGACTAATGCCAAGTTCTTTCGCCATGCCTCGAGTAACCGGGCCAGAAATTTGTCCCTGGGATGAAGCACTAGCAACAATCTTTTCAGCAACGGCCTTAGAGACTTTTGAGACATCAGCTTTGGCAACCTTTGAAGCAGCAACCTTGGCGACTTTTGAAACGACTTTTGGAGTAGCCGCCTTTGAGACTTTGAGGCATCAATCTTTGGAGCCATTTGTTCTTGAACTTCTTTTTTTTTCTTATGGAGAGATGAAAGGAGAGATTGGTCCCACCGGGCGTGCCAGAATTTGTAACGCGGATTTCGTGTTTACCCCTGAAATGCGACAAAGAAAACACAAAATCGTAACAAATGAATTTTATTAATTTATGAAAATAAAAAGTGGTACAATCTCTATGATCCCTTGATTCTCCTTTTTTTGATAATTAATAGTCTCCCGGATATAGCGGGAAAACTTTGAATTTGGTGATGATTTATGACTTCCCGGATATGGCGGAAACGTCCTTAATTTGAATTGAAGACTCCGGATATGGCGGAAGACTTCAAAGTTGATGAAGATTGGAAGGAACTTTTGTGTTACCTTCGACCCTTTTTGTTGAAGAACTTTAGCCCTTTGTTTGTTGATGAACTTTGGACTTTTGTTGATTTTCGAGCGTTGAAGATGTTTTTTGATCCTCTAGCCTTTCTTGACTTGTTGTGTATCCTTTCTTGATGTTGTAGCTTTCCTTCTTCTTTTTGTGTCTTTCTTGATATGCCCCCTCTTGTGTGTCTTCTCTTTTCTTGTTGTTCTGGTGCTTTCCTCTTGTGTGGCTTTCTTCCTTCTTGTGTGTGTCCTTGTGTTCTCAAATGACCAAGGTCCCCTCCTATTTATAATGTTGGAGGAGAGCCTTTGGTGGAGGTGCATTGAATATAAATCAATAAAATCCTAAATTATATTTTAATGGACTTTATGATTTAATCAATTATATATTATTTCCTAATATTAAATGTAGGAAACAATACAAAATAATTTAAATTTAATGGCATATGTAACACGTGACAAATATAGCGTGTCACATACATTTCTTTGTATATTTACATTAGCCATCGATTAAATCTCTATATTTTATCTTAAGAGATTTTAATCAATTATTTATTTTTATATTATTCCCAAGTATTTGTTTGATAGGAAATAATATAGAATAAATTTTCACTTAGGACAAATGTATCATGTGACATATTTATCATTTCACATAAAATTTTTATATCTACAGAGATAAGACATTATTCCGGCATACATGTCAATAGCTAAAACAAACAAAAATATTCTAATGTCTAGAATCATGAATATACAACAACAATCATATTCTTGTTCCTCGTGATACTCAACATGCTCTTTTTTTAATTTCTTACAAATTTTCACAAAGGAAATGGAAATGGGTGAACACATGTAATTGCTCGGTAGATAAAAGATTTAAAAAAAAAAAGAAGGGAAATTCCTTAATGCTACAAGCCAAGAGACAAAGCATAAATTCACTTACCATCTCGAAAAAATAACTTTAAATTAAAAATAATTTTAAATGACATACTTTAGATGCATGAAATCATGTTACTACATACACATATTGCCTATGTACTTGCTTAGTTTTTTTCCATTACATTACTTACAAGCCATACATATATTGATAAATACCATACCATATATTCCGTTCTGTTTTACAACATCACACATACTACATAGTTATATAATTACATCTGTTGTTCTTACATGGTCCCTTCACTACTTCTTATGATCAGATTGGAGATGCTTTTGTTGGTTTTTATTCTAATCTTTTAGGTACTGAAGGCACTGCTACTCCTATTGATTTCGATGTGGTAAATGCTGGCCCTTCTATCTCTAGGGATCAGATGGACTATCTGGTGAAGGATGTTACTGCTTTGGATGTGAAGGAGGCACTGTTTTCCTTTTCTGATAATAAAGCTCCTGGTCTTGATGGTTTTTCTGCTGGTTTTTTTAAGAAGTCTTGGGATATTGTTGGTTCTGATTTCACCAATGCTGTTCTGGAATTCTTTAACAATGATGTAATTCTGAAACAGGTTAATCATGCCATTATTGCTTTGATTCCTAAAACTACTCATGCTACTTCTGTTGGAGATTACAAGCCTATCTCCTGTTGCAATGTAATCTACTAGGTGATATCATCCCCTGGATATGGCCTAGTGGTGAGGAGTGGGGTGTTATAATGACAGCCGGACCCTAAGCTGGATTTCAGCGGTTCGATTCCCGTAAAAGGGGTTGATTTCCGATTGATAACACCCTTCAGTGATGGGGAACCAGCAAAGCCCCTGACTCTAAGCTCTAGGTTACCTGATTAACCTCTCCCCACATTCCTGTGGGATCGGGGGTGGGGGGCCCTCACGGTTAGGGTTTAACCGTTTTTTACAAGGTGATATCCAAGATCTTAGCTTCCAGATTGTCTGCTTGTCTTCCTGATCTTATTGATGAATCACAGACTGGTTTTGTGGATGGTAGGGCAATGTCTGATAATATCATCCTCTGTCAGAAGTTGATAAGAAAATATGGTGTTACCAGGGGCCCTTCTAGATGTATGATAAAAGTGGATATCAAAAAAGCTTTTGATTCTGTGCACTGGTCCTTTTTGGAGTCTGTTTTGAAGGGTTTTGGCTTCCCTGCTAGATTTGTGAAATGGATTATGCTGTGTGTGACTACTGCTTCCTTTTCTCTTTCTATTAATGGTGAACTGAAAGGATTCTTTCCTGGAAAAAGAGGTTTGAGGCAGGGTGATCCCCTATCCCCTTTTCTGTTTGTTATTGGTATGGAATACTTCTCTAGAATGATGAGAATTTTGGGGGAGGATTCTGACTTCAACTTTCATAATGGTTGTCAGAACCTGAAAATTAATCATTTGGCTTTTGCAGATGATCTGATGTTATTTGCTAAGGGTGATCCTCTCTCTGTCACTCTTATGATGCAATGCCTTACTGTCTTTGGCCAGTGTTCAGGTCTGGTGGCTAATTTGCAAAAATCTGAGATGTTTTATGCTGGTTTGGATGATTATAACAAGGAGGTGCTTCTGACAATCACTGGTTTGAAAGAAGGTATGATGCCTATCAGGTACCTTCGTATTCCTCTATGTGCTTTCAGATTAAATGTTGTGCATTATGATCCCTTATTTACTTCTTTGAGGAATTACTTTAGCAACTGGAAATGGTCCACTTTGTCTTATGCTGGTAGGCTGCAGCTGGTCCTTTATGTTATACAAGGTGTTGAATGTTTTTGTCTAGGGATTTATCCTATAATTGGTAGTGTCAAGTTGAAGTTGGATCAAATGTGCAGGAGGTTTCTGTGGGGTGGTTCTTGTGACTCTCTTAGGAAGTCTCTTGTTGGTTGGAAGGAGGTCTGTCTGCCTAAATCTGAGGGTGGATTGGGGATCTTTCAGCTGGAAGCATGGAATCTTGCACTTCTGTGTAGGATTCTATGGAATTTCCATTGTAAAAAGGATAGTCTATGGGTTAAATGGATCAGTGAAATGTACTTCAAGAATGTGGATTTGTGGTCATATCAAAGTAAGCAAGGTGCTTCTGCTCTTATCAAGGCTATTTTTAAGATTAGGGACATGATACTTGCACAGGCTGGTTCTGTTGCTGCAGCTATTGCTTTATTGCAATCTTGGTCCGGGGGATCAAAGTTGAGGCCTTCTAGAGCTTATGATTTCTTCAGGCATCATGGGGATAAGGTTTGGTGGTGCAGATCTGTTTAGAATCCTAGGGCAACACCTAAACACTGTTTTCTTCTATGGATGGCCATGAAGAATTGTATTCTGACCACTGATAAACTGCATTTTGATGATAAGACCTGTTCACTGTGTGATTTGGTAAATGAATCAGCCTCTCATCTTTTTTCCAGTGTCCCATATCTTGTATGGTTTGGGGCAAGGTCGGGCTATGGTTAGGCATCAATAGAAGTCTGGAAACTGTTACTGCTGCAGTTAGATGGATTGGTAGGAAGTGCAGGGGAACTTCCCATGGGAATGTTGCAAGAGCTGCTTCTGTTTCTGTTGTGGTGTATTGGCTTTGGCATATGAGAAACAAGAAAATATTTGATGGTATTAATATGAAGATCGCAGATGTACTACATTGTATTAAAACTCACATCTTTATATAATGCAGGCTGCTTTTCCTTTGTATATCTTCACCCCATGATGTTAGGGTTTTGTATATCTTTTGTAATTTCTAGTAGGTTTTGTTGGTGGTTGTATGAGATTATTTTGTTTCTCTACACACCTTGGGATAGGCTCTGTGAGTTATGCTCTCACATGACCCCTTTTTGGCAGTTTTTGGGTGTTGTTATGTGTTTAGTGGCTGTTGTTTCTTGTTGCATATAACCTCAGGGGTCTTATGCAGCTTGGAATCAACAAATCTAACCTATTTCCAACATTGTGTAGGTGTTAGTTTAGTTCAAATTCTGATTAGGATGTAATTTCTAGTATTTTGCATACCTTGGTTATAAATTTTTTTACCTTTAACCAAAAAAAAAAAATTACATGTACTATTCTTACATCATTGCACATACAATCTTGCAATCACAGGCACATTATAGCACATGGTAGCATATTAATATTCCACTTATTCTAGCCTATCATGAGCCCATAATGATCCATAGATACAACCATACTCCCACACCCAACTTCGTCCACATCGCATGATAAAATAAAACATGAAAGTGTAGATACGTTCCTAGAAAAATCATAAACACCGTAAAACAATACATGTACGAACAAATAACAACCTCTAGAAATTCGTTCCAACACAGTGGCGACACGCGCCGCACCACTATGACGGTGGTCTTGACGTCCATAATCGTTTTTCTTGCGCAACAATTGACTGACATATGTAAATCATATATTCATACAATCATTCATGCATATTTCATACAAACATATTACTAAATTAAATTAAACCATTAAATATACCGTAAAATATTATCGTCGACGACGATTTCCAACAATTAAACAGAAACTACGTCGTTTCCAATAATTTCCTACGAATGAAATTTCACTCTTATATTAGATTAACACCAAAAAAATCATAATGATTAGTGTAACACCCCGAAAATTCAAGAAGGGTAAAAACGTAAAGATGGCTTTAAATTAGTTTATTTCCCTAATTATGTTAGCCTAAAAGAAAATAATTTAAAAAAAAGAATTAATTATTTGATTAAAGGATTTTATTTATGGGTATAAAAAGAAATTATCCCTTAATTGCTCATAAGCATATGATGCAATTTTTCAGAAAATCAGAGAAAAGAGACGACGACATTAACGTATTAACACAGAGAAAAGGATGAACGGAACCTTCAACCGTGTGGCCAATCCTTTCACCATTTCAAGACGCCGTAGCAGAGAAAATTGATCACCGCGACGTAACGAATCTTTTGAAAACAACATCTCCCTATTCCGTAAGTTTTCGGTTTTAATTTAGCCCTAAATCGAGATTCGTTTATGTTCTTGAGAAAAATCCGAGTTTTGGTGAATTAGAGATTTGCCTAATCATAGTATAATGGTTAATTATCGTAGGTGATTCGTAGAAGTGATTGAGATCAAGGATTGAAGCTTTCTACTTATCGTTTTGCTTTCGTTTTCGCTCTGGAATTGCTAAAAGGTAAGGGGGTGTTCTTCAATCGGTGTTTGATTGTGTATTTTTAATATATATATATATGGTATACGATGAGGATGAAATAGATGATGTGCGTATTAATTTGTCATTCTGGAATCATATGTGTGTTCGGCCGGTGCTAACAGAGCATAATTCTGCTTTTAGTTTGACTATGGTAATTAGTATCATTATATTATTATTATTATTATTATTTTGAAAGGGTTGTTGCTGGGTTGAATCCCCTATGATGTCGGCCCCCTTAAGAGAAAAAAAAGGGCATGTTGACGGCAAGTGTTTTTTTAGTATTAGTATATGTTTATATCATTTCTATTATATCTCCAGGAAAGGAATTGATAAATAAATAAATAGTAAGGTTAATAATATAAAAGTAAAAGTAATAATGATGATGAAAAGCAAATGTGAAAATGAATAGGTTATGATATGGTATGCGTGTCTTTGAGGACATTACATGTTATGTTGCAATATCTAACTACGACTTCTAGTAGCCTTGGCTCAGCACCACAATTGAGAGCCTCAGCGGGGAGAAGGTGTGAGCACTGGAAGCCTTGTGGGACATTGACTTAGTAGTCAATGATTCCTTTACAATGTGCTAGGTAGTGTAATTAGAATGTCTAGGACTAGAAGTCCTTAGGAAGCCTTTTTAGTGAATGAATCAGGTGGTTAGAACTTAACTCGTAAATACATATGTGGATGTCTAAAAGCTAAAACGTCAATATCATTGGTGATGCACAGTTTTGATATCGAAGCATGGGACACTTACTACTCCTAAGGGACAACGTGTAACTCCCACATGGAACACGAGTGCATGCCCCCAGAGCTGTGCAAACCATGTTGTGGTGCATTTTCACCATGCGTAGTGTCCTTTGATATTGATGTAACAAACTTATGTGCGTGAGGATGTACTATGTGATCTAGTAGAGGGTGAACGTGATCTCAATGCAACCTATGTGGTAGAGATTGTAGAATTTACTTGTTATGTATGATGTGTTATATATTGTGTGTAACCGTTTGTTCTACCTTTTACTAAGTACGTATGTACTTACCCCCTCCTCTTTCTTGTTCCCACCCCAAGAAGGCGAGGCCACTGAGGAGTGACCCGGAGATGATGCAGACGACGTTTAGTGTCTTTACTTTCAGTATCTTTTGGGTATAGACTCTTTTATCCTTGTAATGTAGAAATAAATGAGTTGAGTGTATGGTTATCAAGTTGTAATGGATTTATTGTATTTGATGGTTGTAGTAAGTCTTTCGACGATGTGATAGATGCAACATGTGTTACTTTCGATCGTTTATTAGTTGTTTTAGTTACCCGAGTCTGTCGTTTTGCCTTCCGCTTTGTCCCTGATGTATGCTTACATTAGGCTTACGTATATAATTAGATGAATTTTTAATCATATGCGTGCCGGGAGTTCTTTCGGATAAGGACTCGGTATCTGGGACAGGGGCGTCATAGTTGGTATCAGAGAGGCAAGTAACACCGCTGCATAGGACTTAAACTCTTAAGACGTGGTCTAGTTGTGTTTAGAAACGTAAGATGGGAATCTTGCAGTTATATCGTGTAGACCATCTTAAGTTAGTCCGTTAAGCAATGAATCCATCAAGGTTGGAGCCTTTAAACCAAACCATGTCACCTAGGATTAAGTGAAACCCCTTTAAGCAATGCTTTGGGATCGGAGTCTTATGCCTACACCTTAAGTTGAGGTCCTCATGGTTGAATTTTCCTTAAACTCCTTATTGTGACCTCTCCACTTTCTTTTACACCATAAAATCTAAGCCTACTCTTGGCTTGGCCTAACCTTGTAGAGAATGATATTTGACTCAACTCTACAATTTCTTCTTTCAATATTACATGCTTTGTGTGTAACGCCCCCAGACCCCGGGCCTGGTAGCGCTAAATGAGTCATAAATGATCCGGTCAATTGCTTAGACCGCCATCCTCTCTTGGTCTAAAAGGGCTAACCCGAGTTGACAAGACCTTTTATGTCTCACACTTATATGTTGGTGATGCGCTTCCCCCACTTTCAATGTGGGATATCACATTTAACTGAGAGAAACGTAGTAAAGTCTAAGTATTATTACAACTCCAAAAGAAGGATAAAAAGTCTAACGAACAGAACAAAAGTATAATCCTCCCATCTCGATCTCGAAACATCAAAAGTAACCATTAAATAAAACTTCCAAAAGCTTCCATAAGCTACTCCTCATAATAAACATCTTCACCAAAATAACCTGCATCACCTTCTCGGGGTGGGAAACAAACATGCAAATAAAGGGGTGAATACATAAGCACTCAGTAAAGAGTAGAAGTACCGTGTTTAACATTAGCTGCAAAATAAGCAAGGTTATCAATCAACAATAACATCATCATTACTTACTAACACATATGTATATTAACACTCCCCTCTACTAGTCCAACTAGTAACCTCAACTAAACAATGGATGAGTTGCACACAAGTCCGATCCAAAGACACTTTGCGAGGTGAAGACTGCACCACGACACATTCAGCCCCTCATATGGCATAGGGCTAGTCCCTAAGTGAAGTCCAACACCCTGAGTCTAACCGACCCTGGGGCATCAACCGTCCCGGCTGCGAAAAAGAAACGTGTCTCACCAAGGACGAGTATACTTAATCTTTTAGACTCTCAAATATGTTTAAGCATAGTTAAGCTAACCGACTAGGTTCATTCCACATTAAAGGCTTCCCTAAGGACTTCTAGTCTTAGACCACTATACACTATACTACATATCACATTGCACAGAAAGTGTTGGCTACTCAGCACAACACCCTACATAACTAAGAGTTGTCTTCCGGTGATCCTGTGTTTCTCCCCGCAGAGGGTCTCCACACGGTGCTGTGCTAAATACACCAGAAACCATACCCAAAACTATGTCAATTAACATTTAGGGCTTATCACAATACACACTTAATTTAAAAAAAAACAACAACGATTAAGCATTTCAAAGAAAATACAACACAACACAATAATTTAACTTTTATTTTACCTTTTTTTTCCATATTAATTTATTGTTATTTTCTGAAACATAACAAAATGAAAACAAGTAAAATAGTATACTTTTTCTTTCTTCATCTGGAGTTCGAACGGCAACATAAGTATTGTTTAGTTATTTATTTGTTCTTTTTTTTTTTCCTGCAACCTTCGAAATAAACTAGAACCCTTTTTATTTTTCTCCTTTTTCTTTCTTCGTCTTCTTCTAATCTTGGCAAATACTGCAAGCACAACTAAAAGAAAAACACCTACAGCAAGTACACATCTTGCCCCCTCCTTTTTCCTCCTTCGGCAGTATCAACAGCAACATGAAGATTTAATATATATAAATTAAAAACAATATACAAACATCAAATAAAAACATAATACCATAAAAACACCAATAATAACATGATTAAAAACGGTTGAACACCTCTTTACCTTTTAATTTGCAGAAACTCTGAATCAAAAAGCTACACTTTAATTTTGAAACGACTATTGTAATTTTTCGTTTCCTAACACAAAAACAACAACATGCGATTAACCTAAGGCGTCTATTAAAGCCTAAATGCTTGAAAAACTGAAGAACCCTAAATCTCAAAAGAGGGATTTTCGATTTACCTTTTCGTTTATGGTGATTCTTATACCAAAACGTTAGCCTCGTCGCGGTGATCGTTGCGGTATGAATTATCTGGAGAACGATAAAACGAATTAGCCTCTAAGATGAAGATTCTATCAAACCCTTTTTTTTTTCCTCCACTGCGCCGCTCTGTTCTTTTTTTTTTCCCTCAACGTAGACTGATAGGGGTTTTGGTTGACTAAGGGAGTTTTATTAGGCTTAAATCCCACTTAATAATTGTCCATAATTTTTAAATAAGGAAAAAACATAATTATTAGGTTTAATTAAAATTAAACCCAAACATTACAATTTTACCCTTACCCAAAATATACGGATATTACATTGTGTCCATCAAAATTATTTGTCCTTGCTTTGCTCAAGATGTGTTCTACACGAACTCCATATACAATTCTATCCCTTCCAAATGCTTCTCACTCGTTTCAATTATTAGTGTTAAAGGTCTCTTGCTTTGGCATATTGTCTTTTTCATCGTTCTCATGATTGGTTTTATCCAACACGAGTAAATGCTTTATGTTTCCGTGTTTGCCTTTCAAGTAAAACCATTTCCCCTGCTCCAAAAAATTCTGGAAATTTTTCACAATATATACCATTGTATTTTCTACAATTTCTCTTTTTACATTAACTAGATAATCATTATGGATTGTTCAGAAAATTCATGTTAATGCCATACACTCTGTCCAGAAAATCAGCAGCTCTTTCACTTATTCTTCTGTTTTGAACAGGTTAAACATCTTCAAATGACCCGAATTTTTTATATGTTGCATACAACACTTTTATCTACACCTTTCCTTTAGGACTTAAGTTCAAATTCTTTTTCGTTTGATCGCAATCTGCAATTCAAATCGGTGTTGTCTAATCTGGAAATTCTGACAGCTTGTGCATTCGGCAAAAATAATTGTTTTTGATCGACTTCTTCTCATCCAAAAATTCTAATATTTTGCTGTCACCTGGGAAACTCCAGTATCTAAATATTTTCTCGTTTGATCGTGCTCAAATCCCTATTCGTTTGTGTTGTAAGAGTCGATAATGACAGGTCTGGAGTAAATGTCATACAGAACAACCTAAACGGAATCCACACCCCTTGACTTAAGGTTTGGTCTAAGAGAGTAATAAGTTATTATTGTTATGTTCTAGAAGATTCCCCGAAGTTTGACCTTCTTCTGGGTTAATGCTTTTAGTAGGATGTAATAAGGCTAACATAATGGTTTCTTTTGCAGTTATAAATGAGTACCAAGACGCTACCTTCAAGTATACCACGCTTGAAGTTCAAACCTTTTAATGACTTTCTTCGTTCATGCATTTCCCAGTAAATTACTTCCCATTTGATAACTCACTTGAGGTATTTGAGTTCAATAACTTCTCGCCATCTTCTATCATGAATTATCTCAGAGACATATCTTCATAAGTTCTTCCTTTGAACAAGTTCTTACCTTTTTACCTTTCAAATCTATGAAGCAAGTCCTCTATAGTTTTGTATTGTTGCACTCCCATTATTTCTTTCCAATTCAATTTGATGAAACATTCTAATGTCAAAACTTTCTCCTTACTTGTGTTCGTTCTCAATTTCTCTCCTAAGGGTAGTGCCGATGTTGTAACCTTTTCTCATAGTGATGCATGTTCTTTCAAGGTATGCACCTTATCTTTTACCAGTCACATCTATATGACTACCATGACATCCATGTTCAATTACTTACTCTTAACCTCCTGACAATATAGTATCAGGCAGAATGTAGTCGCTTACCAAGATGTCTTCCGAGTCTTTCTTGCCGGTCAACATTTGAACTCCAAAATTTTATTAATTTCAATCCAGGTTAATACACCGGGTGCCTTTTCAGCTTTAAATACCCTTCAGGACATTTAGAGTCATGAACCACCGGACACACCTTTTGACATTCCCTCTTCTGTCTTGGTGTTTCTATAACAATTTTGTTACACCGGTTGAAATGTCTGCATGTTTTGACCTTTTCATTTCCCTCATAAGGGATAACCTTGAGCATTTATCCTTTGGCACTGTATTATTCCTCTCGAGTAGTGCCACTTTGAACCCTTAAATTAGATCAATGATGATCTTTTTCACCTTTTTTGGAAGTTTGAACTAATTCTATGAACTCAAACTTTATCGGACATTCTTAAGTGTCTTTTCTCCTTCACCTCAAAGTTTGTTTATCGCGGACCCCTGTTTCAAAACTTTGGTTTTTCCTTTACATACCTTGAGGAAATTTCTATCCCATTTCAATATTGAAATAACCTCTCTAAGATGTAAACTTGGACACTTCTTGGCAAGTTTTATTCCTTCCTAAGACCTTTTTGGTATACTCGTTTTGGCCCATAACTTTCTCATGTTGAGATTCTTACCCACTTATTGATTTATTAGTTGTGTAGTCCTTTCAGGTGCTCGACCTTGCACTTTTAATTTTTTTGGTGTAGAATGATCTCTTACAGCATTCATGCGAACTGAGAACCTTCTTAATTTGCCAACATCCATTTTGTTTATCATATCCTTGACGATTAAGGTCACTTGCCAAATAATCTCATGTCCAATCTTCTTTTTCCTTCTGCATTAAATGTTTCCAAGACCATCATGTGATGTTTTTCTTAACGTCCCCACTTTTTAAGGGCTTATGTAAAAGCTCTCTATCTCCCTTTTAAGTGGTGTGAGTTTCCTTGAAAACCACCGTATCTTGTAGAATTCTACTTTCTTAAAAGAATTTCACTTTAATGTGATATTTTGTTTCCTCCCTTTTGGAGATTATCTTTTATACTATGACACCACGCTCATCCTTCAATCTTGAACCAACTTCAGACTTCCCTCGATCTGGAATCACCTTGTTTTGGTTGTAACCTAGGCAACCTCCCATGAGAACGTACTTATTGCCTCTTCTTCTGCTTACCAAGTTGATATACCACCCTGGCACTCAACATGTCACTTTTCAACTTTATTTGTTTTCCAAGCTAACCCTTATTGGCATAAAGATTGGATCAGACCGTCAGAGAAAAAGTATAGCAAATACGTGTTACTTCCTTCCCGATAAGTCTTAGAAACCCTTCAGCTGGAATCCTTGCAGTTCAATAGCAAGCTTGTGCTGCAGTGTTGGAAGTTGAGATCAAAAGGAGTCAATTGTGTCAAGAGTTGCAGATCAGTTGGAAAGTTTAAGCAGTCTTGTTTTAGTCAGCAAACGGAAGTAAATTGTGTTGTACCGTTGAATGCAAGAATCCATGCAGTTGACCAGATCGTGAAGAAACAAGACGAAGAACCAGTTGTTTTCGATTACAAGAGAGTCGCTAGAACCAAACCGGCCAGTGGTTACAAGTTAGATAAAGATGGCAACCCTCAGCATCAGAGTCGGCTTTGTATTCCGAATGTGGAAGATTTGAGGAAGACAGTGACATATGAAGCCCACAAGATAGCAATTGCAGTTCATCCCGGATCAACCACGATGTATAGAGAGTTGAAACAGTGCTACTCTTGGCCTTTCTTGAAGATACAAATAGCAGAGTTGAACAAAACACCACCTACCACGCCAACATCCATATGCCACCTTCTAAGCTCTGTGTGGGAGAAAGCGTAGGATGCCAATTTGTTGGGATGAAGTGGATCAATGACAAAATAAAAGACCATAGTTGATACAGCAAGCCAACGAGAAGATTGAAGTGTACCGTTGTAACCTCGAGATGGCTCAAGATAGGTAGAGGAGTTGGGTAGATGGAAGAAGAAGACTGTTAGAGTTTGAAGTTGAAGATAAAGTGTATATAAAGACGTTCTCAATTGAAGGAGTAAGACGGCTTGGGCAGTCATGAAACTAAGCCCCAGTTATGAAAGCCCTTACGTGATATTGGCTAAAGTCGGACCTTTAGCTTATCCATTTGGAGTTACAAGAATCCCTTTAACGAGTGCATGAAGTCCTTCATGTGTCAATTGTTGGAAGTAGCGCCCAAAAGACAATTTCTGTAATTGTTTTTATAATTAATAAATGACAGATTTATTCTCATCTTATTATTTGCTTCGTGCTTATATGTAATACACTGCTGAAAATGCCAAGTCGTATTATATATAGCCATATAGCTTAGTGTGTGTCACACGTGAGGATTAAGTTTATGGTGATGCACTTGAACTGTAAGTCCGTGGTGAACTTAATCAAAGTATGGGGTCTATTGATTAAACCACCATTAATACGCCCATAACACTTTAAGGTGTGACCGTCTTATCCGGACCGTCGATATTGGTTATTTAAGTGGGGAATTTATATATGATGTAGTCATATAGGACTGGACCAATTTAATATGAATTTCTCATATAATTCCGTGATTGAGAAATCTTATTGAATCACAAGATTGAGAAACCTTACTCCTGAAGTGATTGCAGACTCCCACTTGTTTCAAGATAGGGTTTGATGTGTTCGTTAAGGATCACTAAGAGGAGCGGTCCGAATCACTTTCACGTTGGCACTATTTTGGAATGAGCGTGTGTCTCACAGATATGAAATCCATTCCTTCCCGCGGGAAGCAGAAAGAATATCCCCTTATTTGTTAATCTTAGAAACTGATCGATCGGCCGAGTTCGTATTTGTTATGAACTAATTGATCACTAGTGGGTTAATGGTAAATAAGGATAAGATGTATTGAATAAGGTTTACGGAAATAATCCTGCTTTGTTACGGATAGTCTATGAAGGGTTAGTCTGTATGTAATGATTATATCAATGGACACTTATTGACTCGACTTTCTGAGAATAAGTTATATCTATAATCGATAGAGTTCAGTTTCGGATTTATGGTGGCGTAATTCCAAAATTAATAAGTTGAGTAGAAATGTTCAGTTTGATGAATATTTTATTCAATTTATTGTAGCTACTGGTTATAGGTCCATGGTCCCCGGGTTGGCTCTTAACACGCGAGTGTTTTCTCGTTTTGTGGAAACTCGAGAATAAATTAAATAGTTGGTCTATTTAATGAATATGCAATATTATTTATTTGGTAAATAATAAGTAAAATAGAAAAGACATTTTCTATTAAAAATAATGGCTAAAGGTGGCGCCATAATTGTGATAAAATTAGGAAAAGAAATTTTCCTAGATTATGTCACATGTGTAATTAGTTAATTATTTATTTGTTAGATAATTAATGGAAAAAATAAGAGATTGATTTTTTGGGAATTATCTCTTATTTTATGGCAAATATCTTTTCCTTATGAAAATAGGTAATTGTATTGTGAAAATGATAACTCTCTCTTGACTAGTTAATTTCCTATTGATAACATCGGAATTATCACGGGTGTTCAGCGGTGGATTTGTGGTGGATATCTAGCTATAAACGTAGTGAGATGGAGGTGGCTCACGGTGGAGCTGTGAGGGAGTGCGGTGGTGAGTGTTGTGAGGCGATGTAAGTAAAGAGAGAGCAATCAGTTGGGCAGAGTTTTGTCTTGTTTCATATATATTCAGCTTAATTTATGAACTATACATGGAGCCCTATTTATAGGGTGAGAACCGACTAAATTCAACATAATTACAACTAAGGACATAGTACAACTAAATCCGTGGTGGCTGGTCGGGCCGCAATAAAACAATTGTGGTGTGGATCTTCGAGCGGTCGATGCATGTCCCTAGCAGGCTGGTTGTGTCGTCGGTTCATACTCTCCATGCGTTGAGGTAAAAGTATCTCTGGCGGACCCATCACCCTTCTGCTCATCGTGGGTCTGTTATCAAAGCCCATTACCAGATCAAGTGTTAAGGGTGATTTTATACGTTTTATAAGGATATATTTTATGTCAATTTCCCCCATATGTGGATGTTTTTCATAGAAATCGAGCTTTATATTGAAATATTGAGCAAGTGATGTTTTTAATGGGTTAGTTGCAAAATTGTATGATTTATGTGTAAAATTGATGGTTTTATATTGATTTGGAAGATACTACATTTTGCAATGTTTTGATGTGTTGTAGGTACGTGTTTGATGCTCAAATGATGATCAAAAAGAGATAAGAGTCGAATTATATTAATGATAGAAGAGATAAGGATGGAATTGGCAAGAAGAAAAGAGATAGAGTTGAAGATTTCGAATGTGGATCTAGCTGAACTGGCATCCAAGTCCCGTCCAGCCTAGACTGGCGTCCAGAATATTGGACTGGCGTCCAGGCTGAGATTTTTGATACAGAGAGTTTGGACGCTGAGTGGACGGGCATCTGAAGCAAGTCCAAGGCATCTGGACGGGCGTCCACGGCCGACATGCTGAAAACCGACTTACTTTCCCTATAAATAGCAGCGCGGATTTCAACCCTAATCATACATTATTGAGACCTATTGATACACAATCATTAGAGAAAACCCTAGGCGGCCCCAGCCCCCTTAGGGGAGGCTGGGGTTGCGATTTTTCTTGTTTTATATTCGTTTCTTCTATTTCGTTTTGCTGCTTTATGCTGAATGCTTGGAGGCTGAGCAATTGTTCAAACCATGTGAATTCGTTTCAGCAGGTTCTTTATTTTCAATCTAGATTTGTTTTGTGAATTTGATTAAAGTTGTATCTTTTCTATGCTTATGTGTTATGCAATCGATATCGAGAGATGTATTGCTATTTGATGTTTACCATATGATGAGAATCGGTGTAAACCTTAGATCACCATAGGAAAGATGGGATTTTTAACCTTGTCATAACGAGAGTTGCTAGGTTGAATTTCTAGGTTGCTAGATTGAGAGATCTTACACCTTGTTATGGAAGCGTCAATCTTATAGATCGAGAGATGAGAGATTGATAGGCGAATTATCTACGAGAGTAGGAATTCATACCTTTGATAGGTGAACCACAATTTTAATTAAATCATCACAAGATAACTTTAGAGAGGAAATAGAGGGTTGCGGGATCGGTGGATAACAACTTGTTTGATTGCTTAATCACCATGATCATCTTCTTGTTTACTGTTTATTTTATAGTTTATAGTTTAGATTTCGTTTTCGCTTTTATCCTTCCTGGCTTTGGACTGACAATCCTCTGTCCAGTTTACTTTTCGTTTTGTTCTTTTAGGTTTTAATAATAATAGTAACAATCTTAGGAAAATTAATGAACTAGATACCCCGATTCCCTATGATCGACTCCGGTATTAATCGTTGTACTACGATCCCTACACTTGGGGAATACCGGATTTATAAATTTTATTACTTGTTGTTTTCATTAGATAAAATCCGTGACAAGTTTTTGGCGCCGTTGCCGGGGAATCGGTGCGGTTGTCCAGTTCATTTTTAATTTTTCTAAGGTAGTATAGTGGTGAGTATTCCCGCCAACGGAACCAAAAACAAGTTTTTGGCGCCGTTGCCGGGGAACCGGACGGTTGCTTTAGTTTTTATTTTCCTTGTTTTTAATCTTTTCTTTTTCTAGTTAGTTATAGTTTAGGTTATTAGGGTTTTCGTAGTTTTTCTTTTATAATTCTCCAATCCCCTTAGGATTATACTTTCTTTCTATCTGTTTCTCTGTCTTTCTGTTTTCCCCCCATCTTTTTCTCTTGTTTTTCTCTGTTCTGCTTCATTTTTCGCTTCAAACGGGCGTCGGACGGTGGGCGCCCGTGCATTCAAAAATTTTCAACTCGAATCGTTTTTAACTCGTTGTTGGGCGGCGCCCATCCAATTTGGATGTCCGTCCAGTTCTTCACTAATCAGACGAGCGTTTGGACTTCCGCACCGCCTAGTTCAATTTCTAGGCAGACACCCGTCCAGTTTTCTGGACGTCCGTCTGTTTCCCCTATCTTAACAAATTTTATTTCTTTTTCTTTTCTTAGGCTTTAATTTTTAGTTTAGGTTTTAAATTCTTAGTTTCTAGGTTTCACCACCACGATTTTGGTTCGGTTTATGCAAACTCAAGTCGGAAGGACCATTCTATCAGATACTACGACTTAGAGCGGACCATAGTCCGGCCAAACAGGCGGAAAATCCGTTCTGCGGCTCTTTCTAAAGAAGCCGATCAAGATCTAGAGGATCATTTAGCTGAAGAATTCAAAAACTTCATAATCATGGCTCACGAGGATAGGCGACGTTGGCGAGACTACGCCATGCCGGTAAGTCAAAGTCAACCCGGCTATTGTTATATCAAACCATAACCGCCTGGACCTTCGAGCTAAAGCCGGGACTTATTCGAGATGATGCGGCATGCATCTATTTTTCACGGTTATCAGTCAGAGAATCCCCATACTCACTTACATACATTCTTAGAGATATGCGGTACCACACGCATCAAGGAGTAAGTGAGGATGCTATTAAATCAAAGCTGTTTCCATTTTCTCTAAGGGGAGAAGCTAAAGAGTGGTATACCTCTCTCCCCCGAATCTATTACCACCTGGGCTGAACTTGAAAAAGAGTTCTTGAGTCAATACTTCCCACCTTCAAAGACAAATTGAGTGTTTGAGCGACATATTCACTTTCTATCGGAAAGAGAATGAATCCTTTTCGATTGTTGGAAAAGATTCAAGTCTCTCGCTTAGAAAGTGTCCCCACCATGGCTTGCCTTTGCAAAGGCAAGTCAATACTTCTTCGAGTGGATTGACCAATCTTACAAAAGGCATGGTCAATAGTTCGTGCAGTGGGGCGTTTTTGAAGAAAACGCCTGATGAGAGGTGGCTTTGTCGAGGACATTGCCAAATACAACTATGCCCCTCTTATCAAGCCATTCAAGCACCCCCTCCTCCTAAGGTTAAGGAAGTAAACATGCAAAGTTTGATCGCCATGCTGCAGAAGCAGATGGCAACTTCTCAAGTTTCAAATCAAATGAATCAAACTTCTTCTTTTCCACAGAACCCTCAGGTTCTATATTGTGAAAGCTGTTGTCAGACTGGCCACATGAGTGGCCAGTGTCAATTCAATCCCCCTGCACCTTATCAAGTGAATGCTGTTCATGATTATGGACAGTGTAATCAAGTCACATGTCAGATTTGTGACGAGGTGGGGCATACATCTAGATTCTGTCCTATGAACGGATAAAATGCTGAGGTAAATGCATTCTATGGCCAGAACAATCAAAGGTTCAATCAGTTTTCTGGCCAGAATAATCTCCAAAACCAAGGGTTCAATCAATCTTCAAGTTTCAATCCAAATTCTAGTTTCAATCAAAATCAAAACTTCAATAGAAACCCTGGTTTTCCCCAGAACCAGAATTCCAATTTTTCCAATTCTAATCAAAGGTTCAATCAGAATTGGCCTACCAATTCAAATCCTGCTGTCCAAAGTCGGCCCAGCCAGCCCTATTCTCAGAACCCCCAAACTTCTCAAGGCTCCTCAAGTGATATCAAAGCTCAATGGGACTCCTTTAGGGAGGAGCAAAATAGATCAATGAAAAATCTTGAGAGGCAAATTGGGCAACTGGCTGAGCAGTTAGCTTCAAGACCCCCAGGGCAACTGCCCAGTTTCACTGAGAAAAATCCAAAGGGTGGTCAAGTTGCTCAAACCGACTTAAACAATGGCCAATGTACTGACCTCGTACCATCAATTCCATACGGTAGAGAGGAGGCCAGTGCAATGAATCTAAGAAGCGGTACTCAAGTTAGTGGTCCTTCCCACCAGGGAAACCACTAGCCCCTCCTGCCATTGATAAGGCAGGAGGGGAAGCTGAGCACCTACACTCCCCTTGGCCGAAAAAGAATACTCAGGTGGCTGATCCCCTGAGAGGTGAAAAAGCTGGAAGTCCTCAGGTGGCTGATCCCCTGAGGAATGAAGAAACAAGTGGAAGTCAGGAGGCTGATCCCCTGACTAATAAAAGGATTGAAAAAGCTGTTCGGTGGAAGGATCTGGAAGACAAAGCTGTCAGTGCATCTTCAAAGAAAGTCTTTTCTGAGAATGATCTGAAAAAGCTCCCATTTCCACCAAGAAAGAGCAACATCCCTTTGAGTGAAGATAAGAAGTATGAAAAGGTGCTGAATCTTTTGAAAAATACTCAGGTAAATCTTCCATTATCAGAGGTCTTGGTTGAAATGCCTAAGTATACAAAATTTATCAAGGATGTTGTTTCTTCAAAAAGGAAGTTGTCAGACATGGAGAGGCTGATTGGTGAGGATTGTTCAATGATCAATTATGAAAACTTACCAACCAAGAGAGGTGACCCTGGAAAGTTCATGCTTACAGTGTTAATGGGAGGCCTGGTCTTCCCTAACTCGTTGTGTGACCTGGGTGCATCTATAAGCCTCATGCCATTGTCTGTATGCAAACAGCTGGGTTTAATTGATCTTCTAGAACCCACTACCATGAATTTGCAATTCGCTGATAGATCTTCTAAGAAAGCAGCGGGAATCTTAAAAGACGTACTAGTTCAAATCGACAGATTTACCTTTCCTGTTGACTGGTATGTTTTAGACATTGAAAAAGATGAAAATGTCCCCCTGATTCTTGGAAGACCTTTTTTGTCTACAGCTAGAGCCCTCATTGACTGCGATGGTGGGCGAGTGACGATCCGTGTTGGTGATCAAGAGGTAAGCTATAATGTCTCCAAATCCATTCAAGTACCCTCTGGTCCTCCAACCGGTTTTTCCATTGAGGATACGTCTGATGACTTCGATGATTTCATGGAGAAGCAAGTCATGGCTGTTGCAACTGAGTATGAGCGACTGGTTGATAAGTTGAATAATCATGGTGTGGTAAGTCTAGAGCAGTTAGAAGCTGAATTTAAGGACGAGTTGTTGGAAGGAGAAGCTTTGGCGGTGGGACCGCTAAGTAAACTCAGCGATGTTGAGTTGAAAGGTGGAGAGCTCAAATCAAGTTTAGAAGACTCCCCTGCAGATTTGGTGTTGAAGCCGTTGCCTAAACATCTTAAGTATGTGTTTTTAAGAGAAGGTGACAAGCTTCCTGATGTATAACATTTATATGATAAAAATTACGATGTTTTATATACTTTATCAACTCTTTTTATATAAAATATAAGAAATTATAAAGATAATCTTATGAAATATTAATAATAGTGAATAAATCTAAATACTATAAAAATCTAGTAAAAGTAATAAAAAGTTATAAATTTTGTACTGGTTTAGTAATCGGAGTGTCGTGTCAGATTTACGTGGGTATTTTTGGTATTTTATTGCAGACTTTTAGGTAAAACAAGACCCCAAGTGACGACACTTTTTGAAGTAAAAACATGTCTTTTGAAGGAAGTAAGAAAGCGCCATGAGATTTAAAGTTCAAGTGGATCAACGGTTCGTGATACTATTATCGAGATATATATTCGACGAACAAATGGCCCATCAAAAAGGCATTTTCTGAAGAAGAGTCCTTCATAAAAGTTATAGATCTTTTCAAGAGCTTTCCAACGCTTCTTGAATCATGTCATTTGGAGATCCAGAGCTCAAGTTATGATTTTATCAAGTTTCAGATCAAGATGTGAAAATAAACTAACCGGATCAATCCGGATTAACCTCGGATCGAACCGAGGAAACATAATGATTACCAAGATATGATCCTGCAGAGAATAATCTAGGGGATAATATTTTCTATTCCCGGATCGATCCGACATCACCCCGGATCGATCCGGCCCTGAGAAATTCTGCTTATAAATAGAGCAGTTCATACAGCCTGCAGTGTGTACCAATATATCTTCAAAACCTCTCTTAATTAGTAGTAGTATGTATATAGGCCTTATGCCATAAATAAAGTAGTAATAAGTATTTTTGTAATGCTCGAGGAATTATCAGAAGATCAATGTTGCTGAAGTCGTTGTAATACGATCTCTGATTCAGCAGTTGTAATCGGGTAAAATTTCTAAAGTATTTATGTTTGTTATGTTTGTTTTTATCTTTTTATAATGTTATTAGGCTAAATCTAATAACTAGCCAAAGTTATGTAATCGTTTTATTTCGATCTTTTCGATAAAGGAATGTTGTCTAATTAAAATTGACTAAAATTGAGTTAATTGAATCTTTTTCTATTCTGTAACGTATTGATAATATTCGGATTGACGTAATTAACCAAGATGAATCGCACCATATAACCTAACGATGAACTGACCAGAGAAGTTAGGATATGAGATAAAAGATAGAAAATCGGAGGGTAAAATTGGCCGTGCAAAAGAGTGACAACGGAATCCTATTTCCTACCCGGGGGCAGATTTGTCTTGGGAAAGATGAATCTTATTAAAATTGTGCTCGAGATCATAATAATGTTAAAATCAACAGTTTAATTAAAACTAACACCGGAAAGTTAAATCGATCCGCCTGACAACCGGAGCCTTTTGAATAACATCGGCCGTCTGACAGACGGAATAACCTCTTTTATCTGGGGTAGATTTGTACTCGGTACCTGTTCAGACTAACTGAGATTAGCATGGGGCAGTTGTGAAGATTGAACTGATGACAATGACATATGACAATTTCATACGCTCGTGTGAGGAGGAATTGTTAACCTCAGGAGTGCACCGTTTCATTTACTCAATTGGACCTAATAATAAAGGAAAGATCGAGCAAATTCCGTTTACTGAGAAATATCGTATAAATCAATTATATAAACTTTGGCTAGTTCTCTAACAATATATTTGTATCTATATATTTATATCTATATATATATTTTGCAATCTATGTACATCTATATATATTTATATATCTATATATATTATATTAGAATAACTTTTAAATTACGCATTTATTTTATGTTCAGTAGAATAGTAGTAATCTGTGTTATAAATTACGGTTTAGATCGAGTTAATAATGACTCTTTGGTGTTTAACCACACTTAAAAGAATTACCACGTTTTCCCTGAGGATTCGACACTCTGACTCACCATACTAGCACTACAGTTTGACCCGGTACACTGCCGGTTAAGGATTATAATAGCGTTAGAAAAGGTCCTATCAGCTTTCTGGCGCCGTTGCCGGGGATAGACGTCGCTAATTTCTTTCTTTGTGTCTATGGTTACTACATGTATTAGCTCAAAATTCTCGAGAATAAGTCAACACTTTTCTTATCTCATTTCTATTTTTATTTTTTTTCGTTGGTACTTACCTTATAGGTAAGTTACCAATTTTTACTACTATCAATTTCGTGTTATTTTCTATTTTCGTTAGTTGATGACCAGAAGTGGTAAGGCCCCACTCACTCCTTATAAGCCTGACATAAACACTTACGAAAGGCAGTTAAGAGTAGAGAGTAAACGTGGTCATACTAGTCAGGGAAATCCTGACGAATCATCTTCAAACAAAAATACGAGAATGGCTGAAACAAGTGATGAAACAAATGAACAGAGGCTAGATCATGCTCCAGGGCATGGACAAAACCATGTTAACCCTAATAATAATAATAATAATAGAAATAATCAAGATCGGAACCAGAATAATCGTAATAACCCACCAAACCCGAGACCTATCTGTGATCAAACCATAAGAAGGAACCAGACTAATAATCTCATACTTTTACCTAATGAAGGAGAAAACAATTTCAAAATTAAATCTCATCTTTTTGGTTTAATTGACGCAAGAGCCCAATTCCTAGGAGAGGATGATGAAGATCCACATCATCATCTCTATCTTTTTGAAGAATTATGCAATACAGCCAAAAGTCAAGATGCTCATAAGGAATTAACGAGGATGACTATGTTTCCTTTTTCTTTAAAAGGACGAGCCCGAGATTGGTTTATGTCTCTCCCACATCATTCACTTACAAGTTGGGAGGATATTCAAACTGAATTTCTGAAACAATATTTCACTCCTGGACGAAATTTGGAATTAAAATTCGAGGTTGCTAACTTTAGACAAGGATCTGAAGAAACGCTTGGGAATGCCTGGGAAAGATTTAAAAAATTGTTAAGAGCCTGTCCCGATCATGGTTATTCCTTAGATATGCAAATTCAGCTTTTCTGTCGTAAATTAAGAAAAGATTCACGTGCAGATGTAGATCATGCATGTGGTGGTTCTTTAATGATGAGTGAAGCTCAAATAGTTTACGATGCTATAGAAAAGATTTCCAAAAATAATAGAATGTGGGAAACCGGTTCTAGCACCAGAAAAGTAGCTTTTGCAGGAGAATGTACATCTAATACGGAAGTTCTAGCACATTTAGAAAATTTGAGTAGGAAATTTGATGGCCTACAATCTAACAAAACCAAAGTTCCAGAAAATAGTACACCAACTGAATACTCAAATCAGGATAATATGTCAATAGGGATCGAAGAACCAAGGGATATTCAAAAGAGGAGGTGAGTTTTCTTTGACATAGGAATTTGAACAATGCATACTCAAACTCGTTTAATGCTATTGAAGAGATCACCCTACTTTTCGATGGTCTGAAAACCCTAGTAAGCAAGGACAACCGCCATATCCAGTACCATATAGGAATATGAATAATAATCAAGTTTATCAAGAAAATACATCTAATCGAATTTACAATCATTACCTAGATCCTATCCTCGACATACCACTCAAAGTATATCAAGTAACTCAAAGTTCAACTCAACTGCGAAGGAGTTGAAAAATGGGAAAAATTAATGGAAAATATGATGGGTGTAGTATCTACTCAAGCTAAGAATATGGAAACAATGATGACTTCTATTAGTACAGATCACTAAAGATATGAGTACAATAAAAACATATATGAGTGGACATGATACGAATGAGAACGATAGAAGCCTCATTAAGAAATATGGAAGATCATTTGAGCGGGGAAGGTGAAGCGTAATAACATGGAGACTTCGGGGATTACCAAGCAATACTGAAAGAAACCCAAGAGAGGTAAATGTTGTAGTTACGAGAAGTAGAAAACTCCGTGGTAGTAATGGAGCAGAAAACTTCGGAAATAATGAAGTAGAAAATGATTTAGATGGAAAAAATGATGAAACTAAAGATGAACTTGAATTCACTGATGAAGAAGAAAAAATTATAGAGAATTTCTTGAAAAGGAATAGAAGTTTGGAACCTGAAAGTGAAGGTGAAAAACAAGAAGAACTGAAGGAATCTGAAGTAGAGATGGATTCAGGGAATGTTTTAAAAGAAAAAACTCAAGATTATGATACTTGGCGATCAAGTAATACTCAAAAGTTTAAGGATAAAGGAAAAGAGAAAATGACTTTGGGATCAAAGGTGATAGATTTAGAATCTTTACCTTACCCACCTAAAGATCAAATTAAAAAGATTAAAACTGATAAGAAGTATGCTCGTTTCCTTGATACTTTTCGTCATATTCATGTTAATATCCACATTATCGAAGCTCTAATTAGTATGCTGCTTATGGAAAGTTTCGAAAGATATTCATCAAACAAGAAAAATTAGAGGAATATGAGAATATATGCCTAAATGAAGAATGTTCTCAGTTTTGTAAAAGATAAGTTACCACCTAAACTGAAAGATCCTGGAAGTTTTACCATCCTATGTGAAATTGGAGGATTTACATTTAAGAAGGTCTTATGTGATCTTGGAGCTAGTATAAATCTCATGTCTTATGAGGATTATAGAAAGCTAGGCATAGGAAATCTTGCTAAAATCGAAATGACTCTGCGGATGGCGGATAGATCGATTAAATACCCTAAAGGAATTATTGAAGACGTATTGGTTAAAGTAGACAAGTTCTATTTTCCAAGAGACTTTGTAGTTATGGAAATGGAAGAAGGATATTCCGCGCCACTTATCTTAGGTCGACCATTTCTAGCTACAGGAAGAACTTTAATAGATGTCCAGAAAGGAGAGTTAATTCTGAGAGTCAATGAAGATGAAGTTACTTTCAATATTTTCAAAGCTATGAACCATCCATACAGATCACGAGAATCATGTTCTTTTATAGAAGATATTCATTCATCTATGATAATCATCACTAGCTTTTGAAGACAGATTAGAAGAATGTTTAACTCTATCTATCTATAAGGAAGATGAGAAAGACACCGAAATGAAAAGATAATCCTTTCTCTAGATAAAGGAAGTTTTACTTTTAAACCATCATGGCATAAGTATTTGGAATTAGAACTAGAAGGACCGGTTCTTAAACCATCACCTGGAAGATCCACCTAAGAATCTGGAATTGAAACCGTTACCTTTAAATCAAGTATGCTTTTCTTGAAACTAATAATCTATTACCAATTATTATTTTCGTCATCTTTAAGCGAGCAACATGAAGATCAATTACTTAGAATGTTGAAAAAGCATAAGAAAGCTTTTGGTTGGGCGATTGCCGATATTCGAGGTATTAGCCCCGAGATTTGCGTTCATAAGATAATTACGAAGGAAGATGCTAAACCCTGTATTCAACCGCAACGCCGCCTCAACCCAAATTTGCAGTTAATTGTTAAGAAAGAGGTCATTAAGCTATTAGAAATGTGGATAATTTTTCCCATATCAGATAGTGTGTCCCGGATTTATCTAATGCGAATAAACAAGTAATAAATATTTATAAACCGGTTAACCTCAAGTATAAGGATCGTAGTACTAGTGGTTAATGCCGGGTCGATCCTACGGGGAACTAAACGATTGTAAATCCTAGTTTTTGTCTATCTAAACTAACTATGTCACGAACTACACACTAAACAAATGATTGAAACAAAACTAAACTTAAACAAAACACAAAGCGGACGAGAAGAACAAGTCTAAAGCCAGGAAAGATTGGTTGCGAACCGATTTGAACTAAACTAAACTAATATGCAATTAAAAGATAAACTAACTAGGCAATTCAAGTTCGAAGGATTAAAAATCAAATTATAACGAACGAACAAGCAATCGATCCACCTATCCTATCAACATTCAATTCTAATTCGAATTAATTCGTGATCTCTACTCAAGTCGTGATTCACCTAATCGAAGGCATAAACTCCTATTCTCGTAGACGAGTTCATTTTCTAATCTTTTATCTCTCGATGTTAAAGATTACGTCTTTCTAACCTAGGCGTGAAATCTTTCAATTTCTAATCTAGAAAATCAATCTAATAACTCTCGTTTTAGTTAGATCGAAGATCTATTCTTTTATCACGGTGATCTATCGTTAACATGATTTTCATCAAATAAACAATCATCAAAGCAAGCATCTTTCGATTAAACATGCAAAAACATACAAAACATGATAAAAGAAACGAACTTGAAATAGATACTCACAGATTAATCACGAATCAAAACTGAATTGTTGAAGGAAGGCTTCACAACGCTTGTTCAAGAGGGTTTTAGCCTCTTAGCATCCTTGTTGCAACTTGAATTGATGAAGTAAAAGACATGAATATATCTAATCTAATCTAGGAATTTAATTGGATAAACTGGAAGAAAATAGAGTAAAAACGCAGCCTGAGCCGCCCCTATGAAATTAGGGTTCGAATTGTGTCTGAGATGGAAAATCTGCTGCTTTAAATAGAGAAATAAGGCGGCTGGGAGTATGGCGGTGCTGGACGCCCGTCTGGGTCACGTCTATAGGCTCTGAATGTAAATCGCACCTCTGAACGCTCGTTTGCAGGTTCAGACGCCCGTCCGGTCAGACGCCATGTTAAACGCTCGTCTAGCTGGACCAACTTCGAATTTCTTGATCTTTATCTCATCTTCTTCTAGCTCATTATATCTTTATCTCTTTGATCATCAGCTATTTCGAACTTCATCAACTTTTGATCACCATTTGAGTCGAGAAAATGCATCTACACGACATCAAAAACATCGCAAAGTGTAACATAATTCCAATAAACATAAAATCACCAAGTAAACACATAATTTAATCACTTTCGCAATTAGACCCTTAAAAGCATCACTTGCTTAATATTTCCATATAAAGGCCAATTCTTATGCAAATAATATAAATATGGGGAAAATCATCGTAAAATATATCGTTATAAAACGTACAAAATCACCCTTAACAACTCCCCCACACTTATCTTTTGCTCGTCCCGAGCAAAGCAAAACAAAAGAAAGGCTCGAAAAGAATATAGACACCTCAACACATATACCACATAGTCAATAAATTAGAAGTTCACCATCGTGTGTGTGCATAGCCATAGAAAACTTCCACTAAACCCAAACTTGAGGAACTCAATGTAAAACTAGCTAATACCCCCTCGTAGACTAGTAATAAGTGACACTCATAAGGTGTACCCTACAAACGTGACATATCCCGAAAAGAATGATCGATTGAATCTAGGTCCTTTCTGAAATACTCAGAGGATAATCCCTACATCATATCTTTCAGTTTATACTGGGGATAAGATTAACGAAAACTAAGCCTTATATTCAATTTCGTAACGATATCTTAATCGATTTAACTTATTCACTTTAAACACACATTAGGAGAAGCTATTGCCCTCATAGCAGAATAGGACATTTCGAGATAATCCCCTACCTTACTCAAATCATAAGGCAGCTTCTTCTGACTGTCGTGAGCTTTTAGTCATCATAGTGGTGTAGGACATACGTGGTATACCCTACCGCACCCAAATCATTGACTAGCTTTCGACACACCCTTTTTATTCATTTAATTCAACTTTTTCATTTGCCAATAAGTCACGTGGTACTTATCACATTCAAACGTCTAGATATTCACAGTATCTCATACTTTGGATCTAAATACAAACTATCATAAATCTCACGATATATACGTAGCACTAAGCACACGACTTATAAGACAATCAGAAATCACTCGTCCAAAAGGGGTATAACTTTATAAATAGCTCATCATTTACTATGGCTCGTGAAAAATAAATCTTGGTAAAACATCTAACCTATGGAACATATGGCATAAAGCATCGATGAATATAACAAACCGAACAACAACACGTATTGCTCACTCGAGACAAAACAAAAATTTTGAAAATTTGACTCATTTAGCTTAGCATAGAAATAATATCATGTAAGCAAATGTGTAGATACATATAGCTTATTCCCCTCCCCCACACTTAAATAACAACATGTCCTCATGTTGTGTGTAAGAAAAGAAAAAGAAAACTTAGGCGATTGTATGCGAAAGGAACAATGCAGAACGGACGACTGCGTTCGATCCAAAAATGCTCGAAGATATCGATGATTGTGGACCATCCACGGAAAACCGCTATCATCTAAAACTCACAAAGGCTAATGCTAATACCCTGTACTCATGAGAAACAAAGAAATACCTCGGGGGAAACAAGGGATTATATCATATCGTACAAAAGTGATAAGGAAGGAGAAATCGAGATTGAAAAACATCCACGCAGTTTTCAAAGAAATGCCATTCAAAACATTAAGTCAACCCCTGATTAAAACAGAAAAACGTCAAATACAAAAAAACTAGAAAAGATTTTCAAACCGAGCCTACGAGAAACCGACAGTAGCTCGAAAAGGAAAACTAAGAAATACACAAAAGAAAACAAAAACGAAAGAAAATAGTGGGTTGCCTCCCACCAAGCGCGTTATTTTTAACGTCGTCCCCGACGCATTGAAAGCTCGGCTGGATCAAGGCCATTTAACTTTTCGCCGCCACTACCTACGTGTAAGCTCTCATCGAGTGTGTGTGGCTGCGAAGCAAGCAGCGAACACAAGGGGTTAATTCTTTAATAGCTCTCCAAACACGCTTGAACTTCCCATGGTCGATTTCTTTCTTTGCCGACTTCCTCTTAAGTTTTGCTCTTTGAAAAACTCTTCCATATCCCAACTACTGCTAGAACTTCTTACGATTGACCACAACCGTCATCCTCGGAAAATAAGTCGGGCGAGAACTCGTCAAACTCATCGACTTTAGGGTGCTACACCGAGGATATCGAGAAATCGAGCAGTCAAAGGCTTTACCTTGGGTTCACCAATGTAATGCTTGCATCTCGACCATTCACTCGGAACGGTTGATCGCCATAACGCGTGACTCTAGAATGCCTCCGGGAATGATTTGGAGAATCTCGAAAGGACCGGACCAACGTGTCCTCAACTTGCCAGGAAACAAATGCAACCTGGAATTGTAAAGTAACACTTGCTCTCCGACTTTAAATTCTCGCTTCTTAATTTTCGCGTCGTGGAGGAGTTTCATCTTTTCCTTACTAATCCTGGCACTCTCGTAAGCCTGGAGTCTAAATTCATCAAGCTCATGCAACTGCTGCAGCCGGTGTTTGCCACAGGATCGGGAGTCGAAGTTCAAAAACTTGGTAGCCCAATACGCCCTGTGCTCTAACTCAACTGGCAGGTGGCACGATTTACCATAAACCATTTGGTAGGGTGATGTACCCATGGGGGTCTTGTAGGCAGTCCTATATGCCCATAGTACATCATCCAACTTTAGACTCCAGTCCTTTCTATGACTGTTCACTGTTTTCTCCAGGATCTTCTTCAAGCTCTGGTTGCTTCGCTCAACCTGACCACTAGTCATCGGATGATATGGTGTGCCAGTTTTGTGACGAACACCATACTTCTCGAGGACTTTTTCCAAAGGTCGGTTGCAAAAGTGTGTCCCTTCATCACTAATCAAGGCACGTGGACATCCAAACCTCACAAAGATATTCTTCTTTAGAAAATTCATGACCGTTTTATGATCATTGCGAGGAGTGGCTATTGCCTCCACCCATTTCGATACATAGTCTATGAGACTAAGATGTATTTTATTACCACAAGAAGATGGGAATGGACCCATAAAATCGATGCCCCATACATCAAAGACTTCGCATTCTAAGATGGGTTTCAAAGGCATGTCAAACCGCCTTGTCAGAGTACCGGTTCTTTGGCACCTATCGCAAGCTTTACAGAAAGCTTCTGTATCTTTAAAGATCGTAGGCCAATAGAAACCAGATTGGAAGATCTTAGCAACGGTTTTCCAAGGACCAAAGTGACCACCTGTGGGTCCACTATGGCATTGCTCGATTATATCGCGTTGCTCAGATTCAGGAACACACCTCCTTAGCAAACCATCTTTACAGATCTTGAAGAGGTAAGGTTCATCCCAAACGAAAGACTTCATATCAGAGAAGAACTTCTTCTTCTCTTGATAAGACATTTCAGGATCGAGATAACGGGCATGAAGGTAGTTTACAATGGAGGAGTACCAAGGGACGTCTGGAGCGCAGCCATGTATCAGCATGATGTTTTCTAGAGGAAAGTAAAGATCTATGTCATCAGGATCACCCTTTTCCTCACTTAACATCCTAGAAACATGATCCGCCACTACGTTTTCACTGCCCTTTTTATCTTTAATTTGAACGTCAAACTCTTGTAGGGTCAGTATCCAACGCAGTAGGCGTGGTTTAGCCTCTTTCTTGGTCATGAGATAGCGCAGCGCAGCGTGGTCAGTCCACACGATCACTTGAGCTCCCAACAAGTAACTACGAAACTTATCCATAGCAAAGACTACAGCTAATAATTCCTTTTCAGTGGTCGTGTAGTTAACTTGAGAAGGATTTAGTGTGTGACTGGCATAATAGATAGGCTGGAACTTTCCGTTAAGCTTTTGCCCTAAGATCGCACAACCTGCATAGTTGGATGCATCACACATAAGCTCAAAGGTAGGTTCGGTTAGGCGATATAAGAATGGAGCGAGAGATCGTCTACTCTTAAGCTCCTCAAACGCGCTTGCAATTCTCATCAAAATCAAAAGTAACGTCTTCTTTTAGTAAAGTAGGCAGGGGCTTGGCAATCTTTGAAAAGTCTGGATGAACCTCTATAGAAGCCGACATGTGTCGAGAAAACCTCGGACCTCCCGAACATTCTTAGGATAACTCATCTTCTCAATAGCTTCAACCTTGGCCCTATCTACTTCTATACCTTTGGCTGACACTTTGTGGCCAAGGACTATGCCTTCATCTACCATGAAATGGCATTTTTCCCAATTAAGCACTAAGTCCTTTTCCACACATCTAGACAACACCTGATCAAGATTATCGAGGCAATCATCGAAGGATTGACCAAAGACCGAGAAATCATCCATAAAAATCTCCATGCACTTTTCAACTAGCCCGTCAAAGATTGCCATCATACACCTTTGAAAGGTAGTTTGGGGCATTCTGAGAGACCAAATGGCATCCGCTTTGTAGGCGCGAATGTCCCATAAGGGCAAGTGAAAGTGGTCTTCTCTTGGTCACAGGATCGATGGGTATCACGGAAGTATCACGAATATCCATCCAGAAGCGAGAGAATGCGTGCCCCCCGCCAGACGCTCAAGCATCCGGTCAATGAATGGAAGGGGAAATGATCTTTCATTGTGACCTCATTGAGCTTTCGATAATCGATACATACTCTGTATCCAGTAACGAGCCTCAATGCTATCTCTTCTCCCTTCTCATTCTTCTCAATAGTAATTCCACCTTTCTTGGGAACTACTTGAGTTGGGGATACCCACTCACTGTCTGCAATGGCGTAAATGATACCCATATCTAGAAGCTTTATAATTTCCTTCTTGACTACCTCTTGCATGTGAGGGTTGAGCCTTCTCTGAGGCTGTCTAACTCGTTTTGCACCCTCCTCAGTCTTGATCTTGTGCATACAGATGTCCGGAGATATCCCTCTGATATCCCCTACTTGCCAACCAAAGGCTTTCTCATTTTTGCGCAAGACGTTTAACAGTTTAAGCTCTTCTATTCGAGATAGCTTGGCAGAGATGATCAAAGGAAGCTTGTCACCTTCTCTCAGAAATACATACTTAAGATGTTTAGGCAACGGCTTCAGAACCAAGTCTACAGGGGGTTCCTCTAGACTTGATTTAAGATCTCCACTCCTCAACTCAACATCGTTGAGTTTACTTAGTGGCCCTACTGCCAAAGCTTCTTCTCTTAGCCCATCCTCAAAATCAGCTGCTAATTGATCTAGATTGACCACACCATGATTGTTCAGATTATCGATCAATCGCTCATATTCTGCTTCTACAGCCAAGACTTGCTTATCCATGAAGTCATTGAAGTCATCAGACGTCTCCCCAATGGAACGACCGGTTGGAGAACCGGAGGGTACTTGAATAGATTTAGAAACACTATAGCTCACCTCTTGGTCACCAACTCGGATAGTTACTTTCCCACCATCACAATCGATGAGGGCTCTGTTTGTAGATAGGAAAGGTCTTCCAAGAATCGAGAGGACATTTTCATTTTCTCCATATCTAAGACATACCAGTCAACGGGAAAGGTAAACCTACCAACTTGAACCAAAACGTCCTTTAGGATCCACGAGGCTTTCTTTGAAGATCTATCGTAACTGCAAGTTCATGGTAGTGGGTTCTAGAAGACTTTGTAAACCATTTGCTTGCAAATAGATAATGGCATCAAGCTTATGGATGCACCAGGTCACATAAAGAATTTGGAAAGACTAGGCCTCCCATCCGCAATGTGAGCACGAATTTTCCGGGGTCACCTCTTTTGATTGGTAAGTCCGGATAATTGATCATTGAACAATCCTCACCAATTGCTCGATCCATTTTCGCTAACTTCTTCTTGAAGAAACAACATCCTTTATGAATTTGGTGTACTTAGGCATCTCTACCAAGACATCTGACAATGGAAGATTAACCTGAGTATTTTTCAACAAATTAACCACCTTTTCGTACTTCTTATCTTCAATCAAAGGAATGTTGCTCTTTCTGGGTGGAAAGGGAAGCTTTTTCAAATCATCCTCGGAAAATACTTTCTTTGAGGAAGCACTGACAGCTTTGTCTTCCATGTCTTTCCATCGAACCGTCTTTCCATCCTTTTTGTTAGTCAGGGGATCAACCACCTGACTATCATTTAACTCATCAGTCCTCAGGGGATCAGCCACTTGAGGATCCTCAATTATTTCACTTCTCGAGAGCGACCACCGAGGACATCCGATCGATTCTTTATTCCTCAAGGGATCAGCCACCTGAGGAATCTCAACTCTTTCTTCTATCAGGGGATCAGCCACCTGATTTGCCTTCTGCAGCCAAGGGGACGATGGGTGCTCAACTTCCCTCTCGCCTTTATCGGTGGCGGGGAGGGCTAGTGGTTTCCCTGGAAGCCAGGGGAACCACTCAGCTGAGTGCCACTTCTTAAATTCATCGCACTGGCCTCCTCTTTACCGTATTGCATTGTTGGCACGAGGTCAGTGCATTGGCTGTTGCTTATATCGGCCTGAGCGACTTGACCGCCTCTTGGGTTTTTTCAGACAAGCTGAGGCGGATGCCACAGGGGTCTTGACGCTAGTTGCTCAGCCAATTGCCCTATTTGTCTCTCAAGACTTTTTATTGTCCTACTTTGCTCCTCCAACTTGGTTTCGAAATTGTTGGATTGGGAGGGGCCTTGAGAGTTCTGATGATTTTGAGGGAGAGGTGATTGGGTGATTTGGAAATGTAGAATTAGAATTGGCGGGCCAATTCTGATTGAACCTCGGGTTGGAAAAATTTAAGCTTTGGTTCTGAACATGACCAGGGTTTCTATTGAAATTTGAATTCGGATTAAATCCTGCAGATTGATTAAACCCTTGGTTTTGGAAATTGTTCTGGCCAGAGAATTGGTTGTTGAATCGCCGATTTGTGCGGCCAGAGAAAGCATTGACTTCCGCGTCGCCCAATCATGGGATGAAGCGGCGATGTGCCCATGCTATCACATACTTGGCATGTGATGGGATTATGTCGTCCATAGTCATGAACAAGCATTGACTTGCCGAGCGAGAGGGAAGAAAATTGACATTGGCGGTCATATGGCGGTCGACAAACAAGCTTCACGATCTGAACTTGAGAGTTACGTGAAGGTGAAGGAGCCACGATAACTTCGGATTTGAGAAGTTTTGAGAAGTGTCATTTGAGAGGTTGCCATTTGCTTCGCAACATGGCAACGAGATTTTGCATAGTCACCTCTTCGACCTTGGGAGGCGGAGGAGGTGCTTGAATGGCTTGATAAGAGGGGCATAATTGTACTTGGCAATGTCCTCGAGCAGCGCCCACCCTCATCAGTGTTTTCTTGAGAAATGCCCCACCAGAGGAACTATTGACCATGCCCTTGGTGAGCTCGGTCAATCCTTTGAAGAAAGTATGGACTTGCCTTTGCTTTGGCAAGCCATGATGGGGACACTACTTGCGAGAGAGACTTAAACCTTTTCCACGCATCAAAGAATGACTCATTTTCCGGTGACGGAATGTGAAGATTTCGTTCGGACAATGGGCTACATTTTGAAGGAGGAAAGTATTGACTTAGAAATTCCTTCTCGAGCTCATTACGTAGTGATGGATTCAGAGAGGGAGAGAGTGATAACACTCGAGTGCCTCCCCGTAAGGAAAATGGAAATAGTTTAAGCTTGATGGCATCCTCACTTACACCTTGGATACGGGTAGTACCGCATATTTGCAAGAATGTGTGTAAGTGAGTGTGGGGTTTTCAGATTGGAAAATTGATGCATCTTTGCATCATCCGAATAAGTCCGGTTTAAGCTCGAAGTTTGGGAGCGATAATGGTAGGCATGGCGATAGCCGGGTTTATGGTGGTATGTACGGGCATGGCATAGTCGGCCAACGTCCGTCTATCTTCCGCCGCCATTATTATTATGTCTTTGATTTCTCCCGCAAGATATTGCTCAAATTCTTGATCGAAACCTAAACTACGAAAAATTTAAAGCAGAAAAAGCAGAAAAATACTAAAAGGCAAGAAAAAAAAGCGTGTTGAAATCTTACGAGCCCAAAATGGAAGGAAAACACTGGATTTTGACGTCGAACGAGCTTTCGAATTGGGGTCCCGCGCCAATCCGACACTCGAGCGAAAGTTATGGCCAAAATACTAAAGAGTGCTAAAACAATCCTTTTTATCCAAAAGTTCGATTGTTAAAAGCGTGGGGTCGAGATAATTCAACCTTAGATGTCACCGAATCAACGTGGAAACTAGAAAGGATAGAAACAAAAACCCTACCTACTTAAAAGACATCAAGCAGGAGGACAGACGAGGCGGGCGTTTGGAAATCCGAGCGCTCGTCCGGAAGGCCGACGAGCAGAGACGGGCGCCCAAATTTGATGGACGTTAAATCGACCGATTCGAGAATGGGACGGGCGTTCAAAATATGAACGCCGTCCGCAGTCGTAATTTGATCTGATTGAAAAATTTTGGTGGGCGGGCGCCCGATAAACTAAACGCTTCGTCCGACTAGAGCAAGAATGGGACGGGCGTGCGGTAAAAGCGGACCTTTCGTCCAATCAAGCGTAAACGTTTAGAAAAGCAGAGTGACAAGCGAAAGCAGTATAGATTAGAACAAAAATTTTATATTAACTACTCACGAAACACAAATAAAACGGCGGATAAGCGAACAAAAGCGACTAAACTACTAACTACAAGCGTAAAGCGAAAAGATCTAACCTAAAAACAAGAATTGAAAACAAACTAAAAACAAAAACAAAAACTAGGCAACCGTCCGGTTCCCCGGCAACGGCGCCAAAAACTTGTCCCGGATTTATCTAATGCGAATAAACAAGTAATAAATATTTATAAACCGGTTAACCTCAAGTATAAGGATTGTAGTACTAGTGGTTAATGCCGGGTCGATCCTACGGGGAACTAGACGATTGTAAATCCTAGTTTTTGTCTATCTAAACTAACTATGTCACGAAACTACACTAAGCAAATGATTGAAACAAAACTAAACTTAAACAAAACACAAAACGGACGGAGAAGAACAAGTCTAAAGCCAGGAAAGATTGGTTGCGAACCGATTTGAACTAAACTAAACTAATATGCAATTAAAAGATAAACTAACTAGGCAATTCAAGTTGAAGGATTAAAAATCAAATTATAACGAGCGAACAAGCAATCGATCCACCTATCCTATCAACATTCAATTCTAATTGAATTAATTCGTGATCTCTACTCAAGTCGTGATTCACCTAATCGAAGGCATAAACTCCTATTCTCGTAGAGCGAGTTCATTTTCTAATCTTTTATCTCTCGATGTTAAAGATTACGTCTTTCTAACCTAGGCGTGAAATCTTTCAATTTCTAATCTAGAAAATCAATCTAATAACTCTCGTTTTAGTTAGATCGAAGATCTATTCTTTTATCACGGTGATCTATCGTTAACATGATTTTCATCAAATAAACAATCATCAAAGCAAGCATCTTTCGATTAAACATGCAAAAACATACAAAACATGATAAAACGAACTTGAAATAGATACTCACAGATTAATCACGAATCAAAAGCGAATTGTTGAAGGAAGGCTTCACAACGCTTGTTCAAGAGGGTTTTAGCCTCTTAGCATCCTTGTTGCAACTTGAATTGATGAAGTAAAAGACATGAATATATCTAATCTAATCTAGGAATTTAATTGCATAAACTGGAAGAAAATAGAGTAAAAAACACGGCTGAGCCGCCTTATGAAATTAGGGTTGAATTGTGTCCGAGATGGAAAATCTCTTTGCTTTAAATAGAGAAATAAAGCGGTGGGAGTATGGCGGTCTTTGGACGCCCGTCTGGTCACGTCTATAGGCTCGAATGTAAATCGCACCTCACGAACGCTCGTTTGCGAGTTCGAGACGCCCGTCCGGTCGACGCCATGTTAAACGCTTCGTCTAATTTGGACCAACTTCGAATTTCTTGATCTTTATCTCATCTTCTTCTAGCTCATTATATCTTTATCTCTTTGATCATCAGCTATTTCGAACTTCATCAACTTTTGATCACCATTTGAGTCGAGAAAATGCATCTACACGACATCAAAAACATCGCAAAGTGTAACATAATTCCAATAAACATAAAATCACCAAGTAAACACATAATTTAATCACTTTCGCAATTAGACCCTTAAAAGCATCACTTGCTTAATATTTCCATATAAAGGCCAATTCTTATGCAAATAATATAAATATGGGGAAAATCATCGTAAAATATATCGTTATAAAACGTACAAAATCACCCTTAACATAGTGAATGGGTAAGTCCAACTCAAGTGGTACCAAAGAAAGGAGGTTTCACAGTGAAAGAGAATGAAAGGAATGAATGGATTCCGACAAGAGAGATTACAGGTTATCGATTGTGCATTGATTTTAGAAAACTAAATGATCATACTAAGAAAGATCATCATCCACTTCCATTCATAATTCAGATGTTGGAACGTTTAAGTGGACATAAGTACTACTGTTTCTTAGATGGTTATTCAGGATATTTACAGATTTTCATTGCAGTAGGAGATAGAGAAAAAACTACTTTCACTTGTCCTTATAGAACTTTTGCTTATAAAATAATTCCGTTTGGTTTATGTAATGCACCAGCTACTTTTCAAAGGTGTATGATGGCTATATTTGCTGATATGGTTGATAAATTTTTATGGATGACTTTAGTGTTTACGGAGATTCATTTGATATTTGTTTGTTACACTTAGAACGAGTGTTACAACGCTGTGAAAATACCAATCTAGTACTAAACTGGGAAAAATGTCACTTAATGGTATCAGAAGGAATTGTTTTAGGACATAGAATCTCGGGAGAAGGTATTGAAGTTGATAAAGCTAAAGTCGAGATAATTGAAAAGTTACCTCCACCAGTTAATTTAAGAACCCTAAGAGGATTTCTCGGACATGCAGGATTTTATAGAAGATTCATTGCAGATTTTTCAAAAATAGCAAAGCCTCTAAGTCATTTACTTGAAAAGGAAGTACCTTTTAACTTTGACAAAATGTGTGGAAGCCTTCGGACTTAAAAGCGAGGTTGACTCGCACACGGTGCTAGTAGCACCATTGAGTTTGCCGTTTGAGATTATGTGTGATGCAAGTGATTTAGTTGTAGGAGTTGTTTTAGGTCAAATGTATAACAAAATTCTCAAAGCTATCTACTATGCATCTCACACATTGAACGCAGACTCAACTTAATTACGCAACCACGTAAAAGAACTATTGGCTGTAATTTTTGCCTTAGATAAGTTTCGATCATATATTGTTGGTTCTAAGGTAATAATTTATCTGAGACCATTCAACCCTCAAGTATTCTTGAGCAAGAAAGATGCTAAACCACGTCTTCTTAGATGGATTCTCTTACTTCAAGAATTTGATATTGAAATTAAAGATAAAAAAGGAAGTGAGAATGTAGTAGCAGATCATCTAAGTAGAATGGAAAATGATGAAGAAATTGGGAATGAAATTAAAGATTCATTTCCTGATGAACAACTATATAGAATAGATACTCCTTCAACCATGCAGTTATTAAAGAATAGAATTCCTTCTAAGGAAACGTCACATTGGTTTGGAGATATCATTAATTACTTAACCCGTGATTATATTACGTCTCATTGGACTTGGCAGCAGAAAAAGAAGTTCTTTTATGACTTAAAATTTTATTACTGGGAGGAACCAGACATTTTCCGTAAATGTTCGGATGGGATAATCAGAAAATGTGTTCCTGATAATGAAATTTTAAGTGTTTTATCATTTTGTCATGATCGTGAGGCAGGAGGTCACCATGGAGGTTGGAAAACTGCTTTTAAAGTTTTACAATGTGGTTTTTATTGGCCTACACTATATAGAGATGCTTATAAGTATGTTAAATCTTGTGAATCTTGTCAAAAATGGGGAAATGTATCTAAAAAACATGAAATGCCTATGCAACCTATTTTAGAATGTGAGTTATTTGATGTTTGGGGTATAGATTTCATGGGACCTTTCCCTATATCTTTTGGAAAAAGATTTATTCTTGTAATGGTAGATTATGTTTCAAAATGGGTAGAAGCTGAAGCTCTTCCCACTAATGATACCAAAGTTGTCATACGATTCCTTAAAAAGAATATATTTACCAGATATGGCATTCCGAGGGCTATCATTAGTGATAGAGGGTCACACTTTTGTAATAGACCATTTACTAAGATAGTTGAAAAATATGGTGTAACACATAAGTTAGGAACACCCTATCATCCGCAAACCAGTGGTCAGGTAGGGGTGTCTAATAGAGAAATCAAAAGAATCGTGGAGAAAACAGTTGATTCAAATCGTAAAAACCTGGCAGTCAAATTAGATGATGCATTATGGGCATATAGAACAGCTTTTAAAACGCCAATTGGTTGTTCTCCCTATAAGATAGTCTTTGGTAAATCTTGTCATCTCCAGGTTGAGTTAGAACACCGAGCCTTCTCAGGCTATTAGATTTTCAATTTCGATCCTAAGGTGTGCCGGTGATTATAGATTGCTTGATTAATGTAACTAGAACAATTTCGTCTCGATTCTTATGAAAATGCTCGAATCTACAAGGAACACACGAAATCTTTTCACGATAAGAGAATCTATAGTTGTGAGTTCCATGTAGGTGATCGAGTGCTCTTGTACAATTCACGTTTAAAGTTGTTTCGTGTAAGCTTAAGTCAAGATGGGATGAGTCCATTTAAAGTAACGAGGTTTACAAATCTGAGAGTATTTGTTGAACTAAGCGATGGAAATACAACTTTTATAGCCAATGGCCACAAAGTAAAGTTATTTGTGGAAGGAGAAAGAATCTGCTTGAAGGAAGAAGTAATGCTACTAAGCGATCCTCCGACAAAGTAAAAAGCAGAGAAATCAAGAAATTGAAAAGCGGAGAAACTTAAAACAGCCAAATACCAGGTGCTATCCATCTTTACTCTACTTTTCTGTGTTTTATATGTTTAAACTAGTCTCGTCTTTTACCGGATAGACGTAAAAGAACTGGATGTCTTTTTTAGATAGAATAGGAGTTTTTATTTTACTTTTGAAGTTAGGCCTTGATAAAGATGTCGCGTTTAAAATAGAAGCTTTAGTGTTTGAGAAAAACAAGCAATTGTTGAGAGAGATCAGATTGAAAGAAATATGTAATGGAAAATCGAGAAGTTCGATAAAGAGAAGGGCAAAGTTTTTAAGAAGATGCAGAATCTGTGGAAAAAGTGAGCATGATGGGAAATGCGGAGAAAACACAACCAAATCCCAGGATGAGTGTTTGAATGTTGTTAAGAAGGGAACGATTAGGTGGTTATCCGAAAATCCCGATGGAGATCAAAGAGAAAATTCGAACGCCTCATTTCTTAAGGTTAGGTTGATAGAACGTTATGTCAGAACCCTGGAAGATTTAGAAATAATGGAATTATGACCCTTATAAGTTTTATAAAATTTATAAAATTTTTATATAACTTTTGAAAATTTTATAAATAGGATCTTTATGAAATTACTTAAAAGTTTTATAAAATTTTTGTAAAAGGTTTTATTTAAAAATTAGCAGAAGTATTATTAAGGTTTTATAAAATTTTTATTAAGTTTTAAAGAGTTTAAAAAAAAAAAAAAAAAAATTTTGTCGGATTGATCCGACATAACCCCGGATCGATCCGGAGACTAAAAAACCTAAAAACGGGGTCTCCTCTTCTTCTTCTTCCTCTTTCATTTTTCTTCTTCAAACAGCCGCCCCTCATCCCCATTTTCCCCTCGAATTTTTTTCTTCAAATCATCACATAAAATTACTATTAAACTACCCCAATCTTTATACTCTTCTCATTTTCCTCTCTTCTCTTCAAATTCTTGTTTAAATTGAAGAAATTTTCAAAGAAAAGCTTCAACTTTCACTCCGGTGATATTCAACTTTTCCGGCCAACTTTTCAACCTTTTAAGCATTATAAGGTAACATTGTAGTCATTTATTTTGTTAATTTCGTTTTTTATGCAATTTTTTTATTTAATTTCAACTATTTTGTTACTCATTTGTGTTGTTTTGTGTTGTTTTGTTTGATTTGTGTTGTTTTGTTATTGTGTCACTATCATAGAATGGCCCAAAAGCCAGTAAAAAACGTAAGCCGCATATCCCTACCCAAATCCCGGTCATAGAGACTAGGCCTTTAACAGAAGAAGAATTGGCTGTTAGTTTTGAAAGAACCACGTCTGCAGCAGCTAGAAAAGCCTTAAAGAATAAATTTGGACAGTGTTTAGTTGCAATATAGAGGGGTTTAGATTTTAAGGATTTGGGAAGGGAGGTGAAAGAGATTTTCGAAAGGCGACAGTGGTTGGAGTTAGCCAGTTTAAGGACAGGTGAAGTTAACACAACCTTAGTAGCTGAATTTTATTCTCTGGTAGCAACTCATAATGAAACAGAGAATGGTGAGTTAACTTCTGTCAGCCTAAGAACCAGGACAGTGCCGTTTAATCCCCAGGTTATAAATGCTATTTATGGTATCCCTGATATACCAGAAAATGAGGATTATTATACGGTATGGAATTTAGATGAGCCTGCAGACTTTGACCATATAGTCTCGACAGCACAGCACGAGTTAGATCCCACAACTATATGGCATGAAAATAGGTTTTCCTATGGAAAATGTATAAGGGATATGAGAGCTATTAAACGTTTTATCAGTTCGACTCTTTACCCTTCTCGTAATTTGACATCTTTTGGTAAGGAGGATCTGTGCATTGCTTGGGCTATGGTCAATCATATACCTGTGGATGTAGGCAGGGTTATGTATAGAAGGGCCAAGGAATTTGTCATAACTGCTAAACCAGGCAGTCGCATGCCTTTTCCTTGTTTTATTTCTTCCTTGTGTCGCCAGATAGGTGTTCTGAGCTTCCAAATGATAATCGATTATGGGTGTGAAACACTTATAGGTCCTAGTTTACCACTTAGGCCGGCGGGAAGGATAGATTTTATGAACCCTAACCGCCAACGACTCTCGGCCTATTCCACATGTTTCTCAATCCACAACTGTTCCTCCATCATCTAGTCAAACTCAAACTCAACTTCCAAACACCATCACATACGACATGTTTCAATCCTTAGCCTATGATGTTCATCGTGCCAATGCCAATATGGCTGTTTTTGCGGAAAGGAATAGGTTGTGGTCTGAAGATTTACGTCAGGGCATGCGAGGTATATATCAGATGAATTTACTGCAGCACCCTACCTATGCCGAGATGGATATTCCGCATTGCCAATCCGCACCATATACCTTGCCCGACTTTATTCCACCGATGCCACCTCGATCAAACTTCCAACAAATGCCACATTCTTTTGGATTTCAAACTAGTGGTATAGGGGCTTTTTCGACAAGTACAACGGCAGCTGCGACATCTGATTGGGAAGGATTTGGATCATTTAGCCACACCACGACGGGATGGGGAAGCACTTTTTCCGATGTCACGACAGGGATGAGCTCGATGGGATTAGATGGCTCGATTAGGATGTCGACACACTTTCAAGAACCATTTCATGATTCGACATATGATCCGGACAGTTCTCAAGCCATGCCAAGCTCGAGTCACGTCCAGATGAGTGATGAGGACGATTGATTTGAACCATTTTATGATTATTGACATTGAAAACAATTTATTTTTAAATGCGATTTTATGTTACTTCGATTCTATTTTCGTACGATTTTAGGTTATTTTGATTTTCATAAAATTTTATTTTACTTTCGTTTGATTTTATGTATCACGCACCGTGTAGTAAAATTTATTTTGATAACATAATAAAAGGAAACCAAAGTTAGGAAGAAAACATATCAAACTAGGAAAAAATCTGGGCATTTTTTTTTTCAAGCCAAAACAACTCTGTCCGTGAATAGTGAGTTCCCGGATCGATCCGACCTAACCCCGGATCGATCCGGCGAGTGTACCCGACGACAAGATTTCTAGCTTCTAGGCCGGATCGATCCGGCCCTTTTCAGGATCGATCCGGGAAGTATAAAAACGCCAAAAATGTAGATTTTTTTTACTTTTGCATGATGGGGACATTTCTATAAAAGGAAAGAGCAGCAGCCTTCAAACATTGCTCATTCTTTTTCTCCTTCTATCTGTTTAAGCTTATTGTCTTTATCTGATAAAAATGTCTAATCACTCCTCCCCCTCGGTTAATAGTTACGAACCACATACGCCTGACGGTGTGGTTCCCGAAAGCCATGCCTCGTGTTTTCACAATGACGTTCCAAGATGTCTAAATTTCGTCCATTCTCCTATTATGATGGAAAAAGGCTTGAATACGGAAAAAATTGATCAGTGGGGACGCAATCTAATCCAGGGTTGTGGATGGAAAAATCTGATTAGGACTCCCAGAGGTAGGATTAACATATCAATCGTTAGAGATTTTTATGCAGCTCTTACTGATATAACGACAGCAGCCTCATCTCATCTTATAACTATAAGGGGCATCATTATATCCTTTTCTCCAGTCATCATAAATCAAATATTTCAAATCCCACCATCTACCTTTGATCAAAACCCACACTTCGAGTTTCTATGGGAACTCGGAAATGCTTATAATGTTGTCAATCGTACTGCAGAAGCTTTTCAATATGTGTTTCCACTGTTTGATCATAACTATGATTCTTCAACTCTGGCTTTACCCCCTCATTTGAGGGCTTGGAAACGCTTCATTAATTCCCGGATCTATCCAACTACAGATTTTTTTGGGGTTACTGATGATGAGATGCTGCTGTTGTATGCACTGACTGTGGGGGCATATATTGACTGGGGGATTTTGATGTTCAAAACGGCAATTAATTTTGTAGTAGAGAGGCGTAATAGGGGAAGACCACTACCGTTTGCCTGGGTTATCTCTCAACTATGTGTTCATCTGAATCGAGTGCCTGAGTTTAGTACAGACGAGATTTTTCCATCTTGTCACGGATTTTATCTAACAAAACAAACAAGTAATAATCCGGTTAACCTCAAGTATAAGGATCGTAGTAATAGTGGTTAATGCCGGGTCGATCTTACGGGGAACTGGCGATTGCTAACCCTAGTTTTTGTTTAACTAACTAACCTATGTCACGATTACTAAACTAAACAGATATGGAAACGGTAAATAATTCACAAGAAAGAGGACAATAACGTAAACTGGACAGAAGATCAAGGATCTAAAGCCAGGAAAGATAGTTTCGAACCAATTTAAACTAAACTAAACCTAATATGCAATAAAAGACTAACTAAGCTAAACAATTCAAATTCAAGGGGTTTAAATCAATAAGTTACGAACGAACAAGCAATTGATCCACCTATCCTACCAACATTCAATTTCAATCCGGATTACCTCGTGATCTTTAACCAAGTTGTGATTCACCTAACTAGGGCATGAACTCCTAATTCCTTAGAAAAGTTCGTTTCTTAATCTTCTATCTCTCGATTTAAAAGATTATTACTTTCAAAGCGAAGGTGTAAGATTTCTCAATCTAATTATCTAGAGATTCAACCTAATTAACTCTCGTTGTTTTATAGGGTGAAAATCTAATCTTTATTATATTGATCTAGGGTTTAACAAGATTTTCATCAATATAAACATCACACATGCAAGCATCTTTCGATAAAATTGCAATAAACAATGATAAACGATAATAAAGATACAACTTGAATAAAATACTCACAAGATAATCCTGAAACGAAATCAAGGTGTTGGTAGAACGGCTTCACAACGCTTATTCTAGAGGGTTTTAGCCTCTAGACATCCTCTTGGAACTTGGAATTGTTTGAGTAAAATTGCATAAAAGAATCTAAAGAGAAATTATATGAAAACAAAGGAAAATCGCAGCTTAGCTGCCCCTAGGGTTTTAGGGTTCGAATATATGATGTGTTGTGGAGAAAATACGCTGCCTTATATAGAATTCGAAGGCGGTTCAGCTAAGTCGGCGTTCGGACGCCCGTCTGGAAAGGGTGAACGTCCGTCTGGCTTATGTAAACTTCTTCGAATCGGGCCGAGCTGGATCAGACGCCCGTCCTTCACTAAATTGGACGCTCGTTCATTTGAAAATCTGAACATCCTGAACCAAACTTCTCTTCCTGGACGCTCGTTTAGATGACCAAACGCCCGTCCACTCGGACGCCTTGATTCAAGGCGGACGCCACCCGTGGTCGACTTCATCTTGATTTCTTCATCTCTATCTCTTTCCATCAAATCCAATCATCATTATCTTTTTTTTATCATCAATTAGCTCGACTCTTATCTCTTTTTGATCAACATTTGAGCATCAAACATGTACCTATAACACATTAAAACATCGCAAAATGTAGTATCGTCCAAATAATCATAAAAATCACAATTAAAACACCTAAATTAACCAATTTTGCGAATAACTTATTTAAAACCTCATTTACTCAATATTTCCGTTAAACACTCGTTTCTTATGCAATTTAGTACAAATACGGGGGGAAATATCATAGAATATAGCGTTATAAATCATGTAAATTCACCCTTAACAACTCCCCCACACTTAGCTTTTGCTCGTCCCGAGCAAAACAAAACAAGATAAAGGCTTGAGAAAAGATAGACATCTCAGCACATATAACACATATTCAATAACTTAGAGGTTCACCCCGGTGTGTGTGCAAAGCCATAACAAACTTCCACTAAATCCAAACTTGAAAGACTCAAAGCAAAACTAGCTAATACCCCCTCGTAGACTAGCGATAAATGACACTCATAAGGTGTACCCTACAAACGTGACATATCCCGAAAAGGATGATAGAATACATCTAGGGCCTTTCTGAAATACTCAGAGGATAATCCCTACAGCATATCTATCAGTTTATACTGGGGGTAAGATAGACGATAACTTAGTCTTATATTCATTTCATACCGTATCACTAGTTGATTTACTTACTTCACTTTAAACACACATCAGAATGAGCTATTGCCCTGTCATAGAAGAATAGGATATTCGAGATATACCCTACCTCACTCCAATCATAAGGCAGCTTCTTCTGACTGCCGTGAGCTTTTAGTCATCATAGTGGTATAGGACATACGTGGTATACCCTACCGCACTCAAATCATCGACTAGCTTTCGACACACCCAATTTATTCATTTGATTCAACTTTTTCATTTGACAATAAGTCACGTGTTACTTATCACATTCAAACCTTAGATATTCACAGTATAACATACTTCGGATCTAAATACAAACTATCATAAGTCTCAAGATATATACGTAGCACTAAGCACAAGACTTATAAGAAAATCAAGAACCACTCGTCGAAAAGGGGTATAGCTGTATAAACTAGCTCATCATTTACTATGGCTCGTGAAAAATAGATCTCAGGTGAAACAACTAACTCATCAACTAACTCGTGAAACAACTAACTCGTCTAAGTGAATAAAAACAGAACAGAATTGATAATTTTCCAGCGGACGGGCGTCCAAGATATTCAGACGCCCGTTTGGTAGCGGGAAAACTAGAACAGAAACAAAAATTTGCAGAAAAGAAAAGAAGGTAAGACAGAAAGACAGAAAAACAGAAAGAAAGACGATCTAATCTCAAACGAAACTACTAAGGAAGGTCTTAACCCCCTAACTAAACCCTAATTATCTACTTAACAACTACCTAAAACAATTATCAACTAAAAGCAGAATTTAAAACGAAATAAAAAAGCGAAAAACAAAAACTAGACAACCGTCCGGTTCCCGGCAACGGCGCCAAAAACTTGTTTTTGGTTCCGTTGACGGGAATACTCACCACTATACTACCTTAGAAAAATTAATAATGGCTGGACAACCGCACCGATTCCCGGCAACGGCGCAAAAACTTGTCACGGATTTTATCTAACAAAACAAACAAGTAATAAATTTATAAATCCGTATTCCCAAGTGTAGGGATCGTAGTATAGCGATTAATACCGGAGTCGGTCACGAGGAATCGGGTATCTAGTTCATTAATTTTCCTAAGGTTGTTACTACTAAAACGAAACTAACAAAACGAAAAGATAAACTGGACAGAGGATTGTCAGTCCAAAGCCAGGAAGGATCGTTGCGAACAAAATAAATAAATAAGGCTACAACTAAGAAAAGACGATAAAACTAACGAACATGATAATGACTGAAGCAAATCAACATCGAACAAACCATGATCCACCATCCCGCAACCCTTAATTTCTCGCTAGATTATCTTATGAAGATTTAATCAAAAATGTGATTCACCTCTCAAAAGTATGAATTCTACTCTAAGTAGATAATTCGCCTATCAATCTTTTATCTCTCGATCTTAAAGATTAACGTTTTCAAACCAAGGTGCAAGATTTATTAGATCTAACAATCTAGATATTCTAACCTATCAACTCTCATTATGTTTAGGTTAAAAAGATCTATTCTTTCCTATGGCGATCTAGCGTTTACACCGGCTCTCGTCATACGGTAAACATCAATAACAACAATCTCTCGATATACGTTGCATAAACAAATAATCAAAGGAAAGAAACAAGCTTTAATTAAAACACTCACAAAATCATCCAAAGAAAGAATAAAAACGCTGCTGGAAAATCTCCCATGGCTGCTCCAAGTTCAAAGCTTCAAGCCATCATCAAGATCGAACAAGAAAAGAAAACGAAAATAAAAACCTAACTAATCCGCAACCCCAGCCTCCCTAAAGGGGGCTGGGGCCGCCTAGGGTTTTTCTCTAATGATTGTGTATCAATAGGTCTCAATAATGTATCAATAATGTGTCTTAGAGTTGAAATCGTGCTGCTATTTATAGAGAACTAGGTCGGCTGCTGCTAAGTCGGTTTAAGGACGCCCGTCCACTCCTTTGGACGCTCGTCCGAGGTGTCTTGGATCGCTCAGGGACGCTCGCCCACTCGGCGCCCAAACTCTCTGCTCGATTTCTCCTCCTGGGCCTTGATCCACTTATTTGGACGCCTTGATCCCACTGGACGGGACTTGGACGCTCGTCCAATGTGATCCAAATTCGAAATCTTCAATTCTATCTCTTTTCCTCTAGCCAATTCCATCCTCATCTCTTTTTCATCCATTAAATCCGACATTTGTCTTCATTTAATCATCAAATAATTCGAACTTTATCACCTTTCTTCATATAAATCTTCAATTAAACATTATCCAATCCTCCATTGAGCCGCATTATGGTGTATCTACAATCATAAAAAACATGCAGAGTGTAACCATGTCCAAATAATCATAAATTCATCAATAAAAAGCCTAAATTAACTAATTTTGCGAATCAACCCTTAAAAAACTCACTTGCTTAATATTTCAATATAAAGCTCGATTTCTATGAAAAACATCCAGATATGGGGGAAATTGATATAAAATATATCCTTATAAAACGTACAAAATCACCCTTAACACATCTCGTGATTCTCAGTTGGGATTACTTCCGGTAGATACTCCCGGATGTTCATCGACAGTTTGATGTGTTGTTTGAGTTGGTAAAAATCAGTTGATAAAATGTCAGTTGGAAGTTTGTTAAGTTTAAAGTCAATAAAGTTAGTCGTTTAATTTCTTATTTAATCAGTTTTCTTTAAGGTTGTAATAGTTTGCATAATGTTTAATATATATGTGGTTTGTTTTTATTAAAATAATATATGTTGAAAAAATGATAATAATCAAAATTGTATAAAATTTTAAGTTTTTCTTTCGAACCTACTTTTTATTACTCACTGAACATCGGGACGATGACATTTCGTAAGTGGGGAGTAGAGGTAAGTTAGTAAATAAAAAATTAAAATTTTCTCATATAAATTTATACTTAAGTGCTTAATACTTAGTTAATTTTTCTTGAATAAAAATAAGTAGATAGTATATAATTAATATGAATAAAAATAATATAAATTGGTAAGAATAGATTTTGATTAAGTAAGTAAATTAGATATATTATAATTATATTATATGTCAGTTTTAGATTTTTATAAGATTTTAAGTATATGTAACTATACATAAATATTATCAAGTAATTTTCTTATGAAATTTAGTAGATATACTTATATTTATAATAAAATGTTAGAATAATTTTCTTTTCAAAACGAAATATGAATATGGAATCGGATTAGGAATGATGAAATTTTTGGCACCACAAAAATATAAACTATAGCCAAATAGCCTACCTAAATAAATTCCTAATTTTTGTCCCTACCTCAGCCTTGATTAGAGTGATCAAGACCTCACTCGAAATAGCCATTTTGATTAAACTAATTATAACCGACCCTTAGCTTATTTTGGTCTACATTTCCTAAAAATCCCCTGAGTTTGTACGTACTTATGAAAGGAGATGATGACACAAGAGTTAAGTATCGTTACAAAAGAATGGTGTATGATGAGATTGTAAAAATTAGATAAGTATCAGTATATTCGATCTTACCTCATGACGCTTGCAAGATAGTCGATTTTGGTAATGAGTTTGGATATGTTAAGAACGAAGCACTATATTTACACAGAATTAATCAAATACCAGGTATCTTCCTTATCTTTGATCGACAACTATAAAATAAAAAGAACATATCGGTTGTAGCTACCAATGATTTGAGTGCAGTAAGGTGTTATCTCGAAATGTCCTATATCACTATGAGGCTTAAAAGCTCCCGATTGCCTGATGATAGTAGTCCAGCTAGGGTATTATCTCGAAATGTCCTATTGCTGGGAATAAAGGCACAAAATGAAAAAGAAAAAGTCGAATCAAAAGATTTCAAGAATGATTACAAGTTTAAGGAAACCGGACTTGTAATTTTCGATCGAAAGAGTAGTACTCCGATCAATCTTGATGAAGCAATGCTTGTAAGTTTGATTTTCTACACACACGCACGCTTTTAGTTCTTATGTTGTTTAAAATATATATATATATATATATATATATATATATATATATATATATATATATATATATATATATATATATATATATATCGAGAATGTTATTAATCGAGATATTTTTGATCAAAATTATGAAGGTGTAAGTACGTAAGACTTGCATTTTTCTCTTTTGATTTGCTTTTCTATCTTTTCGATTAACCAATACCCTGAGCCTAAAACGATTAAGCCATTTTGTCAACTACTTGACTTAGTCCTTGATTCCAAATATTTCATATAAGTTGAGATAGGAGAATAATTCTAGAATTTTAATTATATTTATTAAGTAGATTATGCAGAATTTCATTTGAATAATAGTTGATAAATAATTTATCTAAGTTATATACACTTTTATTTTGTTAATTTCTAAGAAAGATATAATTAATATATTTATAATATTGAAATGATATTTTACTAACTTGAAATTTAATCTACCAAGTATATCATTTTATTGTAATTTTTATATATTACCGCTTATTTTGCTCGAGGACGATCAAAGAGCTAAGTGGGGAGTAGTTGATGTATAACATTTATATGATAAAAATTACGATGTTTTATATACTTTATCAACTCTTTTTATATAAAATATAAGAAATTATAAAGATAATCTTATGAAATATTAATAATAGTGAATAAATCTAAATACTATAAAAATCTAGTAAAAGTAATAAAAAGTTATAAATTTTGTACTGGTTTAGTAATCGGAGTGTCGTGTCAGATTTACGTGGGTATTTTTGGTATTTTACTGTATGCACAAGATCAAGACAAATGAGGGTGCGAAATGTGTCAGACAGCCCCAGCAAGAGGCTCAACCCTCATATGCAAGAAGTGGTTAAGAAGGAAATCATCAAACTTTTGGACATGGGCATCATCTATGCCATCGCTGATAGTGAATGGGTTTCCCCGACTCAGGTAGTTCCCAAGAAAGGTGGAATTACGATTGAGAAGAATGAGAAGGGAGAGGAAATAGCATTGAGACTTGTCACTGGTTACAGAGTCTGCATCGATTATCGAAAGCTCAATGGGTAACCATGAAAGATCACTTTCCCCTTCCGTTCATTGACCAGATGCTTGAGCGTCTGGCGGGACACGCATTCTACTGCTTCCTGGATGGATATTCAGGATACTTCCAGATACCCATTGATCCGGTGACCAAGAAAAGACCACTTTCACTGCGCGCTTATGGTACATTCGCTACTGCGAATGCCATTTGGTCTCTGCAATTCCCACACTACATTTCAAAGATGTATCTTTGGCTATCTTTGACGGGCTAGTAGAAAAGTGTATGGAAATCTTTATGGGACGATTTTTCGGTCTTTGGTCGATCTTTTGATGATTGTCTTGACAACCTTGACCAGTCTTATCCGGATGTGTGGAAAAGAACTTAGTACTCAATTGGGAAAAATGCCATTTCATGGTTGATGAGGGAATAGTTCTTGGCCACAAAATCTCCGCCAAAGGTATAGAAGTTGACAGGCAAAAGTAGAAGCTATCGAGAAGATGAGTTATCCCAAGAATGTGCGTGAAGTGAGAGGCTTTCTTGGACATGTCGGTTTCTCTGAAGATTCATTCAAGACTTCTCCAAGATAGCCAAGCCCCTGTCTACTTTACTCAAGGAAGACGTTGAGTTCAATTTTGATGAGGACTGCAAGCAAGCGTTTGAGGAGCTTAAGGACCGTTTAATCTCTGCTCCAATTCTTATATCGCCTGACTGGAATCTACATTTTGAGCTTATGTGCGACGCATCAAACTATGCGATTGAGTCTTTGTTCTAGGGCAAAAAATCAAAGGAAATTCCAGCCAATCTATTACGCATGACCACACATTGAATCCTCTCAAGTTAACAATACTACTACACGAAAAGGAATTATTGGCGTAGTCTTTGCTATGGACAAGTTTCGTGAGTTACTTGTTGGGAGCTCAAGTGATTGTGTGGATCGATCACGCCGCTTGCGGTATCTCGATGACTAAGAAAGAGGCCAAACCGCGCCCTCTGCGTTGGATCACGACCTACAAGAGTTTGACGTTCAAATTAAAGACAAAAAAGGCAGTGAAAACGTAGTGGCTGATCACGTTTCCAGAATGTTAAGTGAGGAAAAGGATGATCCAGATGATATAGATCTTTACTTTCCTTTAGAGAACATTATGCTTATCGATGGTTGTCGTCCAGATGTTCCATGCTATTCTTCCATTGTCAATTACCTTCATTCCCGATATCTTGATCCAGAATTGTCCAATCAGGAGAAGAAAAAGTTCTTCTCGGATTTGAAATCTTTCGTTTGGGATGAACCTTATCTGTTTAAGATCTGTAAAGATGGTCTGCTTATAAGATGTGTTCGAATCGAGCGGTAGCGATATTATTGAGCAGTGCCACAGTGGACCCACTGGAGGTCACTTTGGTCCCTGGAAAACCGTTGCTAAGATCTTCCAATCCGGTTTCTATTGGCCCACGATTTTTAAGGACACAGAAGCTTTCTGTAAAGCTTGTGATAGATGCCAAAGAACCGGTACTCTGACAAGGCGTTTTGACATGCCCTTGAAACCCATCCTTGAATGCGAGGTCTTTGATGTATGGGGTATCGATTTTATGGGACCATTCCCATCATCTTGTGGTAACAAATACATCTTAGTCTGCGTGGATTACGTGTCGAAATGGGTAGAGGCTCAAGCCACTCCTCACAATGATCATAAGACGGTCATGAAATTCTTAAAGAAGAACATCTTTGTGAGATTTGGATGTCCACGTGCCTTGATCAGTGATGAAGGAACACATTTCTGCAACCGACCCCTAGAGAAAGTTCTTGAAAAGTATGGTGTTCGTCATAAGACAGGCACACCATATCACCCGATGACTAGCGGTCAGGTTGAAAGAAGCAACCAAAGCATTAAGAAAATCCTGGAAAAAACGGTCAACAGTCATAGGAAAGACTGGAGTTTGAAATTGGATGATGTACTATAGGCGTACAGAACCGCCTATAAGACTCCTATGGGTACATCTCCATATCAAATGGTTTATGGTAAGCCATGTCATCTGCCAGTCGAGTTAGAGCATAGAGCTTATTGGGCTACAATGTTTTTGAACTTTGATTCCCAATCTTGTGGTAAGCATCGACTGCAACAGTTGCATGAGTTGGACGAATTCAGACTCCAGGCTTACGAAAGCGCCAGGATCAGCAAAGATAAGATGAAACTCCTCCATGACGCCAAGATTAAGAAGAGATAATTTCAAGTCGGGGAACGAGTACTTCTGTATAATTCCAGGCTACATCTGTTTCCTGGAAAGTTAAGGACACGATGGTCCGGTCCCTTTGAGATTCTCCAAATTATTCCTGGAGGCGTTCTAGAACTACGAGGTTATGGTGACCAACCGTTTCGAGTAAATGGTCAAAGGTGTAAGCACTACATTGGTAAACCCAAGGACAAGCCTTTGATTGTTCGTTTCCTTGATATCCTCGGGTGTGGTACTAAAGAAGTCGAAGAATTTGATGGGTTTTCACCCGACCTGTTTTCGGAGGATGACGGTAGTGGTCGATCTGAGGAAGTTCTAGCAGGTAGTTGGGATATGGAAGAGTATGAGAGGGAGCGTCAGTTGAAACGTCATCAGAGGACTCAGAAGAAGAAGAAGTCAACCATGTGGAAGTTTAAACGTGTTTGGAAAGCTATCAAAGATTTCACCCCATGTGTTAAGTGCTGTTTCTGCAGCCGAACTATTGACCCAAGTCTCGACGAGGTAGTGGCTGGCAGAAAAGTCAAATGGCCTGATCCAGGCTGAGCTTTAAACAGTGTCGAGCTAACGACATTAACCAAAGCGCCACTAGGGGGCAACCTAGATATCGTTATATTAGTTGTTTTTGTTTTATGCTTTTGTAGTTTTAGTGTTTAAGTTTAGTTTACTAAGTTTTGCTTTTGTTTATATCTGTCAGTTAGTTGTGCTTTCTAGATATGGATTTCGGAGTTCTACCAGAGGAGTTACCTTTCCTTAGGAGGATCTCACTTATCACTGTAGATGACGGACCAGGAGGGACTATAGTGTTGCACGTAGACTTTGATATTAGTACCCGCATCAGGACTGTCACCTATGTTCTTATTGTTCCCCGATGTTCGGGAGGTGGAGACTTCACTACTGAGGAGTTGCAGGCAGCTCTAGGACGCCCTTACACAATCCTGAATGATCCGATGCTGACAGATTTAGCGCTAGTGCTGCAAGCTGAACATTTTCGAGGTGTTGACATAGCTGGTGAGGATTGGGGTTTACAAGATGAGTATGATTTCCCTCCGGCGTTTGACATGCTCCGCCGTCTTATCCGGGTGATAGATTGGTCGGCAATTTACGATGACTAGCGTTGATTAGGTTGTTTCGTCGAGCAAACGACGTAAAACAAAAGCGCTTGGTGGGAGGCAACCCACTGTTTTCTATTGTTTTGACCTATTTTCTAGTAATTTTGTGTAACTCGTCGTTTTTCATTTGTATTTTTTGAAGTTTTATTTAAGTTTAATGAGAAAGTGCAAGTTTGAATTTAAATTGTATGGAATTTCATAATTTTTGCATTTTTTCTGTGTTGGACGCCCGTCTAGAAGTCTGGACGCCCGTCCAGTTCATGTGTTCTTTGTCTGGACGCCCGTCCGGTTACTTGGACGCCCGTCCAGCCCCTGCCTATATATACCCCCTAAACCCATGAACACTCACTTTTTCAGAATTTCAAACTCGCAAACCCGACTTTTTGCCTCCTCTCAACCTAAATCCTTCGATATTCCACCAAATTGGGCGCTTTAAGTTGCTATAGGCCGCTTTTGATCCCCTCTTTTCACTTTTCTAAGCCTTGTCCCTCAATCAACAACCATTTGGACGAATCAGTGCAATCTTTGTTCCGACTTTTCCCAAGAAAAATTCGATTTTGGGCTCAAATTTGCACTATTATGGATCCTTTCTAGCATCATCCTCGTTCTCTCATCATCATTGGTAAGTTTCTAGTAACTTTTCTGGGATTAATTCACGTTTTTTTGGAGTTCAATTTTCGGCTCGACTCTTTTATGTGAATTGTACCTTATTTGTTTTTTTTTCTCGTTTTGTTTCTTGATTCTTGCTGGGTTGTTGTTGTGGTGATGTGATGGATGATGAATGGGTTGGTTGTTGATAATGGATGGTTGCGGTTTGAGGTTTGGTTCTTTTGAAATCCCGATTTGGATGTTAAACGGGTGCCTTGTTTTGATTTGGGATTGTTTTGGTTTAGTCTAAGGTTGAATCATGGTCCATAAGAAGGCGGTAGTCAAGAGACATGGTAAGGATGTGGCCAGGGAGGCCGGAAAGAAGCGTAAAGAGTTTGATCCCACCTTAGTTGATCCAAACCGAGGTGTTAGCATTCGAGAGCAACCCCATAGGGCCACACAAACTAGGGCAACGTTGAGGGATGAGCCAACCTCAGAGTCTTAGACGGATGATGATGTTCCATTGGTACGGATGCCTAGGGCTCACCGAGGTGGAGCATCGTCTAGGGTTGAGGAGGATGTGGATGCTACTCGGGAAGAGGAACCGGTTGAACCTAGGGCTGCACAACCTCGGAAGAAAGCGAAAACCGTAGCCCCTATGCCTATGCCTCGTACATTCGTGAACCCTAGAGCCCACGACGCTTACACCAAACATTATTTCTCGAGGACTATGATGATTGAGAGGGCTACATTGGAGACTAAGGTAGATCCGGGGTTCGTCAAGTTGTTAAAGGACCGGAAATGGGATGCTTTGATGACTATCCCGAGTTCCCCAGTCAACGACTCCCTAATTCGGGAATTTTATGCTAATTGCTCGGAGACCGACTTGGAGACGGGAGTAGTTGTGGTTAGAGGGGTGGAAGTTCCTTTTACGCCGGATGCGATTAATCAGAAGTATAACTTGGCGGTTTTTGAGGGTCGGGATTATAAGGAGGAGATCGTTCATAGGCAGAGTGCGGGGCGAGATCCTTTGGAGGAGTTGAGGTTGAGAGTTTGCCCGGATGTGGCGTGGACGTTGAGACCGGGTGGAGACCGGAAAGAGTTAGTCACCACTACCTGGACGGAGAACTGGAAATTCTAGTGTAGGTTCATACAGAGTCGGTTGTTGTCAAAGAACAATCTGACACATTTTCATATCGGTGACCTAGGTATGTTATATGCTTTGACATTTGGATTGAATGTGAATGTGGGGCAAGCGTTGTACGACGAGATATCTATCAATCAAAAGGTTTATACGCGGAGCTTGATTGTCCCTCACCTGATTCACAGTTTGTGTATTGATGCCGGTCTGCCTGAGTATAGAGCGGATCACAAGCCGAAGAACCCGAGACCTATACAGAGAGAAAGGGTTAAGTCTACGGGGCATTCTGAGACGGAAGCACCGCGTGAGCCTGGTTCTTCTTCGGCACCGCCTCGAGCATCCTCCCTTCCTACTTTATCTCCCTCAGTCCGGATGAGGTTGAGTATGGCCAACAGTGTACGGAACTGGATGGAGGATATTCGGACTACACAAAACAACATTTTGACGATTCTGAAGTGTATCAGTGAGGGCTGGCAGCCGAGGGACGACAGAATCTTCGATCCAAGCCTCATTAATTATGTTTATTCTGATGAGATTGAGCAGGCCATTGCGGATGTTCTGGAGGAGTCTGAGTCTTCTTCGGATGAGGAGCAGCTTGATGCCCCTGTGGATGATGTACCTCCGGCTGGTGATGCACCGGGGCAGCCCTGATCTTATTTTTTGTCAATTTTAGATTTTGATTTGTCCTAGGTACGATGGTTGTATAATCTTGCTACTTTCTGTCACGTGATTCGTTGTACTTTTCATATTGCTACTGTTTATTTTTCCGATGAATCATGTAAGCCATAAGGCGTCCGTATTTTCTTTTGCCTATACTCTGTTTACACTTTTGGATGTATTCAATGTTTCGTCTTTTGATTTTCTTCATTTTTGATATATCCTTTCACTTTGGTATGCTTCCCCGTTTTCCCCGAGATTTTTCCGTGTTTGTCGAGTAGTGCAGGTATATTTTTAGCGGTTTTGTCGAGCTACATTGTATGGTTCCGAGTTCGAATTGTCACTACGTAGGCTCCGGCCTGACCATCGATTCGAGTACCGATTACCAAATCAGCTAAGTTCTTTTATCTTTTCTTTCATTCTGCACAACATGAGGACATGTTGATCTTTAAGTGTGGGGGAGGGGAATGATTTGATATGTATCTATACATTTGCTTACATTCGTTATGTTTCTATGCAAATGAGCTAAAATGAGCTAGAATTTTCAAAAAAATTCGACATTTTTGTTTTTGTTTTGTCCCGAGTAGGCAATTCGATGCAATGTTTGCTATTTTTATAGTCATCCAAGCTATATATCATATGTTTGTTAGGTTAGTTGTTTCACCTGAGATCTATTTTTCACGAGCCATAGTGAATGATGAGCTATAATATAAAGCTATACCCCTTTTTGATTAGTGATTTCTGATTATCTTATAAGTCATGTGCTTAGTGCTACGTATATATCTTGAGATTTATGATAGTTTGTATTTAGATCCGAAGTATGTTATACTGTGAATATCTAAGGTTTGAATGTGATAAGTAACACGTAACTTATTGTCAAATGAAAAAGTTGAGTTTATAATGAAGTAATTGGGTGTGTCGAAAGCTGGTTGATGATTTGAGTGCGATAGGGTATACCCCGTATGTCCTATACCACTATGATGACTAAAAGCTCACGACAGTCAGAAGAAGCTGCCTAATGATTGGAGTAAGGTAGGGTATATCTCGAATATCCTATTCTGCTATGACAGGGCAATAGCTCATTCTGATGTGCGTTTAAAAAGTGAAATAGTTAAATCAACTTATATGAAGAATTGGTATGAAATGGATATAAGACTGAGTTATCGTCTATCTTATCCCCAGTAGAAACTGATAGATATGCTGTAGGGATTATCCTCTGAGTATTTCAGAAAGGCCCTAGATATATTCGATCATCCTTTTCGGGATATTTTACGTTTGTAGGGTACATCTTATGAGTGTCATTTATTGCTAGTCTACGAGGGGGTATTAGCTAGTTTTGCTTTGAGTTTCTCAAGTTTGGATTTAGTGGAACTTTTCTATGGCTTTGCACACACACAGTGGTGAACTTCTGATTTATTGGATCTATGCTATATTGTCTGAGATGTCTGTCTTTGTTCCGAGCCTTGGTTTCGTTTTGTTTTGCTCGGGACGAGCAAAAGCTAAGTGTGGGGGAGTTGTTAAGGGTGATTTTATACGTTTTATAAGGATATATTTTATGTCAATTTCCCCCATATGTGGATGTTTTTCATAGAAATCGAGCTTTATATTGAAATATTGAGCAAGTGATGTTTTTAATGGGTTAGTTGCAAAATTGTATGATTTATGTGTAAAATTGATGGTTTTATATTGATTTGGAAGATACTACATTTTGCAATGTTTTGATGTGTTGTAGGTACGTGTTTGATGCTCAAATGATGATCAAAAAGAGATAAGAGTCAAATTATATTAATGATAGAAGAGATAAAGATGGAATTGGCTAGAAGAAAAGAGATAGAGTTGAAGATTTCGAATGTGGATCTAGCTGAACTGGCGTCCAAGTCCCGTCCAGCCTAGACTGGCGTCCAGAATATTGGACTGGCGTCCAGGCTGAGATTTTTGATACAGAGAGTTTGGACTCTGAGTGGACGGGCGTCTGAAGCAAGTCCAAGGCATCTGGACGGGCGTCCACAATTCCGGACGGGCGTCCACGGCCGACATGCTGAAAACCGACTTACTTTCCCTATAAATAGCAGCGCGGATTTCAACCCTAATCATACATTATTGAGACCTATTGATACATAATCATTAGGAGAAAACCCTAGCGCCCCACCCCTTCAGGGGGAAAGGTGGGATTACGATTTTTCTTGTTTTATATTCGTTTCTTCTATTTCGTTTTGCTGTTTTATGCTGAATGCTTGGAGGCTGAGCAATTGTTCAAACCATGTGAATTCGTTTCAACAGGTTCTTTATTTTCAATCTAGATTTGTTTTGTGAATTTGATTAAAGTTGTATCTTTTCTATGCTTATGTGTTATGCAATCGATATCGAGAGATGTATTGCTATTTGATGTTTACCATATGATGAGAATCGGTGTAAACCTTAGATCACCATAGGAAAAATGGGATTTTTAACCTTGTCATAACGAGAGTTGCTAGGTTGAATTTCTAGGTTGCTAGATTGAGAGATCTTACACCTTGTTATGGAAGCGTCAATCTTATAGATCGAGAGATGAGAGATTGATAGGCGAATTATCCCCATTAATAATATCCCCCTGCATATCTTTTAATTTTCTGCAAAATTGTTGTTACACCAACGGCGCCAAAAACTTGTTCGGTAAGTTTTTAATTTATTATTTTACCGGAACACCCCAAGTGCAAGGTACGTTGTAGTGGGTATTACCGGGTCGTCCAAGGAATCGAATGATGTCGGAAACAAATATACAGTTAACGTACCGGTGAATTGTCACGATAAATCTTATTAAAATAATAAAACAAAAGAGATCGAATTAAACCTAAATAAACTACTGAATCTAAAATCCAAATTGCTATGAAAAATTGCTGACTTTCTTCTTAATGTAACGAGACAGTAGGGCAACAAGGATTCTACCAAACAACCACCACCCAACCAGTTTGTGAGATGAATCAAATTTCTTGGTGTGATCTAACTTAAATCCAATCAAATTTTTTTAATCAAATTTATTTGGTTTATGTTCCCTTTCTCAAGTGAAACAAAATTAACAATAAAAGAACATGATCATGAGTTCATTTCCGAATCTCCTACCCAATTAACAATAAACTAATCTCTCGGAATATCATTAACTGTATCGAATGAAAGGTTCTATGTAAATTTAATTCTCATCAAATTCAAAACAACAATCGTTTCATCGATTTTTCAATCTAACAAAACATACATTCAAACAATTCAAAACATTCGATAAAGAAAAAAATAAATTCTAACTCACTAATAATGTTTACTGAAAAATCTCCTGGTTGTGGTGATGTTGTAATGGCTTCATCCCGTTGTCCTACTGCGAATTGCTTAGCCTTCAATCATCTTCGATCTCCAAAAGAAAATTGAAAGAAAGAAACTCATGTTTTTGTGTGATGTGGTGCGGCTGCTAGGGTAATGATGTGCTGTATTTTTCTGTGTGTTCTTTTCTGCTCGAATGGTGCTGCTTATATAGGAGTTTCGCCGACAAAAGGAAGGATCTAGAAAAATGCGTCGATTTTCAGCCTCGGTAGACCGACATAAGACACTCGGTCGACCGAATAGCATGGCTCGGTCGACCGAGCCTACCTATTTACGTGTTTTCACACTGTTGCTTCGCATACCGTGTCCCCTACTTCACTCTTTCGATCTGATCTGTTTTATCCTCTCTTCAATGCTCCGATTATCTTCTTTATTTTGAAATCACTTGATTGAATGAGATTAATCTTCTCCATTAATAATTTCCCCCTGCATATCTTTTAATTTTCTGCAAAATTGTTGTTACACCAAGTCATCGAATAATAATAATAATAAAATGTGTAACAAAACAACATTTAAACTCAATATTTCCTCATAATTAAATTATAACCCCTCAATAACCATTATAGGAATTTAACGATTAAAACACGTTTTTCTCATTTATTTCCCTTAAAAATAAGGTAAATTGTTTAGGGATTAAGCCCGAAAATATAGTAAAATATACCCTAAACATTTGCCGATGCTCATGCCGAACTTTCCCAGCTTCACGAAACGAACGCGGCTAGTGTCAAGAGAGCCCAAGAAATCGATGAGTCATTGAAGTCTGTCGAGGCTCTGAGAGATGAGGCAGTGTCCCGGTGTGCTGAGAGCCAGAAGAGAATCAGTCTCCTTGAGTTGGAGCTGAGTGACGCTGACAAGGATTTGCAGAAGCATCTTAAGGATTTGCGGATTGCTTAGGAGCAATACTATGATCAAGGTTTCTTTCATGCTGCCTGATGTTTCAGGTCGGCTTTTGGGGCCGACAAGGTCAGCTTGAACACCCTGCTCGACTGGCAACTCACTCCCCAATTCAATGCTGCTTTGAGAGTCCATCATCCTGATCTTCCTTATACCTAGCCTCAGTTATCCGACTTTGAGGCTTAATGTAGGAAGGATGATTTGCCTGTCTGGAATGCTTTGCTTCTGCGTTGTCACTTTATGCTTTGCTTCTGCGTTGCTTGAAATAATTGTCTTTCAAGTCCTTTGCTGCTTTTTGGGTATTCATATGCGTGCGGCCCCCTTATTTTGGTGAGGTTGAGAACCCTTTGCATTGAGGTCACCAAAATGACCTATCCGATCGAATCCATTGATTAAAATTCTTGGGCTTGCGGCCCCTTGTTTCGAACGAGGTCGCATACAAGCTCGACCGAAATAATAATAAGAACAAGTAATTTGCTTGAATTTCTTTGATCGTTGAACCTTTAGTCAAGCCAAATCAACAAAATCTGATGTGCCTCCTCGTTTCAAGTGAGATCTGAGATGCCGTTACGTGGATCTGAATTGAAACTATCAACTTAATGTCAGTCGCTGGCTTGGGGATCCCACCGGACCTGTTTGCTCGCTTTAAAATTTCATGCGGCCCCCCGCTTTGTGCATGTCCGGCGATATCTATGGGCGGACACGTTCAATGCGGCTTCGAGATTCCCCAGCTGTAAGGTCTGACGGATGTCGGCTTTTTCTGACACGTTCTGAGGTAAAGCTTCCACTTCTGCTTAGTTACTATTCTTTGACCGTTCAGACGTTTTCGGAGATCGTGCTAATAATGGAGGCGGTTCCGATAACTGTTCCGCCATTAATGCTCATTCAAATTTTGAAATCCGAGCCGACTTTCAATTTTGTCCATTCGATCTGTTTTATTTCCTCCATTGGATTATTCATCCTGTGCTATAAAATGAGGGAGCTTTGCTCTCCTTCTGAACACATCTTCCCTGCTTTTCTTCCTTCCTAAACACCTCTTCTTTGAGTTTTTGTTCTTCCACAACTATGGCCAAATTTGGTGATTCTCCTTTCTTCCACACAGCTTCTCCTTTAACTATTGCTATTTTTTTCTCATATTTTAATCAACTTCCCCTGTTGGATGAGAGGGGATTGAATTTTTGGAAAATCAGCTTTGCTGAGTGTGAACGTGTTGTTCATCTGAGGTTTTTCTGAAGGTGCCTCGGGGGCCATACAACACCACCATGGTGTGGGAATATTATTCCACGCTGTCGATAGTAGTTTTGACTGAAAATGCTGCCACCATTGTTCCCCTCCGGAGGGTTAATGTTGCCATCAATCCTGCTATTATCAATGAGTTCTTCGAATTGCCTGCTCACCCTCTGTACATGCATTATGAGACGGTTTGAGGTCTCGGTAGTGAGTTGAGGAGGCACATCTATAGAGCCGCCGTATTTAAGTGTTTGATACCGGGTTATTGAGACCCTTTACCAGAAGGTTATGCTTCGGATATGTCCCAGGCCAACCGAGTGTGGAAGAGGTTGATAAATTCTCACGTGTTGCCCTCGTATGATGCCGAGGAAATATCAGAGGCCGAGTCGCACCTCCTTTATGTGATCATGGTGGCCGATGATTATGTCATTATTGATTGGGGTCTACTGATCTACCGGGAGATACTTAGATTTGCTGCCCAGATAGACCTACATGGGCCCATCCCCTTTCCTAAGTTGATCTCCCACTTGTGTGTCCGCGCTCCAGGGATGCCTGTTTCTCACGACGACGTGATGGTGCCTCCGTGGACAAATGTTGAGTTCACGCACGTCATTTCGGATTCGTCGACGGACTCAGATTCCGATGAGCTTTAGGTTTTATTTTCTGTCTGCTTTTGTAAAAATTGGTCTTGACGGCCCTATTTTATATAATGGAATTGTCTTTTTCCGTATAGTGTTTACCTTTCTGCTTTTGTATTTGCCTCAATTTTTCGAATTTGAGTTTTCACTTGCGGCCCCCGTTCCCTAGCGAGGTGAGAGCGCCCTTGAGAAGGAAATAAAACTTGATTGTGAGTGAGGACAACTCTCCCGTGTCCGACAATGGCCCTTTTGTTTCAGTGGAGCCGCTGATTTTGGTCGGACCCGGCTTAGGCGGCTTGGTTTCTCGAGGATCGTGAAGCCTCATAACTTCATCCAACCGACACTTTTATGACTCTTTACCCAACCGACGCATTTATGGCTGCTCTTTTCAAAGCGTCGGCTCGGTTACTGTAGGGACTTGAATTCGAATGTGTGTGACTTTTGGCCTTCCCGCCTTTTGATTTTCTGGGCCTATAAAAGGAGGAGGTCTTCTTCTTCTTTTGTACTCATAATTTTCCCTGCAGATTCTTCACCTTTCCTGAAAAACTCTCATTCTTTTCAAACTTTTGAAAACTTTTACCATGTCTTCTAATTCTTCAAGCCAGGGTTCCAATGTCTTTAAGCCCATTACGGGAGAGGAACCTTCCGTCTGCTTCCGGATGACCGCCTCTCCGGTGGCCATGGACAACTTCATGACCTTCTTCCGCAATCAATGTCACTTGGTGGAAAGAAGGCTTAACCTGCGCCGGATTGGGACGGGTCATCGGGCCATCATTGATGCCAATGGCTGGAGGCATTTTGTCACCACTCCGGTGGGAGAATACAATTTAACTTTGGTGCGTGAGTTTTATTCCGCCCTGTCTGAAAATAGCCATGTTGATCGCACCACCACTATTTCCGTTCGTGGGGTGACTATGGATTTTACCCCGGCCGCTACAAATGAATTTTATGGCCTTCCAAATCCTGCTGAGGATTATGACACCTTTTGGAATCTCGACGACGATATTGAATATTATGCTACCCGGTTCGACGCCTTCCAGTTTTTGCTTCGGAACGAGTGGATGGATGGTACAGATGTGACAGCAAGCATGCTGGATCGGAGGGAGAGGGAGTGGAAACGCTTCTTATATACTCGAGCCATCTGTCTGCCGGAGTTCAAGAGGTCACTGATGCCGATGGGTTTGTTCTTTATGCCCTTTCGGTTCCCGAGGCGACCATCAACTAGGGTCGCCTGATCCATTTCGAGGTGATCAAGTATGCTACTCTGATGGATGGCTCTTTGCCCTTACCCTTTGCCTGGATAATTTCCACCATGCGCATCTTGAGCCAAGGAATTCCGGTCTGCCCCACTACGGACAAATATTTCTCCTATCTTGAGGCAGATGAGTGAAGAACGGAGCACTCTTTTTTTTTTTGCTCCTCTGTGAAAATTTCTCCTCATTTTGTAATGGATTGAATCTTCTCACTTTTGCTGGCTTGATTTTTGTTTCTGTGCTTTATTTTCTTGTAAACTTGTGTCTCTGCTATCGTTGCCGACATAATTCCAGTGAATTCGTGTGCCCCCCTTTCTGTGTAGGACAAGCTTTGCTTGTCGGGGACATAATTTGTTTTGCTTTATTTGACTTTTGAAAATAGATTTTATTCATTGTAATCAAATGGGCTCGACGCCTTTATAAAAGATGCTCTGAAACGAGTAACGTTACTACTTACGTGTAGTATCATTTCAAATTGTCGGCGTGCCAGGGTCGATTGAACTCGCGACCTTCCTTGTCTGAGAGGATGTTGTTGGAAGTAGCGCCCGAAAGACAATTTATGTAATTGTTTTTGGAATTAATAAATGACAGATTTATTCTCATCTTATTACTTGCTTCGTGCTTGTAAGTAATACACTACTGAAAACCCTAAGTCGTATCATATGTAGCCATATAACTTAGTGTGTGTCGCACGCGAGGATTAAGTTTATGGTGATACACTTGAAATGTTAGTCCGTGGTGAACTTAATCAAAGTATGGAATCTATTGATTAAACCACCATTAATGCGCCCAGAACACTTTATGGTGTGACCGTCTTATCCGGACCGTCGATATTGGTTATCTAAGTGGGGCATTTATATATGATGGAGTCATATAGGACTGGACCGATTCAATCTGAGTTTCTCATATATTCTGTGATTGAGAAATCTTATTAAATTACAAGATGATCATATATGGATTAACCTTAATCCTGAAGTGATTACAGACTCCTACTTGTTTCAAGATAGGGTTTGATGTGTTCGTTAAGGATCGCTAAGAGGCGCGGTCCGAATCACTTTCACGTTGGCACTATTCTGGGATGAGTGAGATGTGTGTGTCTCACAGATATGGAATCCATTCCTTTCTGCTGGAAGTAGAAAGACAATCCCCGTATTTGTTAATCCTAGAAACTGATCGATCTGCGGAGTTCGTATTGGTTATGAACTAATTGATCACTAGTGGGTTAATGGTAAATAAGGATGAGATGTATTGAAGAAGGTTTACGAAAAAATCCCGCTTCATTACGGATAGTCTATGGAGGGTTAGTTTATATGTAATGATTATATCAATGGACACTTATCGACTCGACTCGACGTTTTGAGAATAAGTTATATCTATAATCGATAGAGTTCATTTCGGATTTATGGTGGCGTAATTCCAGAATTAATAAGTTGAGTAGAAATATTCTGTTCGATGAATATTTTATTCAATTTATTGTAGCTACTGGTTATAGGTCCATGGTCCCCGGGTTGGCTCCTAACTTGCGAGTGTTTTCTCGTTTTATGGAACATCGAGAATAAATTAAATAGTTGGTCTATTTAATGAATATGCAATATTATTTATTTGGTAAATAATATGTAAAATAGAAAATACATTTCAATTAAATTAATGATGAAATTGGCCCCACATTATGGATAAATTAGGAGAAGAAATTTTCTTAGATTATCTCATATGTGTAATTAATTAATTATCTATTTGTTGGATAATTAATGGAAAATAGATAAAATGATTGATTTTTTGGGAATTATCTCTTATCTCTTGGCAAATATATTTTCCTTGTAGGAATAGGTAATTGTGGTGTGAAAAGAATAACTCTCTCTTGACTAGTTATTTTCCTATATAAAGAGAATTCCTCCCAACACAATTGTTCATCACAATTTGCGCCACATATCAAATAAAAGAAGAGAAAATTTAGTTTCTTGTTCTAGTTATTAGGAGGAGAAAAACTAAGGTTTTTCTTTTGCATATTCGAGGAGGTTCTACGGCGAGGATCGACGTCCACCAGTTGTCGCTTGGAGATACAATCCGGAAGATAACGGCTTCTCCCTCTCTGTCGATTTACTATCCCTCTCCGTTTAGGTAAATCTTCAACATTCTTATAGTTATATTAATTATTTATGCGAATCAAATCGTGGTAAAATTACATGCGAATTTATTCATAGCTTTCGCTGTGCATAATCGAACGTCTCGATCGGTGCTGTGAATCAGATCTGACGATCCAATTATGGATCGGATCCGGATTCGGGTTTCTGTATATCCAGCAGATGTAAGTTCATTTTTTGACTATTCTCGACCCTTGCCAGGGACCCTCCCAATTTTCGGCCAGCTATCCTTTATCGGTTTTTTGGCCTGACGCGTCTCTTACACAGGACAAAGTCTCCTACCGCAAAAGAGTGATCCCGAATCCTTCTATCATGGTGTCTCTTTGCGGCTTGCTTGTAGTTGACCATCTGGGCGTGGGCCTTCAAGCGCTTTTCTTCGGCAAGGTCCAATTCAATCTGTCGATTAGTGATGTTGTCAGCCTCATCAAAGTGGGAAACCGTATACATGGTAGAGCCATTTCCACAGGTGTCATTGCCTCCGATCCATATGTTAGTGTGAACGGCGTCTCTTCGGTTGTTACTTTCCGGGTTGTGCTGAGTGACCACAAGGATTGGGGCAGGTAGTCTACCCACTTCCCGGCCTTTTCGTCTAAGCTTTTATTCAAAATTTTTAGCTCCTGCTTATTGGCGTTTTCTGCCTAACCATTTCCTTGGGGATAGCATACCGAAGACTGTCAGTGTTTGACATTATGCTTTTTTGCAGAATTCATCAAATTCGTCTCTAAACTGCGGCCCGTGGTCAGATAGAATGGCTCGTGACACCCCGAATCATGTCAAAACTTGACTAGCAAAAAATATATTATATCCTTGGCGCAGATCTTAACAAGCGCTTTAGCCTCGATCCACTTTGTGAAGTAATCTACGGCGACGACCATGTACTCGCATTTCAATCGGCCTTTCTTAAGTGGGCCGATCAGGTCGATCGCCCACATGTCGAAGGGCCATGCGGCGACGACGATGCTTTGCTCTACTTAAGGTAGCCTTGGGATGTCAGTGAAACGCTGGAACTTGTCGCAGCTTTTGGCGTACCTTTCAACGTCTTCAGCTAGTTTCGGCCAATAATATCCTGCTAATAAAGCTTTTTGGGCGAAAGTGCGGCTGGAAAGATGGCCCCCTCACACCCCCTCATGCAGCTCTATAAATATACCTTGAACCTCTTCGGTCGGACACAACGTTGTAGCGGCTTTGAGAAAGATCTTCGATACAAAATTCCGGATACAAAATTTGGATATCTCTATACTTTGATCGGATGACGATGTCGCTCCCTTCTGTCGTTTCGAATTCATTTTATCCAGAACTTTTTTAAGTCCCCGCAGGACACCTGCAGGGTTAGTAGAAGCACTTGCGGATGGATTGGAACCGCGCCGTTTCTTAATCCATACATACGCTCATATTCAACATACAAAGAGTTTAATAAATTTTCTAGTCTAACTACTTCAACTGTAAAATCTACCGGGGGCACATTATAAGTAATAGACAAAGAATCATAGTAAGCACCTAACATGTTAGACACACCTACTAGTCTTATACGAGGGTCGAGCATAGAATAAATGAGATAAGTGTCAGGAATATACAACATGTATTTATTCCATTTCTCCTTCATCGGCACTAAACATTGAAATAATTCAGCGTCGTGTTCCATGGTTTCAAACTCGCCAGTTATTTCTACACAAGCAGGCAAGACTAAATGTGTTGTAGGTTGATAACATTTTGAAAACAATTCAGTAATTTTTTGTTATAATTCAAAAACATCCATAATTTTCTTGCATGAAGTCCAAATAGAGGGATACAAACGATATTCTCTCGGACAGTGTTCACTTAAAAATTCACAAAAGGTATTTTTAATTTTGTTTGTTTTTTCCAAAGATCATAAGTCGTGTTCCATTTATGCGGTACATCTTGCGGCAGTTTGACTTGGCGATGACCTTTCTCTGTAAGAAATTTATACCACTTACTAACAAGAATATTTCTACCTAAAATATGTGAAATCGTAGTTTTTATCGCCTTAATATTATGGTCAAAAACTTTTAGACCATCCTCTACACATAAATTAAAAATATGGCATAAACATCTAACATGAAAAAATTTCCCGTTACAAAGAGGTTCACAATATCAGGATAAGTCGGGAATAGAAGCAGTGTTGTTGGAAATCACAAGCATAATAGAAAAACTTCATTTTTTAAATCGTATTCCTCAAAAAATATCAACTAATAAACATGCAATGTTAGAAGCATTATGAGTCTCGTTAAATAAACGAAAAGCAAGTAACCTTTTTTGGACAAACCAAGTGTTGTCAATCCAGTGACCCGACACGCCCAAATAAAAATTGTTGGTCCTCCTATCCTCCCAAATATCGGCACATACACATATTCGGAATTTATTTTTCTGCAAACTTTCTATAATAATATCTTGTCGTTTAATAAATTTTTTTTTGTAATCCCTAGTAACCGTTGCATGAGGGATACGAGTAAAAGCCGGCTGCAAAGCCCCTTATACATAACTTTTGAAAATAGGATTATCAGTAAAGCGAAAAGGAAGACCCATCCCCGCAACAAGATCCGTGGTTAGATCTCTATAGTTATCACGAGTGTAAATAAAGAGTGGATTAGTGTTACCTCCGCTGGAGCTCGGCATGTTTAGCTGGGCTTGAGACGCGCTGTCTTCCAATTTTTCCGGGTGTTTACTTAAAATGTGGCCCCGCATCGATCCGTAATCACCGGCATGTTTAAATTGGTATTTTTGGCCACAGAAATTGCACACCCCGAAGAAATACTTTCCGGGGTTAGCTAATGCTATTTCATCAGTCCGAGGAACCTTTGTGAAAAATTCCGTAAAAATTCTCGATTTTAACCTTTTTTCCTATGCTTTGGATCGGGTACTTTCACCACCATCTAAATCGACTGACTCGGGAGTAGGACTAGGATCAGTACTAGCACCACGCCGACTCCCACCACGTCCTTGTCTAGGACGGGAAGCATTTGTAAATACATCATGATCATCATCAACGTCGACTTCATCATTATCTTCACCTTCGTTAAGGTTGATGTTAAAATTTCCAGGTTGAGACATTATATCGTCGTAATGACTATCAAAATCATCTTGATTGTAACATGAAGGTGTGTCGAACTGAGGAATCGAAATGTGATTACCGGTGACAGTGTCTGTATAATATTGGGGTCTATAGCCACCAGCAAGATCATCCGATTCCGGCACAACCGTGTCATCACGGAAAGTAACATTTCGATTGCCTTGTGTTGATGCACCTCTTCTTCACATTGTAAAAAATCTAAATTATATATAATGATTATAAAAAAAATTGAAGTAAAGTAAATTTGATTTAAATCTAAATTATAAATTTATATATAATGGTTATAAAAAAAATTTAATTTAACTAACCAATTTTACTTATAACTAAAACCGAATTGAAATAACGATTAAATCAGAACAACTTCAAATTTTGGTCTAGTAAAGTAAACTTGATTATAAAATTGATTTTTTTTTTTACACTTGTAAAAAATTTAGTTGAATAAAATACAAAACCAAATTTACTTATAACTAAAACCGTATTAAAGTAACGATTAAATCAGAACAACTTCAAAAATCGGTATCGTAAAGTAAATTTCATTGTTGTTTTTACAACTAAACAAACTTGATAATCAAATAAATGAGTAGAAGATGTAATAAATGAGTAGAAGATGTAAGAATTGAGATGTAGAGATTGGTGTATGATTTTTGAAATGAAATAGGGTAGTATTTATAGGAATTTTTTTGAGGTGTTTGGGAGAAATTTTTTTTAAAAAAAAGAGCCGTTGCAAAGTATAGTCGTTGGGCTGGTTCCGGTTCCGGTTCGGTTCCGGCCAGTTTCAACCGGTTCTGGCCGGTCCGGTTCCAACCGGCGGTTCCGGTCCGGTTCCGGTTCCAAAAAACTCCAACCGGCCAACCGGCAGTTCCACAAACCGCCGGTTGACCAAACCGCCGGTTCCGGTTCCAACCGGCGGTCCCGGTTTCATTTGGCCAGGTCTACGTGTAGCACGCCGCTCTTTTCTTTAAGGCTTGGGCCTCTTTGGTATCCTCGGACAATGTTTTGTTTTCAATGTACGCCTTGATCTCGTCAATCCAGCATGGGCTCGATGGTTGAATATCCATTCGGCCCGAAAGACGGCTGGATCTTCGAGGTATTCGAACATGACCGCGGGGTCGCTAAACTCATCATTGGAGATTAGTATGGATAGATAATCTGCTCGTTCGTTTTGTTCACGCAGTATGTTTTGGAACTCGCAGTATTTGAAACCGCTTCTCAATTTCTTGACGAGATTAAGATATCGCTTTAATGCTTCGTCTCTTGCTTCGAAGGTACCATTGATTTGGCATACTATTACCTTCGAATCACAAAAAAATTCCAAGTTTTCGACATTCATAGCTTTAGCCAACTCTAGTCCGGCTATGACTGCTTCATATTCGGCTTGGTTGTTGGAAGCGGTGAAATTGAATTTTAAGGCCTTTTCAATCTCTTCGGATGAGCTTGGCTCCAAGAGTATTATCCGGCTCCACAGCCATTTAGGCTCGCGGCCTCATCGACATACATACGCCAATAGTGACTTGGCCTTTGCGGCACGACCACCGTTGGGGTATTTAATTTGTTGGTGTTTGGCAAGCTAAGCTGTCCGGCGGATACCTCCTTGTTGAAGCTCGCTTCGACTATGAATCAGCCAGAGATTGTGCCTTGATTGCTTTCCTAGGCTCGTATCAGATGTCGAACTCGGTCAGCTCGATAGTCCATCGTAACAAACAGCCTGACAAGTCCGGCTTGTGGAGCAGGTGTCGTAGTGGACTATTCGTCAGCACGAAGATCGTGTGTGAAGAAAAATAAGCCCTTAGTTTTCAGGCTGCAATGACAAGCGAGTAAGCCAATTTCTCTACATTTAGGTAACGGCTCTCAACGGGACCGAGGGCTTTTGAAACATAGTAAATGGGTTTTTGGAGGATCCCGTCCTCCTTGACAAGAACAACGGCAACGGCCCGGTCCGAAGCTGCCACGTACAGAAAAAGTTTGTCCCCTAGCGTCGGACTGACTAACATAGGGGGGCTTGCCAGATAAGTCTTGATGGCTCTGAAGGCCTGAGAACACTCATCGGTCCACTCAAAGGTTTTGTTTCCTTTGAGGATTTTGAAGAACGAGAGACATTTGTCAGCAGATTTGGAGACGAATCTTCCCAAAACAATGATTCTTCCATTCAGCCTCTGAACCTCTTTAACACAGATTGGTTCCCTCATGTTTGCCAGTGCCTGTATCTTTTCCGGGTTTGCCTCAATCCCCCTCTGGGTGACCATAAAGCCCAGAAACTTACCGTCTTGAACTCCGAAAGTACACTTCACAGGATTCAATTTCATAGAATGCATCTTGACATTGTTGAAAGTCTCTTGCAGGTCCGCCAGGTGATCGGTCCGAGCAGACTTGACGACCATGTCGTCGATGTATGCCTCATATTCTTTCCAATCTTGGAACCGAAAACCTTATTGACCATTCTCTGATAGGTGGATCCGGCGTTTTTCAGCCCGAATGGCATCATCTCATAATACTACATCCCACCTGCTGCCCTAAAGGCAGTCATCTCCTTCTCATCGCCAGCCATTTTTACTTGATGATATCCGGAGTATGAGTCTAGGAAACTCAGCATTTCGAACCCGGCGATCCGATCGACCATCCTGTCGATCCGGGGCAGCTCATAAGGATCTTTTGGGCAGGCCTTGTTCAAGTCAGTAAAGTTGGCGCACATGCGCCATTTTCCATTGTGTTTCTTGACCATCACCACGTTGGCTAGCCAGGTTGGGTATTGGAGCTCGTTGATAATCCAGCTTCGACCAGCTTGTTTTCCTCAACCTTAATTGCTTCCTCTTTTCCCTTGGAAAATTGGCAGGCTCTTTGTTGTATGGGTTTGAAGCGCGGGTCTACATTCAAGTGATGTAAGGAGACCTCGGGCTCCACGCCTCTCATGTCCGTAACTATCCAAGCAAACACATCCAATTTTTCCCTGAGCATCGATATCAGCTTCTCTCTTTCTTATTCTTCCATTTTCCCTCCTATCTTCACCTTCAGATCAGGGTATTTTTCATTTATAACTACCACAATCAACTCGTATTGAGCCGTGATGGCCAAAATAGTGACGTCCAACTTTAATCGGCAGTGTACCGAGTCGGATGCACTATAGTAGCGAGCAAGGCCGTATCCTACGAGGAATTTATCGAATACCAAAGTCGTTTTAGGATTTAGTTTAAGTCAATCACGATATTTTAAGTTCAATTAAGCTAAAACGAAGTATAAATGAAAGTTACTAAAGATAAAGAGAGACATAGCCAAACCATGATCCAATTGACTACTTTCGCCCCTCTAATCGATGAATCCGGGAATGGAATTAACCAACCTACCAACATGTACTTATATCGACTTATTCGTGGGTGCAAACTCCTAAGTTAGTATACGACGCCATGCAACAATCGAATACCCTTTGCCCGGTTCAACAGTTCGCCTTTAAGAATTTAATTGACCGAAATAAGATTTACGCGCTAGAGTTGCTCGATTTCACAACCGATTGAACCTCACTCCCTAATCAATCTAAACAACTCAGTTGATTATAAGAAGTGATCTTAAAACCCCTTTTCTCACACCCCTTCGCAACATACATTTATAAAAGTGGTGTGTGTGTTCATGAACTAGGTGTACAGTCTAATTCAAGCATTGATAACAAGTTTTAAGACATGAATTCGTCAATATAACAACAATTAAGCACTACCCATTCCCAATTTCATCAATTAGGGAGTGATTTCATCAATCTTCACATGATTTGACTATGTAGTAATTAGCTACTCATCATAAAATAAGAAATAACAATCAAAGCATGAAATCAAAGCCATAAACAAGATAGAATTAGACATCGTAAAACATCGTAAAATGCCGAGGTTTTCCATCAATGTGATGGTTCACCTCAAATTGATTGCTCAATGTGTTTTGCCCTATAAATGGTCTAAAACTACCCAATACAAGCCAAAAGTGTCATAAATGGGGGTTAAAACATGCACCGGAGTATAGTAAAGTTGACTCTCATCAACCATCCCCCACTTAGCGTTTGCTCGCCCTCGATCAAAATGAGCGTTTTAAAAGAAGTCAAAGAGTCAACGTCACACGCGTAGGTCAATCCAATCACATATCAAAGATAACCGACAAGTAAATGAGTAATTGCATAAAACTTAACCCTATCTTATCAAGAAAACAGGATGTATGTGTGTGAATAGCTTCTCCTACTTCTACCACGGTTTACTGGTTCGGATTATGGATGCCATGTTAATACGACTACACCATATGCTCATACTTCATAAGCATCTCCACTAATCGGGGCCAACCGAGGATAAGTGAGGTCAAGTAGGACTTGCACGGTTGTAACGTTAGGCTAGGGACGGGGCTAACCGAAGGGAATTTCTGGGGGAATAAACAAGAAAGAAATAAAACGAGAAAGCTCAATCACGGGTGTAAAATGTAAAACGTAGATAGCTCTACCCTTTTCTAGCTAGCTCAAAATGAGCCTAGAAACATGATTCATTATATCAAATGCCATATCACACTATGTCTCAAGTGTAACGAGGCTAAGATGTGAAAGAATCATGTTTCTCCACTAATGACTCGTCCCAAACACCAACATCACATAATAAATCAAAATCACGAGTCTTAAAACGCTTGGCTTTCTTTGACTCAATCTTTATTACACTTTTATGAACTTTATTGCAAGCTTTCTTTGATTGATTTCATTTTCTTTTGAGTTTTCTTTCTTTTCTTTTCTTTTTTTCTTTTTCCTTTTTTTTGTTGAGGAAATTGAAAGCTGTATTATACAAATTAAAAAGGTTTGAGTCAAAAGCCATCATGTGCAAACTATATCAAAACATGAGCTCCTACCCTCCCAATCGTCAAACAGCTCGTAAACACCGACTCCTCCATAAATACGTACTCCTCTACCACCCTACACTTGCTTTAGCAAGTATGCTCGACATGAAAAGATTAAGCTTGACTCGTTGGGTATCCAAGGGAATGTAGACCACAAATAAGGTTCAAGGGTCGGGTAATTACGGGCTAAATACGAACGGCTAAGTGTCGGATGGGGGTCTAACCATCCTATCAAGGCTTAGAGGGGTTACTGTGGAATATGTCATGGGATGGCTATTTGGCTCTAGTTAGGTCAAAGAAATGCCATAACTATCGTCCCAAACTCTACCAAAGTCGGCCTTTCTATTTCGTCTCGAAGTTAATGGTATGAGTTCTAGGTAACCACATTGTACCTAAGTCTACCATAATCGGTCACTAATCACTATGGTTTATGAATTCAAAGCTCTACGTGCATAAAAATCTCGTCTCCAAGATAAGGTAGTAAGCCAAGTAACATGCATTCAAACATTCACTAATTAGTTTATCCTATCAACGTGAAGGCTCAACATACGAATGCAACGTCAATACCATGGAAATTTTTTAAAAAATGCTCAATTTTTACTAAAGTGGTGACCAAACGATAAGCATACAACACCAAGGCTAAAATCAAAAATGAAGCACATATCATAGCTAAGCCTACCACCCCCCACTTAAATGCCACACTGTCCTCAGTGTGTGAATGATAAAGAAGAAAGAAGGCTTAGCTTAACCTGGCAGAAAGGCGTAAATGAGTGCATATGACATATCCACGAAGCTCCATCTCGTACACCTAAAGCCATGAAACCAAAAAACACGAAAACGCATGCACATGGAACAGCCACCGTGCCAAAAGCAAGCAGTAGATATCGAGAAATAATCAAAAGAATCAGTGTCACATACACTACCATAACGAAACCAAAAATACCAAACTAGGATCACATGAGATGAAAAGTTAATAAAAAGAGAAGTGTCTTCCATACATAAAATATGTGCCAAAATGATAACAATCCAAGTATGGTACGGGAATGGAAAGGAAGTTTTCACCCGAGAGCTATTTTCATAGGCCAAAATTCTCCACTCTTTTACCAAAGACTCACTCCTAACCTAATCAAACAAGGAAAAAGTGGGTTGCCTCCCACAAGTGCCTTTGTTTTACGTCATTGGCTTGACTTATTAAGAAACTAAAAGAAAAGCAACAAAGCACGAGTGGAATGAAAGAAAAAAATTGTACATCTTTTGCTCAATAGCATCAAGAACATGGCAATTAAAAAAAAACTTTCATCCACTTTTATTTTTTAACAAAAATAAAAACATCTATCTAAAACATTCTAAGTATAAAGTCCTTAGTTCGACTTTCTACCCCTAACAATACTAAGGATAGTTATACCAAAGGAGAGCAAACCGTTGCGTCTCCCTACACACATCATAAGAATTGAGCACACCTTTAAAATAGAGCAAGAAAAACAAGGGGCTCAATCCCCACCACCAAGATTGGTTCAAGAAATTCATCGTGTAACACAATGAATTCAATTTCCCCGAATGAGAGCATATGCCAAGTAACAAAGATTCAAACACCAAACAATAAAATTTTGGCTCAACCACAACATCAACATATTCAATGTGATCCACCACCACAATTTTTTCAATAAGGTTCAAAGGAGAAGGAATAAATGATTCACTAGTAGCATGTTTCGTACCTTCTTCATGACACTCGTGTTGGGTGATTACCTCAAGAGTCGACGGTGGAGCAAATGAAATTTCATCATTTTTAGCACTCATCTCAACCTTCCTCTTCTCAATCAATTGCTCTACCCGGTTCTCCAAGTTCTTTAATTCCAATTAAAGAGTAGTAGCATTCGTTTTAATATCCATCAACTCCCGACCTTGCTCTTCCAATACTCGGCCTTGCTCTTCCAAAGCTTGGCCTTGCTCTTTCAAAGCTCGGTCTTGCTCTTGCAACGTTTCATTGATTTGCTCCAAGAGGATGTCGGTTGAGCTCTTTTGTGAAGGAGGAGGTATTTGTGAAGGTTGAGTATATTGCAAATAGGCATTGGGGTGTTGAAACTGAGAACTTGGAGGACTCTCCCACTCATTGTTGTATGGTGATGTGTATGGGTTGAACTGATAACGTGGTTGGAATCCAAAATCCATACCACCGAAATTAAAGCCTCCAAATGAGTAGGAAGGAGAGCCCTCATGGCCATATGGATCCATACAATGCAATTCAAGGGAACAACAAGAACACAATCACGGTATCCAGCCACCACCACTACCGTAGTAGGTGGTGTGACCCTTCCACAAAAATCCAACATCAAGAAAGAAAAAAAAAGCAAAAGAAAAAAAAAACAACCTAAGCCTAAGTCTTCAAACGACTTATGAGATATCGATTAATTCCCCGGCAACGGCGCCAGAAAACTTGATGGCCAAAATAGTGACGTCCAACTTTAATCGGCAGTGTACCGAGTCAGATGCACTATAGTAGCGAGCAAGGTCGTATCCCACGAGGAATTTATCGAATACCTAAGTCGTTTTAGGATTTAGTTTAAGTCAATCACGATATTTTAAGTTCAATTAAGCTAAAACGAAGTATAAACGAAAGTTACTAAAGATAAAGAGAGACATAGCCAAACATGATCCAATTGACTACTTTCGCCCCTCTAATCAATGAATCCGGGAATGGAATTAACCAACCTACCAACCTGTACTTATATCGACTTATTCGTGGGTGCAAACTCCTAAGCTAGTATACGACGCCATGCAACAATCGAATACCCTTTGCCCGGTTCAACAGTTCGCCTTTAAGAATTTAATTGACCGAAATAAGATTTACGCGCTAGAGTTGCTCGATTTCACAACCGATTGAACCTCACTCCCTAATCAATCTAAACAACTCAGTTGATTATAAGAAGTGATCTTAAAACCCCTTTTCCCACACCCATTCGCAACATACATTTAAAAAAGTGGTGTGTGTGTTCATGAACTAGGTGTACAGTCTAATTCAAGCATTGATAACAAGTTTTAAGACATGAATTCGTCAATATAACAACAATTAAGCACTACCCATTCCCAATTTCATCAATTAGAGAGTGATTTCATCAATCTTCACATGATTTGACTATGTAGTAATTAGCTACTCATCATAAAATAAGAAATAACAATCAAAGCATGAAATCAAAGCCATAAACAAGATAGAAACTAGATTAGTTACCAAAATCGTAGCAAAAGTCGGATTACATCAAGCTCCTACACCACGCAATGTCACTTTGGGGAAGAAGAAGAGCCAATTTGATACAATCCAAGAGAAGAGAAGCTAAAATCTAATATAGATTAAGTCTAATCTAAGGGAAATTAGAGTAAGATAGAGTTTTTAGGGGTGAAAAGGGAAGGGGCCGAGCTATATACAAGTTAGGGTTCTAAGGGAGTGAAGAAGTCCTGAAAATCTGTGTAAAAATGTATAAATAGGTGCCCAAAAATGTCTGAATGTGTACGCATTGCTCTAAGTTCAGAAAAATTCGACTTTCTGCTCCAGGAATGCGTAGGCATTCGAGTGAATGCGTGCGCATTGCCCTGTCAGCATTGATGGCCTTCAGTAATTTGACGATATCTTTGCGTGTAGAGCTCCAATTTGAGTGATTCAAAATGCGTTGGAAAGCCCATTAAATTATCTACAACTTTTTGGAAGAACAAAAGTCCAGAAAATGGTTCCAACATAGCTTAAATTGCAGATAAAGTGAATGTAAGGCGTAAACACCCACTACTTTTGATCTGTTCCATTTCCGGGCTTCGGTTTCGTCACTCTAAGTCTCATGCCTCATCTTCCGGGATCACGAGTCACCTATTTCCTGCATTTCCATAGCAACCAACATACCAAGCATAATTCCACAAGATAAATAGGGCTCGAAAAGGGTCAAAAACATCGTAAAATGCCGAGGTTTTCCATCAATGTGACGGTTCACCTCAAAGTGATTGCTCAATGTGTTTTGCCCTATAAATGGTCTAAAACTACCCAATACAAGCCAAAAGTGTCATAAATGGGGGTTAAAACATACACCGGAGTATAGTAAAGTTGACTCTCATCAACCCGTGAAGTCGGACTCGTCTCTGACTTGGAGGAGGTTTGCACAAATGACTTTTTTTGGCTCGATGGTCTTGGGATCCATATTCCCCTCCGGTCGATCTTCATTACCACCTTCGACAGATTCAGCTCATTTCGAGCCTCCGTCTCTTCGACTGTGTCTATGCGAGCTCGTCGGGAGGCTGACTCGGAGGGTTCGACTTGAGGCCTCTTGTATGTCCCCCTTGCTGGATAATCGTTTTGATTTGTAGTCACATGATCCAACAGGGTCTTAGGGCGGCTGACAACCATTCCAATTCCTTCATCAGTATTAAACTTTACCCTCTGATGGGGCGTCGAGACAACCATCTGAAACTTCCTTTGAGACAGGATCGCCGTGTAATTCGAATGTAGGTCAACGACTAGAAAATCAACTTTCTCTTTTCGGTACGGCGGGTGGTCGCCAATTTCGACCTCCAGGTCAATGATGCCTAAAACGGATACTTTTTCGTTGGAAAATCCTTCCAGCATCCCCAGATAAGGCTTTAACTTGGACGTTCCTATCTTTAGTTGTTTGAGGGTTTCCAGGTAAATGATGTCTTTGGCGGCTCCCATGTCTAGGAGGACACAGTTGACGCCGAAATCATTGATTCCGACCTGTACCACAATGGGAAACTCCATTGCTCCTGACGGTCCTGCGAGCTCGCTCCGAGTGAAGGAGATATCCTGTTCGTTTGGAGCTAGGACAACCGGCTTTTCTCTTTCTCTGATGTTAATTGCATTGATCTGGCTCTTAATCTGGTGGTTGCTGGGAAACTCTTCATTAATCACCTTGATCTCATTTTGGTACATGCGGGGCCCCCTATCATTTATGTTTCCCCTATTATGCTTTTTGTATTTGTCCAACTCTCCGTCTGTGATCATTTTGTCAACGATCCTTCTCAGTGTGATACATTCATCTGTGATGTGACCATGATCTTCATGGAAATCGTAATACTTTATCTCATCCCGTGTTTTGTGGACCTTATGGGTCTTGGCCTTTCGATTCGATCATGGATTTCGTACAGTATTTCGGATAAACTCGCATTGATGGGGATGAACTCGGACTCATCAAACTTCATCGGTTTATTGACCTCTCTGTCTCGGTCCCTTCCTCTCTTTCGATCATCTTTTCCCTCTTCCTTATGCTCCTCTCTTTTTTCATCCCTCGAGGATCTGGACTCATTTTGATTTTTCCTTTTCCGGAGGCAGGTTTGTCTACTCGTAAACTTTCATAATCTGTCGTAATAGCTCTTGCATGATTCCCCTTCCCTCTGTCGGACCTCATACAAATCTTCAATGGATTTCTTTGGTCGCCTTGCCATTTCGAATTCTTTTAGAAATTTTGCCCTCAATTCATCCCAGCTCTTGATCGAGCCGCAAGGCAAGCTTCGGAGCCAAGCTGCGGCCCACTCCTGCATACTTCCAACGAATGCGACACACCAAGTAGATTTGTTCTTGGTGGCCAGGAGTGTTCGGCTCTGAAATGCGGCTATCCATTCAAGAGGACAAGTGGTTCCTTTGTAATACACATACTGTGAGTACTGAACACCTTTTGAGGGCAGCGAATCTAGTTTTTCGTCTGAGAGAATTCCCTGAGTCGGCTCAGGTTTCTCATCCTGCTTGGCTTTTTTCAGCTCTGAGATTTCTCTTTCCATTTTCTCCAATCTGTCATCCTTCCTGGGTTCGGTATCCTTTACGGGAACCACCTTTCTTTGAATGACGTCTTCGGAATCCGCATAGTAAATTGATTCCACATCTTGATCTCGCTTATCATTGATAATCCGCCGCGGCGCCAAGAAGGTCTTTGGCCTCACAAACAGTGGGATGACATTCCTTTCATTATGGATAGGTCCCATGCGTTGTAGCAAAGTTCTTTTCTCGGGATGGTGCAACCTTTTCAGAGCCGATTTCCTTTCTATGCTTTTCTCAGGAACGCGCTTCTTTCTTTGGCCCGCCGACGAGTATTCACTCCCTTCTACTTCAATCCCCAAGAACAAGGATTTTTAGGTTTTAAGAATTCAAGAACGAAGCTTTTTCGAGGTTTGATTATTTTATGCAATACTTTGACGGTTTATTTCTCTCTCTTTTCTCCTTTTCTTCATTTATTTATTTTTCTTGTCAAAGTATGTATTCTATGATTGAATCTTGGAATTTTGATATGGAACGTGAGTAGATATCAGTTTCTAGGATTAGGAGGAACCCGGATATGAATATATGATGTAAAAACCCAATATTTCCCTTGTTTTATGAATTTGATCCTGGCCAACGAAATGTTCTGATTGGTCGAACATTCACCAACGTGATTTCCTTCAAATTGGCGTGATTTCTGATGCAAAAGAGGAGCCCACACACTAGAAGAGTCCAAGATTGATAAATATTTGATTTTTAAAGATTTTCTTGATTAAATTAATTATGGAAACTTATTTTATGAGGTAATTATCCCTTTTATACTCCCCTAAGTCATACAAATCATTAGACACGCATATTTCATCAGATTTTTTTAGTCGACTATTTTCCCTTATTCATCATCATCATCTCCCATCCCCAAGAACAAGGATTTTTAGGTTCAAGAAATTCAAGAACGAGGCTTTTTCGAGGTTTGATTATTTATGCAATACTTCAAGATTTAGGTAATAGAATTCAAGGTTTAAAGGCATTTCTTGGATTTCGGATCCACTACGGCGTTGTCTACACAGAATTTCAACAATCTATCTATCAATATGAATCTTCCATTTATGAAGACCAATTATCAAATGTTACACGTAAACATTCTTTCGAACTATTATCGTGATTGTACCTAGTTTTATCCAACATTCAGTTTCCTACAATGATGAATAAAATTAGATCCATTGAATTACCATAATTAAAGGACCACTTTAGGTTTAACCTAATTTTCATTCAAGAAATCCCTAAAGATTCGATCTTGGTTTCTAGGTTATCGATTAATTAATACTTTTCTCATCATCAATTAATCGAATGGAGTTTCTCATGCAATCCTACAATCATTCACTCCTTCAAGATATTATTTCCGAAAATTACATGAATAAGCATACAAGACCAAATTCATAAACATGACAAAATCCTATCAATGAAAAGATTGTATCTTTAAAACTATATAATCATCGCTGGGCTTTTCCTAATCCAAGAAACCAATATTTACTCGTGAATATATCAAGATTCCAAGATTCAACCATATAATTCATACTTTGACAAGAAAAATAAATAAATAGAATAAAGGAGAAATGAGATAGAAAGAAACCGTCAAAGTATTGCATAAATAATCAAACCTCGAAAAAAGCCTCATTCTTGAATTTCTTGAACCTAAAAATCCTTGTTCTTGGGGATGGGAGATGATGATGAAGAAAAGAGGAAAAAGTCGCCCAAAATCTGATGTTGGAGGCGTGAATGTTGAATTACACGACTTAAAAGAATAAAAAGGGGATAATTACATCATATAATAAGTTTCCATAATTAATTTAATCAAGAAAATCTTTAAAAATCAAATATCTATCAATCTTGGACTTTTCTAGTGTGTGGGCTCCTCTTTTGCATCAGAAATCACGCCAATTTGAAGGAAATCACGTTGGTGAATGTTCGACCAATCAGAACATCTCGTTGGCCAGGATAAGATTTCTGGAAACTGTCACACCCTGGGTGTGACAGAGACTGGTTTTTTTGAATTCTTCCATTTTAGCTATGTTTTTGGGTCTTTTTCTTCCAATCTCGAATCATCCTGTAATAATTCAACCATCCGAAGTAATCTAGCCCAAAAAGGATAAATATATTGCAAAATAACAACACACGACACCAAATTGAGTCCAAAACATCTACAATTATTCGACTTTTTAGGAACTTATCATAGGGGCTGGCGGATCCTTATGGGGAGCTGCGGCCTCGCGCCTAGATGGGACAGTGAGCTGCTCGTCAGCTGTTATGAGAGGGAGGCCACATACGGCCAGTGTTAGGAAATCTACGCAGGAACGCAGCGGAATTCAAAATTTTGATTTCCTTTTACCCAAGATCGACTTCGTTTAAGCAACAAGCATAAAAGAAGTAGACAAAATAATACCTTGGTTGATCCAATTGGATCGACACTTTGTCTACGGTTGTAGTTTCTGCACGAAGCCGTCCAAGCGTTCGGCCTCTACCGGAGAATTGATACGCATTAACACAAAGAAAAGGATGAACGAAACCTTCAACAGTGCGGCCAATCCGTTCACCGTTTCAAGACGCCATAGTAGAGAAAATTGATCACCGCGACGTAACGAATCTTTCGAAAACAACATCTTCATATTCCGTAAGTTTTGGTTTTAACCCTAAATCTAGATTCGTTTACATTATTGAGAAAAATCTGAGTTTTGGTGAATTAGAGGTTTGCCTAATCATAGTATATAATGGTTAATTATCGTGAGTGATTCGTAGGTGATTGAGATCAAGGATTGAAGCTTTCTACTTATCGCTTTGCTTTGCCGCTTTGGAATCGCTAAAAAAGGTAAATGGGTGTTATTCAATCAGTGTTTGATTGTGTATTGTTAATCTATATGGTATACAATGAGGATGAAATAGGTGATGTGCGTATTAATTTGTCATTCTGGAATCATATGTGTGTTCGGCCGGTGCTAACAAAGCATAGTTCTGCTTTTAGTTTGACGATGGTAATTAGTATCATTATTATATTATTATTTTTTTTTTTTTTTTTTTTTTGCTGGGGTTGCTGCTGGGTTGAATCCCCTATGATGTCGGCCCCTTAAGAGAAAAAAAAAAAGGGCATGTTGACAGCAAGTGTTTTTTTCTATGGTAATTAGTATCATTATTATATTATTTTATTATTATTATTTTGCTGGGGTTAAGTTGCTGGGTTGAATCCCCTATGATGTCAGCCCCCTTAAGAGAAAAAAAAGGGCATGTTGACATCAAGTGTTTTTTTTCTATGGAAATTAGTATCATTATATTATTATTATTATTATTATTATTATTTTGCTGGGGTTGTTGGCTTGTTGCTGGGTTGAATCCCCTATGATGTCGGCCCCCTTAAGAGAAAAGAAAAGGCATGTTGACGGCAAGTGTTTTTTTTTCATATTAACATATGTTTATATCATTTCTATTATATTTCCAGGAATTGATAAATAAATAAATAGTAAGGATAATAATATAAAAGTAAAAGTAATAATGATGATGAAAAGCAAATGTGATAATGAATGGGTTATGATATGGTATGCGTGTCTTTTGGTGACATTCATTATATGTTATGTCAGAACGCTCATCTACGACTTCTCAATAAATTTGACTCAAAGACCACAAATGAGCTCTTCTGCGGGGAGAAGACGAGCACCTGGAAAGCGTTGTTTAGGCGCCATGATATCGACTTAGTAGTCAATGATTCTTTATAATGTTAGGTAGTGTAATTAGAACGCTCAGGATTAGAAGTTCTGTGAGCCTCTTTTATGTGAATGAATCGGTGGTTAGAACTTAACTCGTAAATACATATGTGGATATCTAAAAGCTAAAACGTCAATATCATTGTTGAGGCACATTTTTGATATCAAAGCATGGGACGCTTACTACTCCTACGGGACAACGTGTAACTTCCACATGGAACACGAGTCCATGCACCCAGAACGGTGCAAATTATGTTGTGGTGCATTTTCACCATGCGTAGTGTTCTTTGATATTGATGTAACAAACTATGTGCGTGAGGATGTACTATGTGATCAAGTAGAGGCTGAGCGTGATCTCAATGCAACCTATGTGGTAGAGATTTTAGAATTTACTTGTAATGTATGATATGTTATATATTGTGTGTAACCGTTTCTTTTACCTCTTACTAAGTACGTATGTACTTACCCCCTCTTCTTTCTTGTTACCACCCCGAGAAGGTGGTGGTTGTAGGTCGTTTTCGAGGCCACTGAGGAGTGACCCGGAGATGATGCAGATGACGTTTACTGTCTCTACTTTCAGTATCTTTTGGGTATAGACTCTCTTATCCTTGTAATGATAGAAAGCAATGAGTTGAGTTTATGGTTATCAGGTTGTAATGGATTTATTGTATTTGATGGTTGTAGTAAGTCTTTTGACTATGTAATAGATGTAGTCTGTGTTACTTTCAATCGTTTATTAGTTGTTTTAGTTACCCGAGTCTGTCGTTTTGCCTTCCGCTTTGTCGCTGATGTATGCTTACGTAAGGCTTACGTATATAATTAAATGGATTTTTAATTATATGCGTGCCAGACGTTATTTTCCTGATAAGCGACTCAGATTCGGGATATTTACAAGCGCCACACTTAGGACATGATCATATATGCTGAACCAAATGGATGTAAAAGGTGGATGTTTTTACCTCGTAAACAATGGAAAAGATTGTGAAATATCTTTTTTTCTTTGGATTTTGTTCTTCAAATTGATTACTTGAATATGCAATTCGAAACAATGGAAGATGAGTAACTCTTTCTTTCCAACAAAAGTGGTGGCGAAGACAGCGGTAAAGGTAGGAAATGGGGGGCTTCAATCAAAATTTAGAGTAATTAGAACTTATTAAATAAATGTTTCTTTATCCCCAAGAAAACTTGGTGTAAATCATTTACCTAATAGGATCATATACCTTTATTATACTCCCTCCATTTTTTTATCTGGCGCATAGAGAAGAATCACACAATTAAGAATGTGATTAATATGTCTAAAATATACTGTCATTTGATTTTTGAATATATACACATCCCATAAATGTTGATTATATCTTGTCAATTGGAGAAATATATTGGGAATATGTATATGCATGAGTAATAGTAAGTCAAATGACTTTTGGAGTTTTTAGGATTTAGAATGTCTTTTTTTATTAGAGATGTAAATAATTTGTTTGTACTACCTCCGGTCCATAATATTATAATTAAATTGAGCAGTAAAGATGAAAAAAATAATAAATACTGTATTGGTATTGTAAAATTTCACATAAATAAAAACAAAACAAATTTCGAAAAGTGACAGTTTAAAAAAACGGAGAGAGTATATTTTAACATTAAGGAATTAGGAAAATGAAATACTAAGTCATGATTTTTTAACATGTTTGGGTATGAAGTGTTATTTTTTTTCAATCTTTCATTCCATCAACAAAACTGCATTAATAATCGGATAAACTAGTATTCTCTATCTTAATTTTATTTTGACAATACACCATAATCATTTTTTTTTTTTTTGAGGGAAACCATAATCATTTTATTCGGCGTTAAACACTATACAATTCATATAATATTTTCACTGAATTTAATTCACTAAACAAAAATTTATCTAATAAAATCCAGTAGTTTTATGGTGGTCCAGGATCACCATGTCATACTTGTGCATCCAATATGAATTTTTAAAATAGGGGCAAAGTCATAAATATACATTGGATTTATATTTTCTGTGGTTGGAGTCCCATGTGTTTTTTTAAATTTTTATTGGTCTTGGATCACCAAATCATACTTGATCCAGGGCCACCATAAAATTTGCCAAAAAATCATATCCAAACGACCCTTTTTAACACTCTTAGAGCACATCATAATTCTCTTAACAATTCTCTATTTTAAAGTTTCTTATATTTTTTCTATAGTTTACAGAAGCCTCTATCCAATATGAAATGCATTATATTCCCTATTTTATGTAGTGCAACAAATATAAATGAAAATTTAAGGTATCTGGATGAATGAGCTACATGAAAATGAAATGTTACGGAGTCTGTATTTTATCATAAAAATATAGTATCCGTTGCAGTGCTATTTGTCTTAAACTGAATATTGAAATTTCTAAATTTTTTAAAACTTTTTAAAGTATCTACTTCCATTGCTCTTAGAAAAGAGAGATGAATGGGTACTTAATGAATCCATTTTAACTGTATTTTTTTTTTTTTTTTTTTTTTTTGAGAAGACCATTTTAACTGTATTTTGACTCTTTTGTCTATGCAATGAATTGTTTATGGTTTTGGAATAAATAAAAAATACACCGACAGTCCCCCAAAAAAAAAAAAAAAAAATTTACACCGACAGTGACATACACATTGATTTCTCCAAAATAAATAAATAAACATCATTTTCAAAAAAAAAAAAAAAAAAGGAAAAGTAAAATAACATTCTGGGAACATACTAGGGAATTGCATCTTTATATTGTAATTGACAGACATGCCAAGAGTCACAAGCATTTGGACACCAACCAGAAAACACGTCTCACACAACTTCAATGAAGTACTTACAAAAATTATTACAAGACGTGTCTGTAGCCTACTTCCTTTGAAAAATATACTTATCAAATGAGAAGAAAAAAAGAAGGAAAAAAAAAAAAAAAAGAGAGAAGAAGTACACAATGCTTTCATATTTTTTCTTCTTCTAGGTCCAACATCTTCACCTATCTACTCTCTTTCTTATTTTTCTTCCTCCCCTAATTTTCAGGTCCATCCTAGTCTAATCCCTTAGCTGAAAAAAAATATACATCAAAAACCCATTATTATTCTGCTCAGGAAAAAGCAGGACTTTTTTTATCTTTAGCTTTGGAGTGAGATATTGTTGGAAAAATGAAGAGTAGGGGCAGTGGGAAAGTCTCTGTAAAATGGATTCCTATTTTTTCAATTCTTTTTTTCATTCTTGGCATGGTATTCACCAACAAGTTAAGTCTTTGATTAACATTTCATCTGTGATTTCAGCTTCTTTGCTTTTGTATTTTGTTCTAACTTGTGAATTTTGATTTTTTGGGTTCATCTCTTCTCTGTCCTTGAAGGTTATGGAGCCCACCAGAGTTTGGAAGCCAGCTGATATCACAGCACAGACGTGAACAAGAGTTGCAGATTATCTCAGAGGACCCCAGCAGCACCAAGATAAATGTATGTTCTTGATGGGATTATTCAGCAAAAATAAATTAACTTTCTTGATTTTTATTTTCCCTTAGGTAATTTAAATTTCAAGAATTGCTAATAATTTGCTATAAAGGAACATTCTTTGTTAATTATATGTGAGTAAATTGATTTTTTAATTATTGTAATACCAGAAACCAGGAGACTCAGATAAAGATGTAATGGAGGAGGTTTATAAAACCCATGAAGCAATTCAGTAAGTTTATAACACTTCCAAATTGCTGCTATATTCGATTCATTGATGTAATAATCTTAAATGTGTGTGTGTGTGTGTGTGTGTGTGTGTGTGTTTGTCATCTGTAGTGGTTATGCAATGATTAAGCTAAATAGTAAAAAATAATGGGATAGAATTGGCAGGACAGTATCATTACTTGTTCTGTTTTTAGGAAAGTTTTGGTGTTGTGTGTGTAGAATTGTTACCTATTTAAGTAAACTCTAGTTCTGATTTGATACTTTTTCTTTTTTCTGTAAAGGACATTGGATAAGTCGATTTCAATGCTACAGATGGAGTTAGCGGCAACTAGGAGTGAGAAAGAGATGAAGAAGAAGAAGTCTAATGAATCCTCTGTGTCTTCTCAACAAGGGGGGCCACAAAGAAAGAAAGCTTTCATAGTAATTGGTATTAATACTGCTTTTAGTAGTAGAAGAAGACGTGATTCGGTTAGAGAGACATGGATGCCTCAAGGTGATGGTCCATTAGGATTAGGGCCTCTCATTTTTCCTGTAGTGATTTTGGTGCAAAAGGGTTTCTAAAAATAGATGCTCTTTTGTGTATATAAATAGGTGAAAGTCTTGTCCGATTAGAGCAAGAGAAAGGAATTGTTGTCCGCTTCATGATAGGCCACAGGTGAGCTTACTTTTTTGGCATTGTTAGTTTCTTAACTTGTCTTGCAAAACTAAAAGCGGTGGTTGAATGTTTTTGATACCATCTTTTGTTATAAATTTGTTATCTTTTTTGTTGATTGTATACTGAAAAAAACAATTGTATTTTCATGTGTGTAGTGATTGTATTCCATGTGAAAAAAAGACGTTACGAAGCTGATATGTATGTCTGTGTATTTATATCTGCTGATCAATCCAGCGACGCCTAATAGCATATTGGATCGAGCTATTGACTCTGAAGAAGCTCAACATAAGGATTTTCTTAGGCTGGTAAAAGATGAATGTCCTTAACGTCTCAGGGTTATTACATCATTGCACAAGTTTAAGGTTTCAATGGTCATTTTCTTACAGGAACACGTTGAAGGATATCATGAATTATCAGCAAAAACAAAACATTTTTTCCACTGCTCTGGCGTAAGTGGGATGCTGATTTTTATGTGAAGGTTGATGATGATGTCCATGTCAATTTGGGTATGGACTTTCTTTAACCTTTGTAAGGCGTAACCATTTAGTATCGTTTACGTGCACGAGCTTCTTTGTTTGCCTTTGTGTGTTCAATGTCGGCTTAATCCGAGTTCAGAAACCTTTATATGTCTGTTGTTTATGTTTATTTTGTTTATAGGTATGCTGGCTGCAACTTTAGCACGTCATCGATCAAAACCAAGAGTTTATATCGGGTGTATGAAATCTGGACCTGTTCTCTCTCAAAAGTAATAAATTAGTATTTTTCTGTATCTCTTCATCTTCTTGGGGCTTTCGTGGACCTTTTATTTTGGGTAATGTTTTATAATCCTTTTATCTGTTTGCTTTCTATATATAGGAACGTTAAGTACCACGAGCCAGAATACTGGAAGTTTGGAGAAGACGGGAACAAATACTTCCGACATGCAACTGGGCAGATCTATGCAATATCAAAGGATTTAGCTACTTACATTTCAATCAACCAGTAAGACTTCGAGTTCTCTCTCTGTTGATTTTCTTTTCTTCTCGGGTTCAATTAGTGACGGACATAAAATGCCACATAAAAGGAAAAAAAAAAAAACTAATCTTGCTCTACCATGAATGACTTCTTAACTTGCCAAATTTTTCGAAAATGCAAATGTGACAGTACGAATTTACATGGTGGCAATGTTGACAGACAAGTTTGATCCCATGACCTCGAGAGCTTTTAAGTGCAGCCCACTTAAATCTACCTGGGGAACCACAACAATGATTAAAAACAAGCCCTTAAGGGCAATGGTAGATTTAGTAGGGTGCCCTTAAAGGCCCCTTTACCTTAAAATTATGTTGATTTTTCTCCTTAAAAAAACAGGCTGTGTCCAGAATTTTCTTATCTATCAGTTCAATGTCAGAAGAACTTCATCGTTATCCTAGTATGTTGGTTCAGGAGCATTTCTTTGATTTGTTTAGTGTCTAAATTTGACAACAGGCCAATACTGCACAAGTATGCTAACGAAGATGTATCACTCGGTTCATGGTTTATTGGTCTTGAAGTAGAGCACATCGATGAGCGCAGCATGTGCTGTGCAACTCCACCAGGTAAATAATCTTGATTTCTGATGGTGTGGAATGAAAAAAGAAAAGAAAAGTAAAGAATTGTCTTGTGAATTGTAATGAAAGATAAAATATGGCAACTTTGCGGTATCTGTAAAGTAATAGTCTGCTCACCCCATATAAGTGTGAGACATAAAGATCTTGTCAACTCGGGTTAGCCCTTTTAGACTAAGCGAGGACAACTGCTCTAAGCAGATTGACCGGATCATTTAGGACTCATTTAGCACCGCTGGACTCAAGTTATAGGGCGTTACAAGTATCCGACTTGTTTTTCTTGACACAATGTGTTTTGTTTTAATCATCATCGTCATCATCATCATCCAGACTGTGAGTGGAAAGCTCAAGCAGGAAATGTATGTGTAGCCTCCTTCGACTGGTCGTGCAGCGGCATATGCAAGTCTGTCGAAAGAATCAAATCCATTACACCTAAAGATGCGGTGAAGGGAAGAAGCTCTGTGGACTACTCTATTCTAAAAGCGTATAAAAATCGACAGAGCTCAGAAGGTAAAAAAAAGAGATTGAGAGATTGAGGAAAAACCAATTCCCACATTTTTTTGTTGTTGTTGTTGCTGTTGCTGTTGTCAAACTTGATTAATCGGAAACTCCTCCTGAGCAAAGTGCGTTAAATCGTGTAGAATGTTTTGCTGTGATGCTGGTGAGATTCTTTTTTTGTCAACATGAAGTGGTGATTTTGATTGTCAATCTTCTGGCTGAAACTCTCTGGTTTTGGACTTAAGGACAACCCTAATGTTACTATTGTTGTTGTTGTTCAAGGAAAAAGGAAGAGTGAAGTTAGTATTGCAGTCATGAAAATTGATATTGGTATATACTATATACTGAATTTCTTATGAACCATTTTGAACATTTAGAGAGGTTACTTATCCCCCTTCCCCATTCTTGTCTGTGTCTAGTCATTCCCACTCATAACCTTTTCTGAAAACAGTTTTGTTTGTTTGTACACGTGGCAGTCATCCAACGGTATTCTAATAATCGGGAGTTGCTACATCAGAATTTCCCCGTTTTATAGAACATTTATTACATTTTTCTTCCTTCTACCCTTAATTTATTATACATTCACCTACTTTATAATCATTATATTAATGGGAGTCAAAGGTTATTCTAGACTTTTACCATTAAAATTAATGACTCTTAACAACTTTCTTAACTCGTGTGAAAATGTCTAAACGGACTTATGTTTTGGGACAGATGTAGTATCAATAATAAGGAGAAATCAAGATCCAACGGTTGGGTTATGACTTTTAATGAGAGGACTAGGTAAATATCTAACCGTGCTTTGCATGGAATGCCCAGTTTCAATATTTATAAGTGATGCTGAAAAAATATTATAAGTGAATATTTCAAGTGTAAGAAAATGAATAAGTAGAACTATTACACACAAAACAAGCATCTGTTGTGTGCAGACTTTTGCTATCTTATCCTATGTTTTAAGTCTTTTTGATGAACTTTGTAAATGTCCATAAATGGCAAATATTATCAATACAAATACATATTACAAAAGTTTACTGCCCAAAAAATATGACACTTTCACCAAAAGTCAAATTTCTTTTCTCTTGTTCTTAGTTCTTTTCAGCATATCATCTTTTGAATGTCTTGGTTTAGTCTTTTCTTCTTGATTCACTGCTACACAAGGTGGATGCATAAAAAGGATTGAAATAAATAAAATAAAAAAGCAGCTAAGAAAGAGCAGGATTATAAACCTAAGAACAAGACATGAGTTGACAACAAAGTACACAATAGTAAAGTTTAGAAGTTACACTGTGACGATGCTAAATAACGCACCACCAATGAATTGGCGCCACGCCAGTAATCTGGATGGTGTAAGAGATCGAAATGGTTAAATATGAATGAAAGGTGGTATTTTTGGTGTATTATGGTTGAGTCCAAGAATGATTCTTGATTGCTTACGATATCTGTCCGAAAGTCAGAATCAGCGCTACGTAGTTCCCTGAGCTATGATTTATAGGCACACACGTCCTTCTTCCGCCTCTAAAATTAAGGCATGGCCGGTCTATGGCATAAATACACTTAAACGCGCTTTGCCTCCTTGTCCAAGTAACTCATGGACGTGGGCCTGTGGTACCGGGCCAAGGATCATGATATCGACTCGAGGTAGTCAGAGGTGGGTGCTCGAGTCCAAGTACTTGTAAAATCTCCCCTAGGCTGCGGTCTTAAGGTATGTCTCTTCCTCGACCCGATGCGGGTAGCACACTTGGACTTTTCCACACGCCAGCTGGACCACTCAGACCATTCCACGTGGAGGAGTGAAACCCCGTATCATCATAAGCCCCCCAGATCGGAGTGAAGCTCATCTCGAACGCTGAGATCGGATCTGAAAATTTGAATAACTCTAAAGACACGTGGTCTTCTTTAGGCGGGAAAACAGCTGTCATACTAGCCGATGTAGGCTATCGTCAGGCTGACGTCACGCTGTACCATTATTAATGAGCGCGAGAAACAAAGCGTTTTGTCACTACTATCCTTGAAAACCGTGTTTCAAAACCTATAACCCGCCTTAACCTCGCTTCTTTCAAATCATTTAGAGGATTGACAAGCATATAAGGAGTCCAGACTTGGGGTTTTTCACACGCCATTCTAAACTTCTGCAATTCTCCGTTTCTTAGCCGAAAACTCAAGTAAGCCCTAATCTTATTCCAATTCTTTCTTCCTGTTTTTACTTCTTGTATCTTCTTCACAAGTCCATGTCTAGTAGCAATAGTGACTCCCAGAACAGAGAGGAGATTGTTGAAATTGAGGCAGAATCGACGGAGGAAACAGTCTCTGAGAATCTAATCGCTTCCGGTGAGAGAGCAGCCGGAGAAGAAGAAGAGGAGAGAAGAGCAGAGACATCTCCTCACTCCATTGGATCTTCTCGACCTGCCGCCAAACGCAAAACCAGAATGCAGGGCCAGGGACCGTATGGATGCGTGTCAAATCTAACGCAAGAGAAAGCCAAGGCGATCTGTTCGAGATATGGAATCCCCTACTCGTCTGACAACATTAAAGTGTCACACGATCGATACCAGTTCGCATGCGACCCTCCCCTGGTTCTGTGCCATATACGAGGCGCAACTGAGAGAGGGATTAAGATTCCCCTTCGACCCGTGCTTAGTAGAGGTCCTTCGTCACTACAGGATCAGTGTCCCACAACTTGCTCCGAATGGGGTTAGGAGCGTCATGGGATTTGTGCCGGGCGTGTCGAATAGCCAGTGGTCGAGTTCTCGGTTCGCTTATTCGACAAGATTTATTCTCTCATCAAGTTTACAGGGACGCGGGATGGTACACATTTGAAGGCGTGCTCGCGATCGGAGTTCGTTAGAAAGGGATCTCGCCCATGGCGAGTGGAAACCTCGATTTTCTTCATCCGACACGGATTGATAGATATCGACGCCCACACTTGGTTTAAGAGGCGCGAGTGGCATGACCGGCTCGACTCTAACGCTCCCGGAGAATGTGGGAATCTCGAGATCGCTCACCCCGACGTCGCGACTCGGAACCTGCGTCCTTTATATCCTTTTGCTGACGTCGAGACTGCAGGACCGGTGGCGCTTATCTCGGAACTCGATGAAGACATTCGAGTCTTGCGTAGATTCTTATTTGTTCTGGCCGAGCCGTTGTACTTGCTTTCCCTTTTCCAAGAATGATAAAGGTTTCATGATGTATTAATGTCGAGTTATTTCTATTTGCAGTGGAGCATTTTTCAAAGATGGAGGCATTAGGTAAGATGCCTGATCCCAAGACGACTGACCCCAAGAAAATCCAGGAAATTGTCGGTCTCAAGTCGAAGGTCCCAGCCTCTGGTGCAATAGCCTCTGGGAGTCAGAAGGCTCCTGTCCGATCTGCTACTCCAGTATCGACGTCTAATATCCTCAGGAGTCAGCCTGACGAGGCTCTCGTGACTGAGGAGACCGGAGAGAACCTTGTCCTCGTAGAACGCTACAAAACAAGAGGTAAGGCACGGGTCGGAAAAGAGACCCGTAACCTTGCTTCCCTAAATTCCACGGACGCGCGCTCGTGCTGAGCATGGCGGAGATGGAAGGAATGACTCGGAGGAGTTTACATGACTTCATTGTGAAGAGTAATCGAGCCGTGAGTCTTTTTCCCATTTTCCTTATATTTTTGGAACCCTTGTCTGTTTTTGAAATCATTGGTATGCCTCTTTGCAGACTCGACTTGCAGCTAAGGTCGCCTTAACGAGATAAGCGTCCGCCACCGCTTCAGAGAGCACAGAGAAAATTGCCGAGCTGACCTCCGACATCGAGAAGCAGAAGGCCAGGGTGAACAAGTTAAATGAGCGCCGCGTGAAACTGGAATCAGATCTGACAAAGGCCAGAGACGATCTTTCCAAAGCTCTGAAGGATGTTTCTGACAGAGACGCTGAGATGGCGGTGATGAGAACAGAACAAGCAGAGTTGAAGTCGGAATTGGCAGAGGTGAAATCGGAGCTCGAGGGAACGAAGGCCGAATTAGCAAAGACAACCAAGAATCGAATCGATCTCCAATCTCTCCTCGACGAGTTGACGAATCGCATGGAAACCGCCAAGCTGGACTTCCTGGCCTCGATTGAGTTGGAGAATGATCTGTCATTGCTGATGACTCAGGGTATGAAGGGTGGTTTCACCATGGCTATTGACCAAGTCAAGGCCGTCGACCCGAGCTTTGAGGTTTCCACCATTGAGAAAGCTTTCTTGTATGATCCTGAGACCATTCCTCGATATGGACGATACTTCGACGAATTCAAAGCTGGTGTCTCTTTGTATGGTAAATACGTGGCCCCTAATCTGAAGCAAAATGCAGCGGAGAATGTCGAGTTAGGTGGACAAGCCGATCCTCGCCGCTTCAACTTTAAACCATTTGCTGCTCGATGTTGATGCTATTTTATCTTTATCTTTTAAGAACTTGATTCGATTTGGTTGTAATATCATTGATATTTTTGTTTGTATGAACTCGCGCTTTTTCGATCCGACCTTGGTGTAGTCCTTTTGAACTTAATTCCCTTGAAAATGTTGTGTTTATGGGGTGTAGTTTTTTGGACTTAATTTTGAATGTGCCCCTCGAAGTGTGGTAGGAGTGGTGACTCCTCGAAGTACACTTGAGTGCAAACAATGCCTTATAGCATTGTCTTGTTGACTTAATTCCCTATTAGCCCTTGGAAGTGAGCTCGAGTTCAGCTATCATCTGCCTTGTCAGGCTTATAAAAACGTCGAATTGAGAAGTGCCGTCACTTGGGACTTGGCTTTTGGCACGATCATCGGTGGTGCTGATGATCGAGCACATCGTGGTGCTTATGATCGAGCCGAGTTAAGGGATCCATCGTGGGATCCGCCGACGCTTAGCATCGTGGCTTCTCGGCATGTCGGAAGTGATATAAGCATTGTCGGTGACTTGGCTTCATTCACTATTTTTGTTTTAACTCCATCGTGTCGATGGATCGTAGCCCGGAAGTGATATAAGCATTGTCAGTGACTTGGCTTTATTCACTATTTCCTCCGGCTTCATCGTGTCGAGGTGATATAAGCATTGTCGATGACTTGGCTTTTTTCACCGTATAGCGCTGAGTTGTTCGGGTCGGAGAATTGATGTCGCGGTCGATTATTGCGTAATTAAAAAGAAAAAGAAAGCATGCTTAATAAAAGGAATCGAAATATATCGTCATATCGACCTATTACAATTGATGAGAGTAGAACTGCAAAAGTCATGAGAATAAGAAATAATTTAAACATAATATTTTCTGAGGTTGGTGGCATGCCAAGTTCGAGGCACTGTGCTTCCATCCGACCTGCCCAACTGATATGACCCCTTAGGATGCACTTTCAAGATTTTATATGGACCTTCCCAATTCGGCTCAAGCTTGCCTATTGGGTCCTGCTTGCTGGCTTCATTTTTTCTCAATACGAGGTCTCCTACTTGGAAGTATTTGTATTTCACCCTCGCGTTGTAATACTGAGAAATCTTTCTTTTATAACTGGCCATCCGATACGCCGCCATTTCCCTCTTTTCTTCGACATTGTCTTTTTCTTCTCTTAAATCGGCAGCATTAGTTTCGACATTATAAGCTAAAACCCGAGGTGATGCTAGTCCAATCTCTGCGGGTATCACGGCTTCACATCCATAGGCCATGGCAAAAGGAGTTTCTTGGGTTCTTTGAGTTGGGTCTTTGTGCGATATGACCACAATATCTTTGGTAAATCGAATCGCCCAATCTCGGCCTTCATCTTCCAATCGCTTCTTCAATCCAAACTTTATCTCGCTTTGTTAAATGCGCTTTCGACTCGCCCATTGGGTGAGGTCGGGACCATCGACGTCGTTCTATGTTCGATTCTCGAACTCTTTCAACCAATTCTGCACTCTATCATCAAGAAATTGAGTCCCGTTGTCCGAGATCAGATACTTTGGTATTCCGAACCTGCATAAAATATTCTTCCATAGAAATTTCTTAATGGTCTGAGCCCTGATGTCAGTAAGAGCGTTGGCCTCGACCCATTTAGTAAAATAATCAACCGCAACGACGACGTATCTGAAATTCCTCGGAGCTCGTGGTAGAGGTCCGACTATATCGACTCCCCATTCATCGAACAGCCATACAGACTCGATGGCATTCATTTCTCGTGCTTGCTGATGAGTTACCACATCGTGTACCTGGCAAGCTCTGCAACTCATTACCAATCGACTCGCATCTTTTTGCATTGACGGCCAGAAATATCCTGCCAGTTTGCATTTCCTTGCCAACATTCGAGCTCCGCAATGATTACCGCAGATCCCTCGGTGTATCTCTTCGAGCAGATAAGCCCCCTCTTCTTCCGATGCACATCGCATCCAAGGGTTACAAATGATTTTCGATAAAGCACATAATCGAAAAGAGCGTACTGGAGGCTTGAAGTCGGATTTTCCCGCCCGAGATTTATCGGCGGGAGGATTCCATCTTTCAAGAATAGTGCTATAGGTCCATCCAGGTCGATCCCTGGACCACGGGTTGCACGTCGACCTCGTTGTAGCTCCGTTCGCTAGCATCTCAACCGTAACTTTCCTCTTAGATTTGAAATTCGACGCGAGCTTAGACAAGCGATCGGCTCGCTTGTTCTCACTCCGAGGCACTGTTCGACTAGGATCGTCTTGAATTTCGACATTAACCCCTGAACAACCTTTAGATAGCTTTTCATTGATTCTTCTTTAGCTTCATACTCTCCCAAGACGTGATTTACCACAAGGTCGAGAGTCAGTTTGTATACTAGAAGATTCTCGACTCCTAACTTCGATGCTAGCTTTAAAAACCCGTGATTAAGGCCTCATATTAAAGCCGTTGTTCGTAGCCTTGAACTCGAATCGGAGTGCATACGGAAACTCTTCCTTTCGGACTAACCAAAGATAAACCACTCTCGGCCCTTCTCTTTACTCGAGGCACCATCGACGTGGAGTGTCCACTGCTCCTCTGATGACTGTTTTCCCTGCTCTAATTGAATCGACAACCCTACGCTGCATGAAGTCACCGAGCTTGACCCTTGATGGTCATTCGAGGTAGAAACTCTATGTAAGTATGATTCCGCTAGTTCGACAACCCATTTGGCTAATCGACCCGATGTCTCGGGCTTTGCCAGAATTTGTTTCAACGGTTGGTCAGTAACCACAGCAATGGGATGTGCTTGGAAGTATGGCTTCAACTTCCTCGACGCATGAACTAAACTCAGCGCTAACTTCTCCGCAGGAGTATACCTGACCTCTGCACCATGTAGGGCTTTGCTGACAAAATAGATTGGGATTTGTCCCTGGTCTCCTTCTCGAACTAAGACAGCGCTTACCGCTTCCTCACAGACTGCTAGATAAACCAAGAGCTTCTCTCCATCTCGAGGTGAGGATAGCGTTGGCAAATCAGATAAATATTCTTTCAAATCGTCAAACGCCTTCTGACACTCCCCATCCCATCGGAATGGACTAGCTTTTTTCAGGATCTTGAAGAAAGGTAGAGCTCTTTGTGCTGATATCGACAAAAAACGGTTGAGAGCCGCCATCCGACCTGTCAACCTTTGCACCTCTTTGACATTCCGAGGTGTGGGCATGCTTTTAAGAGCCTCGATTTTATCTGGATTAGCTCTGATCCCATCTCTCGATATCATGTATCCCAGAAATTTCCCTGATCGGACCCCGAATGTGCACTTCTTTGGGTTGAGCTTCATTTTTGCCGTCCGCAATACCTCGAAAACTTCTCTCACATCGACAAGAAATTGTCCCAAGGACTTGCTCTTGATCAATAAATCATCCACATAAACCTCCATATTCGACCTATCTGTCTCTTGAAAATTTTGTTGACGGCCCGTTGATAAGTAGCCCCCTGCATTCTTAAGCCCAAGCGGCATCGTGAACGAAGCAAAAAGTGCCAAATTCTGTGATAAAAGCGGTTTTTTCTGAGTCCTGTGGGTCCATAAAGATCTGATAATAACCCCTGTACGCATCGAGGAACCCGAATACCTCGAAACCCAATGTCGAGTCGACTAACTGGTCGATCTTCGGCAGCGGGTAAGAATCCTTGGGACATGCCTTATTAAGATCTGTGAAGTCGACACACATTCGCCAGCTTTGATCTGGCTTCTTAACTAATACTGGATTGGCCAACCAATCCGGGTAAAATACCTCTCTCACGATTCCAGCAACTAGCAACTTGTCGACTTCTTTTCTTACTGCTTCTTTTCTCTCGGGGGCAAGATTTCTCTTCTTTTGCCGGATCGGCCTCTTTTTGGGATCGACGTTAAGTTGGTGCACTGCTATATCTGCCGATAGGCCAGGCATGTCATCTGCCTTCCATGCAAAAACGTCTCGAAACTCAACTAGGAGGTCGACCAAGGCACTCATGTCGGGGTGTGGCATCCACTTCCCGATCTGGATCCCTTGACCTTCTTCCTCTCTCCAAACTCGAACTTCCTCGGTCGGGTCGGCAGAAACCCAGCTCCGATCTTCCTCTTCTTCAGGTATCAACTCCTCAACTAATACCTGCCCAACCCCTTTTCCTTTGATCGTAACCAGACTACAGTTCCGGGCTACCTCAACGTCTCCTTTGACTTCATGGGTACCGTACCAGGTTGGAAACTTCATCGCTGTTGTGGAAGGTCGAGATAACGGCTCGTGAGATCATATAGAGCGGTCGGCCCAATATCGCGTTATACCCCGAAGGGCCTTAACTACGACATAGGTCATTTCCATCGTCCGACCCACTTTTCTCCGTCTCCCACCGTTGTTAACAAATTGATCGACCCGGCCAGGATGGATGGCTTGTCCCCAGAAACCAAATAAAGGGTAGATAACGGAATAATGTCTTCATCTTTCAACCTCATGGCCTTAAATCTTTGAATAATAAAGGATATTAACGGGCGCTTCAATTGTCCACACAAACCCTTTTACTCGTCCTCTCGCTTATTACCGCTCGATCACTAACCCCTCACTATGATCGTGGGAACTCGGAACATCGCCCTTAGGCCCATAACCCACCTCCGTGGTAAACCTGATCCTTTTTGACTCTCTCGATCTGTCTGACGAATGTCGACTTGATCGAGGCCGATCTGACTCATTCTCTGCAACAATTGTGTTAACGTCATATCCGGCACGATTATCTCGATGAGGATCTCGGTTCTGAACTTCTCGAGGGTCATCTCGGCGATTGTCTCTGTATGTTGGGTCGGATGACCTCTCTCGGCGATTCCGATTATCTCGACGTGGAGACCGTTCTTTCTTTCCGTTGTAGCTCTTTCTCTTGTACTCCCGACGGCCCTTTGGCTCGTCTTTTTCTGACCTGTCGACAACTTCATCCAATCGACCCTCTTGGATACAGGTGTCGATATCCCTCTTCAAATCAAAGCATTCCTCCGTGTCGTGCCCCACATCTCTGTGGTAGTCACAATACTTGTGAGTATTTTTTCTTTTCTCTGGGTCTTTGGACATCGGCTTAGGTGTCCGAGCGATGTTCTTCTTGATCATGATTGCCAATACCTCCCGAGATCCGTTGAGGGTATAAAATCTCGGTCTTTCAAATTTCCTTTCTTTCCTAACCGATCCGATATCGGAGCCGTCGATCGATCAAAGACGTTGGACTTGCTTTCTTCGTTCCGACCCCTAGGCTGACCCTTGGTCTGGCTTCGGGAGTCGTTTCTCGAGTTGAGGCCAAGTGAAATGGTGTGCAAGCGCCTTCGCCTCTTCACCTTGGCGAGAATCTATGGACTATGTTCACACATTCATCCATATCATTTGGCATTTTCTTGGATAGCTTATCATACGACTTCATATTCCATGGACCTCCCACAAAGGCATTAACTTGCGGTGCATCACGGCATTATGCACTTTCATGGCTTCAAGGTTGAAACGTCTCATGAAGTCGATAGTGGATTCCCCTTTGTCTTGCTTGATATTCATGAGGTGCGTAGCGCTAAGGTGGAACTTCTTGTTCCCAATGAAAGCGTCTCGGAATTTTTGTCCCAACAGTAAAAAGCTGGAGATCGACCGGGGCGTAGTAGCTTGTGAAACCATTCCGAGAGCTCGACTGTGAGCAACGTATCGAAAGCTCGACACTTCATGGCGTCATTGGCGTTTCTCAACCTCATCAGAGATATGTATCGATATAGATGGTCCTCTGGGTCCGTAGTACCGTCATAGGGCTCCATCTTGGGTGGCTTAAAGGATTCGGGCATCGTATATATCTCGATTTCGGGACTAAATGGCGACTCAAGCCATTCAGTGGGTTGATCTTTCTCCACAATGCGGTTGAACTCGTTTCGGATGCTATCCTCGACCTGCCGCTGAAGCTTTTCTTGTTCAGGACGTTTGCGGGCGTTCGTCACGCTGATTTCAATCGCGCCTTCCTCATACTCTTCTTGAGGCTCGGTGGCCCTTTCCTTAGCATTATCAATCTCCTACGACTGGGCGATCTAAGCGATGTTCTTGGGGATTGCGGATTCCTTACCTATGAATGCCGAGGCTACCACCTCTTCAAGGCGTCCTCATCCAAAGATGCTAAGTGGTCTCGCCATGTCTTGCGGTGTGGGGGAAGCCGAGGCCTGGTGGATCTGCAATCGCTGGTCAGATCCAGTGGGGACTTCTTGAATCAGGATGGAACCCTGCTTTGGATCTATATCCGTGCGCTCTTCGATCTGCATGTTCTTGCTTTGTTCGTCGGTTTCTTTCCTTCGGGCGGCACCATTGCAATCTCTTTACCAACTCACGGTAGATGGCCCTCCTTCTAACAGCGCCAAATGACGATGCTAAATAACGCACCACCGGTGAATTGAGGCCACGTGTAATCTAAGGATGAGCTGTAAGAGATCGAAATGGCTAAATATGAATAAAAGGTGGTATTTTTAGTGTATTATGGCTGAGTCCAAGAATGTATCTTGGATTGCCTACGTATCCTGTCTGAAAGTCCAGGAATCAAGCCTTACGTAGTTCCTGGAGCTATGTATTTATAGGCACATGTCCTTCTTCCGCCCCTAAATTAGGGGCGGTTTGGTACATTGGCGTAAATACCTTTAATGGGCCTTGCCTCCTTACCCAAGAAACCTATTAAAAGTGGGCCCATGGCCTGGGCGATGTAACTCTACATGGTATCGTCTCGATGCACACCGATGTAGATGTCCGATGTCGGACACTTGTGGAACCTCCTCGAACAATGGCCTTCTTCTTTGGCGTACCCCAAATCGACTCGACGTGGACCACCAACATGATTTCTTTTCCACATGCACGGTGGGCCAATCATAAAATCCCACGTGGAGGAGTAAATCCTCGTATCATCAATAAGTCTAAATTGCTCATGATATGTATTTGTAAACCCAGTACTATTAACGATGTAGATCCGTTGGGATCAGGGGCGGATACATGATCTCGGGTAAAGGGGACAATAAATTTTTAAAGGCAAATAAAAAAATTTAAGAGGGGCAAACGATATGCTTTGTACATATATTAAAGTAATTTTCCCAATCAAGAGGGACAACCGTCCCCCTTATTTGTATATAGCTCTGCCACTGGTTGGGATACAATAGTTGTGTCCGTAGAATTCTTGTTCTGCCTCTCTCTGCTGGTAGCGTTGTTTACCATTATTTCGCTGTTTTTTTGTTTTTCATTTTTTTTTGGGTACTTTTTTTATTTATTCTTTTTATTTTCCATCTGCTTATGTTATGACTCCTGCATGCCTTGTCCAACAGAGGGAATCCGAATCTACTTCTTTTCATAAAGTAATAATTGACAAATGTGGAAGGCATGATTCTTCTACAGCAGTTAAATTTGTAAGTAAAAGTTGCATGTGCTAACTTGACTCGCAACGTGAATATGATTTAGCCGTAAATTTTTTTTCTTTTCAAAATTTTATCTTTTTGTTAAAAATATCTAAAAACAATGACACTTGAAAAAACACTTGACCCTCACACGTGTGAGGATCTTTGCTCATGTTAACTTACTGATCAAACATAGGTCGACATTATAACACCATATGGTACATGTACCATTGTAGCTACGTCATTATAGAGACGGTCTTGTGTAAAGCATTTTGAGGATGTTTCAATCCGTCAAAGGTGTATTGAATCAGATTTTCTTGCTAAATTCAATTTGGGCAGGTAGCAAACGCGAAATAAAAAATAAAAAAAAAATTAGAGAAATGATACAACCACAACGAAAATATACAACTAATTGACACAACAATGATCAATATCATTCATTTTTATAGCATACATATGGATTGATCCAGGGTTCCATAATAATCAATAGTGTAGATCATTGTTGTTGTGTCGATTGGTATGTATTATTTTCTGCAGATATCGTATCATTGCTCGAAATTTTATTAGGAAAGTAACTTGGAAGCATAAATCACTTATATGTTGAAAATATTAAGTATCTGTAATAACCCAATTTTAGTAAGGGCATTTTTGTCAGCCAACAAGGAGGGTATGAAAAGGGCTCAACTTGAGATCCGCGGTTATTCAACTTTCTCCTGTCGCTTTAACTTAGGACGCGCCCCGTTTTAGTGTTCTACCACCAAAATCTCTCTGCTTCAGCATTTCCAAGGGTTCCCATCAAATTTTACACCAAATCATCAATTTGGTATAATTTTGGGGAATGAGAGAATAATGATGTAAATATTTCATCAATTGAGTAGAAGATGACGCTTTTTGAAACTTTTGATATAAAGGACAAAACTATTTATTCATCGTCGTAAATTCACTTGTGTTCAAATTCACTTTATTTAAATTCACCGACGAAATTCATCTTTTAAATTCACTAATTTTCAAAATTCATCGCCGAAATTCACTAATTTTGGGATTCACTATCGAAATTCATTTATCGAAATTCACCGATTTAAGGATTCACTGAGGAGATTCAACGATTTTGGGATTCACTGTTTGTCCTTCTCGCTATAAAATTATGCAGTTTGTCTTCTCCCTATAAAAATATGTAAATTGTCTTATTCTTAAAAATATTTCAGATTGTGTCCTTATCCCTAATTTTCCATAATTTTTATATCAAATTAATCCATCAACTTCAATGGTTCTACACCAAAATGAAATATTCTTAGAATATTCCATATCCATATTCAAAAAAAGTTGTTTTATTCTTCACAAGGGAAAAAGAAAAAAAGAAAAAAAAAAGGAACAGTATTTGCTGGTGTCTTCCGTCCACAAGCAAATTTGCTAGAGAATTTCATATTTCCACCGATTTGATTGGGAAAATACATGACAATTGGAGTGGACTTTTTCATCGAGTTGATGTTTCGATGGTGAAAAGAACCTCCATTGAAGTTGCTCTTACATGTTTCATCTTTTTTTTTTTAGGGCCATGTTTCATCTTTTTATCTTTAAAAAATTAATCAAGAGAAGGAGGATATATGGCTACTATTTCATTGCATTTTTGTAAATAAATCATAGTTTTTTTTTTTTCTTTTCATTATTTTAAGATTTTAAATTTTCTAGATGAGATTTCTTCCAAGTTCTTCTCTTCTTGTTGTATCTAGCTTCTTTTAAGCTTAATATTTTCTTTCTAAGAGATTCTTTAGTAACAGCCCCGAATTATGAGCATTTATTGCAAATACATAAAATAATAGGTAAGGAAAATCATAATCGAGGGGACTATGCATATTTTTTTGATTTTATTTAATTCGTGCACCTTATTTGTTAATCAAGATGATTTGATCTCTACGTCTCGAATTTGGCAAAGTTATAATCGAGATCAAGCGAGTGATGGTCGGTGATCAGTGTTCTAGTCGGGAAGTCATGTGAGTGAAGTGTCAGCTGAGGACCATCTGTCAGCAAAGTGAAGTGTGCTGAGTCTGTTGAATGTTGTTGAGCTTTGCATATGAGCTGATTACATAGCTGGTGACTTCAGCTGAGCTGAGTCACATCTAGGGCATTTATGAAAATCCCGACAAAAGTCATTATGGCTAGTGTTAGGTTTCCAAGGCTATAAATACTCAATCATTGTAATCAATGCGTGTGTGAATCTTCTTGTAAATCTGTGCATAATAAAAGTTCTCATTTTCTGTCTGTGTAGTAGTCGGTACAATGCTGATCGCGTACAAATCACGAGTCTAGCAAGATGACTAGTCCAATCACAGTATAGAAATGGCGAATCAAAGTCGATACCACAGAGACTTGTACAACCAAGTATACAAATCGAAATTTAAGATTGAGAACCAAATAAGGTGGTCCTTGACCAAATAAAATTCAAATAAAGTAACAGTTGACACGCAAGATTACACAAGTATGCTTCCTATGAATTCTCAAGAGATTAGTCCTGTCTATGAGCAATAAATCCTCCCCCCAATTTCAATTAATCTTCCTCGTTGGTGAATTTTAATTCATTGATCGCCATCTTGGTGCTATCCCTTAATTTTGCCATACTTCTCATTGATGGGATAAGAGGGCGCTTATGCATGCGATTAACCTACCAATTGAGTCATATTAACATCACATGCAATAAGAACTAGGGATGGCGGCATAAGCCGAGAACCTCCTGAGCAACCATCGACAATGGTGGCGTTACCTACTGGATCAATAATTCATGCCTTAACCAAACACTTCAACTACATTCCATCATACTAATTTACGATGACTTTCAATCATATGATCAGACCGATAACATGTAAATTAAAACAGAATATCAGACGTAGCTGGCACCGATCACATAGAATAATAATTTACTAGGTGTTCCGCCTCGGTGATAAGACCGACCCAGCGGCAGACGCGACGAAACCCTATATTCTATGTTTTCTTCACCAAATGACTCAGTTTCATTCATAACTGGGGAGATAATTTAATAACTACATAGAAGGACTAATACGAAATTAAAACCGATTCATCATAACACAACGAATCTACATCTAAGAAGTGGAAGAGACATTACCCTTGAAACCAAGCGCAGATCTACCTCCTTGAATGGATCCCTAGGCGGAGAATCCGTCATATCCGTGACAAACACTCATAAGAAATATAAAAGATAAGAGAAAAACTTTTATTGCATAACAAATGTATAAGTCTTGGTGTGTTTTTACAAATGGGGTTGCTGCCCTTTATTTATACTAGTCTGTGGCCGACTTAGCTGACTCTAAAACCCTAACCCCTACTTCTCCTCCAAGAGAATGCATAAACCCTGTCTTTTAGAATCTCGCTGCGGCCCCTAGGGTTTCGCTGCGGCGGGGACTTTTTCGTACTTTTTCTCTACGCCGACTTACTCTTGGATTCTTCTGTACTTCCTCAGGCCTAATTCTTCAACAATTCTGCTCCATATCTTTTTCCTTAACACTCGGGCTACATTGTTTCCTGCATATAATCCAAAATTACTTAAAGTACTACCAATTTTGGGAATATTTATTACAAATACCAAATTCTTGGATCATGAACCTCATAGATAGCAATTAACACAAATGGCTCATATTGTATGCCCAGAATGACTAATTTTAACTCATAATAGGAGTAAAGTTGATGCCTTCATATATACAAATTTAACCGTCATCGACACCCCCCTCATCACTTAGCATTTTGTTCATCCCGAGCAAAGATTCAAGGTAGAATGTAACTACAGAAACAATCCCCATTAACTACCACACGTTCAGTAAAGATTTCAGGCAAAGTACACTTTAAAAAACAATCTATAAGCCCCACATTAATTACTACCCATCCGTGTATCAATGTGCCATGTGAATTTCCATCGTGATAGTGAACTTGTGAAAATAATCAAGTTATACTAACCTCACAATATTAACTCCTCTACACATATACTCGCTCTTCTTGTCTTACTTAGGTTGGGCGGACTTGGGCACCGTGTACTACTCAAAGGTCCTCGATGTTTTAATTTATTTTGTGTGCAAAGGCCGTACGACATCCTACTGAATTTGTTTCCCTCCTGCCTCCTGCCTTATGCTTTTTGCATTTTGCTCATTTTACTGGCAGTTTTTCTCTCTTTTCTTACTTTAAATCCTCACTTTTCATACGCAAGCCTGTGTTATCCCGTTTTATCCTTTCAGGTGTTCAAAATGCTTCTTTGCCCTTCAACAATGGGTTAAAGCATCTCTGCAGATAAGTACCGATTCCTGGTCAACATGACTCATCATCTCATTCATAAGTACATTCTCACTTAGAGTTATATGCACAAAAAATCAATGCAAGGGTAAAATAACAATTAATAAGTTGCTACTTCATGTGAATAATATGCGCTCATTCTTCCATACTAAACTGATCATGCCAATAGATAGATTCAAAAAGTTTCTGGACTCCTTTTCTACTGAGTCTGTGTCCCTTTTTAAAAGAAAATGCCACGCTCTGCGTGTCACGAGATATGGAGCGTTCTAGTCAAAGAGTTATACCTCTCGGACTTCTTACGGTAAGGCCAATTCACCAGAAAGAGCCAACCAGCGTGGTGGCGAACACACTGTGTTGTAAGCTAAGCCCTTAACGGCTTTATAGAAGGAAGAAATATATAAAGTATGCCGTGCGTGATTCATAATTTAGTTTGAAAATTTTAAAATTACCCCTTTTATTAAGCTAAGGCCGCTCATACCCTCCACTTAGTCTAGGCATTGTCCCCAATGAAGTAGAAATACATGGGAAATGAACAAAAGGACTTAGCTTTGGAAATTGGTTCCGAGTGAAGTACAAAACATGGAGCATCATGGTCTTGAATCAGCTTCGAGTCCATCCATCATCCAAAAGTTAACCTGCACTTCGAGCAACTAAACAAGAACTCTCATTACGTTAGTAACTTGCTATGGAAATAGAAAGCAAGGTGGCAATAATTGAGCATGCCATTGGAATGCACAAAAATAGTTTAAGCCACTTTATTTCCTATAGGCCTAAAGCAAGACACGAAACTTGGAAGAAGAAGATCACATGCCAACTGGTGAGTAAAAAAACATAGTTTATCCATCATCAGGTGATTAAGGATACACGAGATGAAAAGAAAACCTCATCGGTTGTCACGTTAATTTATTCGACTCAGAGAAAGAAAAACAACAACAAAGTGTAAAAATGTTGTTATAAAAGTAGTTCTGAGTTTATAGTCGCCAGCTCGACTGTACTGACAAAACTCTGTCACTCATAGATTGGGTCGTCTAACATGAAGATCTTCAACTCAGTATAATAATTCGGTTCTAACAAATGCTTCAGCCTATGGACGTTCACCACTTGTATCCTCTTAGAGCCTATCTGCTTCACCTCACATGCGCCTGAGTTAAAAACCTTAGTGACGACAAACGGACCAAACCAGCGCGATTTCAACTTCACAGGAAAAAGGCGCAGGCAAGAGTTGTAAACCAACTCCTTATCACCAACCTTGAAGGTGCGATCTAGGATCTTCTAATCGTGCAGCCTTTTAGTCCTCTTCTTGTAGATCCTTGTGTTCTCGTACGCGCGTGTCCTAATTTCTTCAAGCTTATTGAGTTCCAACAATCTATTCTCTCCGTCCAAACTCTCGTCAAAGTTTAGGATCCCACAGGGCACGATGCTCGAGTTCAATTGGTAAGTGGTAAGCCTTTCCAATACGTTCATGTAGATAGACATCCCGATCGTGGTCATGTATGCAGTCCGGGATGCCCGTAGAGCATTGTCTAATTTCAAGGACCAGTCCTTTCTAGTAGGATTAACCGTCTTCGCCAAGATTCTCTTTATCTCCCTATTCGTTACTTCCACTTGACCACTTGTCTAGGGGTGGTATGTTGTGGCAACTTTATGTCTCACCCCATATCTCATCATCAACTTTTCAAACAACCGATTACAAAAATGGCTTCCACCGTCACTGATCATTTCCCGTGGTGTACCAAACCTTGTAAGAATATTCTTCTTAAGGAACCTCAGGACTACCTTGGCGTCATTGGTAGGGGAGGAACTACATTCACCCACTTTGACACATAGTCCACCGAAACCAGGATGTATCAATTAGAAACTGACGAGGTGAATGGTTCCATAAAACCTATGACGCACACATCAAATATCTCAACCTCTAGTATACTCTACAGTGGCATCTCGTTCGGATTCGATATATTTCCTGTCATTTGGCAGGAATGACAGGCTTTTGTGTATTCATAGGGGGATTTGACAGTAGAAACTGATGATGCTTAAATTGATACATCCCACGATATCAACATTTCACCCATTCTAAGCTAAAACTAGTTGTTTTCGACCATTTGTTTGAACCATTTGTAGTGAATGTCATATGTCGGGTTCATAAGTCGAGTATTTGGTATTTCACATTTATATTCCTAGAATTGGTATTATTTCGTGTGTTATTGGACTATTTTCAGGTAACAAAATTTGGGCCAAGTGTTAGAGACGGATTTTGGAGCGGGTTGGATAAAGAGTTGGGCCTAGGGTGTTCCAGAATATTCAGTTAAGTCGTCAGAGCGAGAAAGTACGAAAATACCCCAGCAATTGCGGTGCAGCCACAAAATCGAGCCTTCGAGAAGCATCGGGAAACGTGCTTTCTTGGACGAGGGGTAGTTTTTAGGCTAGCTAAGTCGGTTTTCTAAATCATAATGTTGTACTAAAAACAAGTCGGGTTTAATAATTTCAATGTTTCACAAATGTAATCGTTTTATGGACTTAAAAATGTTTAAGGTTTAATGTATTCCTTTTACTGTCCCTTTTATTCGATTATTATTTTTTATGAGCTAACGTTGTACCGAGTTTCGAGCTTTGTTGAAGACTTATTTTGCAGCAATAGAACTTCATGTTTGATCTCCGGTTTCCTTATATTCCTAGAAGTTCCTCGACGTGCTTGGACTACTCCGATATTCTACTTCTTACTTGAGAGCCGTTTCCCGAGCTAAGTCTTTTTCTTACGTTCTCATTTTTTCCGTCATTGGGGACAATGACATGTTTAAGTGGGGGGTAGGAGACTTAGCTATGATGTGTTATAATTGAAAATTGAATGAAACGGTGAAAAATGAAAAAATTGAATAAATGCCATATTATTTATCTCGTACCCTTAGAATTGTGAGTTCCTAGCTAAGAATTGATAGGAAATGAACCAAGTTGCATGAGTACGTGATCATTTTATACTTATGTGAATGTAAATTTGAGGATACTCATGCCGATTGTTGCAAGTAGTTATTTATTATTCGATTACTCAATCTTTGAATCGATCTTTACCGTACGAATTATAATAACTGAAGAAATTATGTGTACATTGCATAGATGATTGGTTATGTAGACTTAGTGTCGATATTTATCTGCTGATGTATTCTTATCTTCTGGCCATCAAAGCGGAGTAATAAGCTTGAGAATTATCTGTGTTTTGACAATGTGTTAAACACTGGGCTTGTAGTAACATTACCAAAGTAGCTTCGCGCTTGTGGTAATATTCAATGCTACCAATCTGTGAAAGGGGATTCTTGCAGTGCATAATTTACTTTTAAAGCAAGTTTCTTTCTTGAGATGTGTTAATGCTTGAAAATATGAAAATGTGAGAAAAAATTCAACTTTTAAAAGGCTTCGAGTATTTTTCTCGGTCTCCACGTCCAAAAACCTCTTAGATAACGCTCTTGCTTATTGCACCATGTCTTTACCCATTGCGATGCTTAAGAAGTGGGAATGCTGATGTTGGTAGGTTAAGACTGCGAAGTTAGCATAAACTTCGATCTTGCCACGAATATATAAAACTGAATGCACATGCACACATCACTTCGATTCATAGCGAGTAGTGAATAATGGATACCTAATGAGCATGACTGGTATGAGTTGACTCGAGTTTCTTGCGTAAGTATGATATGACCATGGAAAATGTTGTCTTGGGAATGACTTATTGATGCTTTGTTGGGACGATCAAAGTCTAAGTGGGGGTAGTTGATGACGGTCAAATTATACCCATAAAAGTCATCAACATTATCCTTAAATCGAGCCTAATAATATATATTTTATGTTAAATCACATGTGTATAATGATTATTTAATGTTATGTGATTAATAGAATATAATTTGGTATTTATCCATTTTTATCATTTAAATACGATTTACTGTGCAATAAATATTTATTTTGTAGATTGAGATAAATTGAAGGATAATTACAAATGGATAAATTAAATCTCAAGATAAATCGAAGAAAATTCGGAGTGCATTGAAGATAAATATCGGATCAGTGCAAAAAGAGGAGTAAGGCATGACAAGAGCCAAAGAGCCAGCGAGCCAATCCGAAGATTAGGGACTCGCTGGCAGCAAAGTGGAGGCTCGCTGGGAGCAAGCTGGGCGAAATCGACCGGATCGACTTGGAGTTATCTCGACGCGTTTTAGACTTTATTTGGATTTAGGAAACCTATTTTAGATCGGTTAATGCTTATCCTAACTCGATTTTTACTCCTATAAATACTTGTGCTGTTTCATTAGAAAAAACACACCTCAGACACCTTAGACACTTTTCTCAATTTATAATAAAATCCTCAGTTTTCCTCAGAGTGCTTTTTTACAAGTTCTGCAATTATGTAAGTTCTTGTAGTTATTTTCTCTTAGTTTTTATAATTAATTCCCCAATTATTATTTATCGTTTGAGATTGTTATTTCTTAGTTAAATGATGTAGATTTAGGATTACGACGTGAGGCAGTGCGGATTCCTTGTCTATAAGGATCCACACGCCCACGCCTATGTCTCGTGATCTATGTATGATTTTATTTTGATTAATAATCGTATTTCTAGTAGATCTATATAATTTCTTTGTGAATCTCTATTTTATCCGTTACGTATAGAGAAACGCTAAGATTTAGTTTTTCGCCGAGTCAGTCTAGCCACGTCTTTATGGTGAGACTGTCCATTTAGAATTTCTTATCTTAGTAGGTATGGCTACGGCTACGTTGCTCGTCTGTTTTAATTAAAACGTGTAGTGAGGAAATACCAATGTAGTGCTCCTAGGTCGGCTCATGAATTGAGCTTCGGGGACTTTCAGCGAGATCTAGATCTGTGTTATATTAGGGAATTGCGCGCACCTGATTATACGTAAATCATAGATTAACATGATACCTAAAAAGTTAGTGTTAATGGGACGGAGACTGATGCGATCGCTTAGGAAGTACGCCTAACCACAGGAATGTTGCCTAGGTGAGGAATACGGTTAATATCGGCATCCTTAGTTTTGTAAGCGTGCAAGTTATATGAGATGGAGGCCTAAAAAGCGATGTCATGTAATGTAGCATAGTGATCTAGATGGCCTACCCGGAGCTAGATCTAGTTTAGGGGATGACTCCCGTAGCCAATATAAAAGAAATACGAATCGGATTAATAGTATCGAGTATCGGTTAATTATATAGAATCTCTAGATCCAAACGATAACATAATAATTAGGGAGGTTAATTATGTTGTCTTTATTTGTGTTGTGTCAAGTCGTGTCCTTTATCTTTCTCGTCTCTTGTTGGTCATAGACCGCCTCTGTGTGTTTGACATGAATGATTAATTGTTTGTATATAAATGATCCAAAATTGGTTCCTTGTGGGATCGACCTTGATTCGCTATAGCTATACTACGATGGACCTAGTCCTCTTTCTAGTATTGGTTTATGGTGGTCAAGTATTTTATTATCATCAATCCACTCTTATCCTGTGATGTTGGAGGTAATTCACTAGAGATTCTTGAGGTAGCAGTTAAAAAAATCCCTAAGATGCTTGTCCTTCACCAATAACTATGGCTTCACAAACTGAACACTTGGAACAGGTAGGATTGCTGCTCCAAAGTCTTCCACTGGTCCTTGAAGGGTTGGATTGCCTCTCACCAACTCCACCACAAACAATAGTCCTTGACACAAATGTGCTTCACTGTCCTCAGTAGATTCCTTGTAAAAGAAAGTTTGAATCAAGTAAGTGATTCAGCTTTCAACAGCTTGATCAGGATGATATGATCAGCAGCTTGAGGTCTTCAAGTGTGTAAACTTGATGTAGCTTGAATGCAGATTACACTTGAAGAATTGTACTGGATCAGTGGCCTTATGCTCAGTAGGGTCAGCAGGGTGTTTGATCGATTTAATTCTGATTGCTCAAGATGGAGCCTTATTTTTCTTCAAAAATAATCACTTGTATCAGAGTTAGGAGTCCTCGATTTATAAGTAGAAATCCTTGTGACTTATGTTTGAAATTCAAACATAGCCGTTTTGGATTTGTCTCCATCTTGACTTGCTTTTTCTCGATCGTTTCTAGTAATCGACATCGTCGATTCCTTTTTAATGATTCTGATCTGTCCACCCTATGACTTGTATCCATTGGATAAAGGTCTGAATCTTTTCAACGTCCCTTTAATCTTAACCATTAATTTGTTTGATAAATCAGAGGTTGTTAGCTGTCCCTTTCTTTGTAATCTTCCAATGTAGCCTTTGATGGTATCGAAATATGTGTCCAAAGAGTTCACGAGAACATAAGTCTCATTGATATACACATTAGTAAGCTGATCCATAATTTGTTGTGTTTAAAAACACTTCAGCTAACTGTCTTTTATCTAACTTTAATTTATGAAGTTAGATTACTCCTTTTTGCACATAACTAAGTTCCAATCATCACTTAACTTGTGGAACTTAGACATTGTACACAAGGTATATGTAATCAGTTTAGGTCATCACAGACTTCCCTAAATTCTGATTCCATATCCTTGACTTTAAATACTAAGTTTGATCCCTTAGCCTTCAATAACTGAGTTTGAGCCCTCAGCCTTCAGTCTTCAGTAGGTTCCTGATTAGTCTTCTGACTCAACTACTCTACTGATCTAGACTAGTCTGCTGATGTAAGTCAGCTGACCTTTTACAGTGCTTGTTTGATCAAACCTATACAAGACCAAACTCTAATGAACTTATACATTTGATCTAGACATCTTTTGGCTTTGCTCTATATAACGACTAGTCGGCACTCATCACTAAAACTCAAAAATAAGTCCAACAATTTCCCCATTTTTGGTGATGATGCCAATACCCTCCTTACAAACAAAGCAAAAAGATTAAAAACAACAAACAGAACAAACTTAGTCATCTCTCATTATAATCAATTGTTCACAAGTATTACAGTCTAGAATCAGCAAAAGTATAAAGCAGATAAAGTATGTTGATCTAGTTTCTTCTTTCTCTTTCTTCTCTTGCTTTCTCCACTTGCTCTTGATAGGCTCTTATCTCTCTAATCATTTCTCTCATCCATTCATTTTCAATAAGAGAGAAATCAATGTGAGGATTCACTTCTTTCCACCATTTCCATGCTTCAGGCAGAGTGAGATTGATCTAATGTACTCTGAAGCCTAAACGCATGTAAACTTCCTTAAACTCATTAAGTGACTCTTTTTCATTGGTTGTAGGTAAAATCCTTTCACCTCTACCACCTCTTCCACCTCTATGTGCAGCCCTCATGGCTTTAATCCTTGCTTCCCAAAACTTAAGTCCCAGAAAGGAATTAAGTCCCTCATGGAAACCTTTATCATGGTAAGGTCTTCTTTTGCTGTTGTAGACCTTCTTGTACTCTCTGAGAAGATCATCAGTAAGTGGAAGTCTGCCAGGTGCAGGCTCTCTAAAACCATTGGTGTCATCCTCCCATCTTTTCTTAGCAAAAATTATGGCAGCCTCTTTTGCTACTGTTGTTTGGCTCTCTTCCCCCTTATTGACATCATCAACAAAACGGGACAGCAGGCCATGAACACTTTTCTGTGTGATTACTAGATTACTCAGTTGTCCTTCCATGATTTCAGTTCTTGTGTCAACTGCAGTAATCCTTTGTTGCATTGTTTGTTCCAGTAGATTGATCCTCTCAGTAAGCTTAGGATCCAATCCAGTAGGTTGAAGTGTTCCAGCAACCTCAGGCACAGCAGGCTTAGGTGCCTCAGCAAGTTTATCAAGTTTCTTATGAATGGCTTCAAGTTGATCTTTCAGAAATATTTCCTTGTCTGATCCCCTTTACATCCAGAGCAAGGTCAGCAAGAGCATACTGGGTGGAGGTAATATTGAAAGCAACAGTTTCAGTAGTTCTTCCTCTATTCTCCACTAAATTCATTAAGTCTTCAAACCTCTGCTCTTGCCTGTCCAGTTGAGTTCTTAACCTAGTTATGTCATTTATGATAGCCCTCAACTCTTCCACAACATGTTCTGGTACTCCACCAGCCATATGTCCAGCAGCTTCATCAGCAGGCTCTTCAACATTGTATTGTGCCCTTTGTCTGCTGACAACCATGGCAAGGCTCATATCCCTTCCAGCAGGGTTAGGTCCTTGGAATTCTTCCAGAATAGGATCAAGATCAGGCTCTTCAAAAACTGGTACAAATGCCTGTTGGGGTTCATCATCACTAGGTTCTTCCTCAGGCACTTGAAACTCCTCTTCACTATAGTCATAGTCCAGCAGCTGCTCATCCTCATCAATAACAGCAGTCTGCTGACCATCTTTACCTACAGTGGTCTTGTCTCCAGTAGGCTCCACTACAGCAGCCTGTTCAACAACAACAGCAGGGGTTTCCTCCAAACCAGTAGATAGTTCCAACCTATGTCCAAGTGCTGTTTGAGACTCATCAACCTGTACCTCCTGTTCCAACCTTTGTTCAGGTGTTGTTTGAACCTCAGCAACCTGAACCTCCTTAACTAACAATGGTGATCCTTCAAAACCTATCACCATGTCCAATCTCTGTGCAATCACTGTCTGTTCCTCGGTGGTTAGCACTCTCTGTACAAGGATTGCAGGGAATTCAACCCTATTTTCTTCTTGAAACCCTTCAGCATTGGTAATCCTTCTTAGAGTATTTGCAGTCTTTAATAGTGTGTCCTGAGTGTCAATCTAGTCTTGATATTGAATTGAATCCTCAGAATCGACATCAGGCTCACTATGATCTGTGATCCTCTCATCATCTAAATCTATAGTCTGTTGATCATCAGTATGCTCAGCAGGTTCTTCAACAAATAAAGTGTCTATCTCACCAACCATCATGTTTGCACCAATGTGTATGCCCTCATTGATTTGTGCCTCCAGATCATCCATGGTGAGATTTTCCACATCCTCATCCATGTGTCCGATCTCTGGCCTTCAAAGAGAACTACACGAAGATCGGTGGATCGTTGCATACTTTGTTCATGAAATAAAGCGACCCACTTTGCCTCCTCTGGACGGAGGAAGTCATCACAGAATCGATGATGAATCATCACCGCATCGATTCATCTCTGGAATCTCCGAACTTGATACCTCTTCCTTCTTTTGTTGATAAAAAGATCCATCAATCTTGATTCCATCAATCTTGATTCCAATAGAGAGGTATCAACTAAATCCAACAAGTTTTCTATTCCCAACTTCTCAAAAACCCATTCTTCAAAATCTGTCATTGGTTCTGCAGCTGGCTTTTGTCTCTTATAGAACCCAAATTTCCATTGAAAGTAGTTTGCAACTAGTAGAAGTTTAGGATCAACATATCCTTCCTTTTTCTTCTTTTCCTTCCTTTCAAATGGCATGGTTGGCTTTGTGGGAGCAGTTTGAGTAGCTTGCTGACCTACAATGGTCTCAACAAGCAAGTTAAGAGTCTCTTCAACAGATGCTTCTAGGTCAGTAGGTTGCTCAGATTGTACATTAGTGCCTACTACCTCCATCTGTTCAATACCAGGTTCCCCCTGACTTATATGCTCATCAGCAGGGTTAGCAGCAGACTGCTCTTTCCCCTGAACTATTGCAGAATTAGCAGGGTCTTGTACCAACTCTTCAACTTCCACAGCAGGTGTATTCTCAGTAGATTGCTGTGGCTCTTCAACAAGTTGCTCAACAACAACTTGTGCAACCTCAGTAGGCTTAGCAGCCTTTACAGGGGAGGATTCAACAACTTCCACAATAGGCTCTGGGTCAGCAGTCTGCTGTGTTTCTCCAGTAGATTGCTCAACAACCTCTACTATTTCAGTAGGCTTAATAATTGTTAAAGGCTCAGCCTCAATAGCCTCTCCTACCTCTTCTTCCCTCTGAGCCTCCAGAGTCCTCAATTATTTCCCTTTGCCATGTTTCTTTTTCTTGGCAATCTCTTTCATTCTTTTGGAGAGTTTATCTGATTTAGCTTCAGTAGCTTTCCTCTTTCTACTGGCTTTCTTCTGTTGCTCCTTTAAGATTTGAAAGAATACTACTTTTGCAACTACAAAGAGGTCGGTAACCTCAATTTCAATTTGGACCTCGGTGGACTCGGCTGATCTCTCTTTGTTTGCTTTCTAGTCTTCCTAGGCATTAAAATTTCTGTTATTTTTCTTGTATCAGTAGTCTTTCTCTTCCCAGTAACCTTCTTAGGTGCAGCAGACTTAGCAACTTGCTTAACCTGCTCACCACCAGCATCATCATCTCCACCATCATCATCACTTTCTGTGGCCTCATCATCTACATCTTCATCATCATTCAGACCAGGGATAGGAGTAGCAATTTCTGGCTTGAATCTAGATTTGTTAATCTTTTCAGATAAGATATCAGGTATCTGAAAATGATTCAATAAGGTCTGAATCAGTAGACCTAAGGGCTTGACCTTGGACTTCCTTATACCATCTCTATCTTCAATAAACACCTTCTTCATGTAGTGTACAAAGAATCCAGCCCAATCAAACTTCATACTTCTGCAGATGATGATCAGCAGGTCTATTTTAGGTCCAAAAAATGTATCTAGACTCCCAACAAATCCCAAAATGGTCTTTGTAATCAATTTGCTCAGCAGATTATACTCATAACCAATATACTTCACATTAATGCCCAGACTTGAAGCAATTGAATCATCAGTCTTTATTGAATCCACAAACCTCATTCTTGGTAGATTCATTGCTTCTGGATTGGTGGGTACATTGTTTCCAGGTGCAAATTTAAATACCTCTCTCAGTAGGTCTGAAGATATTTCAATCTCTCTTCCATTAACAGTTGTAGTGAAGGCCTCTCTACCTTCATGTATGACAATGTTTTTCCAGAATTCCAACACATTGACATAAGAGATTCGTTCCAATCTTCTGTTGATAACACCTTCTAACCCAGCAATCCGTCTGATTCTTCGTCCAATATTAATGGCAAGTTTAGTAGAGTGACAGTCAGTCACATAACCTCTTACACTTTGACTGGTTCCAATATGAACATTATCTTTGTTTGCCATTGTTTTAAGAAAAAAATGAAGAAGATAGCTTGCAAATCTGTGTTCACACAGTGTATACGCAGAGAAAATCAATCTGAGTTTTTTTTTTTGAAAGTAATTTCTGTGTGTAGGTCTGTATATGTAATAGAAGTAGTGGTTAGAAACTGTCAAACCACGTAATGTAGCATTAACCATGATTAAAGTTTGAATAAATGGGATCTTGACACGTGGCCCATAACTTATCCATAAATGTTTGTAACCGTTCGATCGTGTAACCGCAGTTATAAAGATAAGATAAATATCCCGCCATTTGCTTTTTGACTTTTGTAAGTTTGACTGTGTAACGTTTCCTTCAGCAGCCTTGTCATCAGTAGACTTGGCTCGGTGACTGCCGACAAAAGTCTCGACTAGCCTGGCCGACAGAGTTACTCTGCTGATATTTAATTTCTTTTGTTTTGTCCAACTGATAATACAAGATGAAGTTTAATACCAATGATCGATCTCATCAAGTGAGCTCACCCAACATGACAAAGACCAATCCCTTGGCAACTTCATTTGCTCGGTTGTCCAAACATAAGTACATGGAATTGTTGATACCAATGACTAATCTGCTAAGTGAGCTCACCCATCATAGCAAAGACTAATCCTCTTGGTGAATTCCAGACATATTTGATTAACACTATATCACCAACTTTTATAATTCCAAGTTCATTCCTTAGTTTAGAAAATCTTTCACTATCTAATGGTTTAGTGAAAATATCGCAAGTTGATCTTTGATGGGATATAAAGAATCACCACATATTTCTTTTCAACATGATCTATTATGAAGTGATGTCTCACATCAATATGCTTGGTTCTTGAGTGCAAAGCAGATTTTACGTGATTGTAATTGCACTTGTGTTGTCACACATTATAGGAATTTCTCTTTCTTCAATTCCATAATCCCTTAATTGTTGTCTTAACCAAAGTATTTGTGCAAAACAACTTCCAGTAGCAATATATTCAAATTTTCAAAGATGGAAGTTGATATTGAATTACATTTCTTGCTAAACCAGAAACCGTCTATTTCTCATTAAGCGATTGAGTTCTGTGGTGCTTTTTTATCAATCTTGCATCTAGCATAATCGAATCTGAGTAGGATATAACATTGAAACTTCCATCTTTTGAATACCATATCCTCCTCCCAAAGTCTCTTTTAGATACTTGAGAATTCTTTTAATCATGACTAAATGACTTTCTTTAGGTTTTGATTGAAATCTTGCACAAACACCTACAACTAAGGATATATCAGTCTCTTTGGCAAGAAGGTACAAGCAGACGCCTATCATCCTTCTCAGATAAGGTCCGATCAACATCTTTGCCTTCTTTGTCTTCATCCAATCTAATGTTTTTACTCATAGGAGTTGATACCTTGGTCCTTGTTTTCCATACTAAATTTCTTCAGTAGCTCCTTGGTATACTTGGTTTGATGAATGAAGATTCCATCTTTCATCTGTTTGACTTGCAATCCCAAAAATTAGTTCATCTCTCCCATCATACTAATTTGGAATTTGCTCTTCATTAAATTTGCAAAATTTTCACAAAGTAACTCATTTTCAGAACCAAATATTATGTCATCCACATAAATTTGTACCAGCAGGGTGTTGTTTCCTTCATTGATTCTAAAAAGAGTCTTGTCAATGGTACATTTTGTAAAACCATTGTCCACCAAGAATTGAGATAGAGTCTCATACCATGCTCTTGGTGCTTGTTTCAAACCATAAAGTGCTTTGTTGAGTCTATACACTTTATCTTCTTGATATTTAACTTCAAATCCAGGAGGTTGCTGAACATATACCTCCTCTTCCAGAATGCCATTCAAAAATACACTCTTGACATCCATCTGATATACTTTGAAGTTCTGATAAGCAGCATATGCCAAAAATAATCTAATAGCTTCCAATCTTGCAACAGGGGCATATGTTTCATCAAAATCTATTCCTGTTGCTTGAGAATATCCTTTTGCTACTAGTCTGGCCTTATTCCTCACAATGGTACCAGATTCATCTAATTTGTTTCTGTATACCCATTTTTTACCAATTATATTTGCATGATTAGGCCTTTACACTAATGTCCAAACTTGATTTCTTTCAAATTCATTCAACTCTTCTTGCATAGCCATTATCCAATCTGGATCTGAAATTGCTTCTTCAACAACTTTAGGTTCAATCTGAGATAGAAAACATGCAAACATTGATTCTAACTGTCTTCTAGTCCCCACACCTTGCTGTATGTTGCCAATAACTTGTTCAGCAGGGTGATCCCTTAACCATTGTGGATTCTGGTTAGATTGAATTTCAGGAACATCATCTTCAGTAGGGTCTGCTATTTCTTCAACAGGGGGTTCATCAGATCCTTGTATTGCCTCAGTTGTTGCATCAGTAGTGTTACCAGCAGGGTGTTCAGCAGGGGCAGAATCAGAAACCTTTAAGTCATTGAATCTTTCCAAAACTTCAACACATTCTGGATCAGTGACTTGTTGATTCTCAGCAGGTTCTGAAGCTTCATCTTCCATTCCAGTGAACTTAGGTTCATCATATACAACATGTATTGTTTCTTCATGTTTCAGTGTCCTTTTGTTCAGTACCCTGAATGCCTTGCTAACTGAAGAATATCCCAAGAAAATTCCTTCATCTGATTTTGGTTGGAATGTCTTCAATTGTTCCTTATGATTCAAGATAAAACACTTGCTTCCAAATGGATGGAAATAGGATATATTAGGTTTTCTTCCATTCCAAATCTCATAAGGTGTCTTTGACTTCTTGTTCACTAATGTTTCTGCTTTTGTGTATAGCATGATGTATTAACTGCTTCAGCCCAATATCTTTTAGGTAACAATGCTTCACAAATCATAGTTCTTCCTGCTTCTTTTAGAGTTTTATTTCTTCTTTCAGAACCCCATTTTGCTAAGGTGTACCAAAGAAGAAGATTGATTGATGTAGTACACCATTCTGTTCACAATATTCTCTTATAACTTTATTGAGAAATTCAGTACCCTTGTCTGATCTGATTTTCACTACTATCACACTTTTCTCATTCTGTAATCTCTTCAAAAGTTCAGGCATCTTTTGAAGTGTTTCACTTTTCTTGTTCATGAATATCACCCAAATGTATCTTGAATAATCATCCACAACCACTAAGGTGTACTTTTTTCCTGCTACACTTGTTGGTGTTACTGGTCCAAAAAGATCCATATGCATCAGCTCCAAAACTCTTTTTGTTGATTGCTTAGACTTTGACTTGAAGCTAGACTTTTGTCATTTACCTTGGCGACATGCATCACATATAGCATCCTTCTTGAATGTGATCTCGAGTAAACCAATCACGATTTCTTCTTCACCAACCGATTGATATCATCAAAATTTAGATGATTCAACTTCTTATGCCATAACCAATTAAGTTCGACTTGGTATGCACAATCAGTCATGTTTCGAGCAAAGATAGAGACCAATCCACCACATACATGTTTTGTTGTCTTCTTCCAGCTAACACAACTTGATCACCTCTTTCACTAATGACAATACATGTGTCTTTGTCAAAAGTGACCTTGTATCCCATGTCACAAAACTGTCCAGTGCTCTGTAGGTTGTAGTCCAGTCCTTCCACATATGCAACATTCCTGATTATTAATCCATTTCTCACAAGTGTGCCATATCCTCTTATGTATCCTGGTGTGTTCTTGTTGCCAAAATTCACTCCTGGACCATCCTTTGCCACAAAGCTTGACAAACAGTGCTTATTCTTTGTCATATGTCTGGAACATCCACTGTCAAAGTACCAGACACCCTACAAAACAAAGTTAGTGCATTTTAGGTACCCAAACCTGTTTGGGTCCATAATGGTCAGTGGTAAGCATGATCCTTGGTAAGTTTCCATAAGGTCTTCTTTGAAAGGTATCAGACTTTGGTTCATACATGTACTCTACACATCCATAAGGTCTAACAATTGGTTGTGTAGGATTCACATATGCTTTCTGGCCTTTTGGAATATAATGCTGTTTAAAGTGATTTCTTTTGTTAGAAACACTAGGATAACCGTAGGTTTGCTGTCTGTTAGGAACATCCCTGTAATATGGAGTCTGCTGAGGTCCCTGCTGAGGTCTTATATAAGTCCTCTGCTGAGCCCTCTGCTGATTCCATTGCTTAGGTTTTACCCTAGCAGCATGGTTATATCTGTTGTTTCTAGCAGTAGGTGCAGGAATATTCCAATCATCATCAGTAGGGAACAGTCTACCTTTCCCCCTGAGATAAGTATCCCTTGAATGATTAACATTTTTGGATTTAGGATTCTTATTCTTGGAATATTTCTGGTTTTTCCCTTTTTGTGGTCCAGCAGACTTAGTAGCAGGTCTGCTATCATCAGGTCTAGAAGGCACAACAGTTCTATTTTTAGATTTATTCTTTTTATTATGAGTTGTTGACTTCCTTGACTTCTGATTTTGCTTCCTTGAAGCTTTTTCAGTAGGCTTTACTGCCTCAGCAACCTTTTTGGGAGTTGGATCTTGTGCAGACACAAACTTAGGACCAATTATGGTACTAGGTTCGGTGACCTTACTGGATCCACTCTTATTGGATTGTTGAATTCCAAATCCAAGCCCTATTCTATCACCATAAAGCTTTCCAGATTTGAATGCAGTGGAGGAACAAGATGGTGCGTGAGACTCAAGAGACTCATGAATGTACAAAGAGCTTATGCTTGATTCTGTCTAACTTCTTTTCCTTTCCTTTGAGAATTCTTAATTCAAACATTTAATCTTTCAACTTCGATTGAAGAACTTTTTTTTTGACCTTCACAATCTCATAACCAGATTGTATTATCCTTAGTTGATTAAGGATGGCATCCAAAGTTTCTTCATTGTCAGAATTTTTTTGGATTTGAACCACAAGTTGATTCACAATCACTTCCAGCAGGAGTGTTTATAGATACATAATTGTATACCTCCTCTGTTTCATCCATATTAGCCATTGAAGCATAATCTTCCATCTCAGCAACAAGTGCAGTATCATTAGATTCATTTCCTTTTTCTGATTTTACTTCATATCCTGATTCATCTTCAGCAACCATAGCTTTCTTGCCAGATCTTCTTTGTTGGCTCTTGGTCTTCAGTAGGTCTGGACAATCAGGTCTGAAATGTCCAGGTTTTTTGCAATTAAAGCAAAGATAATCATGTTTCTTTTTCTGTTTTAATTCAGGACAATCAGGTTTGAAGTGTCTTGGTTTCTTGCAATGATAGCACAAGTAATCATTATCTTTCTTTGATTCTTCCTTCTTCTTTTCACTGAATTTCTTTGTGAAATTCCTTGGAGAACCCTTTCCAGTTTTCATCATTCTGATTTTCTTGCTCAGTAGGGCAATCTGCTCTTGCATCTCATCCAGTAGATCATCTTGAGCTCCTGATGTTTCTTCTTGATGTGAAGCAGCCAATGCAGTGGTCTTTGGCTCTTCTTTTTCAGTCTCAGGCACAAGCTTTTTGCTAAATTCATAGGCCTTAAGATCTGAAAACAATTTAAAGGTGTTTTCTTCATGAAAACTCCTCATTTATTCTATAGCAGTCACATTCATCTCCCAAACTTCTTTTGCAGGTAATGCTTACAAGATTTTTGAATTTATCTCTTCTTGTGAGTACTTCACACTCAGTAGGGTGAGTTCATCCATGATTGCATTGAATCTTGATTTTATTTGTTCAATGGTCTCATTTGGTTTCATTTTGAACTCCTGGAACTTCTTCTTTGCCACACTGATCTTGTTCTTTTTGATTGCATCAGTGCCTTCACAGATTAATTGCAACTTATCCCAAAGTTCCTTTGCAGTCTTGCAATCTTTCACCTTCATATACATATTGCTATCCAAAGTTCTGTATATGATATCAATAGCAATATTGTTGAGATTTGCTCTTTTTCTATATTTCAAATTGATCCATTCCCTTTTTTGGTTTTGGAATGTCTGTGTGTCTCATCTCCCACTCATTCTTGACTTGGTAATCTTGGTGGTCCATCTGTCAAAGACATCCATCATTTCATCATGTGTTGCAACTAGATAAGCCTCGCATACGACGTTTATACTCATCAAAATGATCTAAAGAACACATCAACATTGTTCTAGCATACTGGTTGTTATCCATGATGCAAAGCTTTGAAAATCAGAAACTTGAAAAAGTTTTCAAAGTATTTTCACAAGCACAACAAGTAGGATTACTTCAGAATAGAAGCACTGCTCCGATACCAATTTTTGGTCCCTTGAAAAGGCTTTAGTTAAGTTTAGAGGGGGGTGAATAAACTTAACACTTAAAACTTTTGGAGTTAACAAACTCAAGAACTTCAAAGAGCCTGCCGATACTTGATGAGTCTCTGGCCGGCACTCGTGAGTCTCTTTGATCGTTGAGTTTCTTGAATTTGTGCAAAATGAAATATATCAAAAATTAAGCCTTTTACTTGTTGTTAAATATGATACCAAGTATTAGATACTCAGTAGTGTATGTGTGTGATTCAGTTGCTAGATTCAGTAGATTGATGTGCTAGATAAACTAAAGGCAGAATATAAATGCAGAAAGTAAGTAGGCAGATTTTATAGTGGTTCCAGGTGGTGTAATCCTGTCAGTCCACTCTTCTCCTGTGATGTTGGAGGTAATTCACTAGAGATTCTTGAGGTAGCTATTACAAAAATCCCTAAGATGCTTGTCCTTCACCAATAACTATGGCTTCACAAACTGAACACTTGGAACAGGTAGGATTGCTGCTCCAAAGTCTTCCACTGGTCCTTGAAGGGTAGGATTGCCTCTTCACCAGCTCCACCACAAACAACAGTCCTTGACACAAATGTGCTTCACTGTCCTCAGTAGATTCCTTGTAATGGAAAGTTTGAATCAAGTAAGTGATTCAACTTTCAGCAGCTTGATCAGGATGATATGATCAGCAGCTTGAGGTCTTCAAGTGTGTAAACTTGATGTAGCTTGAATGCAGATTACACTTGAAGAATTGTACTGGATCAGTGGCCTTATGCTCAGTAGGGTCAGCAGGGTGTTTGATCGATTTAATTTTGATTGATCAAGATGGATCCTTATTTTTCTTCAAAAATAATCACTTGTATCTGAGTTAGGAGTCCTCTATTTATAGGTAGAAATCCTTGTGACTTATGTTTGAAATTCAAACATAGCCGTTTTGGATTTGTCTCCATCTTGACTTGCTTTTTCCGATTGTTCTAGTAATCACGATCTTTGTCGATTCCTTTTTGATGATTCTGATCTGTCCACCCTTTGACAAGTATCCATTGGATAAAGGTCTGAATCTTTTCAACGTCCCTTTAATCTTAACCATTGATTTGTTTGATAAATCGAGAGGTTGTTAGTCATCCCTTTCTTTGTAATCTTCCAATGTAGCCTTTGATGGTATCGAAATATGTGTCCAAAGCAGGTTCACGAGAACATAAGTCTCATTGATATACACATTAGTAAGTCGATCCATAATTTGTTGTGTTTAAAAACACTTCAAAATTAATCATCTTTTATCTAACTTTAATTTATGAAGTAAGATTACACCTTTTTGCACATAACTAAGTTCCAATCATCACTTAACTTGTGGAACTTAGACTTTATTACACAAGGTATATGTAATCGATTTAGGTCATCACAGACTTCCCTAAATTCTCGATTCCATATCCTTGACTTTAAATACTAAGTTTGATCCCTTAGCCTTCAATATCGAGTTTGAGCCTCGCCTTCGATCTTGTGAGTTTCTGATTAGTCTTCTGACTCAGCTACTCTACTGATCTAGACTAGTCTGCTGATGTAAGTCAGCTGACCTTTTACAGTGCTTGTTTGATCAAACCTATACAAGATCAAACTCTAATAAACTTATACATTTGATCTAGACATCTTTTTGGCTTTGCTCTATAACAGCTAGTCTGGCACTCATCACTAAAACTCAAAAATAAGTCCAACATACACATTCTCTAATACACATCCATGTACAGTCCAAGTGTCTCTACACTTCAATAGACGAGATCTATCCCTGCCCTTAAAGACAGAAGACATCTAATACGTGCTAGCCTGTTCATACTATCAATGCCCTATTTAATAGTACATCAGCCCAGTGACATTTAAGTATCAAACTTATCAAAGTGATTAGAGATCTCATCAACCATAATCGTCTATCATGGTTTCTCTATCACAGTTTAATACTAAGGACATTATCATATAACAATTCATAATTGGTTCTTTAAAAGAACATATATATGACAACAGAAAATCCATTTAATATATGTATAAACATAAATAAATAGTAGAAATGATCCGACCCGGTCGGATCCGGTCCAACCCGATTGGGTTCAGGACACTATTTCAACATACACCACCTAGAACCACTATAAAAATTGCCTACTTACTTTCTGCATTTACTTTCTACATTTAGTATCTTGAACACATCAACCTCTCTGAAACTAGCATTGAATCACACATTTACACTACTGATTATCTAATACTTAGTATCATTCTTTTAACAACAAGTAATAAGGCTTAAACTAAATATATTCCCCTGCAACAAATCCAGTAATATCAACTGTCAGCAGACTACTGAGAAGTCAGCAGGCTACTGACATTGGTGAGTTTGTTAACTCCAAAAGTTTTAAGTGTTAAGTTTATTCACCCCCCTCTAAACTTAACCAAAGCCTTTTCAAGGGACCAACAATTGGTATCAGAGCAGTGCTTCTGTTCTGAAGTAATCCTACTTGTTGTGCTTGTGAAAATACTTTGAAAACTTATTCAAGTTTCTGATTTTCAAAGCTTTGCATCATGGATAAAAACCAGTATGCTAGGACTATGTTGATATGTTCCTTAGATCGTTTTGATGAGTATAAACGTCGTATGCAGGCTTATCTAGCTGCAACACATGATGAGATGATGGATGTGCTGACTGATGGACCACTGGAGATCACTAAGGCCATAACTGTGGGCAGTGAAACTCAGTATGTTCCAAAGCCAAAAAGAGTGTGGGGTGCTGAAGATAGAAAAGGAGCAAACCTCAACAATATTGCTATTGATATCATATACAGAACCTTGGATAGCAATATGTACATGAAAGTGAAGGATTGCAAAACTGCAAAGGAACTTTGGGAAAAATTACAACTTATCTGTGAAGGCACTGATGCTATAAAGAAAAACAAAGTCAGTGTAACCAAAAGAATGTTCCAAGATTTCAACATGAAATAAAATGAAACCATTGAGCAAATGGAGTCAAGATTCAATGCTATCACGGATGAACTCACCCTGCTGAATGTAATTTATACAAAAGAAGAGATCAATACAAGAATCTTAGAAGCCCTACCTGCAAAGGAGGTTTGAGAGATGAAAGTTACAGCCATAGAAGAATCCAGGAGTCTACATGAAGAAGATACCTTCAAATTGTTTTCAGATCTCAAGGCATATGAATTCAGTAAGAAACTTGTTCCTGAGACTGAAAAAGAAGAACCAAAGACTACTGCATTGGCTGCTGCACATAAAGAAGAATCATCAGGTGGTCAAGATGATCTACTGGATGAGATGCAAGAGAAAATGGCCTTATTGAGCAAGAAGATCACAATGATGAAAACGGGAAGGGGTTCTCCAAGGAATTTCACAAAGAAATCAAGTGAAAAGAAGAAGGAAGAATCCAAGAAAGATAATGATTATTTGTGTTTTCATTGCAAGAAACCAGGACACTTCAAACCTAACTGTCCTGACCTTAAATAGAAAAAGGAACCTGATTATCTGTGCTTCAACTGCAAGAAACCTGGACATTTTAGACCTGATTGTCCAGACCTACTAAAGAACAAGAATCAGCAAAGAAGACCTGGCAAGAAAGCAATGGTTGCTGATGAATAATCAGGCTATGAAGTTGAATCAGAAAAGGGAAATGAATCTAATGATACTGCCCTTGTTGCTGATATGGATGATTATGCATTAATGGAAAATATGGATGAGACTGAGGAGGTATACAACTTTGTATCTATAAATACTCCTGCTGAAAGTGATTGTGAATCTACTTGTGGTTCAAATCCTAAGAATTCTGACAATGAAGAAACTTTGGATGTCATCCTTAATCAACTGAGGAAAATACAATCTGGTTATGAGATTGTGAAGGATGAAAAAAAAGCTCTTCAAGCAGAAGTTGAAAGGTTAAAGGCTGAATTAAGAACTCTCAAAGGAAATGAAAAATATTTTGAACAAAATCAACATAAGTCTGATGTACATTCAGTAGCTGCTGAATCTGCTGAACAATCTAGTTCCACCACTGCATTCAAACCTGGAAAGCCTTATGATGACATAATTTTTTGTTATGAAAATGAATTGCTATGTGAAAAGTTTGCTAATCTCATGAAAAGCAAGTTCCAAATGAGTATGATGGGAGAGATGAACTACATCTTGGGATTACAAGTCAAACAAATGAAAGATGGAATCTTCATTCATCAAACTAAATATACCAAGGAGTTGCTGAAGAGGTTTGGCATGGAAAATAGCACCAAGGTATCAACTCCTATGAGTACCAACATCAAATTGGATGAAGACAAAGAAGGCAAAGATGTTGATCAGACTTTATACAGAAGGATGATAGGCAGTCTGTTGTACCTCACTGCTAGCAGACCTGATATATCCTTTGATGTAGGTGTTTGTGCAAGATTTCAATCTAAACCAAAGGAAAGTCACTTAGCTGCAGTCAAAAGGATTCTCAAGTATCTTAAAGAGACTTTCGGAGTAGGGATATGGTATTCAAAAGATGGAAGCTTCAAAGTTTTGTCCTACTTAGATTCTGATTATGCAAGATGCAAGATTGATATAAAAAAAGCACCACATGAACCTGTCAGTTAATGGGAAATAGACTTGTTTCCTGGTTTAGCAAGAAGCAAAATTCAATATCAACTTCCTTCTTTTTGGTTGAATATATTGTTCTTTGGAAAGTGTTGTGCACAAATACTTTGGTTAAGACAACAATTAAGAGATTATGGAATTGAAGAAAGAGAAATTCCTATAATGTGTCACAACACAAGTGCAATTGCAATCACTGAGAACCCTGTTTTGCACTCAAGGACCAAGCACATTGATGTGAGACATCATTTTATAAGAGATCATGTTCAGAAGAAAGATGTGGTGGTTCTTTACATCCCTACTGAAGATCAACTTGCTGATATATTTACAAAACCATTGGATAGTGAAAGGTTTGCTAAGTTAAGAACTGAACTTGGCATCATAAAAGTTGACTGATATTTTAATGATCGAGTGAAATCTTTGGAATTCACCAAGGGGATTAGTCTTTGCCCTGTTGGGTGAGCTCACTTGGCAGACTAGTCATTGGCATCAAAAATTCCATGTACTTAAATAAGTTTGAACAATTGAGCAAATGAAGTTGCCAAGGGGATTGGTCTTTGTCCTGTTGGGTGAGCACACTTGAAGATCAGTCATTGGTGTTAAACTTCATCTTGTATTATCAGTCGGACAAAACTAGAGTGTTTAGAGATCAGCAGAATAATTTGTCAAGAGGTCTTTGAGCCATCTTAAATCAACAATTTCTTGAGTCAACTCACTTTGAAGATCAAGTCTATTTGGAGTATACGTTACAAGGCAGTCAAACTTAAATGAAAGTCAACAGTAATTGGATATTATTCTTATCCTTTATAACTGTGGTTACAATATCCAACGGTTACAACTCTTTATGGGATAAGTTAGTGGGACATGTGGCAACATCACATTCATTTCAACCTTAATCGTGGTTAAATGCTACAGTACGTGTACAGTTCTTTCCTGACAGTTATCACCCACTACACTTCCTTATATATACAAACATACACAGAGATGATGCTTACAGTTTCAGATCGATTTTCTCTGAGAATACACAGTGTGAACACAGATTTGCAAGCTTTCTTCTCAATCTTTTTCAAATTTCTTCAATGGCGGATAAGGGAGGTGTTCATATTGGAACAAGCCAAAGTGTTAGAGGCTTTGTTACTGATGCTAACAAGACAGAATTAGCCACCAACATTGGTAGAAGGATAAGGAGATATGAAGGACTGGAGGATGTTCTAAATCTGAGATTAGACAGCATCTCATACACTAATGTTGTTATTTCTGGAAGAACATAGTGATAAAGGATGATACAGAGGCATTTACTACCACTATAAATGCTCAGCAGATTGAAATCACTTCAAACATGCTGAGGGAAGTATTCGGATTTGGACCTGGAAATGGTGCTCCTACAAATCCTGAATCTTTGCAGCTAGCAAGACTGGACTTTGTTGATTCAATCAAGACAAACAAGTCCATACCATCATCACTGAGTATCAATGTGAAGCATATCAGATTGGAGTATAATCTACTGAGCAAGATTATTGCAAAGAACATTCTTGGATTCAGTGGAAGTCTTGATACTGTCTCTGGACCAAAGACTGACATGCTAATAATCATATGCAAGAGCATGAAGTTTGATTGGGCCGGATTCTTTGTTCAATATATGAAGAAAGTAGTGACAGAGGATAGAGATGGAACAAGAAAGTCCAAGACAAAGCCCTTGGGTTTGATGATACATGCCCTGCTGACACACCTGAAGATTGCTGATGTTGCACCTGCAAAGATCAACCAATCTAGATATAAACAAGAAATAAATGATCCTATTCCTGGTTTGGATGATGATGATGAAGATGATGATGAGGAAACTGAGAGTGATAATGATGGAGATGGTAATGATGGTGGCGAGCAGATTCCGCAAGTTACACAACCTGCTGCATCTAAGAAGGCTGCTGAGAAAAGAAAGGCTAGTGATACAAGAAAGATCATTGAGCTTTTAAAGCCTAAGAAGACAAGGCAGCAACCAGTAGACACTGTTGAGTCTACTGATGTTCCAATTGATGTTGAGACTACTGAGCCTACTGAAGTTACAAGGAAGAAAACTGCTGCTGAGATTTTGAGAGAACAGCTAAAAAAAGATCAAAGAAAGAGGAAAGCTGCTGAAATTCAAGAACAACCTGCAAAAAGAAGGAAACAGGTTGCAAAGAAGAGAGTTCATGGAAAGGCAAAGAGTTAAGGGTCCTGGAGGACCAAAGAGAATTAGAAGAAGAGGTTGTTGAGCCTACTGAGGATGTTGATGTTATTGTTAAGCAACAGAAAGTGTTGAACCTGTTCAAGACCCTGTTGATGTGCATATGAGTCAGGGGGAACCTAGTGTTGAACAGTTGGAGGTAGTAGGGACAAATGTACAACCTGATGAACCTACTGACCAATTTGTATCTTCTATAGATACATTGACTCATCTTGTGGAGACCTTTGGAGGACAACAAGTTGAACAACCCGCTCCAAGAAAACCCTCAATGCCATATGAAAGGAGGGAAAAGAAATCAACGAAAGAAAAAGTAGATCCCAACTTCAGGAGAGTGCAAAAAAAATTCAATGGAAGTTTGGATTCTATAAGAAACAAAAACCAGCTGTTGATCCAATGAGTGGATTTGAAGAGTGGGCTTTTGATCAGTTGGGAGTGGAAAGCCTACTGGAATTGGTTGACACAGCCATGCTGCAAATACGGTTCATGGAGCTAATGGAAGAAGGAAATCGAAGTGCAAAAATCATGTTCAATGATCCCAAGTACACACTTGATAGTGATGACTCATCTTTATCTGATGATGATCACCTATGTTCCCATGGGAGTCCAGTGCAGCGGTTAAAGAAAGATCAATTGGAGAAGCTGGACCAGAGTCCACTGAACATGTGGCAGGTCAGCCTGCTAAAGGTGTCAAGTCTACTGAAGATCAACAGACTGACAAGGTAAATGAAGAGCTAGGAACTGTCTTCAATGAAGATCTGGAAATACAGCTTGCTGTAGCAACATCCCTGGAAGAGGTCATAATATCTACCACTTTTGATGTTGTTATGTTTGAAGAAGCTGATACAAATTCAGAGGACTCAGCTCAGTATCAGGAGTGATTTGACACTCCGGAAACATTATCTCAAGCTGCTGATATCTTGCAGAAGATTGTTGATGCTAGAGGAGATTTAGAGGAAAAATTGGCTGTGTTTCCTCATATCTTTGTTGAAAAGGTGGTTCAGGTTGCTGAGTTACAAACAGCACCTGAATACAGGTTAGAATAGAGGGCCCTAATTACTAAGGAACAAACAGTGTTAGGACAAAGGTTGGAACTATTGATGGGATTGGAGGAATCCCCTGCACTTTCTGAAGAGATTGTTGTAGAACAGGCTGCTGAAGAACCTGTTATTGCAGTATAGGCCACTAAAATCAAGGCTATTAAAAATAAAGATAGTCAGCAGACTAATGTTAATGAGGATGAACAGCTGTTGGACTATGACTTTAGTGATGAGGAATTCCAAATGCCTGAGGAAGAACAGGTTGCTGATGAACCTCAACAAGCACCTGTACTAATTTTTTAGGAGGCATATGTTTTGGAACCTCAACCTGCACAAGATCCTATTTTGGAAGAGATTTTTAGAGATGTGATTGAGGAGGGTCCTGAACCTGCTGAATGGGACAGGACAAGAGCCACGGTTGTCAGCATATAAAAGGCAAACTATAATGTTGAAGAACCTACTGATGATGTTGCTAGACAAATGGCTGGAGGTATGGCTGGTGCAGTACCAGCACGGGTTTTAGAAGAGTTGAGAGCTGTAAGGACTGATATTGAACAGCTAAGGACTCAACTAAATAGACAAGAATAGAGATTTGAAGAGTTGATGAACCTTGTGGAAAATAGAGGAAGAACTACTGAGACAGTTGCTTCAAACATCACATCTGCTCGATTTGCTATCAATGATTTAATCAAAGATGTAAAAGGTATCAAGACCACCACAGCAAGCAAAGACAAGCATTTGACTGAACATTTTGACTCTTTACGCAAGAAGCTGGACAAGCTTGCTGAGGCACCCAAACCTGTTGAGGCACCTCACCCTGATGTCCTTGATCATAAGGTTACTGAGAGGATCAATCTGCTGGAACAAACAATTGAAGGAAAAATCACTGCAGTTGACACAAGAACTGAGATCATAGAAGGTCAACTTGCAAACTTAGTGATTACACAAGAAAGTGTTCATGGTCTATTGTCCCGGTTTGTTGATGATGTCAATAAGAGGGAAGAGGGCCTTACATAGAAGCAAAGGAAGCTGCAAGGATTTTTGCAAAGAAGAAGTGGGAGGATGAAATAAATGAGTTCAGGAAACCTGCACCTGGCAGGATTCAGATGACTGATGACCTCCTGAAAGAATACAAGAAGCTATACTATGGAAAGAAGAGACCCTATCATGACATGGGATTTCAGGAGGACTCAATTCCTTCTTGGGACTAAAATTTTGGGAAACAATGGTCAAGGCACTGAGAGCTTCTTCTAGAGGTGGAAGAGGAGTAAGAGGTGGAAGAGGTCAAAGATTGGGAGCTCAGTCTGCAAGGGATTCACTGGAAGAGTTTAAACTTTTCTATATGAGATAGGGCTTTAGTGTTCACTCTATTAGGATAACCCTACCAGAAGCATGGAAATGGTGGAAACAGCTGAATACTTGCGTTGATTTCTCCACAATAGAAAAATCAGTGGATGCAAGATATAATAAGGGAAATCAAGGAGTTTCAAGAGAAACAAGAGCAGGACAGAGGCAGAAACTAGATCTGCACACTTACACTGCTTGTTTTACTTTGCTGATTCTAGTTTGTAATAATGTTGAACAAATATGATTTTAATGAAAGATGACAGCATTTGTTCTATTTGTGTTTTTATCTTTTTGTTTTTCTGTAAGGATGGTATTGGCATCATCACTAACAAGGGGGAAATTGTTGGACATATTTTAAGTTTTAATGATGAGTGCCAGACTAGCTGTTATAGAGCAAAGGCAAAAAGATGTCTAGATCAAATGTATAGATTTATTAGAGTTTGATCTTTGTATAGGTTTGATCAAACAAGCACTGTAATTAGGTAAGCTGACTGTATCAGTCAGACTGTCTACATCAGTAGGGTGACTAGGTCAGTAGAGTGTCTAGGAACCTGCTGAAGACTGAAGGCTGAGGGTACAAACTCAGTTATTGAAGGCTAAGGGATCAAACTTAGTATTTAAAGTCAAGGATATGAAATCAGAATTTAGGGAAGTCTGTGATGACCTAAACTGATTACATACACCTTGTGTACAAGGTCTAAGTTCCATTTATTAAGTGGTGACTGGAACTTAGTTATGTTCAAAATGGTGTACTCTAACTTCACAATAAAAAGTTAGATGAGAAGAAGTCAGCTGATGTTTTGTTAAAAACACAGCAGACTTAGACTTGCTGAGAAATGTGTATATCAGTAGGCTGTCATACTTCAAATAGTTGCTGAGTATATTTCTCGATTTAATCAAGGGTTACATTGGAAGATTACAAGGATAATGATGGATTACAAACCTTGATATTTTCAACAAATCAATGGCCAAGATAAAAAGAACGTTGGAAAGATTCAGAGGATTAACCAATGGACATAAGTCAAAGGGTGGACAGACTGAAAACTGACAAAAAGCAAACTGACAGTGTCAGTACTATGAACAGAGATAGAAAGCAAGTCAAGATGGAGACAAATCTGAAATGGCTATGTTTGAAATTCAAACGTAAGTCACAGGATTCTCACCTATAAATAGAAGACTCCTGATTCAGATACAAGTGATGAAAAACAAATAATCTACTCAAAGATAACAACTTTTTGTTCAAGAAAATCACCCTGCTGACATACATAGAGCTTTAACTGACTGATCAAGAAATATCTTCAAGTGTAACCTGCTATCAAGTTACATCAAGTACACACACTTGCAGACATCAAGTTGCTCATCATTTCATCCTGATCAAGCTGCTGACTGCTGAATCATTCACTTGATTCAAATTTTATTTTACAAGAAACCTGCTGAAGACAGAGAAGCACTTAGATGTCAAAAACTGTTGTTTGTGGTGGAGCTGGTGAAGAAGCAATCATACCCTTCAAGGACCAGTGGAATACTTTGGAGCAGCAATCCTACCTGTTTCAAGTGTTCAGTTTGTGAAGCCATAGTTATTGGTGAAGGACAGACAGCTTAGGGATTTTTGTAACTGCAACCTCAAAGATCTCTAGTGAATTTCCTCCAACATCACAGGAGAAGAGTGGACTGACAGGATTACACCACCTAGAACCACTATAAAAATTACCTACTTACTTTCTGCATTTAGTATACTGAACACATCAACCTACTGAAACTAGCAACTGAATCACACATTTACACTACTGAGTATCTAATACTTAGTATCATTCTTTTAACAACAAGTAATAAGGCTTAAACTAAATCTATTCCGCTGCAACAAATCCAGTAATATCAGCTCGTCGGCAGAGACTCGAGTGGTCGGCAGACTCATCGAGAAGTCGCGAGGCAATCGACATGCCTTGAGTTTGTTAACTCCAAAAGTTTTAAGTGTTAAGTTTACTCACCCCCCCCCTCTAAACTTAACCAAAGCCTTTTCAAGGGACCAACAATTGTTTTGCAAGCTTCTTGAGTCCGACTTGCGGAGCTCAACTTTTAGAGCCCGACTTGCGAACTTAGGGATGGTCCTTTGCCTGCGGTCTTGGGTTCGAGTTTGTCCTGCAGATTCGGAATTTATCCTTTGTAAGCTTAGCTGAGTTCGGCCTGTGAAGCTCAGGTTGAATCTGTCTTGTAGACTTGATATTTAGCTGAGTCCGTCCTGCGGTCTCATTAGTTACGCTGAGTCCGACCGGCGGCTCAGTTAGTCTTTCCTGCAGACTTGGAATTTATGTTTTGAAAAACTCCAAAACTCTGTAATAAATTTGATTTGTAATATATGTTATTTACTCTGGATGAGTTTTCTTAATCAGTACTTTTAGCGCTCTTGAGTACTTTTCAATTTATGTTGGGACATCTTGTCCCCCAGTATGCCATGCGTTAACTTATAGTTTTTGAATGTCATACTTAGTTGTTTGTTTGTCTATTTTCGAGTCTGACCTGCAGAACTTTAACATCCGTAAGTATTGAGTCCGAATCGCGGGTCTTGGTTCGAGTCTAGCCTATGGATCGAGTTTATCATGCAAACATAGAGGGTTTTGACCCTTGAAATTGATTCAGTCCATCATCCCGCAGACGGTGAATTTATTTGAGTTCATTACTTGAGCTCGGTTTTTTACATCTTATGAGACATAGAGCTTTTGTCCTGAACCGTTATGTCTTACACATAATAGAGAGAAGCGATATGATATTTAAGTAATATTGCTAAATTGAAATAATTTGTTGAAGTCTGGAACCTGTCCTGGACGTAAATTTCTTGAGTCTGACCTGCGGAGCTCGAATGTCAAGCTTTGGCGAACTGGGTCAGAAATTTGGCTGACTTCTCGCATATTCAATTTCGGCGAGTTGGGTCAGACGTTTTGCTGAATTCTCGTATTAAATGATTATCGGCGATCTGGTCCAGGTTTCACAGACTTCTCGCATGTCTTCGGTGAGCTGGGCCAGATTTCATTGACTTCCCGCATTAATTTTTTGCCGAGCAGGGCCAGACTTGTCTGACTTCCTGGACTTTAATTTTTGGCAAGCAGGGCCAGATTTACTGACTTCTTGCAATAGCTTTTTGTTGTGCTGTGGCAGACTTGTCTGACTTCCTGGACTTTAATATTTGGCGAGCGGGGCCAGATTTACTGACTTCTCGCATTAGCTTTTTGCCGAGCAGGACCAGACATGTATGACTTCCTGGACTTCAATTTTTGGCGAGCAGGGCCAAATTTTTCTGAATTCTTGCATTAGCGTTTCGGCGAGCAGGGCCAGTTTCTACTGACTTCTCGCAACTTAATTTTTGCTGAGCAGGGCCAAATTTTTCTGAATTCTCGCATTAGCTTTTACCGAGCAGGGCCAGACTTGTCTGACTTCCTGGACTTTAATTTTTTAAATCTAACCTGCAGACTTATTTTTTTGGGTCTGAGGGCAAAATTTATTTTTTTGAGTCTGACCTGCAGACTTATTTTTTTAGTCTGACCTGCACACTTATTTTTTGAGTCTAAGGCCATAATTTGTTTTTTTGAGTCTGACCTGCAGACTTATTTTTTGAGTCTGAGGTCGGACTTTATTTTCTTGAGTCAGACCTGCAAACTTAATTTTTGGAGTCTATCGTGCAAACTTGCAAATTTCGTTGAGTCTGACCTGCGGAGCCCAGTTGTCAGTCATGCTGACCTGAATTTTTTGCTGAGTCCGACCTGCAGAGCTCAATTCGTCAGTCTTGCTGACTTAATGATTTTAGCTGAGTCCGTCCTGCGGATTCGCAGCTTGTCAGTCCTGCTGACATTATGATTTTAGCTGAGTCCGTCCTATGGATTCGCAGCTTGTCAGTCCTGCTGACTTAATGGGTTGGGCTTTTTGCCAATTTCGTGAGTTTGTCCTGCAAATTTCAATAACAAAATACACAAGGGAACGAAACAGTATTGTACTAAAATAGCGTTAAAGTGAACCTGATCATTCGGAGTACAACTCATGGGAGTAGTACTGAGAAAGAGAGATGATGTTCCTCGTTACGAGTTTGACCGCATGGTCCACCAAAGATGTGTTGATCGTACCGATGGGACGATGGCGTACGATGGCGTTTAGGGTTGCTGCATCCATAGCAGCCAACTGCTCCGCTACTTCTTGTCGAGCCCTTGTAGATTCTGGTTATTGGCAGGATCTTGTCCTGTCTCCACCATTTTTTTACCACCATCCTGGATGGTATCCCCCTTGACCTTTCTTTTCCATATGCTTTTGTGGCTTGGTTACGATGGACCTTGAACAAATTGTCAGCAGAACGCCCTCCTTCTAGCGCCATTTGACGATCTGAGAATTTCGTCGAGGTATAAATAATGGGTTTGTTTATCCTAGTGACAACTTGTTCAAGGTTGAACCCTAGAAAAGATGTGAAACGGGTGGTGGTTTGTGGTGGTTTATACTGCACTTGATATGTTATTTCTCAAACTGCCTACGTATCATGTCATTCTTCAGGAATCAAATCTCCGTAGTTCTTTAGGGATTGTTTATTTAGTGGGGGGGCTTGTGCCCTAGGCCTGTATGGGCCGGGTCCTTGTTGGACTCTAATTTCGTGTTCCCTAAGGAAGAGATAATTACGGTTTAATCTCCTTAATTATATGAGATAATCTCGGTATTAAATGATAAAGATCAGAGCCTTAATGGCTTATGATTCTTTTCATAATTATCCTGATAAACGTGTATTTATCACTATATGCTCTAACCGACATGCGGCGCGCATCCGAGATCAAGGTGACCGAACTGCGCAGGTCTGTCTTTACCCTGTCCTGACCGACCTGCGGTGGACTGAATGACGACCTGAGCAGCCCCCTCCTTCGGAGGTGGAGATCGGCACTAAGGCCTACAAAGAGACTCATGGTCCTTAAAGTTAAAGTTCTAGCCCTATTTTTATCATTATTCGCGTGTCGTGTACATGACACGTGGCGTGGTGAAATCCGGTATCGTCATAGTGATTGTGTAATTTTTTTGTGGTGTTGAAGTAAAATAATAATAAAAATGTTTAATTCGAGAGTAATCGTGATGCCGAAAGCAAATTCATAATACGATAGAAACCGCATTTAATTAAAGGGGTTGTACAGCAAACCGTTTTTTAAAGTATGCTCGAATTGATAACAACATACTTGATTCGATTCAAATCGTTTACATTCTTAGCCAAAACGGACACGTGCAATCATTTCGCTGAAGATAAAGCTTCAATCAACGTCATTATCATAGTTCACCAGGACACTTCAATTAATTAAAAACTATTTATTATACCGAAATTAAGTTTAAAAGAAATTCAATCATCGTAAATTCACTAATTTTCAAAATTCAAAAAAAAAAAAAAACTATCGAAACATTTGGATCCAACAAGCGGGAAAAATGGCTTCCCTATAAAAAAGTTGTCTCTTTACTTAAAAATATTAGATTGTGTCCCTTATCCCTAATTTCCCAATTAATTAATGTTTTTATTAAACATGGATCCAACAAGCGGGAACAATGGCTTCCCAAAGGTATTTTTTTCTCAATGTTTTCAATTTAATAATAAATTTGAAACCAACAAGATATTAGTTTAGTGATTAACACTATGTTATGACCCAACAATAACTAGAGTTCGAGTCCTATTTGAAGATAAAAAAAGGTGCATGTGTTTTTGTAAGAATCTAACTGCAATTATTCGTGGGTATTGATTCATGGGAAATAGTGGTGTCTCCATACGTGTTGAGACACTGTATAATTCAATATGAAATACACAGTTTTATTTCACATTAAAACGGTATGGTTCTGATCGTTTCACACGTCATTTCAATTCAAAATCACATTTTCACACAAGTATTTTCCATTGATTCATTCAAAAAACACTTTTTTTTAATAATGATATGTGCACTACACTCTTGTGTAGTGCACAAACCACTACAAGTGGTAGCCATGGATTAAAGTGTTGAATTATTTTTTATGATGGGTCCCAACAGAATATGTGATGTAGATTGTGTTGTGTAAGATGTTGTGGTTGAAAATGTAATGGATATATCGCTACTGTTTTTTTTTTTAAGGGAAAAAAACACACTTTTATGTTGAATTGGGGTTGGATTGAGTTGGATTGAGTAATGAGAAAGAAAATAAAATAAAATAATGTAAAGTAATGATTATAAAGTTGAAATATTATATTGAAATTTGTGTGATAAAGAAATGATTAGTGAGAGAAATTTTAATTAAAATATTATATTGATAAAGTAATAGTTGAATAGTGTAGGTGATAAATAAAATGAATTGATTAATATTATTTTAATTGTTGATGGTGAAATGATTGCTGAGAGAAATTATAATAAAATAATAAATTCAATAAAATAATAATAAATAAGATGGTGGATAAATAAAATATTGAGTTGGATCCAAATGGATCCAACCCAGCCTAAAACCAAACAGGGGCCGCCAGAGTTGCTATCACAATAAAGTCCAATCATTTGCGAAATAATTTTGCACAATAATTTCACCATATATCAAATTAATATCTGAAACTTTTATAGATATAAAATAGAATAATATTTACTCAATTGATATTTTTTAGGGGCTTCTAAAGGTATCATCATTTTACGGTTACTTCCAACACCACATAAAAATTACTTTGGCAACATGCTGATTTTTGATGAATGGAACGTCGCTGCCATCTGATATTGGTGTTCAACAACGAATACCAGTGAAACCAACGTGTACGTTATAAAAGTGTCACAAATTAATAACGTCGGTCCACAGACTTTCCATTTGTGTTCGGTGTTGAACACCAACATCAATGACATTGACATTGGTGTTCAACAACTAACCCCGGTAGCATTGACATTTTTTTCAGTCAAAAAAAATAATCAAATAATGAATGTCGAAATAAAAACTTGGATGCCCTTTTTATTCTCTTTTCAGGATTAATTACATAGAAATGCGAATATTACAGTTTAAGTTTATATATCTAATAAATCAAAAGGCCAAAAAAAAAAAAGAGCATAACAATATTTTCCGTGGCTGTAAAAATTCATGACAACAATTGGACCCACCGAGCAATACTTGGGACCCCTTGATTTACAGCGAACACCATATAATACCCCGGCGGCGCCACCCGAGGATTCGGTGGCGATGTGCAGCTGATCTTATAACTTCCTGCAGCTAGCGGCAAAGCGCTCGTCACGGCAAGCTTTACCAGTCTTTGACCCTGCGAGAACGAGTGTGTGGCAAACGGTGCACTCGCAAAGTTCACCTCCACCACCCCTGTCACCGGCAACTCTACCGTGATCATCGCCTCAAAGGACTGTCCATATCCCACCTTCTCCGGTATATCCACCAACACGGGCTTAAGATTACTTCTATCCGGTGAAAGATACTCCGGTGAGAATGCTTCAATTCTCAACTCCGTCGGAAAAGCCCTCTTAAAATTATAAAAGTAATGTGGGTTGCTTCCGGCGATCAAAATTCTACCGTCTGGAAGCAAATTGGCCGTCGAATGATACATTCTCAGGACATCAGTTGAGTCAGAGTCATAAATCGAAGCCCAATGGGTTCCGCCGGCCGATAAAGAAGTGGAAAAAGGCAAGGTTGTGACGCCATCTCGAAGCCTTGGGTTCCTGACTGAGCACCATTGATGATCATCACATCTCCGGTCGGTAACATAATCATGTCCCCCATAACTCTTGCAAATGGCATATTCTCCATCTCCCAAACCGGATCGGGTGACATCGGCTGGATCCTCCCACAGCTTCCATTTGCTGGAATATCAACTCCTCTTTGCAAATACGCCCCATATTGTGCTCCGCCGCATACAACAATAGTGACGGAGGAGGAATAATCTCCTGTCAATGCAAGCATAACTGATGATCCAGCTGAAGGATAATTCCTTGGGCCACCATCTAATACCGGATAATCCCTGATTACAGTGTTTCTTGTGTAATCGTAGAGTATAGCTTTGTTGTTGGCGAAAATAAAAAGATTACCATCAGGAAGCAAGTGAACATAAGGGTAAAGATTGTCCATTTGATTATCTTCAACTTCAGTAAGAAATGACAAATTAATGGCACCTTCTTTTCTTGGTGGGTAATATTCAACCGTTGGTGTAGCTCTGCCGCCGATGATAATAATTGAGCCGTCCGGCAATATTTGGTTGGTGGAATACCACCTGCCCTGAGATAATTGAACGTCTTCAAGCTCCTCCCAATCACATAGCAAAGATGAAGCTGGACAAGGAGTAAATTTGCGTATTTTTCTGACGCCGTCGAGGTCACCACCGGTTTGAAGGAGTGTGCCGTCAGGGAGGAACTGGCCGGAGGAGCACCAAGTGTCGGTGAGGATCATCAGCGGTCGGATGGAATTTGTAGCAAGGTCGAGAAGGACGGAGTGGGCATAGCAATCTTTCTTAAGAATCGGGTCGTTTCGATCGGACCGGCAACGGTGTGCAGGGAGTAATTTATGAGATGGTCCGATGTTTGTCCGGTCGAGAAGGATAACGGTGTTGTAACGGGTAACTGCCGTATGCATAGATGCAATTCCGGCGTCGGGGACCAGAAGCTCCCATGTGCCCGGAAGTTGTGCGATGTTCCGGCGTATGACAAGAAGGACCGCCGTAGCAAAAGATAGAAGCTTCCAAGCACAAAAATCCATTTGGATCTTCCGGCCCTCACCGCTACATCAACTTTTTTTCTTTTTTTTTTTGGCTTGCTTTTAATGAACGAGTGGACAACTTTAAATAAAGAAACATAAACTTTGTAATGAATAATATGAAAATAACGATTATGTCATTACCGATAGATAAACTTTATAATCAATTATTCGAAAATAAGCATCCTGCCATAACTGATGATTAGGGGTGGCATCGGGTCGGGACTAGTTCCGTAAGGAACTCAATCTCTTACGGTGTAAAGGGGGTGTGCGTGTGATCTTGTCAGATTGAAGCGACGTCGTTTCGGATCGAAACGACGTCGTGTTGATTGTGTTTTTTTTTTTAGATCGGATCGAAACGGCGTCGTTTCGGATGTACAGCACCGCGCGATGCACCCCTTGTACCGTAGGGGATCGAGTTCCAGTTCCGTAACCTTCATACTCGATTCCGACCCGACTGTGAATCGGGAATCTATTTTTCTGCCCGACCTCGGACTTGACAAGTGTCGGGACCCGACAACCGGGATACCCAAATGTTCGGAATACGTTAGGTCGGGAGAAGATATTCCGAAAAAATATTATCAGAGATTTTTCACGACTTTTTTTTGTTGCAATTTAGAGTGAAGTTAGGAAAATTATTACTTTCGTTAGTAGCATTAATACTCAGCTAACTCACAACAAAAACTTATATAAATAAAAATTAAACATCATTTTTATCTCCTAAATCATGATTGATCGTCAACTGAATCTCATTGCGACTTCTTCAGCCGTATGTAGCGCAAGTTCTTATTTAGAATTCTCATATACAAGGTGATGAAGTGAATTGCGATGTGATAAAATAGGAAAAAAAAATGAAAGTTAGATTAATGTGATTGAATAAATGGACAACTCGAAAACAAAGAAGGTGAATTTTTTTAGAAAAACTCTATTTCGTTTTTGACGATTATTTCTTTAATTTCTTTGATGTAAAATATTTTTCTCTAAAAAATAAAAATAATTATTTTAAAAAGATATATTTCTACCTAAAAATTATAAAAAAAATAATTATAATACAGATGTTCGTCACCAAAGTCGGACAGGAGGACGACGCCGATATGCGAGATGTGCTGAATGAAAGAGCAAGGGCTCAAGAGTTACAAGAGGCGGCCATAAGACAGAGCCGGGGAAAGAGAGCCGCTTAACATTCTCGCTAAAACTTCGAACAATGAACGATTCCAAATGTTGAAGCGGCCTCACAACCCAGTGCTCATGCGCTAGCACTCAAAGCCCACATAGAATATGTGGAGGATATATAGCTATACAACCTGCAGCTTATAGCTGAGGGACTACCTCCCCAACCGGTCAGCAAGTTCGTCCCGCCAATGCAAGCCCCGACTGAGGTACATCCAACTTTGAACCCACCTTGGGTGGCACGATCCGTCATGAAGAGGAAGAACATAGCAGCCACGTGACCTCACAACCGGGTAAGGACATGAAATCGTTCTTGGTTCGCCTGGGGCCCGCGGATAACGACCGCGGTACCGCCCCTAGGCAGGTTCGATCCCGAAGGGAGGGACAAAGAAAATCGCAGCACGGACAGAGCGTCCCTCAACTCCCTTTGGTTCCAGAGGTCGTAGATGAGTTGGGAATGATGAAAAAACAGAAAGAATAATTGCAGAGGGGTAAGGCAACAAAGGATTCCAAGCCCACCTGGGGTACAATTGTCTTACATCCGGACATCCTCTCGGTAGCTCTAATGGGAGGTATGACTTACCCAAATTTCATCAATTATCATGGTACCACAAACCCCTTGGATTGGCTCTCAGTCTTCCAAAGCAGGATAAGTTTGTGCACGCCAAGTGAAGAGGCATGGTGCATCGCCTTTGTAGGGGCCATGCAAGATAGAGCGGCCTCATGGGTCCACAGCCTGCCCTCTACATCAATCTTATCTTGGAACGATCTAGTGAACAATTTAATAGCAGAATTCAGATCAGTCGGCGGGCCCAAGAAAACATACATCGACCTTCACGAGGTCAAGCAGGGGGAGAAAGAATCTACTCGCAGCTATTATGAGAGGTTTTACAAAGTGCACGAGTTGACTAGAGGTCTATCGGACAATATTTTCATGACCAGCTTTTATGAGAGGTTTTACAAAGTGCAGGCGAAAAATGATTCCAAGCCCACCTGGGGTACAAGCGTCTTACATCCGGACATCCTCTCGGTAGCTCCAAGGGGAGGTATGACTTACCCAAATTTCACCAATTATCATGGTACCACGGACCCCTTGGATTGGATCTCAGTCTTCCAAAGCAGGATAAGTTTGTGCACGCCAAGTGAAGAGGTGTGGTGCATCGCCTTTGTGGGGGCCATGCAAGATAGAGCGCCCTCATGGGTCCGCAGCCTGCCCCCTACATCAATCTTATCTTGGAACGATCTAGTGAACAAGTTCATAGCGGAATTGAGATCAGTCGGCGGGCCCAAGAAAACACACATCGACCTTCACGAGGTCAGGCAGGGGAAGAAAGAATCTACTCGCAGCTATTATGAGAGGTTTTACAAAGTGCACGAGTTGACTTGAGGTCCGACGGACAATATGGTCATGACCAGCTTTTAGACGGGGCTGAGTCCAGGTTATATGATATCTTACTTCTCCCTCAATCTGCCAGCGAACCTTCAAATAATGTTTTCGGTTTACCTCTTTCGGTGTTTCCATCACATTCAGAAGATCCTAGGGCCAACCGGGTGGTTTATCTTTCCCCGTCGCCCTGGTGTTCGAGCCTACATTATTGATGGCTCCTTACCGGCTAACAATTAGAGGACACGATTCTTCTTTGTCCAAAGCGGAATCCGGGTCGAACTGAGCCGATGGGTCATAGTTACTCTGGACAGAGATATTGCTCTCGACCTGGAGGACTTTTCCGACGCGCGTACCATCCCGAATATCAACTTCTTCATTCACGATAAAGAGCTATCTTTAGAACTAATCGATCTGACTCGGCTATATGATGTTGGGCCAGAGCCCTTCGTGCCTTTAAATGATGCAGAGCATGCCTCATGTAGAGATCTTGCCATTATCTATATACTCTTGTTGTTTCTTTGAGTTTCATAATCTGACGTTTCTTCTTGTTTCTTTTTGAAGTGATCACTCTTTTGTATCTGCCAGGAGCCACTGGGAAGGAGCGGATTGGTGAGAATATCTCCACCGAAAGAACTCATACCGATGAGCTTATTCCCCGAGCTATGAGGATAACCCTTAACGCTGTGCCAATCAGCGCTGTCATGGCTACGCCACAGCCGAATCCTCAATGGGAATCTACTCTCATTTCTTCTGCTCCGAGATCGGAGATCAAGACTCCGTCTATCAAAATCTTGGATGACGAGGAGGATGATACCACGGAGACTCCCCTTATTCGGAGGAGTCAATCGGAGGCTAACAATAGCCAACCGAGGAAAAGGGGTAGGTCCAAGGCCTCTCTGGACCAAAATCCTGAACCGTCCAACCATGAGAAGGAGGGCTTTGAAAAAGATGAGGAGGTCGAGGGTGAGGCATAAGGTTCGGACCATGACCCCTTACTAGATATGAACAACGAGTAGCCGACCAACGAGGGGATCAGCATTATTGAATATGTAAGTATCTTTACTCGCTTTACATGTTTTAGTCCTAGTTCTCTATTCCCGATTGTATTTACCATATTTTATCTATATGGTCCTAGTATCGGAGAAAAACCTATAAAAGACTGGCCGCTGCTTCTTCTTATATTGAGAGTTTACGGCAAAGAATTGCTGACTTAGAGCGGGGCTCGTCCGAGCAAGAGCGGGGCTCGTTCGGGCGAGAGTAGTCTGGTAAAAGTTTGCAAGCTACTATTCAAGAAAACGGGGTTCTTAAACGGCAGCTTCATGCCCAAGAAGCCGAACTGCAGAGGGTCTGCCTACAGGGATTCTCTTGAATCCATGAAGAATGATCATTTGGCCGAAGTGTCGGAGATGGGGCAAGTTATAGCCAAGCTTAGGGAAGAAAAGAATGCTTTGGAGGCTGAGCTTGCCGCTTCTTTTTCTCGGGTACTTCAAGAGTACAAGGCCTCCTCAGACTTCAATCAGGCTTTAAATTTGTTTCTCGCTCCCGTTGCTTGTGAGATGTATACTATGGGAATCTATGAGTTTTTGGCCCAATTTCCCGATCTGGACACTGCACGCCTTCCTCATACCAATCTGTATAGGTCGATTATGGACAAGTTTTTAACGATCGTGTAGCGAACTTTCAAAAAGGGGTGGACATTGTAGTTCGGTGTGAGGCTTAGCAAGTTTCCCTTCGAAGGTCTGATAGCGCTTAAATAAGACCATTAAATTAACCTTTATTTACCCCGAATTATGCTCGATATGAGATAGATAGGCTCGTTATTATGAGGAAATATGTGTTAAATACTAAGTGCATGTTCCTGAGTTTACGATTCTGCATCTATGTTATTATCTCATGGATTTGGTACTGTTTGGTCTTGTTTTATACGTTTTTCAGATGTACTACAATCCAGAGCAGCTGAGGATGGATCTGGAATGAAAAGAGAGCATTGGGCCAAGTGTAGGAAGTCCAAGAAGAGATCAGCCAGAAAAAGGGACGAGAAATTGGGCCGATTAATCGGGGCTCAGGCCCGATTAATCGAGGTATTGGAAGACAAGGAACAGAAGTCTGCCGCATCTACTAGGTTGGTTAGGGTTTTATTGAGTCTTAAGTCAGCTATTGAGCCTATATAAAGTGTCATAATACAATGTAAACATATGCTTTCACAAATTTTCATATACATTAATAGAATTTCATGAAATAAAGTTTTCCTTAGTTCTCTAGTGATTTATTTTATGGTTTCCTTCCCTCCGTGCCATCTCAGCGTGAGTAGATCAAGCTAGATCTCTATAACCGAAGTTATGAAGCTTTGAACGTTCTTTTATGTCTTTTTTATGGTAGATCTACTTGTATTTACGTGTTATAGTTAATCTGCATGTTTAACAACCCCATAATTTACTTGAATTGATCAGAACGAAGCAATGTTAATTCCAGAATAGGAACCGACGCCCCCGATTAATCGGCAGTCTTTACCGATTAATCACGGCAACTTTCAGGTCCCCTAATCTGGAGATTCAGCATCAACTACGTTGATCGACAGGATGAATTAAAACGATTACTTAGGTCTGGCCAATCTAATATTCATATATCGTAAATTAACATGATGGACTGTTAGTGAAGTGTTAATTAGGACATAGTCTTGATGGATCCCTAGGAACGTGCTAGCCATAGTCGATAGCTGCTTAGAGAGGTTTTCGGTCTTGAACTGGCATCTCTAAAACTTATTGTATATGAACTAATACAACCAACGAAGGCAGTTGGTTGCATATAGATTGTCTGTTGTCCTTGCAGTGGAAGTAGATAGGGTTAGGAGATTGCACCCGTAGCTAAACTGAATTAAAACATTCCATTAATTTAGGGAAATTATGTAGGAATTAAACATGATGATTAACTACACCAAGTTAGTAGATAGGTGGGGATGGGGAGGAATACCATGTTTCTTTCTATGTTATTGTTGGTCGATGACCGTATTTGTCTTCTCAATTAGGGTAGATTCGTTTATACTTGAGTTGCATTGTCTTTGTGGGATCGACATTGATTTGCGTTGCTATGCTATAATTTGACCTAGTACTCTTGCTAGTATAAGCGACATAATACGCGACATCAAGGTCGGTCAGGCACGACTATGACGCCAGGGCAAAGTTCAGGTCTTGGCCCTTAATTTGCGTACTTTTTTATTTTTGGAAATATCAAAAAATTGTAAAAGGAACAACATTCATGAATAATATAAGCTTTTCTTTATCTCTCTTTTTATTTTGCAAGTTTTTAAGTACTTATTTGGATGCACATCTTCAATATTTTTGATTCTGATATACATGTCTTGGGTAGCCCCCTAGTATGCCTTTCAATAACTTGTATTTCTTTGAATGACATACTTGACTTATACTTGACTTATGCTTGCTATATGTTTCCCTCTCGGAATCACACTGAGTCCGACCTGCGGAACTCAGCACGTCCGTCTTGTGGACAGCGATAAAATTTTACACTGAGGCCGACCTGCGGAATTCAGCACGTCCATCCTGTGGATATCGATACAAATTTACCCTGAGTCCGACCCGCGGATCTCAGCACGTCAATAAATTCTGCCGCTGCTTTGATGACCGTGAATTTGAATTTACATTGACCATGGATTTGGTAACCGTGGAATAAATGCGGTCCTTGGAATTCAAAATTGGAAAGTCCCTATGGGCCCTATCCGTTTGATTTGTTCAATCTCGGTCGTCTGATTCTTTTCCTTTTCCTATAAAAGGGCGGTTTTCCCTTTCCTTCATCACACCCATGAACTCAAAGTCTTGGTTTCTTTCTGTTTCATTATGTCAATGTCTTTTACTAATTCCTCTCCAACCCTTCCCCAGAGTGTGTCCCTTTCTTTCTTTGCTACATAAATGCACTCATCGTCGCGTGAATTTTTGGGGGTATTTTAACAGGCAGCAGCCCTTGGCGGAGAGGGGTTTGAACATGCATAAGATTAAAGGAAGAGGTTTCATATTTTGCATCGTTTTCTATAGGTGGCGTGACTTTACTGCGGCGCCTAGAGGGAGGTATAACCTCACCTTGGTGCAGAGTTCTATTCCGTTTTATCGGAGGCTGACTCCGTCGAGGGCGTCACCTCGGTTTCTTTTTGAGGAGTTCCCTTTGTCTTCACTCCGGCGGTCATAAACGCATTTTTTGCCTCTGCAAAGTCGATTCGGCCATGCATTACGAGACGGCTTGGGATCTTGATAATGAGGTGCCTTATTTTGCTCACAGGGCCGACACATACCAACGCTTATTTCCAGGTGAAAGAGATCCTATTTTGCAGTGTGTTGCCTCCGGGATGCACCGGTCACATCGGGAATAGAAGTGGTTCATCAATACCCGCACTATCCCGACGGTATATTTTGAGGTGCTTACTGATGAAGAGGCCATCCTGATTCATGCTATCTTTTCCCCGCAGGTGGGTATCGACTGATGGGTCACAATCCATCGCGAGGCCGTCAATTTTGTGAGGATAATGGATCTTGCCTGTCCTATACCTTTCTCTTGGTTGATCTCAAATATTTGTACCAGTAGTTGTGGGATGCCGGTTAGCCCTGAGGATGTGTATCTTAGCACAGATTAGCCCTTACTTTAACATTTTCTTTTACTCGCACTTTGTAGTACCTTCTGTTTTTTTGAATGAATTTATTCTTTTTTGTGTCGATTTCCTCCTTTTTCGATTGAGTCTTGTGGATTAAATAAAATTACGCTGAGTTTGACCTGTGAGACTCAGCACGTCCGTCCTGCGGCCTGGGCCCGACCTGCGGGTTTTCATTATGTCTGTCTTGCGGACTTAGATAGAAAATTACACTGAGTCCGTCCTGCAAAACTCAGGAGGTCCATCATGTGGACTTAGAAGATGAAAATTACACTGGCCCGACCTGCGGAACTCAGCGTGTCCGTCTTGCGGACTTAGATAAAAATCACACTGGTCCGACCTGCGGAACTCAGCGGGTCCGGCCTGCGGACTAGATACAATTTACACTGGTCTGACCTGCGGAACTCAACTGGTCCGTCCTGCGGACTTGATACAATTACACTGGTCCGACCTGCGGAACTCAGCGTGTCCATCTTGCGGACTTAGATAAAAATTACACTGGTCCGTCCTGTGGAACTCAACGGGTCCGTCCTATGGACTTAGATACAATTTACACTGGTCTGACCTACGGAACTCAACGGGACTGTCTGCAGACTTAATACAATTACACTGGTCCGACTTGTGGAACTCAACGGGTCCGTCCTGCGGACTTAGAGGTGAAAATTACACTGGCCTGACCTGCGGAACTCAGTGTGCCCGTCTTGCGGACTTAGATAAAAATTACATTGGTTCGACCTGCGGAACTCAGAGGGTCCGTCCTGCGGACTTAGATACAATTTACACTAGTCCAACCTGCATAACTCAACGGGTCCGTCTGTGGAATTGATAAAATTACACTGGTCTGACCTACGGAACTCAGCAGGTCCGTTCTACGGACTTGGATTCAATTACACTGGTCCGACCTACGAAACTCAACGGGCCCGTCCTGCGGACCATAAAGTTTATCATGTCCAAACTTCACGTATAATCATTCATATCATGCACCAAAAATAAAGTAAACATGTAGATTGCATAAAATAAAGCACCCGCCAAGTGCAAAATCATATCATCCCAAATAAAAGTATAAGAAACCGATAATAAAAGTACTAAAAAAGTTTAAGGGACAATAGATCAATAATGCATGTAGCTCAGCTCGGGTTGTGCCAACTCGACCCATTTCCTGCTGATCATCGTTGTGTAGCAGCTCCTAGCTGCTTCAACGTCTCATTTTATTTCCACCGATCCGTATATGGTGGGGAACTTCAGACTGATATGGGCAGGCAAGATGACCACTCGGAGCTCTATCAACGCCGGTCTTCCCATAATGATGTTGTATGCCGAAGGGGATTTTACCACTACATAGTTTACCATCATGGTTTTGCTCTTTGGTTCCCTTCCAAATGTCGTTGCCAGCTTGATCATTCCAATAGGATGAACTGGTGGTCCTACAAAACCAAAAAGGGGCACCGATACAGGGGTGAGATCAATATCCTTTAGTTTCATGGACTGGAAGGCAGAGTAATATAAAATGTTAACAACACTCTCCGTGTCCACGCAGATGCGCTTCACCACATTCTGTGCACCACGGCCTCGATCACTAGGCCTTCGTTGTTGGTGACCATGAGAAGTGCGTCTTTAAGACTGTAGATCACAGATTTCCCGATTTGTCCGTCCACGCTTTCCAATCTGACGTTAGGTCCACCGACAATGGTGTTGATGGTGTTGATCGGACGATTGTCTATATGTCGATCTGCGTCCGGAGTCCTGTACCTTCTCCTTCGCGGCTCATCATGTCGGTCCCAATCTTGCCAGTATGTTCTCCTCCTGAAATCTCTTCGACCTCGGGGCTCGGGATCCTTGGATCAGTCTACGACCTCATCTAGGTTTCCCTCCATTATTGCAGCGTCAATATCTCTTATGAGATATTTGCATTCCTCTGAATCGTGGCCCACATCCTTGTGGTAGGCACATAACTTGATCTGGTCTCTTCTTTCTGGGAGCCTTTCTTCGGAGGGGGGTTCTTGCCAACCCTTTTCTCTTCATGATGACCAAGACTTGCACACGAGGTCTGTTGAAAAGGATAAATTCCCTTTCTTGTAGAGCACCTTTCTTCCCCAACCGATCTGCGGTTGGGGTAGTCATACGATCCTAGGCTGCTTTCCTCTTCCTGTCGGGCTTCTCTTCTGCCCTTTCTCTTTTAGATTCTCCCTTCTCTGACTCTCGTTTGAGCCTATTCGCCTCTTCCCCTGGCAATACTTGTACGCAGTGTCCATGCACTCTTTCATAGTCCGAGGGAGTCTACTACTCAGCTTCGTGTATAGCTGTCCTTCTCAGAGCCCATCTACGAACGACGTAATCAACAACGAGTCGTCCACGCCCTAAACTTGCACGGACTCCTCGTTAAATCTCATCAAGTACTGGAGGACAGATTCCTCTTTCTTCTGCTTAATTGTATGGAGGTGGGTCACATTTCTATGGAACGGCCTAGGCGTGACAAAAGCCTTAAGAAACATTCTCCCTAGGTCTTCAAACATAGAAACTGACCTTGGTAGGAGTCTTCGAAACCATTCGCGGGCCCTGCCCGTCAAAAGTGTGAGGAAAGCTTTACACTTTATCTCATCTGAAGCGTTAAACAAACTCATCCAAGTGATATACTGAAAAAGGTGGTCTGAGGGGTCCTTGGATCCATCATATGGATCTAGCTTGGGTACCTTGAAGCTAGCCTGTCGTTCGAATTCATCTATTTGCCTTGTGAAAGGCGAAGCGAAGGAGAACTTGTCATCTCTCTTGCTCTTCATGGCATTAATCTCAGCACTAGCCACTTTCCTAGCTTGAGAATTCAGCGGCTTTTCCCTTTGCTTGAGGCAAATGCCTCACGGATTCTTTGGCTTCTTGAGGCGCTTCCGCTTCTGTGCTCTCTCTCCTCCTCTCTGTCTCCGGGGTACCACTGGAGAATAGCCTTCTGGTGGCGGGTTCTATGGCGCTAGGTGGTCAGGACGACTTTAACGCTCTGTGTTTAGAGAAACTTCTTGGATTGCTCATACGGCTTTACGTATCAACATCTTCTTCGTGGTCTCCGTTTTGATTATTTTGGGCATTTTCTGCATATGCCGCCGCAGCCTTCTGGGCTCGTGTGTTTGGTTTTAGTGGCATGATGATTGATTCCGATATTTTCAACAATTACTAGTAGAAATGCCCTCCTTCTAGCGCCAATTGCGACACAAAATTAAATCGATTATAAAATGCGGGTCGCTTAATCTAGTGGTAATAGGTTGAGCACAAATAAACAAGAAGAATATGAATGAGGGAAGGAGTTTTTGGGGGGTGACGATGCAGAAAACGTCACGATGGCGTTGCGGTGTTAATGGCGTGGATATCTGGCTTGTTTGTGAGTAGTTTGTTAGTATATCAGCCGGAGGTATGCGGCGGTGAGAGGTGTTTATTTTTGCAGAGCTTTGGTCTGTGATTTTGTATTAAAAAAATTGTTTTTTATTAGGTTACACAAGACTTCCTTTTATAGGAAGATTAAACTTAGGGGTTAAGTAAAAGACTGGCGGTGTAGAAGCAGCTTAGTCACTAGTCTTAGCAGCTAAGTAAATACTAAATATCTGACATCAAGTGGGTATAATATCCAGGCGGCGATCCTTTGTGGTTGCCAAGGTCGCCAGCTTCGTCGTCTGGCCTTCGCCCCCTGTTTCTCCTCAAGTCTTGTGCGGCTCCCTTAGAGAGCCTTGTATTTATGATCGCCCACCGGCCCCCTAGCTCTGACGAAGCTCTAGGAAGGGTTGTTGGCGGCGGCCTTGATCTTAATACCTTTTGACGTCGCCATATATGTAGTCGCGACCTCTTGAGTGCGGCCCCCCTGAGAGCGATATAATTTGTATCATCAATGGCCCCCTACTTCATATCTTGATCATTTTTCGTGAAGATATCGAGTGTGGAGTAGTGAGCTTTTGGACGGAGTATGTGCGACCTCGTTGTCTGATACGACTTGTTCACTAAGGGCTGTGCTTTCAAAGCGAGCGGCCTTCGAAGCAACTCTGGGCCTGTTTTTGCGACCTTGTCGTCCGATGCGACTTGTTCACTAAGGTCCGTGCTTTCAAAGCAAGAGGCCTTCGAGGCAACTCTGGGCCTGTTTTTGCGACCTTGTCGTCTGATGCGACTTGTTCACTAAGGGCCGTGCTTTCAAAGCAGGAGGCCTTCGAAGCAACTCTGGGCCTGTTTTTGCGACCTTGTCGTCTGATGCGACTTGTTCACTAAGGGCCGTGCTTTCAAAGCAGGCGGCCTTCGAAGCAACTCTGGGCCATCCGTTTAAGCTTCAATAGGTCAGTTAGTCAGATCGTGGCTGACGTCGGCCCTCTTGATAACTGCAATTACGTGGGTAGTAACATCCTAGGTAACTGCCCAAGCAGGCACGTGGGCATTGATTGGCCTCCATAATGATTGCGGTTTTCGAATTTGGGAATTTGAAACGACCGCGCAAACCCCAACCGTTGGATGGATCCACTCCCAGCCCCACGATCACAACCTTTTTGCCTATATAAGGCTGGCCTCCTCCACACTTCCTCACTTTTCACTCCTCTATTTTCCCACAATTTTTCCTCTGGGCTCTCTCCTCTTTCTGGGATTAGCAAAGGCTTCCGGCGAAGGCTAGTAGTGAGGTTTGACGGTGGTTGAAGTGGGCTTTGAGGTTTTCTGGCAGGAGATTGAAGATTCCGGCGTGCTCTTTAGGCTGCTACTCCTATCTTTTTCCAGAAAAACAGGTAAATTCTTCCCCCTTATCCCTTTTTCTTTGTTTTGCCGTTTGTTTTTGAGCCTTTTCATGGTATTTGATCCTTTGTTTGGGCAATGTGTTTGGAGGTAAGATGTTTTTGAGAAAAGTTTGAGGTTTTTGGGTTGGTGTTCTTATTGTGGGGGTGGTTTTCTCTGGAAAAAAGGGCAGAGGAGGATAATCTGGCGTTACGGCCCAGAAAACCCCCGCTTAACATGTTAGCTTTGGAGTTTGTATTTCCGCTACGGCAATATGCTTTCCGTTTCTCTGTAAAAGCGGAGGGAGGGCGTCGAGATGGGTGCGATTACCTTCTGGTTTAATTCCTATTATCCAGTCGAAAGCTCCACCTTTTCCTCTTGTTTTTGCGGGATGTCGGCGGAGAGTATTACGCGAGGTGATTCGACGAGGAGCAAGAGGCTTATGATTATGTTAAGCGAGGAAGAGGGTGATGACCCTCACAGTCCGAAAAGTCCGCCCGGGCGACTCTTGAAGAGATAAACCGGGCGCGAGGCCGCCATTCAAACAAGCGGCGATCCTTTTGACCTAGATTCTCTGTTCACGACCCCCGCGCGATGCAAGAAGAGCCGCAAGGAAATGGCACGAGCTCATGGGGCAAGCACACCGAGGTGGTGAAAGAGGATGTCGGCGTTGAAGAAGCAGGCCGCCGATCCTAGTCGATGGCGCCCGATCATGGCGGGGCATATATCGAGGGACGCCGCTCTTCATGGTGATGGGGTCAGTGAGGGGCGAGAATGCCCCTCTGCCTCGCCAAATTGTTTGGGAGCTCCTAAAAAACAAAGAGGAAGAGGATCCCAAAATCAACATTGGGGAGGCTTCTTTGCCAAAGCAAAAAACCAGCGCCCAATAATCCCGAGGCGATGAGAGAGTTCGCTATCCTGGCGAGTATGAGAAGGCATTGGAGAAGAAGTGGGCGCGACTTTGTGCGGCGATGATATTAATCGATATATCGTCGTCGATTTAAAATCGACACAAGTGTGTACCGATTTTCCTTGCTTGATTATTCAAATGAGGAGGACAAGTTTAAACACTGGGGACCGTCGAGGATTACGTGTGTGCCCGCGCTCGGATGACACCTTAATTACGCACTTTGATCATTTTTATGCGGGGCTCCGACCTCCAATTCGACCACTTTCTTTGTGAGAATTTGCGAGATGATGGGAGCTCTTCCTTCGATTTTGCCATTGGGACCGTTATTCAAATCATGGCCTTCATTGTGATTTGTCGAACAATGAAGATAGAGCCTTGGCCCGACTTTCTTTGGGCCAATTCCACGCCAGTTACGTGGGTCGGGCATCACGGGACAAATATTTTTAAGGTCCAAGGCGCCCGCTTGCTATTCTTGCTACCAAATAAGATTCACGAGATGGCGAGCGGATCCTTAAGGTGGAATCAAGGTTGGTGGCCGTTTCTAGGGCGCCAAAGCGTGCGGAAAAATCTACCCTCACGATCGGCGAGCCTCACTATATGAGCGGCGTCTTGTCAAAGGGCTCATGACTCTCATTCAATCGATGGGGTTGAGGCCTCGCTTGAGGAAGATTGCTTGGGTCGATCTTCTTGATCGGCTCTTCCATTTGCGCATATGGCGGGCCTCGCGCGGGCCGGGTAAGCGGAGCCAATGGTTGCCATGGTTCGAGAAGAAGCGACCACGATTGGGTAGGGATTGTCATATAGGCCAATGCTTTCCGTCTGAGTGTCCCGTATGTGGAGGCGACCCGGAAAGAAGACCACCCTATAAATTTCCTTGCGTTTACTTGATTTTTTAAGAGTTTCAAGATGTTATATTCTTTCATGTGTTGTCCCATTTCTTTTGAATCCATTTTTAACGAACCCTTTCTGCAGGTATTGACGCTAATGAACGCCGGGCTCAAAGGAAGAGGCTCGCCGAGGAGGAAGCTAAGACCCATCAAGCGACCTTGAAACAAGTCCTTGGGAAAGTTCCCCGCACTGTGGACGCCACCATTATTGACGAGGCGTATGATCCTACGAAGATCATTGCTGGCGCCCAGAAGCGTATGAGCTCGATCGAGACCATTACCCAAAAGGTCGCGGAGTTGATGAACCCACAAAGAGAGCCAGGGCGAAGCGACCAAGGGTCGAAGACCAAAAGCATTTGGCCGGTAAAGTATCGATCGTATGGATAAGCGGGCTGCTGATAAGGACTCTGTACGGTCCGAGGCTATTGTTGACGAGGTCCCTGAGGAGGTGGAGCCGCTGCCGGCTGGGACATTTGCCCGTGGCTACAAGGGGAAAGAGGCTGTGTGGCTGGACCCCAATTTCACTCAAAGCCTTGACATGAACAAAGCGGGCGGATAAGAGGCCATTCTTGATGTTATCCCCTTGGGTCGCTGGCATGGGATTCGCCGCCGCGGGGTTCAAGCGGAGATCGGGAGGGCATCACATCTCGCGTCGTGATTCAAGATGGCATACTGGCGGCGATGAGGTCGCCGAACTTAAAGATCTTTCAGGCCAATTTGGAATTCTTTGCCTCAATGGTAAGTTTTGTTTATCTTGTATTTTTCCTTCCTTTTTCGTATTTTGCGCTTTTCACGGGCTTATAATTCCCTCTTTTTGACTTGGGACTCGCATAAACAAGGCGATTGAGGCAGAGAGGCGCAAAGTGAGCTTAAGAAAGTAGTGGCGGCTCTTGGAGCCTCACTGAGAAAAGCAGGGTCGCCACGAAAACAAAGGCTCGCAGGTGGTGACTGAGGTTGAGCGGAAGAAGAAACTTATGGCGGAGAGCGCTAGACTGGATGCGGAGCTGCAGAAGAAGGTGGAAGCCCTGAAGGAAGAAGCCCGCAATTCTGCTGAAGGGTTAGTGGCCGCGCGTGAGGAGGTCGTAAGCTTAAATGAGAAACTTGCTGCTGCAGAGAAGACCGCAGAGATGGCGGGTCTGACCGCTGTGGAAGCCTTTAAGCTTTCTGATGAGTTCGGCGACTACCAGGAGGCTAGCTTCGACCAAGGTTTTAATCACCTCGTTCATTGTCTTTGGGCTTATCATGGCCGGGAGAGCATTATCTTGGAGGAAATGCTCCGTTGTGTTAACATGTCCCAGCGATCTCCCGACCTGTTGGCCATTCACCCGGATATCTCTTACGCAGCAGATCACATCGTCGCCATCCAATCTAACCAAATAGAGCGCGGCGACCCAGTGTGGGATCCTCCTCCAGTCAATCCTGTCAACTTTGCGATCTTGAAGAACCCTCCCGCAAGCGATCAACCTGGTGATGAGTACATTGACACTCCCCCCGGCTCCGTTTAAATGCCTTGTGCCTTTGTTTCGAAACAATTTATATTTCTGCGGCTCTGTAATAATAACTTTGATTCTGCAACTTTTTGAACTATTTGGCGTCCTTATTTGATGGTTGTAATAACTTAGTTTATCTTTTTACTTTCTGAATTGACATTGTGGCCGCGCTTGGCCTTTTTGGCTTATCTACTGTACTTGTTTCCTTGATTTATTTCTTGCAATCTTGTCTTGTATGTGTGCGGCCCCCTTTATTTTGGTGAGATTTGTCGAGCTCGCGAAAATAACTAAGGCTGACGAACTGATAGATGGTTGAGAAATTCCTATTGCGCGTTAAAATTTTCCCATCCCCCTTGATTTGGTCGAGGTGCAAGGAGACTTGAGCAAAATAAATCGTCGCCGCAATCCCATACAACTTGTCACTGCGGACATGTTGCAAATAATGATGGTCTATGTTTTGCAAAGTTTGTCTTTCTTCTGCGGAGTTTAGCGGAGTGGATGTTAAGCTTGAAACTTAGGAGGTGAGTTGATTTAAGCGAATTAGCCTTTCTTGGTATCGTGTTTGCCGGGAATCGAGGGATTTGGATTGACTTGACAGCTCACTGGCAATGTATGTGTGTTCAAAACGGCCTGAAATCTCGGGCTAGAACCATGTCTCTTCCATCTGGAGGGGGTAGAGTGCGAGTTTTTAAAGCCCGTCCTACTCGTGATGTATCCCTTTCTTTTTCTTGCCTTTGGCGTTGCTAAAGATCATTTTTAGCGCGCTATTTTGAATGGGTTGAGCTGCGAAGAGAGAGGGTTTAAATCAGAGCAAGGTTGAGGGTGACGGCTCTCTTCTGCGCGTACGTTTCTCTGGGTGGGCAGATTTTGTTGCACCACCTTCATCAATACTTCACAATCTTACAATGGTGAGGGAGTTCTATTCTATATTGTCTGAAGCTGCATCTGTAGGGGTCGTTAGCTGCATTACCCTTCGTGGTGTCGCGGTTGTTTTTACTCCGGAGGCTATTAATGGTGCCCTAGGTATACCTGCTATCGATCCCTCATCCCATTATGAGCTCGCTTGGAACCTTGCCGATGAGTCAAGTAGACAAACTCGCTTACGACGAGCCCTCCGCGAGCTTTTTCCCGATTCTGAGCGGCCTCTTGCACTGGGACCTACGTCCGATCTTTCTCGCAGCAATCGTGAGTGGAAAAAGTTCATCAACTCACGCGCCCTTTTGTCTACAGACAGCGAGGCTATTAATGAGGCCGAAGCTTTGCTTTTGTACGCTATTTGCGATCATCATGTTGACATTGATTGGGGGATCTTGATTCACCATGAAGCGGTTAATTTTGCGGTTTCTATGGACCGAAATCGTCGCTTCCCTTTTGCTTCATTAATAACTAAGCTATGCAGCTTAGCAAGGGTGCCGAAACACTCACTGGATCGTTATAGGTACACTCATTAGGTGGAGTGTACACTTTTTTTTTTTGTTTTGGAAACAATTGTACTCCCTTTGTTTTGAATGAAGATTTCCTTTTATTGATTTCATTCTTCGTATGCTTTGTTTGCATGTAGCAGAAGCACGCTCTACATGTAATATTTTTTCAGATTATCTGCATACCAAGGTCGGTTGTACTCGCGACCCTGGTTATCGCTTAGCACGTAAGTTCCTTTCTTGACTACCCGAGCGATCCTTACTGGGCCTTCCCAATTTTCCGATAACTTCCCTTTCTTGGGCTCGTGGCCGGTGGCCTGCCTCTTTCGTAAAACATAATCTCCAATGGCGAAGTGATGACCTCGAATGTGTTTGTCATGGTGACGTTTGGCGGCCTGTTTACAATTGAGCAGACGTCCATATGATTCAATCCGCCGCTCTTCCGCTAAATCGAGATCGAGCTTTCTTTTGAGCGTGTCATCTATTTCGCTGAAATGTGCGACCCTTAAACTTGGTAGGGCCATCTCCACCGGAGCCATAGCTTCGGATCCGTAGGTTAAGGCGAATGGAGTTTCCCCTGTAGTTGTTTTCCGCGACGTTCTAAGTGCCCATAAAGCCGCGGGGAGGTGATCAGGCCATTTGCCCGCCTTTTCGCCAAAGATCTTCTTTAGGACGCTGAGTACTACTTTTTTTTGCGTTCTCAGCCTGACCATTTCCCTGCGGATAGCATACTGACGATTGCCAATGTTTGACATTGTTTTCTTCGCAGAATGTGTCGAACTCCTCCCTGAATTGAGGTCCGTGATCTGACACTATTACTACAGGGACACGAATCCGGTCCATATTTGGTCGAGCGAGAAAATAGGTTATATCCTGAGTGCGATTTTTACCAAGGCTTTGGCTTCAATCCACTTGGTGAAATAGTCCGCTGCGACCACCACATACTCGCATCTGGCGGCCCTTTTTAATGGCCCGATGAGGTCGATGGCCCACATGTCGAAAGGCCACGCGGCTACGACAATTCTTTGTTCAACTGATGGTAGCCTGGGAATATCCGCGAATTTTTGACACACGTCGCATGCCTTAGTATATTTCTTGGCGTCCTCCGCGAGTTTCGGCCAGTAATATCCTGCTAATAAGACTTTACGGCGAGGGTGCGGCTAGTTTGGATGGCGCCACATACCCTTCATGCAGCTCTATGAGGATACCATCGACCTCCTCCGGGTAAATGCGCTTTTATAGTAATGGTTTAGAGAATGATCGTCGGTACAAAGCGTTGTTTAGGATGGTGTACTGGCGGCTCTTACGATCAGGGCTTTTGCCTCGTTTGGCTCTTCGGGAAGCTTTCCAGAATCGATGTAGTCCCTCATGATATCAATCCAACAAAGGTCGGTGTACTGTAAGTCCATTACCTCGATCCTATCAATGGCGGGCCACGATAGATATTCTACCATAATCGAGGGTTGCTTATCTAGTCCTCATTTGGTTAGCTTGGATAAATAATCAGCCCGGTGATTGTCCTCTCGGGAATGTTGGTAAATTTGCGATATTTGAAAGCGCTTTCGACCTTTAGCGAGATTAATATATTTTTGCGAAATTTCGCGATGCATGCCGAGCGACCGGTCACTTGATTGACAACCAAGCGTGAATCGCGCGAAAACACGCACATTTTCGACCTTCATGGCTCTTGCGAGCTCAGTCCCGCGATAGCGCCTCATACTCTGCCTGGTTGTTTGACGCGGTGAAGTTAAATCTTAAGGCTTTCTATTTCTTACGAAGTACCAGGCTCAAGTAAAATGATCCCGCACCGCAACCTTTGAGGTTGGCGGCGCCATCGGCAATAGAGTTGCCAGCGGTGACTTGGCGGCGAGGCTCGTCAAATCGTGTGGTAGCTCTGTCGGGACTATGTCTTGCATTGGTTTGTTGCGGGATATCCTCGTTGAAACTTGTTTCGACGATGAAATCGGGCAATGCCTGAGCTTTGATGGCCTTTGATGGCCCAGCGTAGCAAGCGACCTGATAAGTCTGGTTTGTGGAGGACCTGCCGTAGCGGCGAGTCTGACAGTACTATTATTGAATGCGACGAAAAGTAAGCCCTTAATTTTTGGGCGGTGATGACAACGCAGTAGCCTAATTTCTCGATATTAAAATAACGACTTTCTACCGGGCGTAAAGCCTTAGAAACATAATAGACAGGCTTTTGCGAGGTACCCTCTTCTTTGATAAGTGCTACGGCGACGGCCCTATCTGAGGCAGCCAGATATAATAGCAAGACGTCTCCGACCACTGGACTGGTTAGTAGAGGTGGGCTTGAGAGATAGGCCTTGAGCTCTTCAAAATCCTGAGAGCATTCTTTTGTCCATGAAAATGTTTTATTTCCCTTTAGAATTTTGAAGAAGGGTAAGCTTTTCTCGGCGGATTTTGATATAAACCTTCCCAAGGCTATCACTCTTCCATTCAGCCTTTGTACCTCCTTAACGTTGGTTGGCTCGCTCATATTTATTAGTGCCTCAATTTTTCTGGGTTTGCCTCGATCCCCCTCTGGCTGACCATGAAGCCCAGAAATTTCCCCGCCTGGACCCCAAAAGTGCATTTTGCGGGGTTTAACTTCATCGAGTGATTTTTTACGTTTGCAAAGGTTTCGCGAAGGTCCACCAGATGATCCTGGCGACTTGACTTCACGACCATATCGTCGATGTAAGCCTCCATGTTTACGCTTTATTTGTGTACTAAAAACTTTGTTCACCATCCTTTGATACGTTGAACTGCGTTCTTTAGGCCAAGCGGCATCATCTCGTAGTAATATAATCCGCGGCGACCAAAGGCCGTTAGCTCCTTGTCTTCGTCAGCCATTTTTACTTGGTGATAACCCGAATAAGCGTCTAGAAAACTCAGCGTTTCAAAACTGTTGAAATAGTGTCCTAAACCCAATCGGGTTGGACCGGATCCGACCGGGTCGGATCATTTCTACTATTTCTTTATGTTTATACATATATTAAATGGCTTTTATGTTGTCATATATATGTTCTTTTAAAGAACCAATTATGAATTGTTATATGATAACGTCCTTAGTATTAAAGCTGTGATAGAGAAACCATGATATGCGATTATGGTTGATGAGATCTCTAATCACTTTAATAAGTTTGATACTTAAATGTCTACAAGGTGATGTACTATTAAGCAGGGCATTGATAGTATAAGCAGACTAGCACGTATTAGATGTCTTACGTCTTTAAGAGGCGGGGATAGATCTCGTCTATCTAAGTGTAGAGACACTTGGGTATGCGTGGGCGTGTATTAGAGAATAAATCGTTAGGTGACCCACTTACACGGATAAGTGTCACACTTATGTGGCGGTTGTGTAATTATCCTTAAGACCGGAGTCTTCATGGCATCACGGTGTGGATTGTCATGATTTGACACTATTGAGGTTTCCACAGCCGCGGGGCGATCATGCGGTAGTGATTGGGTATGATCTTTGAAGCATCACGGAGTATACATGATTGGTCGTCCGGGAATCGCGTATCCTATGATTAGGATCGAATTTACGAAATGGCCTTCCTATAAGGAATGTCTTACTCTCGTGAATCTTTGCAAAGTGGGAGTAAGCGAGTTAGCCGAGAAAGCTTGATATCAGTTATAAGATACGATCGTTGATGTTTTGACACTCGACTAACGACCGTATGGATATTATTACAATGATAGGATTGTAAGTTACACGATAAGCTGTTTCACATGAAAGGTAGTAGTCATTGCATTTGACTCTTCCGATGATTGGGGTCACGGTGTGTTGCTGAGGCGCTATCCCGTGATCGTTAGGTATGAAGGGCATTTTAAGTAATTTGCACTTTGTGTCTACGGCCAACATATTCGGAAGCCTATCGGGTCACACACATATGAACATCTAGCCGGATTAAAATGTGGTTATGGATGATAACCAAATAAGGAAAGTTTATCTCGAGACTATAAAGGTTATAGTGGTAAATTAATATGGTGGTATTTATTTATTATGAATGAACAAAATACAAGATATTAATTAAAGAATATTCCGGAAGCCAATTTGTTGGTCAAAGGGGCGCCACATTTAATGTGTATAAGATACACTTGGATTGTGCAATTTAATTAATAGTATTACCAAATATTAATATAAGATATTAATATGTATATATATATATATATATCCAACTTGTGTGCGTGTGTGCATGTTGGTGATGCATGCGCATATTTGTGGAATATATATTAATAGATTTTTTATATGTATAATATATATGTGATATATACACATGTGTAAATTGATTTATGGTAATAAAATAAAGATAGTCAATATTAGATATTGACAATATCTTGGGAATATTCAATATAAGATATTGACAATATCCTAGATTTATTTGATATAAGATATTATAATAAATGAGATAAATCAATCAATTATATTTTCCTTATTTTATTGGGAAAATGTTTTCTTCTCCTCCACTCTAGAAGATGGCGCCACCTACACTATAAATAAGAGGTGGGTGTCAAGCTCTTTTGTACATCATAATTCCAAGAACTAATAGTTCTTGTGTAAAATAGAAAGCATCTTTTGGAGAGTTGGAGAGAGGGAAAAAAGGCCGGTCTAGCAACCGGAGTTTTCCGATAGCAATCCATGATGGGATTCCGGCGGGCTGTTCGTGTGGACTAGCGGTAGAGGCCGAACACTTGGGCGGCTCTATGCTTGAGAACTACTCTCTTAGGCGGTCAAAGCGTCGATCTTTTAGATCAACCAAGGTAACCACCGTCTACTAGCTTGATTGTTTATTTCTTAAACGAAGTCGATCTTGGGTCGATAGGAAATAAATTTTTGAATTCCGCTGCGTTCCCGCATAGATTTCCTAACAGTGGTATCAAAGAGAGCTTCGAGCTTAAGCAATAAGCATGTTATTTTGCGTAGTTAATTTTATCGTTTAAATCACGTAATTAAAAGATGAAGGATTTTTGATTCGCAAATCGATACACGAAAAGAAAAAAAAAAAAAAAAAAGAAGCGGTGGCACCCATCGAAGTGCGCCGGTGTGGCGGCACCCCTTTGGGGCGGTCGGCGTCGGTGGTGCATCTTTGGTGGATCCACTAAATTTTGTTTTGTGTATTTTGTGTTTCAATATTGTTCATAGTTGTGATTGGTAATTCCTCCTTTGTTTAGTTGTGTCATGTGGCTAACCAATGGTTCAAATAGTTTGAGCCATTGGGATGCCACATGGCATTAAAATAATAATGGTCTTTCCAAACTTTGTTTGGAATAGGCCTAGGCCCTTTCCAAATATTTGATTTGGGAAAAGCGTAAGCTGCAAGCCACTTCAAAATTTTGATTTTGGAAAGTGGTGAGCCTAAACCAAAATTATTTGGCCTTTCCAAATATTTGATTTGGAATAGGCTAGGCCTTTCAAATATTTGATTTGGGAGAAGGCGCAGCGCAAGCCACTTCAAAATTTTGATTTTGGAAAGTGGCGAGCGCTTTCCAAATATTTGATTTAGAATAGGCGCAAGCCTTTTTCAAATATTTGATTTGTAAAAGCACAGCGCAAGTAGCTTCCAAAATTTTGATTTTGGAAAGTGGCGAGCTGCCAAATTTAGTTTAGAAAACCAAAGGCATCTTTTGATTACGAATCAAAGGAAATAAACAAAAGAAAAATAATTTTAATTTTGATTTATTTTGGAATAGTTCTAATTAATTAAAATTAAAATTAAAATCTGTTTAAAATTAATCGTTAATTTTATTTCGATTAAAATCATTTAATTAATTAAATGTTAATTAGTTAATTGATTGGATAAAATTATTTAATAGATTAAATGTTAATTGATTAATTAAAGACGCAAGTAGTTAAATTTTAATTTTATCTTTTCATAAGATGTTATTGTATGGATTAGATATAGTAGATATAATATGATTATATGGACACGATTGATCGTGGACTCGGCCGATAGGATAGATGTGAATGATTTAATTTTTCATTGGTTTAAAAATTGTCTAGGCCGTTATGAAGAAGCGTGACTAGTTTATTTTACTGCATTTATCCCATTCCCGTTAGCTCCCCCGGTAATGCGGGTGTATTTATTTTATTAGATAGAATTAAATGTAACAAAGAATGGAGGCGGAAGATGGAGACCAAAGAAAGAAAAATAAAGATCTCATTGGAGAATGGAGCATTAAAGATCCTATTGGCGGTTTGCATTACCCTTAGATTGTGACCAGCGGTTTAAATCAGTTTGTATTGAAACCGCACCTAGGAAAAGTCCATGATCATACCGGTTACTTTACGCATTTATTTATTTTGTGCTTGTATTTATTTTATATGATACGATAGATGCATGACTAGGCACGATCTAGATAAATGTGTAGGATGTATGTCTATAGAGATAGATATATTTGATGAGACCGTAATTAAGATTAATTAAGTGAATTAATTTACGTAAATACTTCCACAACAAAAATCAAGTCGAAAATTGTCTCCCGATATTATAGCGACGGTGAAGAGCCTTTGTTCGGATCCAACTGATCGGCCCTCGTCGGGAGTTGACCTACCACGGGTATATCGTTGTTATTGAGATATGATCGTAGGAGATCTCGCGAATATTGGGTTATGACTTGACTAGAGTATTGCGGTGATTGGCCTCGTCGGGACCGTCTTATTACAGAGGCAAGGGTTGACTACCACATAAAGATGTGAATTGTCAAAGAGTTGACTAGTCAACCACCAAGAGTCACATAGAGATGTGATTGGTAAGAGTTACATACCTTTCGAATTATTCGGTTGATCGGCCCTCGTCGGGAATCGGGGTAACGAGATGGGATCTTGGCCACTAAAGAATTTTGAAAGATTCTTGAAAGTCAATTGGGAGTAGTTGACTAGTGGGAGCAAAATCATAAATCAAAAGACCATTTTGATTTTGCGTGTATAAACAACAACACTCTTTTATTTTCATTTTTATGTTGTAGTTTTAGCAAACTTTATATTTATGTTTTATTCTCGATTAGTAAAACCAAATTATATTTGTAAATTTTGAGAAGCGTTCTCAAATATGGTTAAGTAATTTTAATCCTTTTAAAAAAAGCAATAACATGAGCAATCCCGTTATAGTAGTTAGAGACAAGGAGATTACATAATTGATGCAGTGCTCCGAGACTTTAATTATTAATGAAAGCGGAAGCTCATGATATGATTAAATCATTTGAAATAAGTTTCAACGAATTAGTCATATATTGGATACGATCCAAGATGATCATTCAGTCATACGATGACAATTAATTCAAACGTTGGATAAGAATGACCACATCTAATTTTGGAAAGGTTGTTTTCAAAATTGTGAGATTTAAGTATCGACTTAATTCTACCATTGCTTAAAGGTTAATTAAATAGTTAATGTTTTAAATACGATTTAAAAGGTTAAATAAACTATTTAATAAACTTTAGATTTTCTTTATGAAAGGAAATCAAAGACATAGCTCTTGTGATCCTTCTTAAGTCTTATGAAGACTACAATAAGAAACATTTTTCAAGTGCTTAAAGGAGATTAAAAAGGAAAGTTAGGGCATGTGCTTAAATAGAGAACTTATTGAAGTTTCTATTATAGGCAAGTGAGTTGAGATAAATCTATCTAAGTTCAAGTCAACTCTTAGATATATGATATCTTGCGAGTGTGATTAAATTAGAAAGATTAAATACTGAGATATGGAAGGTGAAGCAAGCGTTGTAACACTTACCATAATGCGGATCTAGTAAGCTGATAAAGGAACTAAATAAATGTTATTATGTTCGGTTCTTATGAAGAACATACTTTCGAGTTATTTGTTAGGATTTAGTAGACATATTCAATTGTAAAGAATAAATGTTATTCCGATAAAGTTGGAAGGTCTTTTGAATCTAACATACTAGATTGATGTCCTTTGTATAGTTGATATATGTGATGAGATCTCGACTAAATATTTGTATGGTCATTATCCTTGATATTTATAGTTGTTCTAGATGTCGACTCTCTGGAAGAGAAACATATAATCGAATGTCATTTAGATGATGTCTGAACCATGTGATTATGAATTATGTGGGTAATACGTATCTTATCCAAAGATGACTAAAATACCCTTTTATGAAAAGGTTGTAAAATCTAGAAAAATTGTCTAAAGCCTAAACATACCGATGTTTGTTGGCTTATGATAAATGCCACAAATAAATGTTTTTAATCTCTATGACTATTTTAGAAATAGTTGAATGTATTTATTGAAATACGACAATTGAAAAGCCGAAAAGTTTGAATCTGCAATGCGAATATGAGATTGATGAGCTACTTAGGAATTAATCTTCAATTGGATTGAAGTAATTAAAACTGAAGGGTGTTTTGAAGTAAATGCGAAAGGAATAAGATTCTCCTTTGAAGGATACCATATTTGGGATACGCAATTAGATTGTGTTCCCGAGAATGGAAGCAACACTTTATATGATAAAGATGTGGCGCAAGCCATCACGAAGTATCCCTTACCCGTTTCGGGATAGTGCCTTATACTTAACCTAGTTCCAAAGAATAAAGGTTGAATAAATTCCATATTAGATATGGAAGAGGATAATGTCGAATCTATCTTAACCGATGATTTGAAAGTTGTCATAGGCAAAGTCGAAAGGGTTGGAGCCTAGTACGACATATGCAACTTTGTGGAATATCTTAGCAAATACGCTTGATATTGTTTATTTGTCAGCGAGCAAAATATTTGTCTCCAAACATCTTTGTCTACTAGAGGAAGTGTTTCTTCCAAAAGAAACAATGGGAGTGAATCAAATCTCAAAGGAGTTTGTGAACCACAAAGATATATTCAACCATTAGAACATGAAGCAGGCGCGCTTGTATAGCGATGAGGTGTAAAACAACGCTCAGTGCACACAAAAGTTACGCAAGTGCGTGGATAACCTCAAGCACGAAAAATTTTGCCGGTATGTTCATCTTGAAGAATGAACATCTCACGACTTATGAAAGAATGTTTGAAAGGCGAGTTTGAGAGATATGGCCAGAGCCATAAAATCGAATTAGATTCCATTAGTGACAACCAGGTTGTGAACCTAGTCATGTCTTACCTAAAGGGAATGTCACGAAAGTCTTACATGGATTGTAATATGATTACTATCAGGCTATAGTGACGGTGAAGTGCGGGGTGTAAACCTTGTAATTACCTTTATCTTTGCCGGTGAGCCAGATTCTAATCGGATGATGCTTGTTATAACTTCGTATCATGGCTATATGATAGTGTTGAAGGCGTTAGGCGGGCATTTCGATGTTCATAGACAATAACATGATATGTAAGCCCGCGAGATCCATTTATGGACTCAAATAAGTTTCTCTAGAGCGATTTCTTTGTTTGATAATCAAAGGAGTTTGATTGGTCAAAGAAGGATATGCCCAATGTGCAAGATGGATAGTGGGAGTGTGTTATGATTTTTGAGCAAGGTATTAGATATCTATCTCGAGAATTATCACCCCGTGTCACAGTCAATTAATGTTTGGTAGTTCAAGGTTTTTACGAAAGCACTTGGATTAGCAGTTCTTATTTTAGAAATAAGAATCTATAGTGATAGATTGAACTGCTATTAGATTATTGTTTACCTATATAGATGTGATGCTAAAAGGAGTTTAGCATAGATCGCGACAGGGATACTGCTGGCTAGTGTTTTCAAGATCTATCTATGTTAGGACATTAGTCCTAAAGATAAGGTGAAAGATGATGCTTATGGAAGGTTTCCTTCGCTACTGCAATAGAAACCATCATAAGAATAATGCCGGATGTTCATAGTCCATGAATAGTCATGAGCAAGTATGAAAGTAAATCTGGTGAATGTCGAGAATATCCTTAAGCAAGTTAAGGAAAGTTTCCTAGTTTATTGAAACTTGGAATTAAATAAGCGTAGATATCTGAGGCGTATATCCCGAGTCTTATGAAGGAGAGTGGGAGCTCTATTATGCAGGTTTGTAGTCACTTTGATTAAGTGATACGTTGAGGTGGAAATGTTCTTAGCTATGGGTCACTTTGTAAATTCTACAACTAGGCCAAAACACAGTAGTGCCTTAGAGGCGCAGTGGGAGCAGTACATGGATCTAGAAGGTTCATTCATGAACCTTATACGGTTCTTCCACCTTTTCTGTATAGCTGATATAGTAAGTGGATTCATTGCTTGAAGCAAGGACCAGGGTCTCGTAAGAGATTCGTGTGTGTGTTGAGGCGGTTCCTTTGACTTGATCATATGGAACATGATATGAAGATAGTCTGAGTCCCCACGGATAGCGATCCGTTTATGGCTAGAAATGTGGTTGCGAGTATTGCATGAGATTCTTTGTGTGCGAGTGATTGGTTTTAGGCCAAGTGAGAGATTGTTGAAATAGTGTCCTAAACCCAATCGGGTTGGACCGGATCCGAGCGGGTCGGATCATTTCTACTATTTCTTTATGTTTATACATATATTAAATGGCTTTTATGTTGTCATATATATGTTCTTTTAAAGAACCAATTATGAATTGTTATATGATAACGTCCTTAGTATTAAACTGTGATAGATAAACCATTATATGCGAATATGGTTGATGAGATCTCTAATCACTTTAATAAGTTTGATACTTAAATGTCTCAGTCGATGTACTATTAAGCAGGGCATTGATAGTATAAGCAGACTAGCACGTATTAGATGTCTTACGTCTTTAAGGCGGGGATAGATCTCGTCTATCGAAGTGTAGAGACACTTGGGTATGCGTGGGCGTGTATTAGAGAATGCGTCGTTAGGATGACCCACTTACACGGATAAGTGTCACACTATGTGGCGGTTGTGTAATTATCCTTAAGACCGAGTCTTCATGGCATCACGGTGTGGAATGTCATGCTTTGACACTATTGAGGTTTCCACAGCCACACGGGGCGATCATGCGGTAGTGATTGGGTATGATACTGAAGCATGCGGAGTATACAAGATTGGTCGTCCGGGAATCGCGTATCCTATGATTGGGATCGAATATCCGAAATGGCCTTCTTATAAGGAATGTCTTACTCTCGTGAATCTTTGCAAAGTGGGAGTAAACGAGTTACTTCGAGAAAGCTTGATATCCAGATTATAAGATACGGTCGTTGATGTTTTGACACTCGACTAACGACCGTATGGATATTATTACAGCGATAGGATTGTAAGTTACACGGTAACTGTTTCACATGAAAGGTAGTAGTCATTGCATTTGACTCTTCCGATGATTGGGGGTCACGGTGTGTTGCTAGACGCTATCCCGTGATCGTTAGGTATGAAGGGCATTTTCGTAATTTACACTTTGTGTCTACGGCCAACATATTCGGAAGCCTATCGGGTCACACACATATGAACATCTAGCCGGATTAAAATGTGGTTATGGATGATAACCAAATAAGGAAAGTTTATCTCGAGACTATAAAGGTTATAGTGGTAAATTAATATGGTGGTATTTATTTATTATGAATGAATAAAATACAAGATATTAATTATATTAATTAAAGAATATTCCGGAAGCCAATTTGTTGGTCAAATGGGCGCCACATTTAATGTGTATAAGATACACTTGGATTGTGCAATTTAATTAATAGTATTACTAAATATTAATATAAGATATTATATATATATATATATATATATATATATATATATATATATATATATATATATATATATATCATACCATTGAGGTATCTAATATATTGCTATATGGTCGTCCTGTTTTGTCTGTAGTGGCTCTTTGTTATTTTCCTTTTTTTTTTTTTTTTTTTTTTTTTATTTTAGTTCCTTTAGTTTGCGTAATTAGGGTAGTTTGTTGGAGCTCTGCGCGATCCTTTCCACTACCGCCCGTGCTCGCTCCTATGGTTGCTCTCCACCGGTTTTCTTAACTCCACTAGCCACCGCCATGTCTGCATATATATATATATTCTTCACCACCGTCTTCTTCAACATTTGCAATTTGTATTTTCGTCTCCGGGGTCTCATATCTGCCAGGTAAGACGGTTAGGGTTAGGGATTTGCTTCTCCGTGTAATGCATTCTTTGTGGTAATTTTGATGACTCAATAATCCTTATGCTTGAAGATAGTTGATGAGCGGTGGCTTTGGAAAGCGACATTCCAACTCGGTGAAGAATCAGTTTTCTTCTTTCTTCCTCCGCTTTTTTTTTTAAATTATGCAATAAATTGTTTCTTCTTCTAAGCTAATCTTTTATTTTTTGGGTATTAATCACCACTCTTCATATTCGATTATCCATCAAATCGAAAGAAAGGGTTGAATTGCTTGGTGAATAAATTTTCCGTGCTTCGTAGTGGTGGCTCCGCCTCCTTCTTGCTCCAATCGTTTTCTCCCCAGTGGCTTCGATTGCGATGAGGATAACATATGAGCAGCCCTTATGCTTTGACATATCTGGAGCACGGTGGATTTTGGAACCACATTTCACATCATCCAAGAGTCGGGTTTTGTTCTTACTGTAATGGAGATGGAGGGTGCTTCAGGAGATGTGGGTGCTTTGTAATAACAAGATCCGGGTGCTTCAGGACCTGCCGGCTGCCGGATCTCTGCTTTCTCTTCCGTTAATTCTCTGAATCTGCTGGTTTATGGAGATGCATGTGCCATTTCACGGTCAATGGAAATTTGGGAAACAACATCTAAACCTCTTTCATTATTGCCGCCCAAAAAATATCCAAATCGGTTGCTATAAAGTGACAAGTTGGCAAAACGTCTTGGGAGGTCTTGGTATGACAAGAATTACGGATTTTGGGGCAAGGTAGGTGCAAGTAGTATATAGTAAAGATTTTTTGGAGTTTATTTTTGTGATCTTGACTTTGATGTTTGATTTTACTACGAAATTGCATCATGAGCAGCAGGAGGAAAGAAGCCAGACAGGATAATAAGTGCTAAATCGAATGTGGGTGGAAAGCTTCTTATTGATGCAAGTAATGGTAATACAAAGGTATACTTTAATGGACGCGAGGTTACAAAAGTGGAGCTCAAGGTTCGAAGGTATTGTAAACATTGCACTCTTTTGTTTTGGAAGGAAATATGGTTGCTTAGGTACAAGTCACAACTTATTAGTGTTCTGCAAAATGTTTTCTTTGTGTTAATTTCTAACTCTAACTTATTAAGTAGTATTCCATGTATAATCATCATAGTTTCTGTTTCATACCACAAATAAAGAAAGTCCTGGTTCTTTATTTGGGGCAAGTTCTTTCCTCCTTTTGACTTTGAAAGAAGGATAGATTATATGAAATGGTTAGCATTTTTGCTTTTTTGATACATGCAACTTCATACATTACATTTTGTTATAGAGTGATTGAAAATCTTCATATGATATACATCGAAGAGAACACACAGATTAATTTTACTAATGTTGAAAGGTTCAACAATCTATCGGCTAATTCATTTTATGAATCTATTTGAATGATTGTGGATGATTGATGGATCAATTAGTTGCATATTAGTAATTCCATATTGAAATGTCTCAAGTGCAAGCAAGTACACGATCTTTGAAATGCAAACAATGTCACAATTCTTTGTTTCACAAAATTAAAATTAACCATGTCACAACTCCATGCAAGGAATCTTAAATTTTAATAATACAGTAAGAGAATGTTAATAAAGGGCTCGTATATTTGCAATAGTTGAGCATATACAAGATAAATACCGTCCTTGTAGCCTCCATTGTTGTTGCATCGGTCGCTCTGGGGATGTAGAAGTTCTACATTGAAAAGATAGCTAAATCCAAGCTCTTAGAAGTTTCATTCATAAAAGAAGAATAATGTGCTAACAACTAGGGATTAATTTAAAATAAGAATAAAAGACTAATAGCTAATTAGATGTCCTACATCATAAAGTCTCTTCATGTGGATTTTTGTCGTAAATGTTAGTTTCTTGCTTCTTCACTTCTAATGTAATGTGAGTTTTAGGTGAAAGAAATGTAGCTTTGTTTTACTATTTATACGAATAATAGTTGATATTGTAATGGTGTTTCCTCTACTATTACAGAGCTCGAAGCTCTTGGTCTTTGTGCTACTCAAAACTTTGATTGAATTTTCTACTTTTTTCACTAATGAGTGTACAATGTCCTCGTGGTACACACTTTTGGTTATATGAAGATGGTTCTATGAGGAAGAAGGTCAAAATAACATTAAAGGAAACATATGGGGAAGGTACTCTTGTAGTCTTTTCCATATAAGTTATGTTAACGAGGTCCAAACATTGCTCTTTTCTAGATGAATTTAAATGAATTGCACTTGTGGCTTTTTGGTAGGCGAGGCTTTCGATCGTTGGATTTTTCATTGTATTCTTTCCTGCACGCTTGGAAGTCTTCATGGGCAAAGAGAATGCCAATCTACTTTCTCAGGTAGATCTTTTGCTGTGTGCTTGAAGCAAAGAAAAGTCCAGACACTTCTCCATGAGGCTGGAAGGGTCCGGGACAAGCACCATTTTCAAGCGGTATTATGGATTTTACTTTTTCATGCGAGTCTGTGGTTGTTCTTTTTTTTTCATTTGGATGTGTCTTTTCATTATCTGTCCTAATTTTGTATACCTTGTTCTTGAATAGAAAGGAATTAATGAAGTGAATTCAAATGAATCATTAACACTTGCACCTTTTTTTAAAATGATATATTTTCCTTACAGGTGAAATTTATGTATGGTGGAGAATTCGGTGAAGAACTACAGGCTATCAAGATCAAGATTCGAAGCAACTTATTCAGATATTTGTCTGTCATGCTAGAGGGTCGTCACCAATTTGAAGAGGATGCTCTTGTGGCAGAAACTTCTTGTTTAGCTACTGAAAAATCTGCCCCCGGCATGCGGTGTACTTATGGTAATGAACTAAATTCCCTTATTTTCATGGTCTTCTGCCTCCTGCATATTAATTTTATTATTGAATTGATAGCTAATATTTAAGTCTCCATATATTTAACATCCTAGACATGTTTTTTTTTCCTGAATAAAAGTGTTCACATTTTGTCATTTGCCAGTGAAAAAATCTTCGTGCAAAGGGCAAAGCGCTTATCATGATGAATCCAAAGGTGAAGGATTTTTCGACGGTATCTTTGGATATTATCAATTGGTAATGATATGGATAATTTCTTTCATAAAGAAGCATGTCAAGTATGCTTCTATTGTGAGAGAAGTTTGGAGGATCCCGCCATTCAAGAAACTTACAAGAGGAGAGATAATCTTCAATGTCTTCAGAGAATGCGAAATACTTCTTGGATCGAGTAAGACTTGGTACCATTTTTATATATTTTAGTATTTTCTTTTTCATAAATGGCTTGGTGTTCTTAAATTCTACTCGATTTTACGTAATGCGTTAAAACTACGCATGCGGTGTACCATCTTGGCTGGTTTTCAATTTTAAAGTTTTTTTAACTTACCTTCTTCTTTCTTTGTGTTAGAGGTTTACGATTCTTTGTGACTCATTTGGCGTGCCCTTCAGATTTTGAGTGATGAATACAAACCTTGAGCAGGACATTTTGAATGCGAAGGGTCACTCCAACCAATGGTCACTCATTTTTGAGTTCACCCGGAAGATCATTGTCATGTAGCCCAGAAAGGCACGGGAGTAGTAACATCCAGTCCCCTTAAGCAAGTAAGTTCTCTTTAATTTTTACATAAACATATCTTCTATGACTCCTTTTGGAGTTCGATGAATGAAACTAACATACTAAATCCGGTACCAATTGATTCATATCGGTTCCAAGAGATTTCTTAGTGGTGCAAGTGGCTTGACATGTTTCTGAGTTTTAGAGCGGTGGCCTTTTGTGTTGCTTTAGGATTATGATCAAACATTGGTGAATAATGACACAGGTTGTCTGCAGAATAGAATATTGGCAAGCAGGGACTTGTTTGAAAGCTTTGTTAAACATTCTTCTTTTGAAGACGCCATTTTTGTGCTACTTCTGAACAAGTACGATGCGTTTGAAGAAAAAATCAAGGGTGGTTCCTTTAATTGCTTGTGAATGGTTCCATGACTTCAGCCCATTGATAGCAAGATCGAATCACCAGTCTCTGGCACAGCAAGCATATTACTACATTGCCGTTAGATTTAAGCAAATGTATACTTCAATAACGGGCCGAAAGCTTTTTGTTTGTCAGACCAAGGCGCACAACCGTGTTTCTGTTGATGAAGCATTTAGATACATAAGAGAAGTCATCAAGTGGGATGAAGTCCCATTTCAGAAGTAAATTTGCGTTATTAGGCAATATGTAACTGCAAAATATTTCTAACATATGCTTTGACTTGGTCTAGCATCCTTTACTTTTAATCCAAGTACTTGTTATGTTGTATATATGGTTTATTTAACCGTGTATCTATCATGTATTGTAATACCGGGGGCACGTGTGCAACGCACACTGGTGCCCTCTAGTATATATATATATATATATATCCAACTTGTGTACGTGTGTGCATGTTGGTGATGCATGCGCATATTTGTGGAATATATATTAATAGATTTTTTATATGTATAATATATATGCGATATATACACATGTGTAAGTTGATTTATGGTAATAAAATAAAGATAGTCAATATTAGATATTGACAATATCTTGGGAATATTCAATATAAGATATTGACAATATCCTAGATTTATTTGATATAAGATATTATAATAAATGAGATAAATCAATCAATTATATTTTTCTTATTTTATTGGGAAAAGGTTTTCTTCTCCTCCACTCTAGAAGATGGCGCCACCTACACTATAAATAAGAGGTGGGTGTCAAGCTCTTTTGTACATCATAATTCCAAGAACTAATAGTTCTTGTGTAAAATAGAAAGCATCTTTTGGAGAGTTGGAGAGAGGGGAAAAATGCCGGTCTAGCAACCGGAGTTTTCCGATAGCAATCCATGATGGGATTCCGGCGGGCTGTTCGTGTGGACTAGCGGTAGAGGCCGAACACTTGGGCGGCTCTATGCAGAACTACTCTCCTTAGACGGTCAAAGCGTCGATCTTTTAGATCAACCAAGGTAACCACCGTCTACTAGCTTGATTGTTTATTGCTTAAACGAAGTCGATCTTGGGTCGATAGGAAATAAATTTTTGAATTCCGCTGCGTTCCCGCGTAGATTTCCTAACAAAAACCTGCGATCCCATCGACCTTTTTGTCAATTCGGGGCAGTGCGTAAGGATCCTTGGGGCAAGCTTTGTTTAGGTCGGTGAAATCGACGCACATCCGCCACTTGCCATTATGCTTTTTCACCATTACCACGTTTGCCAACCAGGTAGGATATTGCAGCTCCTTGATAATGCCAGCCGTTAAAAGCTTTCCGACCTCATTCTTTATGGCGACCTCCTTTTCTGTAGAGAATTGGCGCGCTCTTTGTTGGATCGGCCTGAAGTTGGGATCGACACTTAGATGGTGCAAAGCGATCTCCGACTCCACTCCCCTCATATCTGTCACTTCCCAAGCGAAGGCGTCTAAGTTTGCTTTCAGAAGCTCGATCAGCCCTTCCCTTTCTTTCTCGTTGGCCTGCGATCCTATCTTGACTTTCTGATCAGGGTGCTCGTCATTTATAATAACCTCGACCAGCTCGTCCTCGGCGATGAAGTCCGGCTCGTCCCGGATCTGTAATGTTTCAACCTCTACTGTTTCTTCTGCAACCTCCTTAACCGTGGCGATCTGATCTGTGGTCATATTAAAACCCTCTACTCTGGGTCGCTTAGAGTCGACCCTATTCTTGGTCATGTATTCGAGGAAAAATCCGGGTCGGCTTATGGCGACCCCAATTTCGTCCCCTATGTTGAATTTGACCCGTTGGTGAGGAACATACGCCACCATTTGGAACTTTCTCATAGCTGGGATCCCCAAAATCATGTTGTAGTACGAGGGGAGATCGATAACTAGGAAAGTGACCACCTCAGTTCGGCAGGGTTCGTAATCGCCAAGTGTGATGCTGAGGTCGATGGTGCCTTTGACCCGTACCGTATCATTGGTAAAGCCTTCGAGCACCCCGAGGTAAGGTTTCAACTTGGCCTCTCCAAATCCGATCTGTTTTAAACAGTCGAAATAGATGACGTCACGGCCAGCCTCAGTGTCGACCATTACTCTGTTGACGCCGTGCTTGTCGTTCACCCCGACTTTGAGGATGAGGGGTATTTCCATGGGGCCGTCGACCGTGGTCAGCTCACTTTTAGTGAACATGATTCCTTTCTCGTTTTCCCCCAAAGCTATCTGCTTTTCAAAGCCGCGCGTATTGATTTGATGTATCTGGGATTTCAGCTGATTGTTGCTGGGAATATTCCCATGGATAACTTGAACTTCCCTCTGATAAACGCGGGGTTGGCGACCCTGACCGAGACCGGTATTCCCGTCTCGTTTATACTTAGTCGCCGGTCCCTCGCGGATCAGTCTCTCTATTTCTCACCTCAATGTGAAGCATTCATCTGTGATGTGACCGTGATCTTTGTGATAGTCACAGTATTTTGATTTATCGCGACTGTCAGGATCGCCCCTCATGGGCTTGAGCTTGTCGAAATGTTCGCGAATCTCGAACAGTATCTGGGATGCTTTCGTGTTGAGCGGGGTAAAGTTATCCTCGCTGAATTTGTAAGGTTTCTTTACCTCGCGATCGCGGCTAGCATCTTGCCCCTTTTCCCTCTTGCGATCCTCCGTGCGATCCTCTTTGTGTGAATGTTGCTCTGCTTTGGGTTTGGTTTTCCCAGAGGATGGCGCTTCGCTGACTCCCATCATCCGAGCCCTTCCAAAGCATCTCCACGAGACCGCTTTAGGGGGCGCGAGTTAAAGTCTGTCTTCATCGGACCCTTAGCGATCCCTGTGAGGAAACATGTTATAACTGAGTCATCTGGAATGTTTCTTATCTGGTCGTACACTCGGATGAACCGCTCGTAGTATTCTTTTCCAGACTCGTGCCCTCCCATGCGAACCTCATATAGGTCCTCTATGGTTTTCTTAGGCCTGCTTGCCGATTCAAATTCTCTGACGAATTTTTCCGATAGGTCCTCCCAACTTTTAAGCGAGCGCAGGAAGCCCGCGTATCAGGGGCCGCCCATCCCGCATGCTACCGACTAAAGCGATGCACCAGCGGACTTGTTTTAAGTGGCTAAGGTGATGCGGCCCTGGAAAGCGGTGAGCCAGTCGTTCGGACAAGAGTTGCCATTGTAGTAATTATAGCTGGGGTAGCTAACCTTTTCATTGTTGGAAGGTAATGTCTCTGTGATTCTTTTAGCGAGCACGTCGATTCCTGAGACCGGTGCGGCCCTTTCGACTGGCCTTGATTTTTTTAACTCCGCGAGCTCATTTTTCATTATTTCCATTTGCTCTGCCAAGGCAGAGTCGAACCTGGGTCGCGAAAGTGTATGCCTATCAGCCCGTTCCTGCTGTGCTCTGATTCCCCATAGTCTTGCGATCCTTCTGGCGAGCTCTTTTCTCCCTTATTATTATACGAGCGTCCTGCGCGCTCCTATCTGGTCGGGGGGGGATTCCTCCTCCTGGAAGGCTGAGACTACTTGGGGCCGAGGCCTTGTCCTTCTCACCCAACCTTTTGAAAGCTGATCCTTTTTCGAGTGTCTTTCCTCTCTGGTGATCGCGATCTGGGGGTGTTGAGTTTTGCGCGATTTCTCTCCTCAATCCTTTGCGACCCGACGAATGCACACTCTCCTCTATCTCGATTTCTTGGACCTGACTCTGGCGACCTTTGTTTATGTCCGCGGGAGCAGTTTCATTCCTAGGAGGATTCGGGGGTCATATCGCCATTAGGGCCTGGCCCTTTGCTACCAGGCGAGAGTTAGTTAAGTACATAGTTTCCGCATACCTTGCATATTCTCTCATTTCCGCAATCTCAGGGTCCTCCAGGGAGCCTGGTCTTGTCTCGGGGGTCGACTTTTGACTTTGTTGTGACCTTGCCCTATCTTTGCGAGCCCCATCTAGCGCGACGACGGCCTCCTTTGACTTGGCCTTTTGGTTAATGACATTCCGGGCGTCGCTGGCGATAGGACCCTCGTTGCGACTTCTTCTCCTTGCGGGGAGATTGTCAAGCGTTTCTCCTACCCCCTCTCCGCGAGCCTGATGTTGCATGCCCCTTCACGGGGTTTTGGGTGTTAGATGTCCTTTACTTCTGTCATTTGTTGTAGTGACTTTACGGGAAAAGTGGTGGCGATTTGCGTAATAACTTGAAAAAGTGTGATTTTTTTAGAAGTGTATCGTTTGGATGAGGTTTTTTCCGGGTATATGCTTTTGAGGTAGAAAAGATTGTCTTTTGTCGGTTCCCCTCTCTGGGGAAGGAAGCAAGGGGTTTTAAGGGCTTTTCTTTGCAAGATTACCTCTTTCGAACGCAACTTGGATGAATGAATACTGACCGACGGCGTTTACCGGTGGCGGAGGTGAGATTCGCCGATCCGCCGCGTGTTGTCACTCTTTGATGATCTTCACGCTGGAGGCGTGAGCAAGTTGTTGCGAGAGGCTTCCCGATAACGGAGCCAAGCGACGATGCGTGACGTCCGCGATGGCGTTGCGGTGTTAATGGCGTGGATATCGGCTTGTTTGTGAGTAGTTTGTTAGTATATATCACCGGAGGTATGCGGCGGTGAGAGGTGTTTATTTTTGCGAGCTTTGGTGCGTGTATTAAAAATTTGTTTTTATTAGGTTACACAAGACTTCCTTTTATAGGAAGATTAAACTTAGGGGTTAAGTAAAAGGCGGCGGTGCGAGGCGGCTTAGTCACTAGTCTTAGCGACTAAGTAAATACTAAATATCGACATCAAGTGGGTATAATATCCGGCGGCGACCACTTTGTGGTTGCCAAGGTCGCCGACCGTGTCTGGCCTTTCCCCTGTTTCTCCTCAAGTCTTGTGCGGCTCCGCCAGAGAGCCTTGTATTTATGATCGCCCACCGGCCCCTAGCTCTGACGAAGCTCTAGGAAGGGTTGTTGGCGGCGGCCTTGATCTTAATACCTTTTGACGTCGCCATATATGTAGTCGCAGCCTCCTTGGTGCGGCCCCACTGGAGACGATATAATTTGTATCATCAGGGGGGATTTAGACTGAGCTTGGGATTTTCTCCAGGGTGCCTACGTATCCAAAGCCTATGTTGGAATCAAGTCAGCCATAGTTCTTTGTGAACGTTTATATAGGGGCGATTGTGCCCTAGGCCTGCATGGGCCGTGTCCATGGTGGACTCTTTCACCGTGTCAATCAAGTTAGAGATAATCCTAGGATTATCCCTTGATTTTAGGAGATAATTGAGATATTCGAATATCCGTATTTAAATGATGAGTATCAGAGCCTTAAAGGCTGAGGATTCTTTACATAATTATCATACAATTATTATTATTATTATTATTATTATTATTATAATTATTATTATTATTATACTCTCTAGCCGACCTGTGGCGAGACACTAAGGTCGACTCGACCAAGCTGCGTAGGTCTACCCCTTCCCTGTCCTGACCGACCTGCGGTGGATCGGGGGACGACCTGAACAACCATCCTTCATGAGGACTCAGTTCGGCCCTTAGGCCTATGATGGGGCTCCAAGCCCTTACAGTTAGGGTATTAGGTCCATTCTCGTTATTATTTGGGTGTCATGTGCTTGGTACGTGGAGCGGTGAAATTCGGTATCGTCAATATATATATATTATGATGTAAATAAGATTTATAAAAATCTAAAAAAACTAGACAAAATAAGATATTTAATACGTAAACCCTATGAATATCAAAAATAGATATTCGATCTTTTATTTTTACGGGGCCAAAAGTAAAAAAAAAATTATGATCGACTTTCAAAATATTACAAAGCGGAGAAATAATTGTTTATCAATAAGAAACATATAAACTCGCATTTTTGTGAAATTACAATCAAGACTTAAATCGCATATTTTAATCTTTGTATTGAATAAAACTTAAATAAAGGGGGAAAAAAGATTTGAAAAAAATTGGGTTCAGGAGTTTCGGGGAGTGTCAGCGCCGTGTCGGATATTAAAATTTTAAATAAAATGAATTTAATCAGCCGTCGGACACGTGTCGGAGGCGTGTTGTGTCAGAAATATGTCGGACACGCGCGACAAAGATATGATTGAAGTGTCGGTACTTCATAGGTTCTTTTTAGAAAAGTGATACAACCACAACCAAATGACACAACAATTTGACAAAACATTCATCCAAACCATTGATTAGGGACCTAGATCAATCAATATAGGTCACACAATAATATATGGTATAGATCAATGTTGTGTCAAATAGTTGTATAATTTGGTTGAAGTTGTATCATTTTTCTTCTTTTCAGTCTGTGAGTAGTGATACTGTCACAACAAAATATACAACACACTTTTGGATCATTGATTATGATGTGGACCTATTGATTCAAATAAGTCTCATAAAAATCAATGATAGAAAAAATTGTTGTGGTACTTTGTTGTGAAAATTTTGCTGCGCCATAAAGAGAAGAGATGTGTATCATAGACTCTAGGGCCTAGGCACTTTTGAAAAAGTGAAAAACCAAAAAAAACAAAAACAAAAAAACAAGAAAAAAAAATATAAATATACATGCTATAGCTTTTCACTCAAATGTTAGCAAGAGCTAGTCTTGTTGTGGGCTCCCAGCAGAAGACTCAATCAAAGTGCTGCTGGCAGCATAAGATTCAACTGATTGAGAAGCTAAAGACTCTCTCTTTTCACCAGACAATGAATTTGATCTTCTTTGAACAGGACTGACTGATTCTTTCCTTTTAGAATCATTGCTAAAGTAATCTGTCAATACTTTCTTCACACTATAACCATGGTGAGGAGAGCTATTGTTCTTCAGAATAGCTGATCTTTCAGCAGCCATTGTTGCAGGACTAGTAGAACGCTGCAATGGCGAGAAGCTTGGCGTCGTAAACGCCGTCTTATACGGTGTAGTACATGAGGCAGCTGGCACAATGACAACATTCTTGTGAGAAATTGTACCAACTTTTGAAAGGGCCAAAGGTTGATCTGAATGCTTAGTCAAATCATCCATATATGGTAGATCATCGATACGAGCCACGATGTTGAAAGCCAGGCTCTCTAAAACCCTTGAGTAGCTCTCCAGTATAGATTTTCCAACATCCTGCATGCAATACGCAACATGACATGGAATTTGAAACATTGGAATGTATGTGTTTTAAGACAAAATCTGATTATAGAAAAAAACCTTGTTGTACTGGATTTTACTAGTGTCTAATGATGTCTGAGAAAGACCAGGAAATTGTAGCTTCAAGCTCAACAGCAAGCTTTCAGCTCTGTCAGCAAGTAGTTCCCTTTTGTCTGTATCAGAAACAAAGTCCTTAATTATACCCCATGAGGACTTTGATCCTGATTTGTTTGTGGTATTTAAGGATTTTGAATTGTTTTTCCGACGTAAACGTAAATTGCGGTTTCCACTTTGTTTGCAAGTTCAAGAGCTTGATGTTCAGATGACAAATCCAGGCATTCTAGCAAACATTCTGGGGAGAATTGATCAGAATTGATGTACTGGTATACCGTGTCGCCAAAATTGCTCTTAACATTCTGCAACAATTTTCACATCAAAATAATGGCACCCCTTTTTTGTATGTATAAAAAAATATATATATATATTTTTTTTTGATTAGTATTTTTCAAAACCTTAGGAAGAGCTTCCAAATAAGCATCAGGGACTTTCATATCAGCTAATGTAATGCTGTTAATAGCCATTGCTGCTTTCAAGATTTGGCTTGTGGAATCACGTCGGTGCTGTAAACTTTTTCTTGTATCCTCACTGAGCCCAGAAACAGGTACCCTAGGCACAGGTAGCCACCATTTCTCCTCTTGACGGGGAAGAAGTTTCCGGAAAGATGATGATCCACCATCTTCTGATGTGGTTATGCCTTGGTCAACATACCAGAACTCTGTATACTCAAAACTGTCTAGTATTTCCTTCAGAAAATAGTTCACAATATAAAAATTATGCCCCTTTAAAACATTTATCACAAGAAAGAATAGCTTGATTGATATCTTACAAGAAGCATGTTGTCCAATTTCCGTAATGCTGGGAGGTTAACATACAGATCGGATCGTGGTCTCGAGGTCATGATCTGCATCAATCATACTCGGTTAATAGCTACAACAAACATGATAACATATCCTAGAGAATTATGTTCTCCATTAGGTACCTCAAGCTTTGTTCCATCTGGGAATGTCTGCAAACATGGTGTCAACTCAACAATATGATCACTAACACAAAGAAGCCACTCCATTTCTCTTCTCCACATGAATTTCTTTTCAGTAGGTAGTGGTTCTAATCTCCAAATTTGCCCGAAAATCGTAGCTGATAAAGACAACAAATCAGTTAAAAGAAATATACTACAACAAAGATTAAGAAAAAGTGAAACAACACCATGATGATCTTAATGATGTACTTACCACAGAGATTAGTAATAGCATTAGATATAGTCAGAGCTGTAGAAACTCCATTTCCACAACCTGACATGTCTTCTCCCAGCAATATTTTCGCCAACCTTTCTTTCATCATTTCTGTCTCTATTCAGCCAAATTTTACATAAAACAGAGTCAATTTCCTATTCAAGAAATAAACCAACTACAGAATAATCTTCTATTTTAAATTGCTTGCTACAATATAACCGCATTAGTACCTGTTAGTGAGGAGCCTTGTTTTTCTAGCTTCCTATGATCCAAACGGGACTTCTTTTCATCCTCTTCAGATTCACGAGAAGAAGTAACAGAATGTATCAATTCATTTTCTTGAACTGCAGGCCAATCTGTTGAAGGAGGAAAAGATGATGATGAATCATCTGAACTGCTATCATGTTCATCATTTGCAGTAATTTCAGAGGCCAAAAGATTCGAACTTGAACTACTACTCTCCTCCCCAGAATATAGCTCCCCGCCATTTTCATTCATGGAAGCTTGATCAAGAACATCTTTAATCTTACAATAATCCCCACTTTTCGCCATCCCATTTTCTGCAATCTCTGAACAAGGCTCCATTTTACTGTAAATGGGATTGTTTATCGCTGTAAAAGACGAATTCTTGTCTGATTTGGAAGCCCAAAACTTTAGTATATTAAAAGGGTTCTTCTTTCTTGAAACGCCGGGCAGCTTCAGAGAAGCACTACGCTTGAGCATTGGTCGCGGGCATTTCTCAGTGAACTGATCTCTTCCATATCGGCTTGAAAAACTTCTATCCATAATGTGCTTGAATTAGTTGCAGCCATTTCTGCGTCTTTTGGTGTAGTATAAAAGTAAAAAAAATACTAACTAAAAAGGGAACAATCTTTTTGGCAGTGGGAGAACTCTCGAGTAGAAGAGTGAAGCTATAAATGATTACAGAAGGCTTCTGACAAAAATATGAAGTGGTAATCGTGAAGATTTTATTGTAAATGATGAATGAAGCTCTTTACGAGAAAAAGGCTCCTTCCCAATTACTAATTCAATACCATGGCCTGATTTCTTAGTTTAAATGAAGTGCTCTACGGCTCGCTCTTCCACCACCTTTAGATATATGCTTGTTGTTTGCATAAAACCAAAAAAAATATAGATGTCTGACACAATTATTACGGTAATCCATGATAACAACAATAAATTAATCATTAGAAACTAGTAGTAGTTTAATGTCAAAAGGATTCTTCAAAGGAACGAATTGTCCTACCAATCTCCACTTTGCCTCTTCAGCAGCAGCATGGCTATAAGTCACAATCATATTTTTGTTCAAAAATGCTAATCTTTATTAATCTATATAACGCTTCCTAATCGGACACCGAGTTTTTATCCTGAAATATCACACATGACACGCATGAGTGGCTACAGAAATTGTGTAACAGGATTCATGAATCAAGAACGGCATATCGTATTGCAAAATCTAATACATTATATATAAAAAATATGTTATAGCTCAAGGGTCAATATTTGGAAATTTTAGCATGTCAATAAGTAGATTATTTTCTAGTAGTCAATGAGTAGATATTTATACATGAAAATTTTAAATAGTGTAAAAAATGCTTAGATTTTTTTTGGGTTAGGCGACCCAAGTTGGCCAAGGTGGCGCTGCCCCGGACTGCACGTGACTTTTAGAGTAAACTCTAAAACCCATGTAAGACTTGCGTCGTACCAGAGTATTAAAAGCAGCGCAGAAGAAAAGAAACGAGCAGACTCAAGAAATAGACTTTGAGGGTCTTCCGTAAAACAACTCAACTAGATACAACTGATGTCAAGCTAGATCATAAACAAACGCTAATATCCATTTCACTCAACTTGACGAACAAAAATCTACTGAAACATAAAGAATTCCATGATTTCATTCCTAAGTTTGCCATTTAAACTCGTCATCAAACTCTTCATGAACCTGTATACTTTCTTGTTCCAAAGAAAGAAGTAAGCTCAAGTATAAACTTAGTAAATATATAGTAGAAGATCAAAATGTGAGATTTATGTTTGTCAAACCGAAAGGCATGACATTGATCTTCTTATCAAACTTCAAAAGAACAGTTTAAAAGCAAATCATAATATAGTAAAGTACTTAAGAAAAACATTTTATAATGCACAAAACATGATCTCACATCTAATATAACCAATTACTTAACATTCTTGTTACATCTATCCTACGGAAACAAACAAAACTTACCTATAACAGATTTTGGGACGGAGGTAGTATTATGATACATTTTTTATTTTTAAATTTGATTACAATACTTCGAAAAAAACGAACCATAAGTATTGCAACATTTTTATTTCCCCTCGAATCCATTTAAGTGCCAAAACCAGTAATATAAACACTCTTTTTTTTTTTCGTGAGAAACTTAACGGGAGTATCCAAGTCTATATGTCATATTTACAATGCATTACATAATGAACCATATATTTTAAAAGATGTATAATACTTTAACATGGAACCAAATTGGCTCTAATGACCAATTATAAACTCAATACCCTTTGGTTGCTTAACTTAATATCAAAGATTTGACATCTTCCATCCATTATATAATGTACCCTATTGGTAAGAGTGGAAGCTGTACCAAACAATAATAAGAATCCAAAGTTTGTTAGAAGAAATAAATCAAATAAATCAAAAATAAAGATAAATGTCAAATAGATTGTTGAAGATATGGTTGATCAAGCAACTAATGATGATTGATTACGTTTCGATTATGAATAATCCTTGTAATAAATATTGCCTTAGTGGCTAAGTAGTATATGGCTATATATTTGCTATTGTATCAAAATCAATTGATTAAAAAAAAAACATATGTTTTCTCTTCTACTATTTTTCATAGTATTCTGATTTTTTTTAAAGTTAACGTTTTCAAGAAATATCTTCCCAACGGCTACACGTAGAATATGGTTAGTCAGTATTCCCAGAAACCGCACGATTATATAGCCAAAGGGAATAGGCCGCGCCTAAAATTATCCCAAGCGCTGCTAATGTGGCTACTAAGCAATTCTGATTAGCACCATAATATTAAAAATTAGTATCTGATTCAAATCTCAGCAGCAACACGAGTGGTTCTTTACTCCGTTAAACGTGATGATATTTGTATACGATTTAATCATTTATACCGTAAAGCACGTCAAGCTTAGAGTGGGATTGTGAAAAGGATCCTTGTAAACCAGAATACATATACCCCAACGATGACAATATCGATTCAATCCGTTGATATACCCATCACGATAAGGTATTTTCAAGGGTAGGTGTAAGGAGCCGACCCGAAACATGAGTGACCCGAGAGTTAAGTTTTTTCTTTCTCGAATCACAAACCCTGATACTTTGAAAACTCGGCTTTGTAGACAACACAAATCTCCGCACCATTCATTACATAATTAAAAGTGCATACTACAAGGATAGTGTTGAAGCTGCTGCATTTTCACAGAAGCAACATAATTAGAAAGGCAGCAGTGAACAAACAGCAAACTGCTTTTGTGGACTTTTTACAAACACCTTGACACAATAAACGGTTAAGTTGGTTATTGAAGAGAGTTTGAGAATGTGATAAACACAAGAGTAAACTTCAACTTGGTTTATTCATTGAGTAAAAAGATGTATAAATAGATACAATTGAGATAGAGAGACTAGCTAGCTAGCTTGGGCGGCCACTTGAGTATGTAGATGTGGGCGGCAAGCATGCAAAAGTAAAAAGTAAAAGTTATGTCTATGACATAAAGTAAACTAGAGTTTGACATATTAATTGTTTATATGACTCACAATTAATATGTCTTTTACAACTAATTTTACAATTAAATAAGATGTACAAAATATTATGCACGAAATCCTGAGGCTCAGCAATCTGCTGAGCACCCTGCTGAAGCCTCAGCAGACTGAGTCTGCTGAGTAATATTTCCACACCGAGTTTGAGAATGTGATAAACACAAGAGTAAACTTCAACTTGGTTTATTCATTGAGTAAAAAGATGTATAAATAGATACAATTGAGATAGAGAGACTAGCTAGCTAGCTTGGGCGGCCACTTGAGTATGTAGATGTGGGCGGCAAGCATGCAAAAGTAAAAAGTAAAAGTTATGTCTATGACATAAAGTAAACTAGAGTTTGACATATTAATTGTTTATATGACTCACAATTAATATGTCTTTTACAACTAATTTTACAATTAAATAAGATGTACAAAATATTATGCACGAAATCCGAGGCTCGGCAATCATTGAGCACCTGTGAAGCCTCAAGCAGATCGAGTCTGGCTTGAGTAATATTTCCACACCCCCCCTCAAACCGGGTTGTATATGTTGATGCAGCCAAGTTTGCTACTTAGTCTGCTGAACATAAGAGGTGGAATAGCCTTAGTAAGAATATCAGCATTACGATCTGCTTTGAGGAACATCTTGGAGTTGAATAATCTTGGCATCAATCTTCTCCTTGAGAAAGTAATCTGTCAATGTCCACATGCTTGGTTTTATCATGATGGTGGATCTTCCGCCATGCATAAGGCTGAATTATTATCACAACAGAGTGTGATAGGTTGATGATCTGATTCTTTGGAGTTCGGCCAAGACACTTTTTAGCCATAGAGCTTCACAAATGCCAAGTACAAGTGCCCTTAGTTCATTTTTCAAAGATCGCTTCTTGACACATGAGGTTGTTTCTTGCTCCTCCAAGTAACCGAGGTTCCCCATATATATGAGCAATAGCCTGTGGTAGACCTCTCTCATCAATGTGACATCCACCCAATCAAGATCGGTGTAGACACCTTGATTGATCTATCAAGTAGACTTGGAGAAGTGCAGGCCTTGGCCAGAGTGGATTTTAAATACCTCAATATCCTATTCTTTGCATCCCAATGTTGCTCAAGAGGGCAATGCATGAATTGGTGACCAGAGGTGACCCCCATATGCAATATCAGTCAGGTCTTGTGAGAAAGGTATATGAGTTTGCCTACAAGCCTTTGATATTGTTCTTTCTCGACAAACAATGTCACCATGCGATGAGGTATGGACCTGGGGTCTACTGAGATCAACGAGTTTGCATCCCAAAGATGCCGTTTTCTTGATGAGTCCAGGACATACTTCCTTTGGGAGCCCGAAATGCCATTGGTGGTTCTAGCTACTTCCATACCAAGAAAGTACTTGAGGTAGCCCGGATCTTTAACTTGGAACACCTTTGCCGGTAGAGTCTTTAAGTTACGGATCTCGGTAGAGTCATCTCCAAAGAAGGGATGATATCATCCACATATACAATTAGAATGGACCTCCTGCGGTTGGTTGTCTTGACAAACATGGTGTGATCGAGTTGCATTGATGATATCCAGCAGACTTTAACCACAGTGGTGAGTTTTCCAAACCATGCCCTTGGTGATTGCTTCAGGCCATATAGAGATTTCCTCGGTTGCACACCTTGCCTTGAGTATGAGGATTGATAAAACCGAGGGTGCAGTCATATAAACCTCCTCGGTGAGGTCCCCATTTAGAAAGGCATTTTTGATGTCCAATTGGTGAAGAGGCAGTCAAGTTGGACAAACTAGGGGAAATCGATACCGACAGCGGTGTTGAGCTTTGCTATTTGGTGCAAAAGTTTCCTTATAGTCAATGCCATAAGTTTGAGTGAATCCCCTTGCTACCAATCGGCTTTATACTTGTCAATTTTACCATCGGCATTGTATTTGATAGTGAATAACCATCTGCGGCTAATCTTGTTTTCTGCGCTTTGGGAAGAGTTGTGAGGTCCCAAGTATGATTATCCAAGAGAGCGATCATCTCTGTTTTAACAGCTGACCTTCCACTTATCATTTTGAAGGGCCTCACCGAATATTTCTAGGGATAGAGTGAGAGTCCAGTCCTGTGTAAACATGGCAAAGACAGGAGACAAGCGATCATAAGATAAATAAGTATGAATAGAATGATCGAGTGCATGATCTTTTCCCTTTCCTTAGAGCAATAAGTCATCATCTACTTGATGAAGATGCTGAGAGTCGAGAGTGGGGTCCGGCGGACTCAGTTCGAAGAGTTCTTTGAGGTTACAGTTCGGCGAGGCTCGGGTCGGCAAGAGACTGGTCGTGATGATGCGAGGTCGATAATGTGAGTATCCGCGCAGGATGTCAAGATTATGAGTCTCTTTGAGGGTTAATGGTTTCTTTGAGGAACGGACTTAGTTCAATCTCAATCGAGTTTCCATCGGTGATCGGCTCAAGAGGTTTCTTTGTAATATGAGTCCTTTCAAAGAATTTCACATCCATAGAATTGTAAAATTTCTTTTTCGTAGGAGAGTAACACTTTGTAACCTTTCTGTCTGTGCATATCCAAGGAAAATGCACTTATGAGCTTTAGGATCAAGTTTATGTGTTGAGCATGGATATAAACAAACACAGTACAACCAAAGATCTTTGGAGGCAATTGGGTAATAAGATGAGAGCGAGGAGTGTGTGGTCGGCAGGGTTTGGAGAGGAGTTTTGAAACCTAATACTCTGGGAAGTCTCATTGATTAAATATGTAGCGATCAATATAGCTTCACCCCACATGTATTTAGGAACATGTGTAGTGAACATGATTGATCTGGCCATTTCAGCAGATGTCTGTTCTTTCTTTCAAAGAACCCCATTCTCACTTGAGGTGTTTCCACACAACTCTCGATATGAACAATTCCTCTGTTTGTCAAGAAGTTCACGAGGTTAGACTCATAGTATTCCAGAGCATTATCGATCTTTAAGATCTTGATCTTAGTATCAAATTGGGTGGAGACCATGTGATAAAATTCTTGGAAGATAGGTCCAACTTGATTTGTCTTTCATTAAGAAACGACCAAGTGTTTCGGTATGATCATCAATGAAGGTTACAAACCACCTTTTCCCTGTTATACTTTTCACTCTTGAGGTCCCCATACATCACTTTGTGAATTAGGGTGAAAGGGGAAGAGGGCAAGTGAGGTAACTTAGCATATCTGATTTGGTGAGTTTAGCAAATTGACAAATATCACATTGAAGATCATTAAGATTACATCCTTTAAACAATTCAGAGGATTAAAGACTTTAAATAACCAAAACTTGGATGTCCTAGTCTATAATGCCATAACATGATATTGTCTAGGTTTTGAGTGCAGTCGCTGAGGCGCATTCATCTTGATCTTCTGTCTTGGCCGAGGTTGATCACAAACAGATCTGGCGGGGTTTAGCTTGCCCAATCACTTCACGAGAAGAAAGATCCTGGAATGTACATCGATTCTTATTAAAAACAACGGTCAATTCGGATCTTTAGTGAGTTTCTTGTATGATATAAGGTTACTGATCTAACTTTGGAACAAGCAGGACATTCAGTAGATATATCTCGATTAGTAAGTTTAACCTTCCCAACACCTTTTGCATAAGAAGCAGAACCATCAATGAGTCTTAATTGCAGTGAATTTGGTTGCATGGCATATATTGGGTAATAAGGTTTTATTACAGTCATATGGGAAGAAGCCCCGAATCAACAATCCAAGTCTCATTACTAAGAGGTGAGTAAAATATACTGTTTTAGCATGAGTGGCCATTTCAATAGGGGAGCTACCTTCACGATCTTTGAGCAATAAAGGCTCTAAAGGCGACAAACCGAGCATTCAACTTCTTGTCATTTTCCTCTTCACCGATAAGTTTGCCTTGACTTTCCCTGGTTGGTTTTGAGGTTTTAGAGGGGTAGGTTTGCCATGTAGCTTCCAACAATTGTCCTTGGTGTGATTTGTGCGTTTGCGGTGATCACGTAACGACTTTCCGGCTTTCTCGTGAGGCTTCTGTAAGTCTCATTAACCTTCAAAGAGGCGTACCTTGATGAGGGTTGTCACAGGGGTTCAGTGACATCACTTTCCTCCTGCTTTCCTCATGTTTGACCAAGCAAACATGGATTTGAGATTTGGAAGAGGTTTAGTAGCAAGAATTCTACCTCGACATCATCAAGAGTAGGATTCGATCCGAGAAGGAATTTGAATACTCTCTTTTCTCGATAATGTCTTTAAAGAGTGCAGCATCTTTAACATCATTCCAGGGTGAGTTTCCAACATATCTAGGTGTTGCCATGCCTTAGATAGTTGATTAAAGTATTGAGTTCTGAGACATATCCCCTTATGCGCAATTTTGAATCTGAGCTTGAGTTCATAGACTTGGATGTATTGTCCTTTTTTGAGTAAAGGTCTACGGCATTGTCCTGCATTTCCTTAGCGAGTGTCATACATCATGAAGTTCTCATCGATCTCTTTTGTCATAGACCTCGTGAGGATGGTCATGACTTGGTTATTTTTTCTGTGTCCCATGCTTCAAACTTGGGGTCGATTTTTGTGAGCGAGTTTGGAACCAGACGGATATCCCATCTTGCCCTGGCCGGAGATATACATTTTCATAGACCTTGACCATAGCAAGTAGTTGTTACCATCAAGTTTATGATTTGTAAAGAAGAGTGTTCGATTATCGATCTCTTTGAGGCATTTGTGAGTCTCTTGAAGAAGATGAAACCGGATAATATTGACATTTTTTCTAAAAAGAAGCCGAGTTTTGCAATGGATTTTAGAACTCGGTAAGTCTCCGATACCATGAAGAGAGTTTGAGAATGTGATAAACACAAGAGTAAACTTCAACTTGGTTTATTCATTGAGTAAAAGATGTATAAATAGATACAATTGAGATAGAGAGACTAGCTAGCTAGCTTGGCGCCACTTGAGTATGTAGATGTGGGCGGCAAGCATGCAAAAGTAAAAAGTAAAAGTTATGTCTATGACATAAAGTAAACTAGAGTTTGACATATTAATTGTTTATATGACTCACAATTAATATGTCTTTTACAACTAATTTTACAATTAAATAAGATGTACAAAATATTATGCACGAAATCCTGAGGCTCAGCAATCTGCTGAGCACCCTGCTGAAGCCTCAGCAGACTGAGTCTGCTGAGTAATATTTCCACAGTTATTGTGTAATTAGGTGGTTGTAACAAACCATAACTGCAATTAGGAGATGCAATCATGTATAAATAATGTCAATAGCATTCTGTAAAACTTAATTCAGTTTTGATCAATGAAAAACTTCATCTTCTTCCTTCAATCGTTTTTCCCGCTTTTATCATATTTGAAATTCTGCATATGTTCCTCATCAAGAACACTATGATTTCATCATGGTAACAGTGGCAGAGCCACATGTGCTACAATGGGGTCCACAGAACCCAGTAAAACAAAGAAAATGTTAAGTTTTAACTATAGAAAAAATTTATGGACCCCGTTAATTTTTTTGTTTACTCTTAAAACGTTTTTGGACCCCGATGAACAATGTTTTTGGATCCGCCACTGCATGGTAGCAGAGCGCTTAGGTTCTTGATCAATTGTTTCCGCATTTTTTGCTTGTTTTATTTCTTCTTTATTCTCATGTTCTTTCTCGATTAGTTGTTCATGTTCACGAATTGTTAACACCATGGATAACAATCCTCAAGTTTAGCCAGTAGCAGCTATTCCTGCATGTTTGATTCTTCATCCTAGTGAAAGCCCGGCATTTGTATTGGTTCAACCTGCGTTGGATGAAAAGAATTACCACAGCTGGAAGATTGCTATGATTAATGCATTGTCTTCCAAGAACAAAGTTGGTTTTATTTGATGGAACAGTTCCTGCTCCTCCTGTTGGATATCGAAATCTTGGTTTATGGAATCAAAATAATAGTATGATTAAAGCCTGGATTGATAATTCAATGTCCAAACACATAGCACAAAGTGTTATGTGCTATAGAAATGCAAAGAAGTATTGGATGATCTTGAAAAGAGGTATGGTAGTGATGATACAGATCGTTTGTTAGATCTGATGGAAGAAATTCAGAATATGAAGCAAGGAGATCTCTTGGTTTCAGAGTATTTTGCAAAGTTGAAGATCTTGTGGGATCAATTGCTTGATCTTACTCCTCCTCCAACTTGTCCTTGTGGCCAACAGTGGAATAGAGGTCACAATGAGAAACATCATGTGATTCGATTTGTAAAGGGCCTGAATGACAGTTTCTCTACTATGAAATCTCATGTGTTGATGATTGTAGATACAAGAATTTTATGTGACACGTCAAATATGTCGCATAATACATTTGTCCTAGTTGAAATTTATTTTATATTATTTCCTATAAAATTTACTAGTGAATAATGTAAAAATAAATGATTAATTAAAATCTCTTAAAGGAAATTCAGGGATTTAATTAATTTATAGTAGATGGCTATGTAGATAGAAAAATATATGTGACACACTCTATACGTTTTATATTACATATGCCATAAAGTCTAAATTGTTATTTATTACTTTCTCTACATTAAATATGAGAAGGTAATATGAAAACAATAAATTATAAATTCTCTTTAAATCAATTAATTAAGAGATTTTATTGATTTATAATAAATGCGGAGATTGTGTACAAAATGCTAGAGTCAACCAGGAGAGTCTGAACGCATTAAATACGGATATTGTGGGAATCAATCAGAGTATGGAAACATTAAATTAGTGTTTGACGCATTAAATGCGAATTAATTCAATGAACTCATCCAACATCATAAATAAAAGAGGCATTGGACATTTGCAAAAACACAGAAGAAGAAGCACAAGGAGAAAAGACAGAAGAACAAAAACCGAAGGAAAAACATAGAGCGTCTTCAAGCCTCGAAGATTTCCCAAGAATTCCTTGAAGCTTCAAGAAAGCCAGGAAGATCGAAGAGCGTCTTCAACACTCGAAGATCAACACAAAGGCGGAGCTCTTCAACAAGACGTCTTCAACACTTGAAGATCAACACAAAGGCGGGGTTCTTCAACAAGGCGTCCTCTACACTTGAAGAACAACCCAAAGTCAAGAAAGGCGAGAAGATCGAGAAGCATCAGCAACACAGAGTTGGTGCAAGCATCTACAATGGAAAAGTTGGTGAAATCATCAACACATTGAAGAGGTTGGTAGAACCATCAACACACCAAATAAGTGGTGATTGAAGACTGGAGGAAAAGCTTCAAGCACAACAACACCAAAGCATCGAAGATCTTCCAAGGAAACTCCAAAGTTCTTCAAGAAAGGGAAAGAGACCAAAAGGCGTCTTCAATACTCGAAGATCGTCGCAGAAGGTTGCCTTCAACACTCGAAGATCTTTCAAGAAAGCCCAGTGTTCTTCAAAAAGATGAAGAGCATCAAAAGCTTCAAAGCACCATGAAAGATTGTCTTCAACATCGAAGATCTTCTGCAAAGTCGAAACCCTTCATCTAGGAGATTAAAGGTAACACAAAGTATTCCTTCAAGTCTTCGTCTTCGTCAAAGTTCTTCCGCCATATCCGGGAGTTCATCAACCCAACAACAATTGGTGAAGAAGTTACAGAAAAAGCATAAAGCCTTCTGCTCAACCACCACGGAGAAGATTCAAGGAGTAACAGAGAAGCCTCCAAGTCATCTCCAACAACTGCAGATCATCCGCCAAATCCGGAGTTCTTCAAAAAAGTGAAGATATAAGAAGCAACACGGAAGTCTTCAAGTTATTCAACAACTTTTGAAGCTCGTCTGCCATATCCGGAGTTCTTAAAAAATCGAAGATCTTCCGCCATATTTGGAGTTCTTCAACATTCGAAGCTCGTCCACCATTACTGGAGTTCTTTAACAACAATCGAAGGTCTTCCGCCACAATCCAGAGTTCTTCAACAAAGACAATATCTAAGAACCAACGAAGAAGTCTTCAAGTTCTTCAACAACATTCGAGGATCATCCGCCGCATCCAGAGTTCTTCACCAACACTTGAAGCTCGTCCGCCATATTCGGAGTTCTTCAACAACAATCGAAGGCCTTCCTCCATATTCGGAATTCTTCAACAAATCAAAGATCACCAAGAAATCCGGTGTTCTTCAACAACAAACAAAGACCCTCTTCCCAAAAAAAATAAGAGGAGCATCGTCAAAGTCCGAGAACAAGTCAAATTAAAGGAGGAGATCAAGGAAGCATTTAAGCATCCAGGTCATCTCCAACTAATGAAGATTATACGCCATATCCGGAGTTCTTCAACAACAATCGAAGATTATCCGCCATATCCGGAGATCTTCCATTAATCTAGCGTTATTCCCAACATATTGGAGGAGTCTTGACAAAGTCCGAGAACAAGTCCCCGCGACCCTCAGAGAAATTAAAGGAGAATCAAAGGCATCCTGTAGATTTAATGATTTTGCTAGAGATTGTACTCACTCACATTTTGAAATTAATAAAATTATATTTGTTCCAAATTTATTGTCTTTCTTTTTTAATTTAAATTGCAGGACAACGAAATTTGTGTTACAATGATTACACCACTTCCCATACATCAATAATGTGTTCTCTATGGCTTTGAAACAAGAATGACAACATCTAAATCTTTGGTGTGCACTCTGCTAGTTCAGTTCTTGGTTCTGCTAATTCTAATCCTGGTGACAAGGACGCTTTAATGGCACAAAATCAAGGTCAGAATGGGAATTTTAGGAAAAATTACACTAATGGTAACAAGAAGCCTCAGTGCACACATTGTGGAATGACTGGCACATCATTGACAGATGCTACAAGAAGCATGAATACCTTGCAAATTTCAAGGGAGAGGAAAGGAAGATCTTTTGCAAATAATCATTATGGAAGGATTTGAGACTAGCAACAATGATTCAAAGACCATATCCCAAAGCTCCAGTGACACAAGAACAGTATCAACATATTTTATCCATACTTAGTTCTGGTTCTCTTGCTCAAGGTTCAAGTAGTGACTATCCTTCTGTGAATTCAACAGTCTTATCTGCAAACTTTGGTAATGCAGATTCAGGTTTGTCTAAAACTTATAATTGTTTTCGTTGGATAGTGGATTCTAGAGCTACATGCCACATTATTTTTGATAGGTCTTTGTTTCTTGATAGTCATCCTGTTGATAATACATGTGATCCTCTTAAATGAAAGACTGAAGTGATTCTCAAATACAAGTGATCTAACTATACACTTATATCATAAAGATACTTTAGCCGAAATACAATTTCATATCAGTTCACCAACTTAGTTCCTCACACTTGCACATCACTTGACCGGGAAATATTTGTGTGGTGTCTCCATTCATGTGGAGACACCGTGTGGTTCATTCGTGACCACACAATTTCATTTCACAACGTGTGATTCATATTGAACCACACGATGTCTTCACACGGATGAAGACACCACACATGAATTTTGACCCGGGCGCTTTAGTTATTTAAGCTTGTCAACCGAAATTGTTGCAACAATAAGCTTATGACATAAATCATGTCATGAACAAGCTTGGACTCTCCAAATTAGGTGAAAAGCCATTAATGCCCTCCCCCCTTCTTGATTTGGGGTGATTTACTTAACACTAAAAATGTAATTAACCCTTAATTAAACATCCCATTAAACTTTTCTTAATCCGACCCTTCTAAATTAGAAGCGGGTAAATTAACCAACCCTAATTTACGCGCCAAAATCAGATCAGTATCCAATTACTCTGCTTCCGCCCCTCTCTTTGCAAAGCGAATAACTCTGATGTGTCTCTCCATCGGTGTCCAGTCATTGTCCTCGCCGGAACAGCCCTCTCTTTTCTTCTTCTCCGTCAATCATTGTCTTAGCCGAGCTGGGTGGTAATCGAAAGGGTTTCTTGGCTTTCCATACCGGTATGTGAATTTAGGGAAATTGAGTTTGTTAGTTTACTTACCTGTGGGATTAGCTTAAACCGTGTGTTTAACTCGAATTGAATTGAAAATGGGGCGACCCTGATTGAAAATGGATATTTGATTTGAATTGAAATGGTTAAATGTTGAATTGGTGATTTGTGCGATTATTACCGGTATGACTACCTATATATATACTAGTGGGAAGACCGCGCAATGCGTGTCAATGCCCATTCCAAAGATTATTGTTATCTTCGTGTTTGTAGTATGGGAAATAATCATTTGTGGTAGTACGTAAATAGTAATCATTAGTTTAAGCGGCATATTCATTTTTGGTGCACAAGAAAGGCGATGAAGAAATAACATACATGGATATTATATAATGATTAAGTAGTTATTGGATTACAAAACGGGTCTCATAACGACATAGATATCATAGGACAAATGCTAAGCGATGGAACACAATTAGCATTGGCATTTGCAAAAGATCGACCGGGAATACAAATAAGATTTACCTCACTATTGTCATGAGGAGTGAAAACAAATAAAGATGTACCGCACTCATCACATGAGGAGTGAAAACAAATAAGATGTACCACACTACATCACTTGTCATGAGGATTACGTCATAAGATTTACCACACTAAAAAAAAAAAAAAAAAAAAAATTACATCTACATAATCCCCTCGTATGGCCATTCCGGTGCGGTACTATTCGGACCACTTGCTTATAGTCTCTGATGTCCACAAAGTCGATCAACAATCAAAAATAAAAACCTATATAGAGAGGAAGAGAAGATTCCTTAATATAGCTTTTCTCTCGATAACTACCACACCAGGGATACATCAAATGGAAAAAGATCCCCTCCAAGACACTTGACCATCAAGTGCATTGGAAGGGATCAAATCAGATTACTTTTACATGAGCATATCACCTGCACATATACGCTTATACTTGTAACGCATTATGAACATATCCAAGCTAAATAGAAAGGAGGGGAAAAAAAAAGACACAGCCAACCAATGGATACCACGGTATATGGAACTCCCCACAAAATTATATGTTCACTGAACTTAAAAGGAGCAAAGAAATTCATTTCTACAGAGTGTACTCCTATAAGTCATACGAAGAAGAACCATACCTGTACGTTATCCACACGGCGATGAATATACCAGAAAGAATCATACACGTAAGCCTCACAAAGTGGCTCTGTGGGTGCCCACGCAAATATGTAAGGAAACTTACCAACTGGTAGCTTCGGGTACCAAGACATAACAATTCTCACGATTTAAAAGAAAAGCAAAATTTGGAAGTAATGTGCTCAGGATTATGATGGCAGTTCTTGCGGTTGCAGGGTCTAAATCTATCAATATTGTTAACATTTTCATCAATGTTGCTGTGTCTTCTGAAGTGCTGCAAGGTGTGATGATGTTAAGGTTTGGGAGACCGAAAGTAGTATCCGATATGGGCAGCTTTATTGGAGATAATCGAACAAGATGACTGGAAACTGAAGATGCCCTGTATTCAAGACGACAAGAGGTATGAATCTCTGCATTCTCTAAAGTTTTTTTTACGTTCCTGCATTCTTTAACCAAAGGTCCAAATTGAGATGCTTTAAAAAAGTAAGGACCTTTTTGAGGTTAATAATCTAAACAGATGCTAATTAAGAATAATAATCATATGAAGAACTTAAAGTAGGACTTAAAAATCTTGCAAGGGTGGTCACCCTAAAAAAATATAAGTCACTAACCTGAGAAAATCATTTGTTCAGCAGAAAAATCACCCTGAAGTGGAACTTACCCCTGAAATTCGACAAAAATGACAGCATACAAGACAATACCTGCAATCAATCATGCAACCAATCGTGTCCGTGAATGGGAAATCAAGCTGAAAACTCAAACCAAACCACCATCATCACAAAACAATATAACGAACTTTGATATTCCAATCACACATTCAGTTTGTTACATGCTAGAAAGATCAAATAAAACAATTGCAAACATTAAGAAAGGATTGAGAAAAAAATTACAGCAGAGCCGATTGTTTTACTCCAAGATTCACCAAGATAAGACAAATCACCACTACAAACAAGATTAGTATCATAAAATGCTCAACCATTGAGCATATTTTCCAGCCACCATATGCCGTATCGGAGAGTCGCATACGTCACGGTAACGAGGGCTAACCCGAATCTTGTTGTCCTCGAGCATCCTCGAAACTTCCTTCCCCGATTCACGCTCGAAAGAATCGAGTGCTCAATGTTACCTTTCTTCATGTTACCTTTGGCTTTGCGGATGAACAGATCACCACAACACCAAACCAACAAAAGGAACACATAAAACCACAAACAACATTAAATAAGTTTTTGTATATCATTGCATAAAGAAGCATGACATTACCACCTTTCCATACATTTTCAGAGGTAATAAATCATCCACACACATACACACAACCACATGGTAAGAACACAAATTCACACAAAATTAAAACACACAGAACGACATGCCGATACTTCAGTAAAAAAACTATAAAAAACAGCAAAATACTTTTAATTTTCAAGGTACCCGTAAATGGTACACCACATCATCATTATTAATCCTTTATAACATGCATTTATATTTATTTTGTACAAACACAAAGATATCAAAACAACGGACCTATATTTATTCCATGATTAGAACATAACAAAACAACATGTTCAAAGGCAAGAAAGATACACTTTTGATTGTCAATTCCAAAAGTCTATGTCACAGCAAGAACATAAGCAAACAATGACTTTGAAGGTTAGAATAAAAATATTTGGGATTATGAAAGCAAGAATCCTAAGCTAACTTTTTTTACATAGCATACAACATTAAGAAACTGTGAAACCCGCTAAATAAACCCAAAATATGCACCAGCAACAGCATTATAATGTGCATGGGCCTTTTCGTTAGCAGTATGTAGATACATAAAACTTTCTTTTCTCGATACTGAGAAATCAACATTTAGAAAAAACAAGCAGCGGATGTATATAAATATGGCATAAGGCTGATGATTGTTGTGAGTTTCATGAAGCTCTTACTTTTTGGAAGAGATGTCACCTTTGAAGACCACATAAGATGCAACCATTCTTAGTGAATCATCCATATTTCCTGTTATAACCAACATGTCAAACAAAACAAACATGCTGAAAATGAATGAAGAGAGAAAGAAGTCACAGCACATGCAAAATAAAGAGGCATGCAAGCTATCATTCAAAAAAATTCAGACTAAAAAGGCCTACAAAATAGATCTGTATTGATCAACCACCAAAGGGCGAAAAAACTTACCTTCAAACCCACACATAGAAGAATTAATCAGATTAAAGAATCATACCTCAATCAAAGCAGTAGGTAGGGGGGGGTAAGAACTTTCAAAAGATCAATTGTGTTCAAACATCACTCCATGGCTGCGAACCAAGAAGTAAAACTCAAAGGGGCTTCGCCATTCAAGGTGGCCAAGCCTAGATATTGATGAATTTCTTCAAGAAAGTGATCGTATGTTATCATCCCATTTCTACAACAAGCAGAGAAATATGGTGAGTAATCATTTTCGGCGTTTGGGTCATACTAAATCATCAGAAAAGCAAGGGTCATTACTTCCCTGATTTTCTTTGCCACACAGAAAGCATAGCGGCACGAATCAAAGCAGTAAATCCATTTAAATCAAGATAATAAATGATAGATAAACGAATCGATAAGGAAAGAATGCACCTTGTCATGAAATAGATTCGAAATCCTTCAAGTCGAGCCTAAATCATAAGCCAATGGCACAAAATCGCAAAGAAATGGATTCAGTTCAAGCAATAATAAATGACATAATACAACATTAACTCAGAAAGATAGCACCTGTTTTAGGGTCGACTGCAAGTGCAAAGAACCGCACTTTTAATGGCTCGTATTAGTCACCAATTTGAATGAAAGGGCAGAGCTTTCATATTCACGGCTTCAATAGCTCGTATCTTCCACATCTTTGAATGAACTTAGACCGAAAGATGGCTTATTTTGCAATTCGACACAATCATCATGAAATCGGGGTGATGAAATCCCGATTTCATTATTTTCTCAAAGATGAGCTTCAAATCAAAGCGGACTTTCCAACTTTATCATATCCTCGAACCGAAATCGACTCAATCCATTTGCAATCTATGTAAGAGAAAAGAAATACGCAATCTAGTTTTTTGGTGACAAGTGATCGGAAATGGAAGCATAAGCAAGCATAAATACACAGGTGACCATCACACACATGATGTATGCACATATGCACATGAACACACACGTTAAACCATCCATAACTTACCCTACAGCTTTTACCATAGCTAGGAAAAGCTTCCCTTAAGTTGCTTTAATCGGTTTTATAGTCAAACCACGCAAATTAAAAGCGGGTCGTAATCCCATTCACGAATTTCACTATCATTTATAGTGGGAATACAATGAAGAACAATGATACAAAGGCATCCATGTACCTTCAATAAAAATATTCATAGTCGACATAGAGCAAATGCATTTAGCATTTAGGGAAGTTGTGCACTCAATCCACTGTTGCTTGAATTAGCTCTAAGCATACTACCAAACTTGTTACACAACGCCGTTTCTGCAAAGCGAAAAAGATCTGCAAGCAAGCAAGGTAAGAAGACCATTTATAAAGTATGAACAGTGATACATTAAAGAATTTGAACCAATTACTAAAAACCAATTCAGATTTGAACCAACTGAACCTGAGCTAATCCTAAAACGAAATTCAGAACCAAATATGATGCCAAATCGTCTGAATTTAATTTTAGGGCATCATTGGGTCACTACCTCAAGATTGACTCGACCCTTTATAAATGGGTAAGAAGACCATTTATAAAGTATGAACAAATGATACATTAAAGAATTTGAACCAATTACTAAAACCAATTGATTTGAACCAATCGAACTCGAGCCAATCCTAAAACGAATTGAGAACCAAATATGATGCCAAATCGTCTCGAATTTAATTTTAGGGCATCATTGGGTCACTACCTCGATATGATTGACTCGGCCCTTGATTTCCTAGGGTGGAAGACCCTCAGTTAAATTACCTAATCCGTACACCATGAAGGGTCAAGCCTTATACCTGAGCAAACCGGGTAGGGATTCACCGGTTTGGTGAAACTGAAACACCGAGAAGAGCATCAAAAGCAAAGTGTCACCGATCCTCGATGTATCAGGACCGAATTGGTGTATCATTCGATCTTTAGTCGGGCAAGGGATCAAGCCTTCACGTTTTTCACGTGTTTCATTTGACCCACAGGATCTGCAATCACAAAGATAAGGAAAGGTCAAGGCGATTTCAATTCAAATCGTAATTAATATGAAGGAATAAGACATTAACTCGAAAAATCGAGACCACGACTGATTTACGGTTGACTCGCAATTCGGAAAAATCGGGCTTGGATGACTCGTAATTATCACATCCGAATGCACAGGACGGAAAGCTAGAGGGTTTCATCTTTAATCGTATCAACGTAGAACCGGGTGATGAAATCCCGATTCATTTTCTTTTCTGACTCGATTGACTCGACCAATGCGTAAATCATTGCTCTTAACATTCAGATCGCAAGATATGAATCGATTAATGCAAAATACGATTCATGATAGTAAAAAGGAAAGAATCGAGCAATAAGCGGAAGAATTTCACCATTTTCGTTTGAATCGAGAGGATGATAGAAAAGGCAAAAAAATAATCTTGGTTAACCTAATACTGGAGAAGAAATCAACGAAATCATTAATCTCACTGCAAAAAACCACAAACAACCACTGAATAATAAAAGTAACAAAATTGAGCTGACGGAGGCATACCTACATGAAAAGAGGGAACAAAACATTTCACAAAAATGGCGAACACTAAATTAACCTTAGAGCCTTCAATCGCATACTGGAAAAGCTGAATTCCGTTCGAAACCACAAACTCCTTATTTGCAGCAGGATAGGGCTCCGGACACAAGTATCTGCAAAATCACAAATTACTTGCACCAAATTAACTCCAAATCTCTGAATTACTATATCTTTGATTGAAAATAATCATCATCAATATGCAACACAAAACCTGCAAAATAAAGAGATTACTAATACGATTGTTTTAATAAGTGCTCTTGGCCAAAAAAAAATATGCTCGTCTAGAATCAACGAGATACTTTTTTCAGATATTAAGGTAGCAGGATGAACTTTCTTTGGTAAAAAGGAAAATGAGGAAATAAACTATAAACTATAAACAAAGACAGAAGAACTATAATAAGATCTTCCATAGAAAAGAGAACAAGAGTCACTAACATAAAGAGAAGAAATGTTAAACAACCATTCTTCTAAGCTCAGATATGCAACAAAAGAGAATCCCTCCATGACCGAAACCAAAAATTAAAACAGAAGGATTACAATAATTTTCAGATGAGGAGGAAGGAGAGAGGAAGAAACCGACAGAATGACTATTGTTTGATTTAGCTTTAGGAAGGTGGGGAGACGAGAAGTAGATCAAAATGATGGGTGGAAGACAGGCTAGAAGAAGATATTTTCTAATCTAAAAGAGATAATAAGACAAGCAAAAAAAGAAAAAAAAAATTTATATAAAAAAGCTTTGGCAGGTGGCATGACTGGAAGCATTCTCAACTTCTTTAAAAGACTGTCGTGGCTGATATAGATAAAGAACCGATGACAAAAGAAACGATGAAACGAAAAACACACACGTGCATAAAAAATAAAAATGAAGGTAAAAAAGGAATAATAAATACGTAGCACAATTTGTTAAATCAATCGAGAATATATTAAAAAACCAATAATAAGGGAAACGATGAAACGAAAAATTCGGTGAAACGATAAACACATACGTGCATATAAAACACATATGGGAAAGATAATATATAAAAAACCGATGACAAAGGAAACGATGAAACGTAAAACACACACGTGCATAAAAAAATAAAAAAGAAGGCAAAAAAGAAACAATAAATACGTAGTACAATTTGTTAAATCAATCGAGAATATATAAAACACCGATGACAAAGGAAACAATAAAACGAAAAACACGGTGAAACGAAAAACAGACATGTGCTAATACTAATATAGGAAAGCAAATAAAAAAAAATTTAAAAAAAAACCGTAAAAGCAAAAAAAAAAAAAAACAAATTTAAGTCCGGACCAATGGGGGGGTGACAAGTGGCAGCTCCACAAAGTCCCCCCTTGTCTTTGTATATATTAGTTAGGATATATATATATATATATATATATATATATATATATATATATATATATATATATATATCTATCTATTTGGTTATATCTAGCTGCATTTCCAGGTGAATGGTAATCGTATTAATCTTAAAATATTGATTATAGTGTGACACAAGTTTAAACTTGTTAATGGCTATGTGAACTTCTATCTGCATTTCAAGGTGGATTGATTATAGTGTGACACAAGTTTAAACTTGTTAATGGCTATTTGAACGGAATTATGGATTTTGTCTATGTGTATATTGGTTTGTAATTATTGTATTGAATAAAAACAGGATCTCGGTGAAGCGTGATGGAAGATAAAGTTTGTATTTTTATATTTTACCCTGTGGAGATTGAAAAAGACGTCAATGGTGAAAAATGAGTTGGAAATGGTGAAAAATGAGTTGGAAATCGATACAACTAAGTATGAGTTTGAGATGAAATATATGGTCCCCATTAGTAAAGCTAGACCGATGGTGCTTGATTGCGATAAGCTTGTGAATCGGTTTATATATGTTTGTAATTTAAAACAAGATGCTTTATTAATATGTTTGAAGGAAAAGGAAAAGTGTACCGAGGTTTATGAAAGTCAAGAAACATGTGAAGTAGTAAATGTGTCGGAAAGTCATGAAACATGTGTTGAAAGAGATGAAGAGACAGATGTTGATGTTTTGGCAAATGGGATGAAAGAGATGTTGGATGTAAGAAGAGAAAGCATGGAGACATGTGTTGAAAAGAATGTTAATGAAGAGATAGATGTGGATGTTGTTGGGAATGCCATTGAAGAGATGTTGGATGTAAGAATAGAAAGCATAGAGACATGTGTTGAAAAGACTGTTAATGAAGAGATAGATGTGGATGTTCTTGGGAATGCCATGGAAGAGATGTTGGATGTAAGAATAGAAAGCATAGAGACATGTGTTGAAAAGACTGTTAATAAAGAGATAGATGTGGATGTTGTTGGGAATGCCATGGAAGAGATGTTGGATGTAAGAATAGAAAGCATAGAGACATGTGTCGAAGATTCTCATTTGAACACGGGGGGTGACAACATGGACTTTAATGAGCAACTTGAAGACTCCTTATTGGTGAATTTGGGTGAAGATGTTTATTTAGAAGAATCATATCCAGAGAATTAGCATGAGCGGGTCGATGAATTGTCAAATGAGAATCTTGATGGCTTTGTTGAGAGAAATGAGGTTGTTGATCCTTGAATGCACCCCAACTATGGTTAACGTGCAAAGAATTGAACATGAAGACTTTCGTTGTAGCCGTCATTGTAGGTGATACTTTAGTGTGCATTCCCGAACATGAAGACTTTCGTGTGAATGATCCGTTTAAATGCAAAAGTTTTTGGTATTCAAACTTGCGCGGTTGGCTCTGAAGTACAAGTTTGAATTCAAAACGCAAACTTCCAACAAAAGCGTTTATTCGAGTTTTATGTGAAGCCGCCGCATGCAAATGGCGTTTATGAGCCACCAAACTTCAAGCACCATCGAAAGCGATTTGTAGTGGTAACGTATGCAAACAAGCATAGCGCCACCTATTGCTCCTCGAAAAGACCATAGACATGCTACGCACAAGCTAATTGGCACATACTTTGCCAGAAGGTTCAAAGATGCCAATCGTATTAACGCACCAAAGGACTTGATGCATGATTTCCAGCAAGAGTTTGGATATGATGTAACTTATTGCAAGGCTTACAGGGCTAAGGGTTATGCAGAAGGATTGATAAGGGGTAATCCAAACAAAAGTTGGGGAGAATTACCCAAATATTGTTATAGGCTGAAGGCTAGAAACCCGGACACTGTATATCATATTGAAAAAAGTGATGGGAATGTTTTCAAATACTTTTTCATGGCACTTGGTCAAAGTATTGAGTGATTTTATTTTACGATGCGGAAAGTCATTTCTGTGGACGGCACGCATTTAAAAACGCGTTATAAAGGGACCTTACTTGTGGCAACATGTCAAGATGCAAATCATCAAATATTTCCACTTGCTTGGGGTGTTGTTGCTTCTGAAAGTATAGAGTCTTGGACATGGTTTTTTGATAAGCTAAAACCCATCATTGGGGACACGAATGATCTTGCGATACTTTCTGATCGTGTCGATAGTATTAAAACATCTTTCAATGCGGTGTTTAAGAATGCGCACCATGGGCATTGCATGTATCACATGCAAAAGAATTTGAGGATGAAATATCCCAGACGTGGTGTGGGAAAGCTCTTTCAGAAAGCTGCAGAGGCTATATGACGAATTCAAGTTGCATTTCGAAACTTTATGTAGTAAATGTCCGAAAGCTAACGAATATTTGAAAGAAGCAGAATTCCCTATGTGGGCTAGAGCTAAATTTGAGGGATTTCGTTACAACATAATGACCACAAACCATGCCGAGTCCAGTGAATGCTAGGCTAAAGCGTGCACGAGAATTTTCAATTGTTGGGTTGATTGAACATATCCGGGAGATGTTCTGATTGGTTTGCTAAAAGAAATGAATCATCTACAAATTGCCAAGATGCTCTTACTCCCAAAATTGAAATCGAAGTGAACAAAAGCTTCGAGTCAGCGAAACGATTTTCAGTTAATACACTTTCCTCAGATAAGTATGATGTTCGTGAAAAGGATGCTGTTATTTCTTACATCGTTGAGTTGGATTTGAAGACTTGTACATGTAAAAAATTCCAGATGGATATGTATCCATGCGAGCATGCAGCTGCTGTGTTGAAGTATACAGGGAAGCAAGCCTCCACGTATTGCACTTGGTATTATAGCGTCAATTGTTGGAGGCTAAGTTATTCCAAATGTGTGTATCCACTTCAAAATGAAGATGAATGTGTGTATCCCGATGATGTGCTTAACGATGTGGTTTTGCCACCGAAGGTGCCAAAGAGACAAAGTGGACGGCCATAAAAAAAAAGCCTTCGCCACCGGGACAGAAGGAAAGGCGAAGTATGTTTGTGGAAAATGCGGTGTCAATGGTCATTACGCTTCCACTTGTAAGAGTTTGATTGGTGGAGAAATGCTCACCAGCAACACTCCTACTTTGCCATGATAAGGTATTGTATGGATTAATATTTAGAGTTCTTTTTATATTCAATCATGTTACATTGCATAGCTTGTTACCTTTTTCTTTGACAATGTTACAGAAGGCGATGGGATACATATTGTGTGGTCATTTAAGTATTAGTGTTGATGAAGAGGATGAGATGTTTACATAATGTGGATGTTTAATCATTGAGGATGATTGGTTGATGTGTAAGATTCAAGACGTAACTTGTGTTGTATTTTGAATAATGGAAAGTGATGTGTTGATGTGTTTGTTTGTTATTGTATTTTGAATAATGGCAAATTCTATGTGTTGGTTGTTCTTCTTTGGTTGATTGGTTGATGTTTAAATCTGGAAGATGTAGATGATGTTGAATTTTGAATGATGGCAAATTGATGTGTTGGTTGTTCTCATTTGTTTAATGTGAAGGGAAGTTGTTCGAGTGTCACGAATGTGGTGTTTTGCGTCCATTAAGGGTGTTGTAAAGCATTCACTCTAGAAACAGGTTTAAACTTGTGTCGGCCCTGGAAACAAGTTCAAGCTTGTGTAGCCCCATGAAACGGGTTTAAGCTTGTAAAACATTTATGTGTTGGTTGTTCTCATTTGTTTAATGTGAAGGGACGTTGTTCGAAAGTGTCACGAATGTGGTGTTTTACGTCCATTAAGGGTGTTGTAAAACATTCACTCTGTAAAGCAGTTTAAACTTGTGTCGGCCCTGGAAACAAGTTCAAGCTTGTGTTGCCCACAGATACGGGTTTAAGCTTGTAAAACATTGATGTGTTGGTTGTTCTCCTTTTTGTTTAATGTGATAACCATTCAAATCATTCAAATAACCATTAGATAAGAAAACCAAATGAAATGTACTGTAAATATACAGAGAAATACTGAATACCAAGAAATTAAGTTTTATTTAGTAAGATGACATGCGAAATAAAAGGTTAGACAAGTAATAGTCAATAATACAAGTTTCTTTTGAGATGAATTGTTCCCTACCCTGGTCTTCTCAAGTAGTGTCTCCGAGCGAGCAATCCTTTCTCTATCATGGAGTAACATTTGAACCATGGAATCGAATTGCGACCTCTCAATAACTCGGTGGACGTTGATCTCAACTTGTTCAATTTTTTTTGCATCATTGTCTCGCATGCACTTTATCATTTCAATATCATTTTGAAGGACACCGATTGTGCATTCAAGTTTATCTGTTTTCTTCATCAAGTTCACAGAGGTAACATCTTCATGTGGCCCAGTAGATGAAGACACACTTGCTATATGGCCTAGTAGATGAAGACACTTTGCCATATGGCCCAAGAGATCTGACACCTTGTCTCGCCATATGAAATAGTCACATTTGACTTCATCATCCCGCAAAATAAGAAATTCCAATTATTATCTGAGACACATTATCCCTTGAAAGTAAATGGAAAGTATAACCAAAAAATTAGTCATACCGGCCAATAAGGACAACCGTAGAACAGCCTCTCCTAGGTTAGCATCCTTCTGAAGTCACCAATTTTGCAGAACGCCACATTTGCATAACAATGTACGCTCATGAAATGTCCCAAATTCATTTACCTTGCTAGAAGAATCTGAAATCGGAGAAGTACCCTTCATATTTTGCTTGAGTTCGTTTGAAGAGATTGCAGCACTATGAAAAGAATTGTGCATAATTGAGTATTAAATGGTCTGCATCTATATCTCAAATAAATAACTAAACGCCTACTAACAAGCACTCCCGATTCACAAGTGTGCAATCTATGAGTGAATTTGACTGCTTCTTCGTTTCAAAAAAAACATAATTCATAAGAGCATAGTAACTCACCAAAATTAGCTCTGTTAAGTAATTGATGTCTAGGTAAATTCACCCCAATATGTTAGAAATTAGCTCAAATTCACAAAAATGTAACCAAATTTCTGGAAAAACAAAAGAGTTGCCTCGGAAAGCCCCTGGAAGAAAAGCTAAAACAAAATAGCAGTGCAACTCACCAAAATTCTGTTAAGTAATTGATGTCTAGGTAGATTCACACAAATATGTTAGAAATTAGCTCAAATTCAAAAAAATGGTGCCAAATTTCTGGAAAAACAAAAGAGTTGCCTCGGAAAGCCCATAGAAGAAAAGCTAAAACAAAAGAGCAGAGTAACTCACCAAAATTAGCTCTGTTAAGGCAATGATGCTCTGTTAATTCACACAAATATGTTAGAAATTAGTTCAAATTCAAAAAAATGTAACAACATTGTGGAAAAACAAAAGAGGTACATCGGAAAGCCCTAGAAGAAAAGCTAAAACAAAAGAGCGAGTAACTCACCAAAATTAGCTCTGTTAAGGCATTGATGCCTGTTAATTCACACAAATATGTTAGAAATTAGTTCAAATTCAAAAAAATGTAACAACATTCCGGAAAAACCAAAAGAGGTACTTCACAAAGCCCATAGAAGAAAAGCTAAAACAAAAGAGCAGAGTAACTCACCAAAATTAGCTCTAGTTGGTTTCTTTAATGGAGATTTTGAAGGTTGAATGGTGGGAAGATCAAAAGAGGGAAACACATCAATGAAAGAGGCGGGGGTGTACTTGGGTTGGTTAGAGGCGTTAGTTGTGGGTGAAGAATTCGAATCAAATCAAATAGGGACTGATTGAAAATTTCTAAATTTTGGGCGATTCTTAGGGAAAGCAGGCCCCAAAAATTTTGGTTGCAACAATTGAGAGGAGCGACTTAAGGGCGGAATTGATGATGATGGAGGGGGAGAGAAGGGTTCCGATCACAAAATTAACAAAAAAAATCAAAATAATTATTCTAGTTACATCATTTGATTGATTATATTTATTTATTTATTTATTCTAGTTACATCATTTGATTATTAAAAAAAATAGTTAATACATACATCTTCTTACTACTAAATAAAAATTAATAATAAAAATTAAAACATAATTAAACGGACTTCCGATTCCATTAGAACTACTTATCGTGTGACATATACTCACGTAAGACACCCTAAACGGACTTATTGAGTGACATACTCACGTAATACACCATAAATGGACTTATTGTGTGACATACTCACATAAGACACCATAAACGGACTTATTGTGTGACATACTCACGTAATCCACCATAAACGGACTTATCGTGTGACATACTCACGTAAGACACCCTAAACGGACTGATTGAGTGACATACTCACATAACACACCCTAAACGGACATATTGAGTGACATACTCACGTAAGACACCCTAAACGGACTTATTGTGTGACATACTCACGTAAGACACCATAAACGGACTTATTGTGTGACATACTCACGTAAGACACCATAACCGGACTTCTGATTCAATTAGGACTACTTATGGTGTGACATACTCACGTAAGACACCCTAAACGGACTGATTGAGTGACATACTCACATAACACACCCTAAACGGACTTATTGTGTGACATACTCACGTAAGACACCATAAACGGACTTATTGTGTGACATACTCACGTAAGACACCATAAACGGACTTATTGAGTGACATATTCACGTAAGACACCATAAACGGACTTATTGTGTGACATACTCACGTAAGACACCATAAACGGACTTATTATGTGACATACTCACGTAAGACACCCTAAACGGACTTATTGTGTGACATACTCACGTAAGACACCCTAAACGGACTGATTGAGTGACATACTCACCCTAAACGGACATATTGAGTGACATACTCACGTAAGACACCATAAACTGACTTATTATGTGACATACTCACGTAAGACACCCTAAACGGACTTATTGTGTGACATACTCACGTAAGACACCCTAAACGGACTTATTGAGTGACATACTCACGTAACACACCCTAAACGGACATATTGAGTGACATACTCACGTAAGACACCATAAACGGACTTATTATGTGACATACTCACGTAAGACACCCTAAACGGACTTATTGTGTGACATACTCACGTAAGACACCCTAAACGGGTGATTGAGTGACATACTCACATAACACACCTAAAGCGGACATATTGAGTGACATACTCACGTAAGACACCATAAACGGACTTATTGTGTGACATACTCACGTAAGACACCCTAAACGGACTTATTGTGTGACATACTCACGTAAGACACCCTAAACGGACTTATTGAGTGACATACTCACGTAACACACCCTAAACGGACATATTGAGTGACATACTCACGTAAGACACCATAAACGGACTTATTATGTGACATACTCACGTAAGACACCCTTAACGGACTTATTGTGTGACATACTCACGTAAGACACCCTAAACGGACTGATTGAGTGACATACTCACATAACACACCCTAAACGGACATATTGAGTGACATACTCACGTAAGACACCATAAACGGAGTTATTGTGTGACATACTCACGTAAGACACCCTAAACGGACTTATAAACGGACTTATTGTGTGACATACTCACGTAAGACACCCTAAACGGACTTATTGAGTGACATACTCACGTAACACACCCTAAACGGACATATTGAGTGACATACTCACATAAGACACCATAAACGGACTTATTGTGTGACATACTCACGTAAGACACCATAAACGGACTTTTTGTGTGACATACTCACGTAAGACACCCTAAACGGACTGATTGAGTGACATACTCACATAACACACCCTAAATGGACATATTGAGTGACATACTCACGTAAGACACCATAAACGGACTTATTGTGTGACATACTCACGTAAGACACCCTAAACGGACTAATTGTGTGACATACTCACGTAACACACCCTAAACGGACATATTGAGTGACATATTCACATAAGACACCATAAACGGACTTATTGTGTGACATACTCACGTAAGACACCCTAAACGGACTGATTGAGTGACATACTCACATAAGACACCCTAAACTGATTGAGTGACATACTCACATAAGACACCCTAAACGGGCTTATTGTATGTCATAAATCTAAAAAGATCAAATATCAATAGTGAAAATCACCGTAATGTCAATTGTCGTGACACATCGCTCTATCATTACTCGTCTGTGGAAAGCGGTACTACTATCTACTCGCTTAAAAACAAAATGAAATGAATAAAAATGAAGGGGAATGGACGGTCCATGGTCAACAATGGACCCCGCCACCGATTATGTCATGTTTTGTCCCTTTCTACTTTTTTTTCACGCCTACGTGCATGCGATGGGACGGTATATTCTCTCTTTTATTTCCTTCTTGTTTATCACGCAGAGTAGTTGTTGTTTTTTTTTAATGCAATCCTCTTTTTCACGCCTTCTATGCATGTTTTTTCTTCCTTATATTCTTTATTATTATAATTTATAAAGTATGAAATCCTATAATTACATTATTTCTCCCGTTAATTAATATAATCTTTTTTTTTCTTTTATATCGACACTAATTAATTTTTTCATTCAACTCACATAAGCAATACAAATCATTTTATTTTCTTATAAACTACATATGATTCAAGTCTGCTTTCATTTCAAGTCTCTGTTAAAATAACAACATACAATTCAAATTGACACAAGCTTTAACTTGTGTAACATATACAAAACAGAATATTAAAATTAAAATTAAACAAGCAGACATAACAACAACAAAGTTTTTCGTAAATCATAGATAAAATGTGGTAGATGTGCAATCCTTTTCCCGTCGTCTCGTTGCAAAACTGGACAACTTGATTGATCTTCCTCTTGTAGAGTGCATCGTCTCTTTCAGATTTGACACCACAGTCTCTTGATTCAACCTCCTCAACCACCTTCACGTTGATGTTCTCGGTTTCATGAAGAAGTTCCCATCTCTGTGCCATCATGTCTTGCTTTTGCTCCTCAGGTTGGTGCATCTGAGGCTTTAACTTGTGTAACATATACAAAACCAGAACCAACCCCAAGGAAAAAGCATAACAAACCAAACTCATGGCAATTTCCAAAGAGCATGTAAATATTTGAGATAAATATATTATACAATAAACATGAACATAAAAATAAAAGCATTAGTTTCAGGACATGAAAATAAATTATACAAACAAAAATTAAAATTAAACCCAAAGTTTACGCAAACAAGCAAGTAAAATTAAAATTAAACAAAGCAGACATAACAACAACAAAGTTTTTCGAAATCACCAGATAATGTGGCAGATGTGCAATCCTTTTCCCCGTCGTCTCATTGCAAACCTGGACAACTTGATTGATCTTCCTCTTGTAGGTCTGCATCGTCTCTTTCATATTTGCCACCTCACAGTCTCTTGATTCAACCTCCTCAACCACCTTCACGTTGATGTTCTCGGTTTCATGAAGAAGTTCCCATCTCTGTGCCATCATGTCTTGCTTTTGCTCCTCCAGTTGGTGCATAAATTCCTTCCTTAACCGCTTCATCTCTTCCTCCAGTTCTTGCTTGAATATGATTCGAATTTGTTGCCTTTCTTCCTCCAACATTTTCATGAATTCGTTTCTTTCTGTTGCCATTTTTTTTCTTTGATGTGCTTCCTGATTTAGAGATATACGGTATTTATCTCAGCATCATCCCATAATATATATAGCCTAGGTTAACCCTAGGTTTATTGTAGCGTTGCAAGCAATTAAATGGATCTGGCGTTTCACTTTTCAAAAGCGACTTTGTAGTTGAAACATTTCCAACGCCGTAAACCTTCATGACTTTGGTAGTTGTAACGAATCGAAGCCTTGTATTCACATTTTCTAATTCAAATTCCACCTTTTATTTAAAAAACCAAAACAAATTCATTTTGAGAACCTTTCTATAATAATTAATCCTTCAATAATATCACAACGTACTCAATCAACTACCTTATTATATCGTGAGTATTTTAATGTTAAACCATAGCACTAATTAAGGAGTATGGTTTTGTTTTATTCTATCGTGATTATTCTTTAATTATCTTAATATATCTATCAAAAAATCAAATTTTCTACCCAACTTTAACTTTGTGTCCAGCTATATTAATTAAGGAGTATGGTTTAATTTTATTCTATCGTGATTAATCTTTATTTATCTTCATATATCTATCAAAATAAAATTTTCTACCCAACTTTAACTTTGTGTCCAATTATATGGTTTTGTTTTAAACTTGATTATAGGGTTTAAACTTGATAATCAGTTCCAAAATGAACCTAAGTAAGAAATGAAGTACAATTACATGCACAACCAAAAATGTAAATGTTGATGATACTAACCTTTGGCTATTATTCCATCATCCTGCCTTTTATTTGAATAACACACATTAGCATTTATGCCAGAATTCTTTAAGGCAAGGATATCTTCAACAAGCAGTCTGCCGTCATCATTCCTAGATCCACCGTTAATAGCCATTACAGCAGAGACAGAGTCAGATTCCACAACAACCTGAGAGACACCATAGTCCTTAGCAATCCACAAAGCTTCTTTGATAGCTAGCAATTCTCCTTGAAGGATGGAGTTTCTTCCCATAAATCCCATGAATCCTCTATACAATATTCCATTTCCGTCTATGAAAACCCCACCAATGGCCACCATGCCTCTACCATTCTCATCAATATCCATGCAGCTGGCATAAGTGTTGACCTTAATCCAGCCCTCAGCAGGAGGTTCCAAAGCAATCCAATGAGGCTCCTTCACAACAAGAATACATTAATTAGAACATTCAATAGTCATAACAACATTGTAACATCCCGAAATTTTTGACTTTCTAATTAATCGGTAAAGGATTCGGTCATTTTGGGAGATATTTGATTAGTAATTAAATTGGAGGATTAATTAATAATTAAAAAGGAATTTTATAATTCTTTAATTTTCTTAATTAAAAGAAAAGAAAAAAAACTTCTCCAAAATCCCTACCTTGGCAATTAAAAGGATTTTTTTATTTCCTTTTTCCTTCCTTATTTCCCCAAAAAACAACGTGAAACCCCAAATCAAACCCCCTTGCCGCCGATTCTTGTGAAGAGAAAGAGAGAAATCTCTCCTTCGTGTTAAGGATTGTTGCCGTCGTCGTTGTCGTCGGTAAGGGTCGTCTTCTTGTTTCCTACAATTCGAGCATGACGATCGGCCGCCAAAGGCCATGGCCGATCCATACATGCGTGTGTGGGGGGTGATGTCGTTACGGTTTGCCTTTTATTCATTGGAATTGTGTTGTAATTTTAGTATCTTTCCTTCTATCTATAGATATAGATTCGAGCCGTTGAGAGCGTTTCTAACTTAGCAAGGGCTTTCAAAACGCAGCAATTCCGGTAAGGATATTTCTAAGTTACGTTTTCGTTTGGTTGAAAGATGGGACTTTTAGTAATGTATAGGGTGGTGTAAGTTGTTTGGGTTGTGTAGCATTGTTGATCAGGATTTTAAGTACAAGTTGAAGTACGTTTCTCTTGTGTTTTTAGAATGTATAGGCCTTTGTGGTTGTGCTTGGAAGCAGAAAACAAATTGCTGTAAATCTTTTGTCAAAAGCGTTTACGTGGTTGGTCATGCTTTGGAGTATTAAATGTCCGTAAAATGTGTTTGGGTTTGGGTTACAAGTTGTAAATGTTATGGTGCTGCTATATGAGGCTTTCTGTGATAAATTGCTGCTATTTGCTGATTTTTTTGATGAAGAGTCGAAGGGAAAACCATGTCGAAATCTCTAGGGTTCTTGTTGAAACCAGGGTGGGCGAAGCGCCCTAACTTTGGGACGGGCGTCGCTGAAGGCACATCTCGAGACGGGCGTCTGGGGTACTTGGACGAACGCCCGAGGTGCTAAAATCGATTCGAGATGTAACGATTTTATACGGACGGACGTCTGGATTATACGGGACGGGCGTCCGAGTTGTTAAATTTGATTCGAGGATAACGTTTTTTTGGTGGGCGAAATGCTCGAGTTTTTGGGCGGGCGTCGCTTTGTTTTGTCTTCCTTACTAGATTTATCCTTACTCGACTTTTAGTTGGCGTTTCTACTTACGGTTGATCTGCTATGATCCATTTATGGGAAGCGATTCTTAGCGAGTATTCGGTTTGGGTGATAGCTTGTTCTTTGGGAAATTGCGGGGATTTGAGAGCCACGTAGCCACGATCCTGCGCTTGCATTTTATTTGGATCTTTTTTAAACCTTGAAATTTTGGATCTTCCTTGACGTTTTCATATTTCTTTTAAGAGATTGTAATTACTTTAAACTCTTTAATAATGAATGGTGGATGTTTATGTTCCTTACATTTGTGGGAAGTTGGATATTACTGCCGCGACTGTGTGTCGTGAAGTGATATTACGGTGACCAACACCGGCGGCCGACGGGATTGGAAACCGGGGTGTTACAAAGTGGTATCAGAGACGTTCGACTCTAGGACCACCACCTAAAATGAACCTTAAGAATAAATTCACTAAAATAAGCACAGTGAGGATGTGTGGGGTAGATATTGAGTTCTATGTAGGGAAGGTACGGTAAGTTCTGATGTATGTGGAAATGTGGTTGTGTGTTGCAATTAATTTTGGGCAGTAAGTGTTAGTATATGTGAAATATTTTGTGGCATGATCTGGTGATAATGGAATACATGATTGTTTACTTTTGTAGTTTTAGCTATGCCTCCCAGGAATGGGAATGAGAGGACCGGTGATTGATCAGTTGGTTAAGATGAATCAAGACCTGATTCAGACGGTCAACAAGCTGACAAAGGATCGTTCTCAGGGGTCAACTACCGGCATGACTAGGGCCGTGAGTCAACAGAGACCTCAGCTTGATATGATGGTAAGGAGACCCTAAGGGGCTCGAGCGGTGGATTAGGGAGTTCGAAAGATTTTGCCACTCTGGCCGTTTGTCTAGAGGCGAAGGTCGATCAAGCGGCTTTCTACTGGTTGTGAGGCCGATCTGTGGGTGGGTGCGAACAAAGATCGGTTTTCTCAAAGCGAAGGTGAGCATGGGGAACCCGTGGTGGTACCACCAGTGGGCCGAGTTTAAGCAAGAGTGGCGTGAATTCTTTCGAGAATCTAAGAGGAAAGAGGCTGCGAGTTGAGTTCGATAATCTCCGACGTGGGATATGACTGTATTCAAGAGTACTACGAGAAGTTTGTTGACTTGGCGGTTTATGCACTGAGCTAGTGCCGACCGAAGAGGCCAAGATGGTGAAGTTTGAACAATACTTAGATTTGGCGATCCGGGATCGTATGGGGGCTAGTAGGGGCTTCACGAGCCTAAAGAGATGTGTGAAGTAGCATGCAACATTGAGAGGATTCGAGAGAGAGGTTAAAGCGGCACATGCTACTAACAAGAGGAAGAGTGTCTCTGAAGACAATCGGGGCGACAAAAGCGAACAGTGCGGGAACCCACCAAGACGACCATCCTTTTCGGGAAATTCCCACCTTACCAGGGGGCGGTGGTGGTCGGTCAATGGAGAGGTAACTCTCGGGGGTTTAGTCGGCCACGAAGTTATCATTGCAAGCGGTGCCGGAGAAATCATCCGGTACCGATTGTTCAGTGCACAAGTTCGATGTCACATTGCGGGAAGTTTGGACATAGACGGTTTGAGTGTTTTACGGCTCCAACACACCGGGTCGGCATCGGTTACGAGGAAGCAACATGGGTGGATCTCGAGGGTAACACGGGAAACATGAGTAGGGTAACCAAAGCAGCAGAATAGTACCCCGCACAGAGCCGACACGGGGTACACCTACGCCCCTTTGGTGGAAACAGGAACCGACCATCAGGGTCGGCCAGCACAGTCCAGGGAGCTGGAGTAAATCGATCGGGAAATTATTCGCACTGGGCAGAGAGGAGGCCGATCAGAGCAACCACGTAGTGACGGGTAATTTTCTGGTTAACTCATTTTTATCCTACGTACTTTTTGATTCGGGTGCATCATGTTCCTTTATAGCGGGTTCGCATGTTTTGAGGTTGGGTCTAGCTACATTCGAGGTGATTAACAGTGAGTTTATGCAACCGTCGGGAGAGTTAGTGCCATGCTCTAAGTTGTATAGAGACGTACCGTTAGTGATTATGGGAGTCAACTTGTCGGTTGACTTGATCGAGTTCCCCTCGAGAACTTCGACGTTATTTTGGGTATGGATTGGTTGAACCGGCATAAAGCCAAAATTGAATGTGAGCCAGAAGAAGGTGACTTTGAGAGGCCCTAAAGAGGTGCGAGTATCTTACAAGGGATTTGTGGATAAACCTAACGTGAAGATCATTTCGGTGGTGACGTTGAGATCTCTCGTCAAGAAAGGGTACCCGTTGTTTATGTGTCACGTACATGATGTAAGCACAGGGGATCCTAAACTAACGGACATTGATGTAGTCCGTGATTTTGAGGATGTATTCCCGGATGAGATACAGGTATGCCACCCCGCAGAGGAGGTAGAGTTTGCGGTGGAGTTGATGCCAGGACCGGACCGATATCGAAAGCACCTTATCGTATGGCACCTAAAGAATTAGCGGAGCCGAAGGTACAATTGGAAGAAGCTCGCTCGATAAAGGGGTACATCTCGACCGAGTGTGTCACCGTGGGGAGCACCGGTGTTGTTTGTGAAGAAGAAGGATGGTAGTATGCGGTGTGTATGGATTACCGAGGTGAACAACGTCACGCGGTGAAAAACAAGTATCCGTTATCGAGGATCGATGACTTGTTCGATCAACTACGAAGCGAGTATTTTTCGAAGATCGATTTGCGATCGAGGGTATCACCACTCAAGGTAGCATATGCGGATATCCCAAAGACCGCATTTCGTACTAGGTACGGACATTATGAATTCACGGTCATGCCTTTCGGATTGACCAGCGCCAAACAATTTTCATGGATTTGATGAACCGGGTATTCAGACCCTACTTAGACCGGCTTTGTAGTAGTCTTTATTGGCGACATCCTGGTCTACTCTAAGACTAAGGAAGAACATGCCGAACACCGAGGCTCGTCAATGCGCAATTTTACGGGAAAAACAATTGTATGCGGAAACTGTCTAAATGTGAATTCGGTTTGGAGCAGTGGCATTCTTGGGGCATGTTGTCTCGAAAAGACGGTGTATCCGTTGACCCGAGCAAGATAGAGGCGATGGCGAGATGGCCAACACCTAAGAATGTTGTAGAAATTCGAAGCTTCTTGGGTTTATTTGGATATTACCGAAGATTTGTAAAAGACTTTTCCAAGGTTGCGAGGCCGATGATCGCATTGATGCGAGAAAGAGAACCGGTTTAAGTGGGATGACAATTGCGAGAGGCGTTTCAACTACTTAAGGAAGCGGTTGACTACGACTCGGTGCTAGCATTACCAGGACGGGAATGAGGACATCGCGGTTTATCTTGATGCATCGAAGAACGGGTTGGGTTGTGTCTTTGATGCAACGGAGGCGAGTGATCGCGTATGCATCAAAGCGACTTAAGCCGTATGAGAGTAACTACCCGGCCTTACGACTTAGAGTTGGCGGTATGTGGTCTTCGCGATTGAAGATATGGCGACACTACTGTATGAGATAACATTCAAGGTATTCTCGGATCACAAGAGTCCGAAGTACATATTTACACGAAGGAGCTCAATATGCGTCGAGGCGTTGGTTGGAGTTAATTAAAGATTATGACATGGAAATCCAATACCACGAAGGAAGGCCAATGTAGTGGCGGACGCTTTGAGTCGGAAATCGATTCATTCTTGTGCGAGGAAGTAGCTCGATCGATTGCGAGAAGAGTTGGACCGTATGGATATTTGTGTCATCCGAAGGCGGAGATAAAAGCGACCGTCTTGCAACCCGAATTAACGCCGAGATCCGGGTGAGACAAGTGGGTGACAAGGTAATCGAGGCAAAGAAGGCCAAGATTAGTACAGATGGTGCGGTGATTTTACGTTACATGAGGATGGTAGTATCCGGTTTAAGGGTCGGTGGTGTGTACCACGGCCGGCGAAGAACTCAAGAGGCGGATCTTGAGTGAAGCTCATAAGACGCCTTATTCGCTCATCCGGGAGGAGACAAACTGTATAAAGATCTCAAGAAAACCTTTTGGTGGCCCAATATGAAACGCGAAGTAGCAGAATTTGTGTCAAAGTGCTTGACTTGTCAGAAGGTCAAGATTGAACATCGACGGCCACAGGGTATGCTGCAGCCGCTGGATGTGCCAGTTTGGAAGTGGGATTCTATCTCCATGGATTTTGTATGCGGACTACCGAGAGTCCTAAAGGAATAATATGATTTGGGTCGTTGTGGATAGGCCCGACAAAAGCGGGCGCATTTCATTCCGATGAAAGACACTTGGAGTAAGATGAGAATTGGCTATGGCATACCGGAGAAATATTGTGAGACTACATGGTATACCCAATGACCTTTGTCGGATAGAGATCGAGATTCATATCTCGGTTTTGGCGAGAGCTACAGATGACTTTGGGGACGGAGCTGCGAATGAGTACTGACTTTTCACCCTGCTACCGATGGTCGACGGAGAGGACCATACAAACTTTGGAAGACATGCCGAGGCATGTGTATTAGAATTCAAAGGCTCTTAGGAGGAAAAGCTCGATCTTATTGAGTTTTCATACAACAACGACTACCATGCGAGATTAAGATGGCACCTTTTGAGGCACTTTATGGTAGGAAGTGCAAGAGTCCGGTTTGTTGGGATGATTCGTCCGAGGCAGCGATTTTGGGACCGCAGATGATCGAAGATACGATTAAGCAGGTGCAGATAATCCGAGAAAAGATGAAGGCTGCCAGGATAGGCAGAAGAGTTATGCGGACTTACATCGCCGAGATATTGAGTTCGCCGTGGGCGATAAGGTATTGCTACGAGTATCACCAACCAGAGGAGTGATGCGTTTTGGCAAGAAAGGGAAGTTGAGTCCCAAGTACGTGGGGCCATATGAGATCTTGGACCGCATAGGTGGAGTGGCATATCGACTAGCCTTGCCACCGGCGTTGGAAAATGTGCATAATGTGTTTCATGTATCTCAATTGCGCAAGTACGTGAGTGATCATTCTCACGTGATCGAACCGGAGGTTGTTGAACTAGATCAATCCTTGACTTACGAGGAGGTACCGGTACAGATATTAGATACCAAGGTACGAAAAACAAGGGGACATGAAGTTCACATAGTCAAGGTTTTATGGTCTAACCATGCCACCGAGGAGGCGACATGGGAAGCGGAGGATGCTATGCGACAGAAGTACCCGCATTTGTTCCCTTAAGGTATGCCATCTTCAAGCCTTGTACGTAAAACCCTTTTGCTTATCTTCGGGTGCGAAGAGTGTTTTAAGGGGGGGTGGAATAACGCCCGGTACGAACCCGAACTTCGAGGACGAAGTTTTGTCTTAAGGAGGGGAGGATGTAACATCCCAAAATTTTTGACTTTCTAATTAATCGGTAAAGGATTCGGTCATTTTGGGAGATATTTGATTAGTAATTAAATGGAAGGATTAATTAATAATTAAAAAGGAATTTTATAATTCTTTAATTTACTTAATTAAAAAAAAGAAAAAAAAATTCTCCAAAATCCCTACCTTGGCAATTAAAAGGATTTTTTTTATTTCCTTTTTCCTTCCTTATTTCCCCCAAAAACAACGTGAAACCCCAAATCAAACCCCCTTGCCGCCGATTCTTGTGAAGAGAAGGAGAGAAATATATCCTTCGTGTTAAGGATTGTTGCCGTCGTCGTTGTCGTCGGTAAGGGTAAATCTTCTTGTTTCCACAATTCGAGCATGACGATCGGCCGGCCAAAGGCCATGGCGATCCATACATGCGTGTGTGTGTGGGGGTGATGATGTCGTTTCGGTTTGCCTTTTTATTCATTGGAATTGTGTTGTAATTTTAGTATCTTTCCTTCTATCTATAGATATAGATTCGAGCTTCGTTGATGAACGTTTCTAACTTAGCAAGGGCTTTCAAAAGCGCAGCAATTCCGGTAAGGATATTTCTAAGTTACGTTTTCGTTTGGTTGAAAGATGGGACTTTTAGTAATGTATAGGGTGGTGTAAGTTGTTTGGGTTGTGTAGCATTGTTGATCGAGATTTTAAGTACAAGTTGAAATTTTGTCTCTGTGTTTTTAGAATGTATAGGCCTTTGTGGTTGTGCTTGGAAGCGAGAAAACAAATTGTTTGTAAATTTTTGTCAAAAGCGTTTACGTGGTTGGTCATGCTTTGGAGTATTAAATGTCCGTAAAATGTGTTTGGGTTTGGGTTACAAGTTGTAAATGTTATGGTGTTGCTATATGAGGCTTTCGTGATAAATTGCTGCTATTTGCTGATTTTTTTGATGAAGAGTCGAAGGAAAACCATGTCGAAATCGCTAGGGTTCTTGTTGAAACCGGGGTGGACGAGCGCCCTAACTTTGGGACGGGCGGGCGTCGCTTTGAGGCACATCTCGAGACGGGCGTCGGGGTACACAGACGAACGCCTGAGGTGCTAAAATTGATTCGAGATGTAACATTTTATACGGACGGACGTCTGGATTATACGGGACGGGCGTCCGAGTTGTTAAATTTGATTCAGGATGTAACCGTTTTTGGTGGACGAGCGTCTGAGTTTTTGGACGGGCGTCCAGTTTGTTTTGTCTTCCTTTCCTTGTTAGTCGTTGTCCAACCTTATGAACAAGTTTTGGAAGTCATGTTTGATGAGCGGGGATCGACATCATCACTTTGTGGGATTTGGATTTTTTTGGCATTGAAGTTTGAAGACCCATAGTGGTTGGGCCGGATAGGGTAGCACCCAAAGCCGGGAACCCGGGAAGGTTTCCTTACGACTTCAATGACCTTACGTGTTTGGGGAGTTGCAGACAGTGGTGTGGTCGGGCCGGATAGGGTAGTACCGAAGCCGGGAACCCGGGAAGGTTTCCTTGCACCAAAGACGTGATGGTCCATTTTAACGATGGTACCATTGGCAGACCTTTAGGATCCTCCTCTTTAGGGTTTACCCTTTTGAGGGATGTGCACATTCGGGACCTTTAGGCATATATGGAGTGTGGTGTTCTGCATCTTCTATGTATGGGTTGAATCATTTATAGTTTGGTTGTATCCTTTTTGGATTGGTGGCATTTTTCATGGTGTTGGTCTTGACGTATGGTTTGAAAGTCTTAATTCAACTTGTTAGTTAACTTCCGTTTTTCATATACTAGATTTATCCTTACTCGACTTTTAGTTGACGTTTCTACTTCTGGTTGATCCTGCTATGATCCATTTATGGGCAGCAGATTCTTAGCAGGTATTCCGGTTTGGGTGATAGCTTGTTGCTGGGAAATTGCGGGGATTTGAGAGCCACGTAGCCACAGTCACACGCTTGCATTTTATTTGGATCTGTTTTTTTAAACCTTGAAATTTTGGATCTTCCGCACGTTTTCATATTTCTTTTAAGAGATTGTAATTACTTTAACCTCTTTAATAATGAATGGTGGATGTTTATGTTCCTTCTGTTGTGGGATGTTGGATATTACTGCCGCGACTGTGTGTCGTGAAGTGACATTACGGTGACCAACACCGGCGGCCGACGGGATTGGAAACCGGGGTGTTACAATACATGTGTTAAAATCAAATTTAAATCAGGATTTTTTTTAATACTAAGAATGGACTTTAGGGAGATGAGCCCCACATGCTGATGGTACAAGAGTCTCGATCTGCACTTGCATGGTTGCTCCAAGTAAAGGCAGTCCAGAGTAGCCCAAATCTATCAAGTTACAATTGTCGACATTGAAGTTGAAGTTATCAATCCTACAAAGATTATTCTCAGAGATGACAAGATGAATTCTATTTGGGCGGGCTTCAATACGATTAATATCGAGCAAATCGAATTCCAAATGATACAAATACCTCGAGATCTTCCAATAGGAGGAGGATAATGTATGGAACTGTAAAACCAATCTTAGCAATGACTTTAAAGGCTTTTTTTCGCTGGACGGTTTCAAGAAGGATCGCCACATCAAGTTTCGTTTCAAAAGAAACTCTTTGATGTGCCTCCTAAATTCTTGGAGTCAAGACCTCTGCAATTCCAAATGATGATCTTAATGATACCGGTGTGATGAGAGGATGTTCTCAAAAGAAGAAAATTACTATGAATCATTGCTTCTGTGAGAATTCCAACTTGGGATCCTTCGGTCCCTCTGATGATAGACTCACATTCCACATCCGAATCATCTCCTTCCAGCCTATGGCTATTGTGCGATCCTTCACCTGTGCACATATTCAACCATCAAACAAGACTCCACCTCCCAAGTAGATGTATATTTGAGTTTAGTTTGGTCCTGTGCCATAAAATTCTCGCCATTCTCTTCAATAGAGGCTTGGTATTGTTGCTTTGTTAGGTTTACAAGTGACTTGTCTCCACTCTTTAGATTGAAAAATAAAAGGAATGGAAAATGATTTTGACATGAATTTACGTGTCATTATCCCCTGAAATAAGTGATTGTGTGGTCAGAATTTTTGTGTTATTTTGTTTTCTTTTTAAGTGTTAAAATGTGTGGTTATAAAGTGTTGTGTGGATGAATTGTGTGTACCCCCTGTGCCTAAATCACTATCCGGAATGGAATTTAAGCTATGATGGAAAAGCAATGACCTAGAAATTCCAAAAGATTCACAGGGTCATTTTACGAGTTACTTTAAGCAATGTTCGTGACATTGTACCATTATTGGTACATCAATATTATTTTATTAATTGTACTTTTCATTTTGCACACCCCCTCTTTTATTGTACTTTTTATTAATTGCAGAAACATATACGGAGTATAAAGGTTCTTCTTCTTTATTCATCAAAATCCCCTCCTTTCTTATTCTACTATTTTATTAATTGCAAACCTTAATACCCTAATTTATTTGCATGCATGCAACAACTGATGTATAAGAAACTACATCCATACGTTTCAAAAAAAAAAAAGAAACTACGTCCATGATATCATTCAAACAAATAATAAAACACTAAAAAGATAATATTATAAATGATTTCATAAGAAAAAGTTATTACATAATATCAAAACAGATCGATAATATTATAAATAATTTCAAGTTCATAAAATTTTTACAACATAATATTATTAAAGAAAATACAAATATGTAGATAAAGTGGGGTTTGGATGGGGATGGGATTTGATCACATGCCGTGATCTCGAGAACTCTATAACATGCTCTCTTATTGGGAGAGTTTGTGGTCGAACCCCAACTCCACTTGGGGCCAAAGAAACATTATTGTTCCCCGGCCATGGCATCATGCGATAGTGCACGAATGCGGATGCACGCGCGACCGCAATTTTGTAAGCATCATTGCACGATCGTATCGGATCGTTGATTTTCTTTTTGAGTGTTTTGATGTTGTCATTGATATACGCCACTTCAAGATACATGGAATCCGACTCCTGTGTCATCCATATTTTCAGTTGATCAACTTCATAATGGCATTCATGTCTTCGCACGTCCAATTTTCTTTCCAATTCTTCAACCTGGTTTCTTAAATCTGCGATCTCCTTAGTATGCTTATCCATTTTCTTCTTCTCGCTTTTGCTGCTTTTATTTGTGATAAATATGAATTGTACACTGTGGTAATACAACTATTTATAGGCCCATTTTATCTTTTTTAAAGGTGGTGGCGTCTCTTGATTTACCCTACCATGAGACCCTTCAAATTGATATCTCAGATGAGACCCTTCAGATTGATATCTGTATCTCTTCGATTTACACTACCATGAGACCCCTTCACATTAGTAATCTGTATCTCTTCCATTTACACTACCATGAGACCCTTCACATTCGTATCTCTTCGATATACTACTATTTATAGGTCCATTTTATCATTTTTTAATAGTTTAATTCCAGTTCTTACCCGCAACAATCTCAAACATGTCTTATTGACCGAAACAATCTTGAACTTGTGTAACGTTAAATCAAACTTGTGTCAAAACAATCTTGAAACTGTGTAAAGTTAAAATTAAGAAATGAATCCATTATGTTAAGCAATTTAATGACAAATTATCAAATATTATAACAAATCATCATTTATAATGTTAAGCAATTTAATGAATCAAACCATAGCATGGATTATGGAATTGTATAATGTTAATCAATTACAATTACAATTAACGTTAACTATTTTGATTTGTATAATTCTTTAAGAATCAATAAATTAACTTCTTCATTTCAATGGGTCAAATTTTCAAACAAATAATGTTAACCAACTAATGAATCAAACCCTAGTTCTCAAACATGGAAGAAAATAACAATTACAAATACAATATACATAATAATAAGAATGAAACCAAATTTCTCCTCCAAAAGATTCTTCTTCAAAATAACAATTACCAATACAAACCCTAGTTCACATCATAAGAGAGAATTACAATTACAACTACAATACATAATAATAATTACACATTTTTCAAACACCATTGTTCTCCTTTCAAACACCCTGATTCAAAAGAACAATTACACATTTTACTTCTCCTTCAAACCGTTCTTCTTAAAAAACGAATTAAATTGTTTATAATGACATCTTAGTTTATGGTTTTCATAACCAAAACCTCATAGACGGTTAACATCTATGGTTGAAATTCCATGAAAGCAATTCCCCAACCAACTTCTTTCTCCAACTGAATATGCTTCTTCCCAATCAATGATATATTCACTCTTCCCAACATGAACTCCACATATTTAAGAACTAACATGCCACAATCACCCTACCAAATTACAACAATTACAAGATAATAAGTTAGTCACAAAATTGAAAACCTTAATAATCTCTATATATATTGCATAAATATAAATTATCAAACATACACATTCTCTTGAGAGGGACACTACGCGCTCAACACCGCTAGCTTTTTCTCAGAATACTTCTCATAGCCTTTTACAAGCTTCTACATTAAAAGCGGTATGACAACTTGCATAGGCATGACACACCTTGCAAGAATCACTTTTCTAATATGCCCCGGAATGCTGTCATACACGAAAATTATCCTAGCACTCAGATCAATTTTCAAAAGAAACCAATGATCACTCTCTATCATCGGCACATACAATGTCTTGCAACCTTCCCATGGCGTGCTACATTCCGGAGCTGTCCCGTTCACAATATGCCTAAATATTGAATTAAATTCTGATTCTCTTGAGCGTTTCATGTTTAGTGTGTGGAAGTTTTTGACATATGTTGCAAATTGAGTATCAAGGACACGGGCATCTTGGTCAAACAGATTCGGGTACTTTAAGCATCGCCGGCGAACTTCACACAATGAACTATCCAACACCTGAATATAAATGATACTACTTAACAATAGCATACATTTCAATATAAACTACTGTGTTTTTGTAAAATCTAAAGCATATACTACTTACGTTGCTTGGCAAGCTCTGCCCGCGGTTCGTAATTCCTTTCAAAATCCCCACTTCGATATCAGCGTCAACCAACTTTACACGTTCACTGTGTAAATCAAAAGGAAGAAAAATCAAATTAATCATCAAAATAGGGTTTACAAATTAGGGTTTAAGCGCCCCTTATTTTAAGTGTATGACATTGATACCTGTCTTCACATGAAGCCAAAACTTGTCAACACGCTTCATCAGACGGTATCCATTTTTCGAACGGATCATACTCATCAAACTTCTTCACTTTCCTCTTTTTCGCTAGTTTTATAGGAGGGTGTCACAAGCTCTTCTTTTCTTGGCGTCCGTAGATCAAACGCATTCGACTTCATAAAACATTCAATGACGTAATTACTTTGGGTTACACATAAATGCCTACTGACATAAACTCAAATTAATTATTTTTGTAAAACTACCTTTTACACCTTTTTTCCTGCCCTCTTCTTACAAATCATCCCGATCGTCTTCGTCTTCGATTTCCAAAACATCCCTTTTACTCACCTCGCCTCTCTTTTCGCCTAAGGCATTACCTAGTCATAATTTCAAAAAACAAAATTTTATGAATAAATTAGTTCTATCACAAAACAAACAAATATAGGACAAATTTACCATTATACCTTCGCCGTTTGGGTTTCCCTCAACACACGCTTTACAGATTACTGCATGAGATGTTCCTCCACGACGCTCACATCTTCATCACCTTTCCCCTCGTTTATAATAGCTGGTTCTTCTTCCTCTCTTATCTCAAACTTGCTCCTCCTCCATGCCTCCTTCCATACCTCGCTTATGATTTCATCGCCTTCCTCCTCCATCTCTTCAACTACGGGATTTCCTAATCATAATTTCAAGAAACTAAATGTTATGAACTAATTAATTCTCTCACCAAAACAAACACATATAGGACAAATTTAACATTATAAACTAATTCTCTCACCAATCTCACCAAAACACATAAAAGACAGATTAATTACCTTCTCCGTTTGGGTTTCCCTCACCTTCCTCCTTTATATCAGCTTGTTCCTCCTCTATGCCACCATTTACATCATAATTTCAAGAAATAAAATGTTATGAACTAATTCTCTCATCAAAATACATAATGAACAAATCAAAAGGACAAGATTCACATTATACCTTCACCGTTTCGGGTTTCCTCGACCGTTTCCTCAACCGGGGCATTAGGTTCATCCCCTACCTCCTTCTCTTCAACTACGGCCGTTTCCTCAACCGGGGCATTAAGTTCATCCCTACCTCCTTCTCTTCAACTACGGCATTTCTAATCATAATTTCAAGAAATAAAATGTTATAAACTAGTTCTCTCCTTTATAAACAACATAAAGGACAAATTTAACTTCATACCTTTGCCGTTTCGGGATGCCTCCATAGTTTCATCTTCCACTTCATTCAACTCTTCATTACCTTCCATTTCACTTGCATGTATAGCATCATTTTTGCATTTTTCACATGCACAACAAAGACGAACCTCCATCAATTTAACTTTACGCTGGAGCGTATCCACTAAAGCGCACATTCTTTTGTTCTCTTCAAAGAACTTTTACCAACTCTTCAGACATTCTTCCTGCTTTCTCTTCACTCACAGCAATTTTTACCAATTCTTTTAACTTTTCATAATCAACGTTACCCGTTGATTGCTCAGTGCATTGTCGGTTTCATCATCTTCAACTTCATCTTCCCGGGCATCAAAAATAAGCCTTTTCCTTTTCCGACGGATGGAACCAACTTTCAAACGCCTTCACCGCATTATATACTACTCATAAATAATGTGGAGGTTGCATGTACATACCAAACTTAATATACAAATTAAACATCACCACCTCCTCGATTGAAGAAGAAGTTGAATTCTGTAAGAAGTGACCACTTTTACCGCTCCCCACTTCATCAACCTTGGGAGAGCATTTTCGTCAACAATCTCGGCAAACTTCCTTAAAGAAGGAATAGCTTCAAGTGCCCAAACCTACGATGCATTTACATTCAAGTGATGGACCGAACATAATCATAAAACTTTATCAAGTTATGTATATATATATATATATATATATATATATATTATGAATTAAAACACGGGATTTGGCTTATACATACCTTCAAAGCGTGCGGAAAACCATATAAAGTATATCCGATCGGGGGATTTTTGAAAGAATCCCTCATGTCCCTCCTCCAAACATAGACAGTGGCTTCATAAGAAGCGTTTCCCCATGGATACTTATTGAAAGCATCCAAATCCTCAACCAACTTAAAGATCCACCAACCCACCGCACGTCTCTCTTCCGATCCCCACACAACGTACGTCAATATAACGATCAACCCAAGTTTGTAACGGTCATTAGCATCCTTAATGCGATTAAACTTTGCCCAGACATCCTTCCTATACACTTTCGATGAGTTTTTAAAATACTTATTAACTAATCTAGACTCTTTTCCTACCCCTTTATCGACATTGCTACCGTCGCCAACCAAGAGACCACTAACCAGCGCAAATTCTTCTACACTAAATCGTATTTTTTTGCCTCCGACTTTGAACCAAAAAACATTGGCATCTACATTCCATGGACTCGCCAACCTCATTAACAACTGATGTATTATCATGTTGGCTTGCATATCCTTCAAATGGATTAAGTGTCCAAAACAAGACTGCTCCAACATTTCTTTGTGCGTGTCATTAAGCTTTTCATAAACTTCAATTGTTTTACCAATTGAACAACGGGAAACAACTTCACATTTTGTAGACCTTTCTTCTTCGCTAAGTGCATAAATCAACGGCATTTTTCAACTTATCTATAACCAACAAAATAAGAAATTTCAATTCAATCGAATTAAAGAACAAATGAATGTGAATACACAGTTGAAACAAATAAGAAATTTCAATTCAACACCAACAACTAATAACACATCACCGGCATTGTTTGAGCTAACAAATGATTTGACACCACAAAATTTAACTAATCACATCCCCAAAATCATACATGCACACCACAAAATTTAACTAATCGCATCCCAAATCATACATGCACATACCAATATGCGTGATTTATAACCCACCAACAAAATCGTACCTTTTACTGATTAAACTCGAATGTTCCAGTCGCCTCCTTTAAGTTTCTGTTCTTCGTTGATCAGCTTCCGGTTGGAGTATAGAGAATGTTGAGGAGATTTGTTTATCACAAGTTCGACCCTATGTTCATGCGGTGATTTTGGGAAGAATTGGAGGGTGAATTTGGGGAAGCTCTCGCAAATAGTTAATAGTTAATCAAGGGCCCCAGAATTTTGGGGCAATTGTGTTAACAAATTTAGGGATTTTGGGATAAAATATGAAGGATAAGATGAGGGTATTTCTGTCAAAGAACGCTTTATAAGGTTTTCTCTCTTTTTCATTTTCTTATTTGGGTCAAATTTCATTCTTTAAAACCCAAAAGTTGATCTGCTTTAAAGATGTCATTCCCCCTTTTGACCCTCCCACTAAAAGCCAACCACCCAAACTTGATAGTATCTTTTTTCCCGATCGCATTAGGGTGTGACTGGAGTCAGATCTTATCAAGTAATAATCTTAAAGTGATCTTTCAACTATATGTCATCTAACCAAACATTTAAAATATTAATGATCTAGCCGTAGATTTTATGATACTTTACTATAGTCAATAATCATCAAATTCAATATTGATTTGATGTTGAGAATACACGTTATTACTGTTATCGGTATGATGACATGTATCTGTTGAATTTGATTCCTGAAAAAAATTCTCGTGCTATCGGCGGGGTCGTTCTACTGTAGGGATTAAATCAGATCAGGATCGCCGCTTGGCGTAGATAGATTCCTACAGTGAAGTCGCAAGATAGAATTTTCCCAATCGGCGAGTTGGTCAACAAAAACATCAACGGCTTCAACTTAGAATCCATCGGTTCAACTTCTTTTCCATACTCGAAGCCATGTCAGTGGCCTGTTAAGAATGGCCCTAAGTGAAAACTGATACAGTAGCACTTGCTTGCTTGTTATTCCGTCGATCCTCAGGGTTGTATCTGATATATCGGAGGCAAAATTCAAATAGAAGCTGGTATGGCGGTCGTCGAAGATGCTGATCGAGAGATTAAGAACGATAAAAAGAAGCCTACTTCTGATCAAGATAAAAGGCAATTTTGTCTCTTTGTTTGAGCTCTTCAATTTCCTTCTGCATTTTGCCAATCTTTCTGCTTCCTCTGCTTAGGTTTTCTTTGTAATTTTATATGAACCTTCTTGTATGCTTATTTGATCAATTGTTGTGTGCAGAAGGAAGAAGATTGTGCCTGGGAGTGTAATGAAAGCGTTGATTAGACCTGGAGCTGGAGAGTCAACTCCTGACGATGGTGATCAGGTTAGTGGTTGTTCTAAATTCTCTTAAAAATACTTTTACTGGAACTTTGAAGGATAGATTTTTATTTTTATTTTTTAATGTGCTTGCTATATCTCTTTAGATCATTTACCATCAAACAATCCGTACATTGGATGGAGTTGTTGTCGATTCCACTAGGACAGCAGTTGGTGGTGAGTCAACTACTGTGCTTTATATTTGTGACAGTATCTTGCATGTCCACTTTTCTGGAACAAGATAGCTTAGTTCTCCATTTACACGCATTGTGTCTTTACTTTTCTGTTTGTGCATTCTAACCTGCACTTCCTATTAGTGTTCTTTCGGATTCCTTCTTGTTTTTTCATTTTCTTCTTCCGAGTTTCCAAGCGTTACTATCTCATGTGAAGTTGTTGTAATGCACTTGTTTGCAAATGGCCGGCATGTGATGAGATGGAAACCAAACTACTCTTTTATTACCTTTAAAGTTTCTTTTCTGTAATTCTTATGTGGTCAGGTAAGGGAACACCATTACGGCATGTTTTGGGCAAAAGCAAGATGATATTAGGATTGCTAGAAGGGATTCCAACGATGTTGAAGGGGGAAGTTGCTATGGTCCTTAACTCAACCTTCTTACTTTATTTGTTTACAGAGAGTAGCATTCAACGTTTTATAAGAAAAGTATCTTTTTATTGTTAGAATTGCTTACGTCTTTTGCAGAAAAATAACTAGATAATTAAATGTCTACGTATACATATACACAGACGCGCACACACATCTTTTCCTTTTTGACAGTTATTCTCATGACTAATGACAAACGATATATCCTTAGGAAGGGAAGGAGTGATAGGTACATTGTGTGAGGAGAGCTGCACTCTATCTCTTTTGTAACACCTTGAGCCTTCCGAGGAGTTAAAGAAAATGAAAACTAGTGGGTATTCTCTATGACTTCAAATGCGAGTTTTGTTTTTTTCCTTCAAAAACTGTCATAAACACATCACTAAACTTGCCTCAATTATTTGGTTTTATTCTTGCATTAGCAGAGACAAGGAGTTTAAGATGGATATATGGACATAGAAGGATGGATAAGATTCTAAATGATGTCAGGAAGATGTTGGAGTAGTGTCTATCGATGTGAGAATGAGGGAATAGCATTTGATATGGTGTAGTTATTTGCAAACGTGGCCTTTATGTGTTTTATGATATAAGAGGCGGCTATTGTCAAGCAGGAGTGTGAGATTACATAACTATGGGGAAGCCATTAAGAATATAATTGGAAATGTTATGAATCCTTATAGCTGTCACTGCTGACCTGGACTCGGCTGAAGTGTTTTTGAAAGTAAATATTGTATCTTTCCAGGGATGCTTCTCTTGTTCCTTTTAGATCATTGACATAAAACTACACCTGAATCATTCACTAGTAATGTTCTATGGCCTTTGACATCTTTAATTGACGGAAATAGTTAGTTCTGTGCACATTTGTTTTGCCTGTGTGCTTTTTGGTCTTTGCTGATTTATCTTATAACGCATCTTGTAGTTCAAGATGAAACCTGAAATGCACTATGGAGAGGAGGATTGTCCTGTTTCAGTTCGTGATACCTTCCCAAAGGATGCTGATCTTCATTTTGAGATAGAGCTGATAGATTTCTCAAAAGTCAAGGTAAGATATTCTGTTTCTTGTAATTTCTCTTCGTAATTTTAAAACTCTAGCAAATACTTACCTCATGAAAGCAGCAAAAGTCGGATATCCCTTGTGGATTCATCAAATTGGTTTGTGGATGCGTCTCTGTAGACTTTGTGCTATAAATTGAGTTCTGTATCCTCGAGTACATAGAGTTTCTTTCAACTTTGTAGTCAGAACCTCTCATCTGAATGTAGCTGATCAAAAAAATTTTGGATCTGGAGCCTTCCCGTTGTTTTGTGATTGAAAATGAAGTCTCATATATTCTTAGACTATGTTTTCAAACGGAGAAAAAAAAATCGGCTAAGTTGGATCATAGCACTCAATTTATGTTTAGATTCTCATATTTCCAGTTGCTAAGGGGATTTTTTTATTTTTTTATTTTCTGTTGTTGTACCCCTCGGTATGATTCTGGATCCGGAGACATGCATGGATTTCCTTTCTGCTTGTAATATGTAAAAACAACTCAAGACCCCTTAGCTATTCTTTCAGCTTAGTTTTTGTTAGCTGAGGATGCTCTTTCAGTTTCATATTTTTTACCTAGCTTTGCTTATTGTATATTTTTCCTTTCTGTTTGATTCTTTCAAACCCAGGTCATCACAGAAGATTTAGGAGTCACGAAGAAGGTAAAATGGCAAGGAGCTGCATTACCTGTTGAGTCTTTCGAGATCTTTTGTCGGTAAAAGGTGTTGAACTACAGAAGATATATGCTTCTAAAAAAATCCTGCTGAAGCATCCTCTAGTTGGGGAATCAGACTTCTTATATATGATGATGAAAATAATAAAGTAAATGCTGCACTTAGTGCATGCGAAAAAAAAATTAAACACATGCATGCATACATTGTTTTATTTTTTATATTGCTATATTTGGACTGCTTTGGATTGTGTTGTTGATCTGTTGCCTTTCCCGTTTATTATAGCATAATCTGATTTTGTGAATAAAGACCATGGTAATCGATGTGAAAAGAAGCTATAAGCATAACCTTATGCAATTTTGAGGAAAGTTCATATGAGTTAATTAAGCTGCCTGGGAGCTAAAAAGTTGGAAACTAATAAATCGTCCTGTCCCAGCTTTGATTTTTGTTGGCTTTGGTGTACATGATGACATAACATTATAACAGGTGTGGAATGGACGCCATCCATTTAAATTGATGGATACTTGTTGTGTTCTGGGGACCTTCTCACGTGAGGTTTAATGTAACATAGTACTCTATAATTATATTATATTATGAGCTCAATATATTGCAACATAATAAATGGGCCTTTTCTTTGGTTTGTGGAAGACTACAAATTGAATATATGTCACTTGGTCCATCAAGATTTTGGTTTGTCCTCTTCCATTCCAACTGATTATGTGAGTTTGCTAAAAGATATTTGGTCAACTAAGTGAAAATTAGAGCAAATGAAGCAGGAGTATAATAAAATATGATAGGCATGGGATGCTTGTTGTGGTGAGGCAAAAGAAAGTGACGTCAGTGATATCCTTTATTTGCTTGTTGTGGTGAGGCAAAAGAAAGTGATGTCAGAGATATCCTTTAAAAACTTTCTGTAAAGCATTTTCTCACTTATTTAGCGAATCTGAGACCCTCTGCCATTTGATGACGCAAAAAGGTAATTAAGTATACCATTGTCTATTGGCTTTCCTCCGTTTTGACATGCTTACTTGTTGGGTGCAAAATGTGCTTACGTGGTCTGACTTTCAATCACTACATATTGGCCCTATCTAGCTAGGAGTAGTTCAAATGATGTACAATTTTTTTTTTCTTGACATCCTTCATCAATCCTTACACCAACTGTTGTCGTTATCATTCTAAATAGGTAATAGAAGAAGGTCAAGGCTGGGAAACACCAAGGGAGCCTTATGAAGTGAAAGCTTGGTAAGTTATCCTTGCCGTGCAAAATCCTGGTTTTGTAAGAAGATTTTTACCATCTTTAATCATTCATGGTCACGATAATGTTGAATGCAATCAGGGCCATAAGGCCTCCAAATGCAAGCCTCTATTGGTTTGTGAACGCATGCTGAAGAAGGATTTATATTTGTTTGAGTTTTATCTATCCTAGGATTTCAGCAAAGTCAGGGGATGGAAAAATGATTCTGGGACTTAAGTAAAGAACCTCATTTGTTTACATTTGGAAAATCAGAGGCAAGATTATATACTCTTATCTTTTGCCTCTCAAAGTTTCGCTCTTCCAAGCTTTACTTGTAATGTGATATTCACAATTCTGCAGTGGCTTGCATTTACACCCAAACAGCCGACTTAAATTTTCAGATTCCAATTTCTTAATCTGAAGAGATAATGTGTGCTTTAGGCTAGTTTACAATGACATTTCCAAAGTACATGCATTTTGTCTTTTGTGCCAGGTACCAAAGGTCTTGAGATGGGAATTGGTACTATGACGCGTGGGGAGAAAGGCACCATATACGTCACCAATCAATATTTAACCGAGTCTCCTCTAGTTCCTGGTATTGAAGGTATTGGGGAAGTTTACTTTGATGTGGAGATTGTACGTTTCATCCAGGTATGAAAATTGAACCAATCCTACCCTTTCTTGGAACTTGAGTTTCTAATAAGGCACTGTTGGAATTCACACATAATTAGTTTATTTTACTTCTCTGTTGTTTGAAATAGATTCGTCAAGTATGGCTTAATTTCCTCTTTATATGACTCTTTGTATTCCCGCCCAGCTGGACGAACTTTCTTGACTACTAGCCATTAGGATCTGTTGTCTATTTAAATACCTTATACTTCCTACATTCAAATCAATGAAATACATTTCTACTTTCGTTTCTTCTGTTTTTACAGGCACTACACTGTTCATTTTATTTAACAAAATTACTGCTGAATATCACTTAGCACTAGACAAGCTAGTTATTTTGTATTTAATTTGGATATTGAAAAGTGTCTCCCTTGAAATGCTCTTATGGGCCATGAACAACGTGCCTTGGACCCAATTGAAATTGATTCTTACTTCAGGATTCTATAGATTCAGCACTCTTTGGATTTTATATTACATGTATTCATACTGAAAGCATCAGTGCTGTTGAATTGTTTTAATGTTAAATCTTTAGGCAAGTCGCCTTCTTTATTTTACTGTCCCGTGTCTTTAGTTTGTTGTACTCTGATTGTTGTGCTGCAGTCGATTCCTGTAATTGCACATTTTGCTGTAACAAATCTGATTGTTTTGTTCCATATTTGCAGGTTCGTGATGTTCTTGGAGATGGACGTCTAATAAAGCGCCGCATTCATGATGGGAGAGGTATTTACACTGTTTGATTAAAAACTACTACATTTTTGTCTTCCAGTTCAATTTGCCATTAAGACTGCATCATATCATGTCATTATGTTCTCTAGTTAATTGTGATATTTTCCATAAATTGTATGCATCTTCTGCTTAAAATTAGATAAGGTTTCTATCTGCCAGCATGTTAAAACTTGATGTGGTCCTTTCTGGAGAAGTTGTCATGCAACATAAATGTTTTAAACTACTCCTATGCTATGTGTCTACATTGCTTGTGTTTCTGACATGTTTTAATCTTGTTTCATTCTCGTCTAATTAATGAACCATGCTTTCTTTTCCCATGATGAATTAGGTGATTTTCCAATGGATTGCCCTCTTCAAGACAGCTTACTGCGTGTTCATTACAAGGGCATGCTTCTTAATGACTGAAAAGACCATCTTTTATGACACAAGAGTTGATAATGGTGATCAGCCTCTAGAATTCAGATCTGGGAAGGACTTGTGAGTCAATTCTTTAGTTTAAGTCTTGCATTCAAATCCCGGACAGATATTTACTCATAGTTGTTAAGGCCATCATCTAGGCATGCCTAGGCAAGCTGGTGGCGCATGGAGTTGTCGAGAGCAAACACAATGGCTAGGCGGTTGCCTAGACCGATTCACGCATTTCTTTTTTGGCGCTTTTCGATAGCCTTTTTCTCGCCTCTCATGAACAAAAAAGCTGAAGATACTTCAGCCAAAGATGGGAAATCCGAGGCTTTTCTTTGAACTCACTTACCGTATGCATACAAGTCTCTCACTTCCATTCCATGTACATGTGATCAGAAACAATGTCTTATTAACCGAATCGTATTATTACTATGATAAAATTTTCCTGTTATAAAAGCAGGTTTTGTTCTGATCTCCTTCATTCAGATGGTTTTACGTGTAGTTGTTTGAGATTTAATGGACTTACACTTAGGTTTAGTATTGTTAAAACTAGAAATGAACAGAGAAAGAACTATTCCTATTCTTCAAACAGAGGAGAGTACAAGATATAAGTAATATAAAGAGTCTGACGGATAGAAGCCAAACGGTTCAACTGGACTGGAGACAAGATTTCCCCAAACATATGTAAGGCAACCAAACGGTGACCTCCTATCAGGAATTGGCCCAACATAATCCACATCAGAGTTGTGGTATTTTGGATAAGTACACTATTATTTTGACCAGTTTTGGGCTTTATATGGTAGACATGTGTGATAGGCGGTCTAGGAAGTGTACTAGGGTCAATCCTAGTTTCAAGACTACCAGAGTAGGACTTGTGTTAGATTTAGGATCATTTGGAAATGGCAGGTTAATAGGATCAGATCCTATGTCCTTTCTGTCCCATTCTAGATAACTTTGATTGAACTTACTACCTTGACAGTTAGGTGTATAAAAAGGTTCTTTTTCAAAGGAGGTTACATTTCCAGTTTTAAGCACTTTTATTTCAGTTCCAAACTGAGTTTTGATAATAGAATAAAAGTTTCTAAACACATTTCCAGCTTCGAATTTCTCCGTGAGGAGAAATAGCCATGTTATCCTAGTATGGTCATCAACAAAAGTCATAAACCATTTTGCCCCTAGTTACATTTTTTTAGGGGCTCCATATGTCACTATGAATGAGATTAATGCCTTAAGAGGCAAAGAATCAGGGGAAATTTTATTAAAGCAGTTTCTGCAAATACAAAAAGTTTGGATGACCCATCCTGTAATGCATCAACCTGATATTACTAATTTCATTTTCAGGTAGTTGACTAACTAGACACTTTGACTTCTGATTCTGATCACCCTCTTGCAAATATGCTTTAATAAGAATAGTCCAGATTTTGTTTCAGCATTGCCAATCATTTTCTCTGAAGCTAAATCCTGAAAATAACATTTGTTAGAACGGAAATTCACAATGCGATTATGGTCTGAAACTAGTTTCCAACAAATAACTGATTGTATTTTAAGTTTGGAACATATATCACATTATTTAGGAATAAGAGACAGTTGATTTGTACCACTCCTTTGCCAGTAACAGGAGATGCAGATCCATCCGCAATCCTAGCAAGGTGATTTTCTTGACAAGGTTCAAGTTTCGAAAATAATTTAAATTTCCTGTCATGTGATCTGAGGTCCCTGTATCAATGATCCAGTTGTCCTTCAGAATACATTCTGACATGAGAGCAATAGGAGTAACTGAATTGGCCATAGTGGCACTATCTTCATGAGTAGATGTTTGGTGATTTAATGAGTTCTGGAGTCTCTTTAGTGTCTCAATCTGATCCTTGTAAAACCCCCAAGATCAGCCTTGTCATTATCATCAGATGAAATCACCTTTCCTGAGATTTCTCTACCAGTGTCAGTCTTAGATTTTCAGCTTGGAGGCTTACCATGAAGCTTCCAACACAGTTTCTTTGTATGCCCTGTTCTCATACATTGCTCACACTAAGGTTTATCCTTCTTTTGATTTAAAACCTCAAGACCAGATGTGTTGGATTTAGAGATAAGAGCATTGCTGTCCATAGGTTGAGCATGATTGGAATCTCCAGTTCTACCTATCATGACATTTTTCTACTCTTTTCATGCCTTCTTTCAGAGAAAACAGACTTCAAGGAGGGAAGAGGTTTTCTGCCAAGAATACACCCCCTCACATCATCAATTCTGGATTAAGGCCCGTGAGAAATTTGAAAATTCTCTTTTGTTCCTTGAGCTCATTATATTTCAGCTCATGGTATGTCTTCAAAGACATACAACTGTTTCCATGCTCGAGATAACATGTTGTAATAACTTGTGACATTAAGATCTCTTTGTTTGAAATATCGGAATTTGGCCTTTACCTCGTATATCTCTGAAGTGTATTGTCCTTC